>CM062818.1:1518134523-1518745966 GCA_031772625.1 Pinus tabuliformis | reverse complement strand
GGATCTCTGGGATGAGGGATCCATATATAGATGTTTGCAAGGGGGTGAGTCAGCTTTTGAGATTTGATTAGTGTCCTCTCTCTAATAGTTCTTGATTCCACTTGGAGACTGATGATCTCTTACTCATCCCTGGGCGAATGCAGAGAGGCAAGTGTCACAGGAGAAATTTCTGGAAGATTCCATGTTCCTCCACCTTGTGGATTGACCCTGCCATTTGTCCACTCTCGCCCATTGCACCCCATAGAAGGGATTTTCAACATGCATCGCACCTACTGTGTGTAGGCAGGTGGGATGCAACGCACTTTGACCATGGAGCAGGTGAAATGGTCCAGTTTTGACCAGTTCTGAGTAGTTTTTCATGGAGAACTTCTGGGAGATGCTGTAATCAGTTGACCTTGTTCTTTTAGGGGTCGGAACAACACCTTTAGGTACTTAGGAACCCTTGGTTTATGGACATTTATGATTGGGGTTTCAGTGCCCAAAAATGTCTATAACATTCCTGCACCTCTGATTCAGACGAAGTGTTAGAGCATTGGCAGAATCACATGCATGAAGTGTCTACATTGCGATGCAATATGATGATGAAGTCACTGTGCTGTGTTTCGTTAGGCGTACGGAAATTACCCTAATATGGCAGTTTAACTGATGTAGATATGTTTTTGGACGAATTTGAGCACGAAGTCCCTGAGGATCATTTCTTCCAAGCATTAGAGTTTGAACTGCATGCTACGCCCGCACGATGGTGGGGTACGCATAAGGATAGTTTTGTTGGATGGAGAGATTATCGGAGAATGACGAGGTTATGGTTTGGGTGTGCTAACACTAGGATGACTGAGAAATATAATGGAAGGGACGATCCATGCAATCACCTAGCAAAATGGACTAAAGCATGGGGGAATGATCTGCAGCTGGAGTGGGTACACATATTTTGCCATACTTTGGATACAATTGCCATGAACTGGTATCTGGAAACGGAGCCCCGCCATGGCACCATGGACTGGGATATATTGGAGGAAGGGTTCTTATTGACCTTCAACTTTGAAGATGGCTTCGCAAGCATTGATGAAGCACTATAAGAGATTAAGGTGGTTATCTTTAGAACACTGAACAAACCTATGAAATGGATCCAACCAGACTGGAGCACTCAACTGTGTCATGTGTTGGAATATTATAATGTAACCGTTGAAGAAGAAGATGAAGATCCAAGAAAAATTAATATTCCAAAAGAAGAATGGCATCACAACATTGAAGGGCCACAAATAGAAATCCCAGACATCTCCACACCTTTGAAGAAAAAGCAAGTAAATATTGGCACTAAAGAAGAACCGAAGTTTACGAAAGTTGGAGATTATTGGGAAGATGCTACAGTGGATAGAGTCGCTGAGTTACTCCGTGAATACCAAGATCTCTTTCTACTAAGTTTTCATATTTGAAGGGCATAGTTGGCGATTTGGGCATTATGAATATTACTCTGAAGCCGGACGCGAAGCCTATTAAACAGAGGTTGTATTGCCTTAATTGTAAATACAAGGAAAAGGTTGACCAGGAGCTGGATAAGATGCTAGAGGCAAGAATCATAGAACATGTTGAAGAAACTGATTGGGTGAGCTTGATGGTGGTTTAGGAGAAGAAACAAAAGGGTGAAATAAGGATTTGTGTAGATCTACGGAAGCTTAACGATGCGTGTGTTCATGATCCATTCCCAACGTTGTTTATAGATGAAGTGTTAGACAATGTTGGAGGGTAGGAGGCCTATTCCTTTACTGACGAGTTTTCTGGGTATCATCAGATTAAGATAACGCCAGAGGATAGGAGAAAAATGACCTTCATAATGGAGTGGGGTTGTTTTCAATACACTATGATGCCATTTGGACTCAAGAATGTGCCTGCGATATTTTCTCACGTAGTCATAGCAACATTCAAAAAGTTCATTCAAAAATTTCTGGAAGCAGACTTTGATGACTAGATCGTGTTTGGATTAGTGAAGCACCATGTCGCAAGTCTCCGCCTGATGTTGGATACATGTCGTAGATATCGGATCACACTAAATTTGAAAAAATGCATATTCTATGTTCCTTTTGGAATCTTGCTAGGTCATGTTGTGTGCAAGTAAGGGTTGATGGCAGATCGTGCAAATATTTCTATCGTTGTAAATTTGGAGGCCCCTCAGAACGTCAAGCAGCTACGCACGGCGTTGGGACATACAGGATATTATAGAAAATTTATCAAAGCTTATGCTCAAATCATTGCGCCCATGGAGAAGTTGTTAAGGGACACAACATTCTGTTGGGAGGAAGAATGTGAGCACAACCTAGATTTGTTGAAAGAAAACATGGTCACTGCGCCGATCTTGATATTCCTGGATTGGAAGAAGGAGTTTCATGTACATGTGGATTGATCCAGGTGACTCTAGAGACACACAAAGGACAAAGAGGGCTTATGGAAGCTCTAAAATCAAAGTGACCAGAATGCTTTCTAACTAGGACCAGATCATAGATCTTGTCATCCTGATCGTAACGGTGTGAACGGTTCGTCAATATGAGCTCGTATGAGGGAGAATGAGCTAGTCAGAGTTTTGGTCAAAGTTGGACTGTGGGCTAGGTTTAAGTGTCCTACAATTTGAGTGACCTCGGGGCATTAAACCTAGCTCCCGAAAGTGGGAAAATTTGTTGGATCGTTAATTTGTCTAATATCCCATATATTAGACAAATTTGAAAAAATATGTTTTATAAAAAAAATAAAAAAAATATATAAATGAGGTGGCGGGTCACCACCCCCACCACCCCCCAAACTATATAACAAAATTTAATTATTAAAGGGCCGACGGGCCATGACCCCCGCCGGACCCCTGGTCCATCGCACACATATATTAAACATCATATATGGGGTGGGCTGGCCACCTCTGGTGGACCCGGCCCACACCCCAACACATAACCATATGCTGTGAATAAAGTGTGATGCTAGCGAGGATCGAACCTGCCTGGCCCACGTGGGCCGACCCCCACCGGGTGGCCCCATATAGTGGCATACAACCAACCCATTTCACACAACATCAACCAACCCATTAATACGACCCCACCTCAAACAAAAACGTGCCATAAAAATAATATGGTTCCACGCTCGTTGTAACATCATATGGTTGTTGTTAAAAATACATGTGCGCCAGAGTATGGGGTGGGATTCGATCCCGGGTCTCATGTGCCCAAGTGGGGGTTTACACCAACCACCCAACGACCTTTTCCTTGGAAAAATCCACCGCCAATTTATACATAAACCCTTCATTTCATTTGCAAGGGGGAGACAAGCATGGAGGAGCCAAGAGTGCACACGCAGATTGAGGCATGATTTTTTTTAAATTAATTAATTTTGCAGGTGGAACCATGATCTAGAGAAGAGGCAGGTAGAACCATGACTGAGCCAATTTTCAAGAGGGCAAGATCTTTCCATTATCCCACTCGGCGGCCACATACGGTGCATACACCAACCACCATTCAATGCAAACCCCAAACCTTAAATGGGCCAACCGTACCCCCCTCCCCATTTAATACAAGCTGCGAAGGATTATGAGGTGGGCTGCCCAATGCAGACCTGAGCCCCGAAAACAACATATATGTGGGTTTTTAAAACGAGAAATGTTTCAACATGGCAGAGTCAGAGTTTGACCACCCGGCCTCCACCAAATTCGGAATTTTTAACCATTACACCAAACGACTTTTTTGAAAAGTCTACCCAAAAATTTATATAAACCTATCATTTGCTCAGTGTGCTAGGAATGGAGTAACCAAGAGCATGCATGGAACCATGATTGGGCAAAATTATCATGAGGGTGAAATTTTTGCAGTGTCCAAATTGGACAAACTTTATGTTGATCTTACACCTCTCAGCGACACGAACCTAATGGCACAGTTGGAATTTTTATCTGAGAAGCAAATTTTCAGAGGACCCGGAGGACGTAATCTTTAAGGAATCTAGGGGGAATCTAAAAGATTTCTTAAGCCCCAGATTTCCACTTTCTCAGAATTAAGAAATTTGACAGTCGATTTTGCACTATTCGACGCCATAAATCTGATGGTGCATTTAGATTTTCCATTTGCTCATTTCATTTTTTGGCCACTTTTCAAAGTGGAGTGTAGGTGTCAGCGTTCAACGTGCGAGTAGTCATTCCATGAGATTCGACGCCGCTAGATTGATGGTATGGCCAGCTTCAGCAATTTGACATCCTTTTCTTCAGATGACCCCAGGATGTGAGGTATATGCAGTGTGTTCATGTACTTCTTTTTGCTATGATATGCATTGTGCTACACAGATCCCTATTTGATGTTTGATGTGGGATCTTGTTTCTTACTTGTCTCATGATTCCTGCTTGATGTGATGCAAAATCATTTGTGGGATGTAATTGTTGTCATGATTCGTCATGTTTTGTTTGAGATCCCTTTTTCGTTATGCTGATGGGATACTCATCTGTCTCCATGTATGATTTCATTGAGATCCCTTTTGTGCCATGTTGGTGGGATGTTCATTATCATCGTGCATGAGTTTATGTCACACTGATAGGAATCCTATTTTACTAGGAGTTCTTGTAGCGGAACATCTCTTGGAGCCACTCCTGCGTGAGGGAATTTTCCTTGTATGATAGCGACGTCACCTCTTATGTACATCATCACTATTGACATCACTTAATGCAGCGGCCTACACCATCTTGACACTGGGGCCCGGAGACGTAGTCCCTCCTGGAAAAACTCCATTATCAATGGCTTGTGTTTTATGTTGCTGATTATTGTCATGTTCTTCTTCTTTACAACATGCACATGTGTTCAATTATGCTATTTTAAATGCAATTCTAATCACATCACGAAAGCAAAAGATCTTGGTTAAATCCGGGAGTTGAGTCAACTCGGATCAAGTTTGGTATCAGAGCGGTCTTTGCATGGATGTGAATTTCAAGCATGAACAATGGAACGTGCAGCGATAGAGGATGAAAAAGTGATGTACGAGACCATGCTCAAAATTTCCCAAAGGTTGGAAATAATGTATGAAGCTCTACAAGAAGAGATAGAGGAAAAGGAGTGATTGCAGCTTCAATTGTGAGCCACGGAAGAGGCCCTGGAAGAACTGAAGCACAACAACCAAAATCTTCAAACAGAGAACGTTGAATTGAAGATGCTTCTACATGAAGAGAAAGAGGAGAAACAAAGTTTGCTACAAAAACTGCAAGCTAAGGACGAGGCCTTGGAAAAGTTGCAGCGTGACCCATGTGAGGTAAACAGTAATTCTTTGAATTCATGTATGTGTCCTGATGATGATTTTGTTGTTTTTGAAAATCATACCACAAGAATTGGCTCCAGATTGTTGAAGTGAATGTGTTATGAAGGAAAAGGCTTGGGCATTAATGTCCAAGGCATTGTCAACCCCATCAAAGCAGAAGAATTACTCTATCAGGCAGGACTTGGGTATGTCAGAAAGGAAGTTAGGGAATGCGCTGAGACAGCTAGTGAACCACCAAAAACAGATGATGAGAAGCCCTCATTAGTTCTTTCCAAATCGATAGAGGAGGTAAAAGATGTTGATTTCCTTTTGGTTTTGGCTTCATATAGTATGATTTTTATTGGAGATTTGGAGATCCCAATTACAGGGACAAACATGAGGCTCCTTACAAGGACGAGGCACGAGGAGGAGGAAAAACTTGGTGTTAATAACCAAGGCATAACTCAACCATTGGAGGTTGTGTAGAGACCTCAATTTGAAGGCTTGAGATACACCAAGGGAGAATGCTCGAAAGTGTCAGATACTTCCGAGACATCGTCGACAAGCTCTCATCACCATAATGACACCAGAGATGGAAAGGAAAGCTATAACCAATTTTGATATTCGAATGTTCATTTCGATTATAATCATGTTGTTAATGATGAGCGTAAAACATGGCATCAAAAAACATGTACCTTTTGTGGATTACATAACCATACATTTTCTAAGTGTTGGAAAAGAATAGCAACACACCAAAGGAGGAGGCATGAAAGATCCTCTCAATAGCAGGTAAAGAAACATGTTAAGTAGATTTGGAGGAAGAAGATGTACTGCAGTCATTGCAACAGAGGTGGCCATCAAAGAGCCACTTGTTGGAGGATCCATCCAGAGTAGCACCTGAAAGACAAAGTGTCGATGCATGAACCAGGTGAAACAATTGTTCGACAAGCAAAACCACCACAAGGGGATGACCCATTCATAGTGATAAGTGAAAAATGGTTTCTAGATATGTTAGCTTGTCATGGTCATGCTTTTGTAAATCATTTGTTGCATTTTAAAATGTAAAAGTGATGATGTGTTTTCCATCACTTATTAGGCAACAATGATGTCTAGTCTTATTTTGTGTTGCATTTTACACTCTGAAAGTGATGTTGTGTTTCCATCACTTGTCAAAGCAAAAATAGTGTTTGGCCTTATTTTTGTAAATCATGTGTTGCAGTGATGATGCATTTTCCATCACTTGTTGAAGCAACAGTGATATGTTGGCCTTGTAGCTGGGGTATTGTTTCCATTTTGATGTAAACTTGACCACCAAGTATGTGTTATAAACTCGTGGCAAGTATGGGATGCTTGGGTCATTAGTTGGTCATGAAAGTCAAGCATGTAATTTGCAAAAACAGTGTACTACAAGTTGCAGGTTGCACGTGTCGGCTCATCGCTTAAGGCTCCAAAGAGCAAAGGTGAAGGAGATGAAAGCGAGACCTTTTCAAGGACACTTGTGATGTAGACAAGGTACAGAAAAGTTGCAGATTATTTTTCATGCTTTTGGAGGACCAAAAGCTCCTCAGTGGGGAGGACTAATCTAGGTGGCTCCAGAGACACACAAGACAAAGAGGGCTTATGGAAGCTCAAAAACCAAAGTGACCAGAATTCTTTTGAACCAAGACCAGAGCATATATCTTGTTGTCCTAATCGCAACAGTGTGAACGGTTCATCAATCCGAGCTCATATGAGGGAGAACAAGCTAGTCAAAGTTTTGGTCAAAGTTGGATTCTAGGCCAGATTTAAGTGTCCTACAATTTGACCGACCCTAGGGCATGAAACCTAGCTCCCGAAAGTGGGTGAATTTGTTGGATTGTTAATTTGTCTAATATCCCCTATATTAGATAAATTTGAAAAAATATGTTTTTATAAATAAATAAATAAATAAATAAATATATTATATATATATATATATATATATATATATATATATATATATATATAGATATATATATATATATATATATATATATATATATGAGGTGGCGGGACACCACCCCTGCCAGCCCTTGAAACTATATAAAAAAAATTAATTATTAAAGGGTAGATGGGCCATGACCCCTGCCGGCCCAACCGCATCACATAACCGAAAATGTGTTTAAAATGGGCCAGCAGCCATGACCCCGCTGGACCCCCGGTCCACCGCACACATATATTAAACATCATATACGAGGTGGGCGGGCCACCTCTGGTGGACCCGGCCCACACCCCAACACATAACCATATGCCATGAACAAAGTGCGAGGCTAGCGGGGATCGAACCCTCCTGGCCCACGTGGGCTAGCTCCCATCGGGCAGCCCCATATGGTGTGTACAACAACAACCATTCAATGCAAACCCCAAACCTTAAATGCGCCAACTATTCCCCTCCCCCCCGCGCGGGCCCCCCCCCCACCCCACCCACCCATTTAATACAAGGTGTTGCGGAGGATTATGGGGCGGGCCACCCAATGCGCACCCGACCCCCCAAAATAGCATATATGCAGGTTTTTAAAACGAGAAATGTTCTAACATGGAGGAGTCAGGGTTTGACCACCCGACCTCCTCCACCAAATTCAGAATTTTTAACCATTACACCAAACGACTTTTTTGAAAAAGTCCACCCAAAAATTTATATAAACTTATCATTTGTTCAGTGCGCCAGGCATGGAGGAACCAAGAGCGCGCACGAAAATCGTGACAATTTTAAATTAATTTATTTCAGGTGGAACCGTGAGCCCAGAGAAGAGGCAGGCGAAACCATGATTGAGCGAAATTCTCAGGAGGGTGAAATTTTTGCAATGTCCAAATTGGACAAACTTTATGTCGATCTTACACCTCTTAGTGACACAAACCTAATGGCACAGTCGAAATTTTGATTTGAGCAACAAATTTTTAGAGGACCTAGAGGAGGGAATCTTAAGGAATCTAGGGGGAAGCTAAAAGATTCTTTAAGCACCAGATTTCCACTTTCTCAGAATTCAGAAATTTGACAGTCGATTTTGCACTATTCGACGCCACAAATATGATGCTGCATTCAGATTTTCCATTTGCTCATTAAATTTTTCAGCCACTTTTCAAAGTGGAGTGCAGGTGTTAGCATTCAACGTGCGAGCAGTGATTCCATGAGATTCGACGCCAAGAGATTGATGGTATGACCAGCTTCAGCAGTTTGACATCCTCTTCTTTAGATGACCCAGGATGTGAGGTATATGTAGTGTGTTCATGTACTTCTTTTTGCTATGAGATGCATTGTGCTGCATAGATCCCTGTTTGATGTTTGATGTGGGATCTTGTTTCTTACTTGTCTCATGATTCCTGCTTGATGTGATGCAGAATCATTTGTGGGATGTACTTGTTGTCATGATTTGTCATGTTTTGTTTGAGATCCCTTTGTTGTTATGTTGATGGGATACTCATGTGTCACCATGTATGATTGCATTGAGATCCCTTTTATGCCATGTTGGCGGGATGTTCATTATCATCATGCATGAGTTTATGTCATACTGATAGGAGTCCTTTTTGACTGAGAGTTCCTGTAGCGGAACATCTCTTGGAGCCAATCATGCGTGAGGGCTTTTTCTTGTATGATAGCAACGTCACCTCTTATGTATATCATCACTATTGAAAATTTATCAAAGCTTATGCTCAAATCACTGCGCCCATGGAGAAGTTGTTAAAGGACACAACATTTTGTTGGGAGGAAGAATGTCAGCACAACCTAGATGTGTTGAAAGAAAATATGGTCACTGCACCGATCTTGATATTCTTGGATTGGAAGAAGGAGTTTCATGTACATGTGGATTGGTCTAGGTGGCTCCAGAGATACACACAAGACAAAGAGGTCTTATTGAAGCTCGAAAATCAAAGTGACCAGAATGCTTTCGAACTAGGACCAAAGCATAGATCTTGTTGTCCTGATTGCAACGGTGAGAAAAATTCGTCAATCCGAGCTCATATGAGGGAGAAAAATCTAGTAAAAGTTTTGGTCAAAGTTGGACTGTGGGCTAGGTTTAAGTGTCCTACAATTTGATTGACCCCGGGGCATGAAACCTAGCTCTCGAAAGCAGACGAATTTGTTGGATCGTTAATTTGTCTAATATCCCCTATATTAGACAAATTTGAAAAAATATTAGATAAAAGTAAAAAAATATATATAAATGAGGTGGCAGGCCACAACCCCCGCCACCCCCCCAAACTATATAACAAAGTTTAATTATTAAAGGGTCGATGGGAAATGACCCTCACCGGCCCAACCGCATCACATAACCAAAAATGTGTTTAAAATGGGCCGACAGCCATGACCCCGCCGGACCCTCGGTCCAACACACACATATATTAAACATCATATACAGGGTGGGTGGGCAACCTCCGGTGGACCCGACCCACACCCCAACACATAACCATATGCCGTGAATAAAGTGCGAGGCTAGCGGGGATCGAACCTGCCTGACCCACGTGGGCTAGCCCCATATGGTGCATACACCAACCACCATTCAATGGAAACCCCAAACCTTAAATGCGCCAACCGTCTCCCCCCATTTAATACAAGGTGTCGTGGAGGATTATGGGGCGGGTCGCCCAATGCAGACCCGACCCCCCAAAACAACATATATGTGGGTTTTTAAAATGAGAAATGTTTTAACATGGAGGAGTCGGGGTTTGACCACCCGACCTCCTCCACCAAATTTGGAATTTTTAACCATTACACCAAATGACTTTTTTGAAAAGTCTGCCCAAAAATTTATATAAACCTATCATTTTTTCAGTGCACTAGGCATGGAGGAACCAAGATTGCACACGAAAATCAAGACAATTTTTAATTATTTTATTGCAGGTGCAACCATGAGCCCAAAGAAGAGGCAGGTGGAACCATGATTGGGCAAAATTCTCAGTAGGGTGAAATTTTTGCAGTGTCCAAATTGGACAAACTTTATGTCGATCTTACACCACTCAGCGACATGAACCTAATGGCGTAGTTGGAATTTTGATCTGAGCAGCAGGTTTTCAAAGGACCTGGATGAGGGAATCTTTAAGGAATCTAGGGGGAATCTAAAAGATTCCTTAAGCCCCAGATTTCCACTTTCTCAGAATTCAGAAATTTGACAATCAATTTTGCACTATTCGACGCCAAAAATCTGATGGTGCATTCAAATTTTCCATTTTCTCATTTCATTTTTTGGCAACTTTTCAAAGTGGAGTGCAGGTGTCAACATTCAACGTGTGAGAAGTCACTCCATGAGATTTGATGCCGCGAGATTGATGGTACAACCAACTTCAGTAGTTTGACATCCTTTTCTTCAGATGGCCCCAGGATGTGAGGTATATGCAGTGTGTTCATGTACTTCTTTTTGCTATGAGATGCATTGTGCTGCACAGATCCCTGTTTGATGTTTGATGTGGGATCTTGTTTCTTATTTTTCTCACGATTCCTCCTTGAGGTGATGTAGAATCATTTGTGGGATGTACTTGTTGTCATGATTCCTCATGTTTTGTTTGAGATCCCTTTATCGTTATGTTGATGGGATAGTCATGTGTCACCATGTATGATTGCATTGAGATCCCTTTTGCCATGTTGGTGGGATTCTCATTATCATCATGCATGAGTTTATGTCATACTGATAGGAGTCCTTTTTGACTGACAGTTCCTGTAGCAGAACATCTCTTGGAGCCACTCCTGCGTGAGGTAATTTTCCTTGTATGATAGCGACGTCACCTCTTATGTACGTCATCACTATTGATAGCACTTAATGCAGCGACTTACACCATCTTGACACCGGGGCCCGGAGACGTACTCCCTCCTGGATGAACTCCATTATCAACGTCTTGGGTTTTATGTTGCTGATTCTTTTCATGTTCTTCTTCTTTACAACATGCACATGTGTTCAATTATGCTATTTTAAATGCGATTCTAATCACATCACGAAAGAAAAAGATCTTGGTTAAATCCGGGAGTTGAGTCAACTCGGATCATGGATGCCTCTTGCATTGCGTTGGGTGCAGTGCTAACGCAGGCCGGTGAAGGAGAAATGGACCATCCTATAGCCTTTGCAAGTAGGAAGTTACCAAAGGCTGAGAAAAATTATTCAACGATTGAGCGCGAAGGATTGGCCATGGTGTACGCACTACAAAATTTTTGGCATTATCTATTAGGAGGGCATTTCAAGATGTACACAGATCATTCCTCCTTGAAGTACTTGATTAACAAGCCTGTGTTGGGGGGGGATTTGCAGATGGTTGCTCTTATTTCAGGAGTATGAATTTGAAGTCATTGTGAAGCCAGGAAGGTTAAATGTAGGACTTGACCATCTGTCGCGGGTCGAAATAGGGGAGGAGCCTAATAATCTGGAGGAAGGGTTTCCAGATGCACAACTCTTTTCGGTGCGTGTAAAGGATGACCATTTCACAGACATTATTCACTTCTTGACTACGGGGATGGCACCAGAAGGATATACAAACCAGCAAAAGAAGGAATTAGTAGTGCGCGCAACCGATTTTTCAGTCATTGTAGGACATTTATATAAGCTAGGTACAGATGAAATATTGTGAAGATATGTGCCAGGATTTGAGCAGGATAAAATTATCACTGAAGCTCATGGGGGAGCTGCAAGAGGCCATTATGCAGGAAAGGAAACCACGCAGAATATTTTACGCGCAGGTTTATGGTGGTCAACATTGCACAAGGATTCAAGGCATATTGTAAGGCGTACGATGCATGTCAAAGAACTAGAAGACCATCACGAAGAGATGAGTTGCCACTACATCCTCAAGTATCTTTGCAAACATTTGAGAAGTGGGTGATTGATTTTGTTTGGCCAATTCAGCCCCTTGGAAAGAATATAGGTGCGCGCTATATTATCACCGCGAAAAAATATCTAACCAGATGGGCGGGAGCACAGCCGGTTAAATATTGTACAAGGGATACGAAAAAAAATCTTGTTTGAGTAAGTCTTAACTAGATTTTGCTGCCTGAAAGTATTGATGAGTGACAGAGGCATGTACCTTCTGAACGAAATGATCAACGCACTGACTGAAGAGTTCCAGGTCTACCATCAGAAGAGTACACCGTATCACCCACAGGCCAATGGAACTGTTGAAGCCTTTACTAAGATTTTGGAGAATGCATTGATGAAGATCTACAACATGTAGCGAAATCACTGGGATGTGTGTGTACCTGTAGTACTATGGGCTTATAAGACTACTTGTAAGAAGAAGACACAACAAACGATGAGGCTAGTAGTAGAAGGACCAACCACTAACAAATTGGTCGAGGAGGTTCAATAGGCAATGACCCAGAGTGCTGCTGAAGTTGCAGTTATCTAGGTGGAGCTGGGGGGTCTTTGCAGTA
Organism: Pinus tabuliformis; assembly: GCA_031772625.1. Lineage (NCBI taxonomy): Eukaryota > Viridiplantae > Streptophyta > Pinopsida > Pinales > Pinaceae > Pinus > Pinus tabuliformis. Next base: position 1,518,733,353 of record CM062818.1, on the reverse strand, counting down.
AGATCATAGTGCCACTAGAGTGACTCAAGGGTGAGTCACAATCTTTGTGTTGGGGCCTATTGGGATGGGGTCCCCTGGGTCAGTTTGGAGTTAAGATAACCCAAGTTTTTGTATAAATTTTATAAGTAATGTAAAGTCTCCACGATTTGTGGATGCAGAGTACATAGATGAATAGGAGTCAAAGGGGCTTAGCCCCTTGTTTTAATAAGTTTTGAGTCGGTTTTGAGATTCACCCATGGTCTGTGAGCCATGGCAATGTATGAAAAAGACTATAAATAGGTGTGTCTTAGAGAGTCTAAGGCATGATTAAGCAAGGAAGTGGGTAAGATAGAAGAAGAGAGGCTCTATAGATAAGTGCGTAGAGGCCTAGGTAGAGTTTGTAGTTGAGTGCACGGACCCCTGCAGCTGAGTGCGCAAGGCAATATTGAGTTTGTAACCTTGAATTGAAGATCAATAAAGTCTCTTTTCCAAAGAATTTTTGAGTATTTCTGTCTATCTATGTTAATGTATATGCTGCTGATGAATGGTTTTTGTTTATGAAATAATGATCGAATGTTACGCGACTCTCTTTAATAAGTCTTAATAATGTACACAATGCATGTTTAAATACTTTCACGAAGACTCTGGTAATTTCTATTATGTTTACTAATGACCTAAGTAAATCTGCGTGAACACTAATTTAGAACGACTCTCTGATGCGCATAAGTAGGCGAATAGACTGTTAGAGGTCTGTAAGGACTGATCGTAGACCTTCGTGAAGGTTTAGATGTTGTTTTCATAGAGTTGCAGAAACGTGTCCTAAGAGTGTATCGATCTGCGCGAAGGTAGATCTGAGGTGCTAAAAGATATCACACTAGTCTCTGGATGTAGAAACTTGGTTCTTGCATCTCCCCATACTGATTCGGGTGAGACTGTAGCCTACGCTATGCAGGCTATTACAGAAAGGGCCAGTAGTGTAGGGTTTTATTGGTTGGCGCAAGCTAACTCCGAACTTGGGTCAGGACCCCCTAAGCCAACAACATACCTTCTTCAACACGTTGTAGATGTTATTTTAGCTGCTTGTTCTTTCTCCTTGCCTTCTTTAACTCATCAATAACATTGATGAGTTCCCCTTCAAAGTCCACTACGCCTTCTTCTTCTTCTTCTTCCTCTTCAAAGTTAGTAATATTTTGTTTCTTGGAGTCTTCTCCGAATTCCATAAGTAAATACTTCTTTGAATAATATTCTGAAGAGTTTTCAGTATATGACTCTGGTGCTGAACTATCCTCTTTGGAGTAGATCCCCTTTTTCTTATAGAACTTCTTCTTTTGATGTTTCTAATATTTGTTTCTAAATTTATGATCATCTTCCTTTTCAGTCCTTTCTTTGTAAGGGAATTTGGACAAAAAATGTCTGACTCTCCCACAATCAAAACATTTAAAGGGAAACTTCCCTTTATATTTTCCTGAGCCACGCTTCAGTTTCCTGGAAAATTGAGCCAACCCTTGATCAAATTCACAGCTGGATCAATATTGATGATCTTTATTCTCCTTGGCCTTCTTGGGCACTTTGAATGCTACCTCCTTGGGTTCAGACTTTTCTTTTCCTAGTATCATCTCATAGGTTATGAGAGTACCAATTAACTAGTCCATCTTGAGATTATTTAAATTAGCCATTTCTTCAATAATAGATACTTTGGAATTAAATCGCATGGGTAAGGATCTTAAGACATTTTGAACAATCATATCTTCCTTGAATTCTTCACTAAGTCCTCTAATCATATTGGTTACTTCATCAACTTTGAGGAAGTATTTTGCTATGTTTTCTTATTCACTCATTTTTAAGCTTTCAAACCTCATTATGAAGGTTTGAAGTTTGGCCTGCTTGACTTTGTCATCTTATTCTTGACTCTGATTGAGCTTCACCCACACTTACTTGATAGACTTACATTGCATAACCTTTACAAGTTCAGATTGACTAAGGCCAAAGAGAATGACATTCTTGGATTTAACATTATTTCCATACAATTTTTTACCATTTGCATGAGTGGAGGGACATCGGGGGCATCATAATCTACTAGTACAGAGCTCTAAACATCTACTCCTGGAGGTATAACATAGGCTTCCTTCTTAATTTTCCAGAAGGCATAATTTGTCCCATCAAAGACTAGTATCTTGCTTGAGTAAGCATCTTGACTCTCTTGCCTAGACATAATTCCTTATGGATCTACCTTTGAATGGTTAGACTGTTCATGAAGGAACCTACCTCTGATACAAATTGTTGGAATAAGGAATTATTGAGGGGGGGGTGAATTAGTAATAGTGTAGTTCTTTCAATTTTATATATAAGTCTTTAACTATTTTCACTATGGTCAGTTACTTGTGAGAGAATTCATACACAATACAGATGATCAACAAGATAAGGCATTCACATGTACATACAATCCATCACATGAGAAACATACACATATTGACACAAGTATTTTTACGTGGAAAACGAAAGTGAAAGAACCACCAATCTAATTGTTATTATGATGTAAATTAAGAAACTACTTAATTACATCAATTTGTTTGTGAGAACTCACTCATATGAGGCACCAAACCCCTTAACATAGCAAGCACCTACTTGCTAAGAGGTACCAACCTCTTATGAATAGAGGCCACTAACTTCTCTAGCCATTGTTCTACCTTTCATAGATTTTTCAAAATGAAAACAAGGGAAAATACACACACACACATGGTTCAGTGCAGTATCATACTTATTCTCTCGGTACTCTACTGTTCCACAAACTATCATGGCCTCACTGTTGGATTGATGGGGCCTGACCTAGGTTCGGAGTTATTTAGCCAAACAAATCCTTGTACTACTGGCCCTTTCGGAAATAGTCTACAGAGCGTGGAGTGAGGTCTCACCTGAGGCAGTATGGGGGGGATGCTGGAACCAAGTTTCCGCACCCTTGAGATGTCTGAGGGGTCGATTTAGTCCAACTATGCCTACCTTCACCTAGGTTACTTCATGCACTTCCCTAACCTGTGAGGCTTCCATGCCCTGTTATATTCGCCTTCGTGTAGCCCTAACCAGGGGCTATGAAGCTTTCGTGCTGCTAGAGCAATGATCTATGCTATTTCCCCAAGTTACACTGCAGATCTTACTTATCTTCTTATAACAGCTAGTTATCTTCGTGTGAACATATACCTTATCTTATATTAATTTATTCAACATACTCATATAAGTTTGCATAGAAAATAAACAGTAAACTTGCAATTCACACCCGATATAATTCAATGCATAAAACAAGAAAGACACACAAAAAAACTGTAAAACTTTTCTTTATTAATGCTGCAATCAGTTACAGACTCAACCTGTCCTGCACACTCAGCTGCAGGGGTCTGCGCACTCAGCTGCAGACTACTAGGCCTCTTTGTACTCAGCTATAGAGCCTTCTCCTACTCTATGACCCAAAGACACAACTCTACACTTAGACTCAATGCTTCCTCATTAGATCTTCCATGGATTGATTGATTCTCTTTACACTTAGAGCCTCGCTCTATTTATACAATCCCATGGTCTGCGGAGCATGGGTAAAACTCTCAAGCCGACATTATATTTACAACAGTAAGGGTAGACAACCTTATGACTCAATTACAACTTTGCGCTCCGCGCCCACAAATTGCGGAGTCTTTACATCAGACTTAGTCAAAACTTGGGCTTTAAGCCCAAAAACTTGCCTTGGGGGGATCCCATGCCCAACAGGCCCCCAACACAAACATCGTGACTCGCCCTCAATTCACTTTGCTCGTGCGAAGATCTTCACGCAAAGACCTCCCAACTCTGCTCGGACTGTTGCAAGGTCAGAAACGCACTGAGCGACTACCTGTTGTATCTCCTGTATGCGTTGTTCTAAGACCTCAGTGTCGGAACTGCTCCCCTGTATCTGTTCCTGCGTCCCCTGCATCTTCGTGAGCTTGCCTTCAATTGTTGCTGTGATTACGAAGGCCTTATCGATCCAAGGATGAAAACGCACCTTCAAAGTCGTTTCTCTGTGTCGCGCTGCATCTAATTTCTCCTTAAGCGCTTTGGCCTGTTGCATTTGCACGAGCCTCTGCATGAGGGCCAGCATCTACACAGTCCTTTTGATGTTGTCATACTGTTGTTGTAGCTCACGCACCTCTATTTCTAAGCGCTGTATGTTTGGGTCCTGTTGTAGAGTGATGAGGGCCTCGAAAAATTCTTCCAACATTTTGGTGCAGTCCCTTACTGCACTCCTGATCTCCTCCATCCCTGATGTAATGGCGCTGGCGCGCTGTTCCCTTGTCTCTGGAGTTGCGTCTTCAACTGCAGCTCTGCTATCTGAAGGTTTAGCTCCAGCTGAACCTTGGCCATTTCTTCTCGCACCTCACGCACTCTTGATGCTAACCTCTAGATGCGCGCCTCTACTGGTGCTTCTATTGGGGTGGTCAACTTAGGGACCATCTAGCAGGCTTCTTCAATTACCTGTACCATTTTACTATTCTGAGACACGACCTTGTCGCGCTGCAAGCTCAACTACTCAATGTTGATCCTTTGTTCACTCAACACTTGTAGTGCGCGGCTCCCCCTATCCGCCAGTTCTGCAGTAATCCCATCCTACAGAACATAGAGCATCTCCTGAGGGAGCACATCCATGTTGATCCCTATTCCTTTCAATGCACTAATTGTAGGCATGTCGGCCTCATTTGTTGTAACTAGTGCCCCCTTTGGTAGCACTATTGTGTTGGTCGTATGAGCATGCAGCATTTCCTCGGCTGCAGCTGTTCCTACTGCGAGGCTGGTCGAGAGAGTACTAGCCTGAGGAGTGCACACCTACAACTCCTAAATCTATGCTTGGAGGGCCCCCAACACAATCTGATTCTCCTCTGCAAAGCTCTGGAGGGCCTCTGTGGTGACGTCGTGCACCATCTCTCTTATATCATGTAGACCCCCTTCGGTAAGGGTGATCGGGTCGAAATAAGTCTTAGATGCTTTCGACTTCTTTCGCGGCACCACCTGCTCTCTGGGGCGCTGGTGCTTCAACTGTGTCGATACTGTTTCTGGGTCTGCGCCACCCTCCTCTATTTGTCTCCATTTCTTGTTCCTGTTCAGGTGAAGGTGACTTCTGGCCCTCGCGCTCCTTCTTTGCTACCTTCTGTGCTGCTGCTGCAGCCTTTTCAGCGTCCCGTGCCTCCTGCGCCTTTGTTGTTGTTGCCTCTTTTCTTCTTTTCTCTACCAACTGCACTACCCGCAGTTTTTCCTCCTCCTTCTTTTTCTGTGCAATAGACTTATCTGCTTCCACCGCGGAGATGGCTGGAGTGCGCCACTCTGGCAGCCACACCTCAAGTATGTCGAAGATCACATCATCTGTGGCCATATATGGTAGTTCATTCCACTTCTTTACAGGGTCCTTGCGTGCCCTAAGGTAGATGTGATGAAAGTTCGTTTTAAACTCTGCGAAACTTTGTAGGTTGTCGTAGACAGTGGGTGATAATTACGGCTTGCAGTTAATCCCCATCCTGATGTTCATCTCCATGAACACCCAGAATATTTTACTGTCGTGGATGCGGTGCACATCTTTAGTAGCCCATAGCAAAGCGTACTTCGTGTTGAGCCTTAAAATTACTCTTTCCCTAGCAACTCTTATCATTCATTTTCTTTGTTTTTCCATAAGAAAGATGCATTCTCATCACTAATAACTAGTATATAATGTCTTGAGGAGGACATTTAGTGATTTACATGTTATGCTTTTTATGTTTTGCTGTTTGAATAAATTTTGTATATTAGCTACAGAACGCAGCCTATTCTGCAGCTAACCGACTATTCCACAACTACCTCCATGCTCTAACAGGTTCCAGGTGTCAGAAGGAGAAACTAGCCACATGGGCAGCTTTGAAATCATCATGACATGCACCCTGTCCTATTCATTCAGTCCAGGTCGAAAAAGAAGATGGCATAATACTACGGTCAATGGATAAGTCAAACAAAAAGAGACCGAGGGTAATAGGTCTCTGTTTCATGGTTAATTAATGCATTTCATAGTGATGGGAAGCGTTATCCGAGCAACTACCTATACCTATGGACTCCAACAACCACATATACAAATGAATCCAATAGCCACCATGTCTTGGATTTATTTGTCCAGCAGTTGAGGAAGAAATTCCGCATATCTGTCTTCTACGTGTTTGGTTGTAGCATGCTTTTCTCCACAAATAGTTATATGATTTTTCTTATAAATACCTGTGTAAGGGACCGAAGAAGTTAGTAATAGTAATAGTTTTAATGTGAAATCGAAGTTCTAGACTCTGTAACTTTTGGGCGTTTTGTGTCCCTGTTTTAATATGAGAAGACCGCATGTTTTTATGAACATATGAAGGCGTTTTCTTGGAGTTGATTGAGTAAGCGTAGCCTAATCAGTTGCAGAGGGCCCCTGCATTGAAGAAGGTTTCATTTTATTTATTTTTCTTCTTCTTTTTAACTGTAAATTTGTCATTTTCTTTTTAAAACAATGTTTATAATAATTTTCTTACTAACCGTGTTTATAATGCAATTTCTATCATTTTCTTACTAACAATGTTTATAATTTAGACCAGTTTCCATTAGCTTGATTTCTTTTTAGTTCTTATAAGTAGTTTAGAAGATAGAACTCAATAGTGTAATCTTATTTCTTCAATTAAAAACTAACCTTGTTTCAGGATGAGAGTAGGATTGAAGAATGATAAGGATACATTGTTGGATAGTTTACTTCATTCACTGTTTTGCTAGTTTAAATTCTCAATTAAACTGATCAATGTCATTTACTGTCTTTGCCATTTCATTTTTAGTTTAAAATACTAACTCATGGTGTTAATGAATGTTTATGGAAAACCCTTCAAGTTGATAATTCATCCTTAACTAAGTGGTTGAACATTTCATCTATGCAATGAGTTATTTCTACGTCTTTGTATTTGCTTTCTATTAGATTAATGAAGTACATAATTACTTAAATGTCATCCCAAGGAGAGTTTCTCCCAAAATTGAGAGGCAGAGTAACCAAGTATTTCATTTAGTTTTATTTCTGTAATTAGTTAGACATCAATTGCAAATTTCACTTTCAGTTTTAATTCATGATTTGGAAATAATGGTAAAATAAGAATAGAAACTTTGTTTTCATTTCTTTCTTAGCTTTGTTTCCATATCTTTCTTAACTTTGTTTTCATTTCTTTCTTAGCTCTGTTTTCATTTTTAGATTTTGAGCAGTCTTTAAGAAAGTTAGATTTAGTTTTGATAATTTATATTGTAAATCTTTAGGAATTAAAAGACCAAAAACCCCCAAAACAACATAAAAAATAAAAACAATGAAGTAAGAAGGGTTAGATAGCACAAAAAGTACACTACAATTAATCAATTTACGATACCCGGATTGATAATTTATGTAGAGAAATTTAGGACACTAAATTGACCAAACACTTCACGGCCTCCAGAATATCCCTTGCAATTGTGGGGAATTAGCTGTCCTCAGGCAATTCACTAGCCACTAGCACTATGGAAAGTAGGAGCCATGCATAGTGGAAGGTTTTCCCTTGTTCCAGTGCCTTGCAGAAATTCTCCAGGAACTATTTGCACAGATATTCGAACCAATTAAACTGGACTGCCTCTGCGCACTACTCGACGAGTGCAACCACTGGCGTGCGCACCTCATCCGCGCGACACTTCCGCATGACCTTACCCACTAGTATCTGAGTTGCAACTTTGACGGCCTTGTCATTGATACTGGAGATTGCGTAGCCCCTCTTTTTCTTCTCCAGCTTATATTTCTTTTTCATGGCCTCCGCAATGGCCAAATCACTGCTTTTGCCCTCTGAAATGTCTACTGGGTCTTCCCCTTTACAAGGGAGTCGGGTAATTCGATGGATCAGGTGGTCCGTGATGGGGATGGGATCCTCCAGCCACACACACCCACCATGCACTAGGCAAAGCAGTTTCCTGATGATGAAGATAATCACTGGGGCGCGATGGTAATGCGACACCCAGAGCAGGTTCAACAACCCTGCCAGGCTCCAACCCTGCGTAACCACTTGCACGGCTCCAACTCTATTACTCTCGCCATGGTGTTTTGCTTCGGCTTCATGAGCTATGCGGTCACCAAGTGAGGGAATTTATTGTGGTCAGTGAGATCTCAATATTCAAACTTCAAACTCGGCACCCATCCCAGCCGCGCTCCTTCGAAAATGATCTTGTCAGGTAGCAGTGGAGTTTGTAGAGAGTTTTTACTCTCATCGATATCCTTGGGCACCTTCACCTTCCCCTTCTGTCGAGGAACATACACAGGTAGCCTGGTTAGAGTGTCCATGCCCTCGGTTTCCTTCTCCATGTATATGTCCTCATCCTCTTCTATTAGGGTGTCCTCAAGGTCTTCTCCCTCCTCATCGGTTTCCAGGTTAACCGCTTTCCCTTTTTCCTCCATTGTTAATTTAGTTCACAGTGGGTTTCGAGGGGACACACGCACGAGAATCATGGGCTGTTTATCTTTCTTCGGTCTCGGCGTGTGTGGTGATTTAGGGATTTCCGCAGCTATCCTGACGCTCTCAGGGGCATATTCTACTGTCACGGCCTGTGCGGCCTCTTCGGTAGTCATTTCTTCGATTTTCCTGGCTTCTTTAGATGCTGCCATTTTGTTTGTCCATAAATCTTTCAACTCCGCCACTGGGTGCTCAAACAACGCTCTCAACAGGTTAAGCTAGTCTTGGTTTAGAATAGTCTGGGTGAATGACAACCCAATTCGCAAATGGCCAAGTGTTGTTTGCTGGGCAGCCCTTTGCAATTTATAGCGCCTTTTGAATTCAAATTCGACCGTTCCCCCAAACTCCGATCCATTAATGCTCCCTCGGTGGTAGATTTTCCCAAATCTTGCCCATAAATCTCATCTTAAATGCCTTCTGCCCACTCCATTTGGTCTTAAGTCAAGCATCACATCATGAATAGTGACTACAATGGTCACTTTCCAGCCAACTCGTGCGGCGGCGCAGTCACCCTTTTGCTGTCGCAGACCACATGACACTTTGCTCCTACGTGCAGCCCTAACATCGCACAACTCTCGGGCAAAGTAGTTTATAGTCTTGTGCCTCCTTCCAACTGCTTGGAGCGCTAAGACTGTACTTCCCACGGCTAGTCAGGTGGTCGGGCCACCTGTATGTGGCTTCAATTGACCATCAATCACTTTTCATAGGAAAAATTTGCCTTTTATTTTTACGGTATGCGTCATGCACTTCATCATCTGCATCACGCCATCATCGGTGATCCCTCTAGTAATATACGGTCCAATCCAAGGCATCAAGCTGATCAACTCTTGGCGGTAGTCCCCAAATTTTTCTATGTAATCATGCACACCCTGTTTTATCACCACAGTTTTCTTATTGAGAAAATCCTTCTTTATTTCTTCCTCAAGCTTCTTGACTGAGTGGTTTCCCTTGTGTTCGACATCAGCATACATTATCACACATTGGGATTCGTGCAGTACCTTGGTTTCCATTTGACCCTATTGGTGGATACCTCGCCTCTGTGTCAGCTTTCATTATTGGTTGGTTCAGAGGGTTTCTGCCGTGCGCTAGCCACATCTTGTGTACGCCGGAAACGTACTTCGGTTGGGTTACTACATCTTTTTCGTCCGATTCCTTCCACATTATTGGCCTACGGGTTACACTCGCGCTAGATTGATGGAGGATGCCTTAATGCCTTCCTTCTAGCGGATCTTTCCCTATCGACTCCGACTCATTGCTCTGGGGCAAAGATCTAGAGTCCATTTGACAGTACCTTGGGGTTTGCAGTCATTAGTGGCAGATTCCTCGCTATCGACAGTGGGAAACCATCATTGTCTCCTGATTGATAGATTCTTACAGGTGTTCGACTTCAGCTCATCTATTCACACTTGTTAGATTGTACTGGGTACCTTGACGCTCATTATCATTATCGGTGAGTAGTCTCGCGTTTGTTAACGGTATACATCAATGACCGGTAATCAAACGATTTCTCACATGGTCGACTTCAGATCATTTATTCCCATGGTGTAGAAATGTACCACGGCGGTCGGTGAAGACCTCAGGTTGTATCAGCATTCATTGGTTCACTTGACAGTTGCTCCTGTTGCTGCTAGTTGATACCATTCCACCTTATATGTTGCAGTCAGTCATGGCGACATTCTATATGCTGGCACCTGAGTTTGCAGTGTAGTACCATCCTATTCCATCATGTTCAGTTGGTACCTTATGGGATCAGTCTTTGATTTCAGTGATCCGTTGCATCTTTTCAGCATCATTGACAGTTTTATATGTGATATTCAGACATGTACTTACTCATTATGGTCAGATGATCCATTATGTATTTTACAGTCATTTATACTTGTATACTTAGTGGATCCGCTTGTACTTGATATGCGGACATGCTTTACTTTTCCTGAGCATGGGTATGCCCGCCTCAGACAGTGTTTCTTTCTGATCTCTTTTCGGTGGCTTGGCAGGCTGAATTCTGGTGAAGTCCTCCTCGGTTTTTCGGCAGAGTTCCTTTCCTTGTACTTACTTAATGTATTTCGGCCATCATGTTCCCCTTCTGACCTCATACATTAGGGGGCATCTGTTATAGCTCCAAATCTCACTCTTATGGTTTGTGATGCTGCACTTATGGCCTAGGGCAACCCCTCCTTCCAGACCTGGTCCAAGAATTTAAAAAACAGTGTTTTATTCCCTGTACGCGACTTTGCCCTGTGTTAAACGCGTGTACTCGCGGGTCTGTCATACCCAACCCGCGTGTATATATTAAAACACTTAAAAAAATATAATTTCCTCTTTTTCGGGCGGTGATCGCGGGTTTACCTGCTGGATCACCTGTTAGTGCCCGTGGCCCAACTGTTCCCAACCAACTCCTAACTAAAAAACTACTTTGGAGAGGGTATAAAAAGACATCAAAGGGAAGGCCAAGGGGAGAGAGAAAGGAGAGCAAGATTATTATGCTGAGATTTTTCCCTTAGACCAGGTCTGAAGTCCTTGGTGCATCCTGCACTTCCCCCATTTTGCATAGGAAACCCTTGTTTCCATGTGTATTGGTGATCATTCATCCTTGATATCATCATTGAGTAAGACTTGGAAGGAGCTCTTGTTGAAGGCTGGAGGCTGGAACGAATCCGGGAGGAAGCTTGCTTGGAGCCTGCTGAAGGTGTTCAGGTGATATCTTTCCGATATATGTACTTTATTTGCCTTTATATATAAAGAAACACGTCTTTGTTCCCGAATAATCTTTCTTTATGCTTATGAGATTCTTGTGTTGAATTCTTATGAAAGTGGTTACTTAAAGATTTTTTATAACTAACTTTATAGCATAAAGATGATTTATATATAAACTTCTATACATGTACTGTTGTGTTCTTTGATTTGTTTGTCTTGCAGGTCAAAGAAAGAAGAAGGGAACTCCAAGAAGGGTTTGCACCCTAACGGTCTTCTCGGACGTAGGACCTTAGGTATGTACCCTAAACATTAGAATTTGCTTAAAAGTAAAAAAGATGGCTGTGTGTGTGTGTTTCTTTGTATAAGCAATTTTCAGTCTGGTAGAGTCTTAGCCCAAAGGACCCTAGGGGTATTTTCCCTTCAACCACTCTAGTAATATACGGTCCAATCCAAGGCATCAAGCTGATCAACTCTTGGCGGTAGTCCCCAAATTTTTCTATGTAATCATGCACACCCTGTTTTATCACCACAGTTTTCTTATTGAGAAAATCCTTCTTTATTTCTTCCTCAAGCTTCTTGACTTCCACTTCCATCAGAGCGCCTTTCTCTCTTAACCGCACTCTTTCTTTCATGAGTTCTTGGAGCCTAAGATCACCCTATTGGATTTCTTCATCAGGTCCCAAACGTTCTTCTTTGTTCAGTTGCGTGATCCCTTCTTCCAAGGCTTCGCGACCCATCATATCTACGGGTGCTGCTATGCGCGGACTAGGCATAATATACCCTATTGGGACTACAGCATTTGCTCTATAGGCATCTGTCCCGTCAGTTTCTTGTACGTTGTCCTATAAGCTCACAAAACTGTTGGTAGGTGCAGGTCCCAATCACTTCGCTGTGCATTATATACCATGTTCAATGCTTCGCACACTTCGTTAAAGGCTTTTGTGTGGGTAACCTTCTATATACTTGTTGTTTCCACATTCTTTCGTCCCAACTGGATGGACTGTTTGCACAATTGCCTCGCCAAACCATGCTTATTGACCGTGTTCCCCAACGTGAATTCCATGTGCATCTGCATAGGTTGTTTAGCATATGCCTGTACCCACTTGGACAGATGTGCACGTGGACCATCCTGTACATTGTATTTATCTGTTAGCCACATCTAAGGCTTCCCAAAACGAATGTGCATAATTCTCCTCCATTTGCACCAGTCCTCAAAGCTTCCTTGGTGCGTACCCCACCACCTCGCAGGTGTAGCGCATAGTACCCATTTCAAAGCTTTGAAACATTGTTGTTTCGGCACCTCCCTTTCAAATCTATTCAAGAAAGCATCTACCTCACTTAACCCATCATAAGTAGGCAGATCCCTCACTTCTGTTGACATGCAGTGCAATGATCTTGTCATCATATTACAGTTCAGCGTGGTCACCTCGTGCAACCGGTTCTGCCATCACTCGATCTCCTCATCAGAATCTGATGTACAGGAGCTTTTGCACTCCCATGAGATCCACCCATCCGTGGTGGGATTTACCTAGTCTTGCTCTCGCGCAGTTATCTTGTAGATGTAGTCCAAATCGTTGTTGCTTTCATAGTCGCGCACCGGCTCTATCTAGCGCGATCCTTCTGTAGGGTCCAAAGGTACGACTACGCACAAAGAATTTTTCTCAAAAATCATCTTGCGCTTCTTTTGATTTATCACCCCATTCATGTGAGTGGCCCAATCGATTCCTAAGAGTGTGGGATAGGGATCGCTATCATCAACAATCTCTATCACTGCAAAGTTTTCTAGCGCACTTTCCCCTTCAATATCCACGTTGATTCCCTGCAATCTCCCCATGGGTATTATCTTTTGCTGGTTCTCCATTCGTAACTAGAGAGGAAACCATTGCAGCGTAGGCATTCCCATGTGCTCCCATGTCTTCTTCGGCTAAATGTTCGCATCTGACCCTAGGTCCAAAATTACTTTGTCCATCTCATATTCTCCAATTTGCGCCGTCAACCTCATTTCTCTTCCCGTCCTCATCGCATGATTTCAAATCTTTTGGAATACAGAAGGTTCTCCTGGCGTGGTCCCAACGCATCTATTAATGAGTTCCGGCAATCCCTTTACAACCTTACTATTGCGCAGTAGCTTCATGCATGTTTTTAGGAACGTCGTGAGCATCGACGGGTCCATTTCTGGCTCCGGTCTATCTTTGCTTCATAAAGTGGAGGCATCAATGAAGCTCTTCATCACTTCCATAAAAGTTTCTCGGGCGCACTCCAAATCAAATTATGCTTCCTTTGCTGGAGCTTTGGAAACCCAAGTGCTATATTCAGGCTGTTTTCCTTTATCATCTTCTGTGGTAATTCCACTTCGGAGCACAATGTTCACATTGGGGTCTTCCTCGTGTGTCTCAGAACTCATCATCTATAGGTTCTAAGTCGGGGGAGGTTGGAGCGTTCCCTTGTCGCACAACCTAGCTATCAGTGTGGGACACTCCTCCATCTCATGATCAAACAAGGTATAATACAAACATGATGGACACGTTGGATTCGTACAATCACTGGCATAATGTCTTGGCCCCCCGCAATTGTAACATATCAGTTGTCTGTGACCTCTTCCATGTCCTCCTCCACCTCGGCCTCGTTCGCACCCCTGAAATCAGGTTTGTTCCACTCCTGCGTTCTAGTCAAGGGGCCACATTTCAGCCTGAAATCTATAGGTGGGAGTCCTATCCATCATTAGCTCATAGATTTTATAGGTGCGCTCATCGTATCCAACCGATCTACAAAAGTTACAGAAAAACTGTTGCGAATTTTGTGTGTACTTCTACAACAAATGGCAGTTGTCCATATCCCGATACTATTGTCCCTTTCAACAAGAGTTTGCGAAGCGTGGACTGAGGTCTCACTTGAAGTAGTATGGGAGGGTGCTAGAACTAGGTCTCTGCACCCTGGGGATGTCTGATATGAGGTGATTGGTCCAACCTTCGCACTTACTGTGCTATGTGCACCTACGGGAACCCTGCGCCCTATGATACTGTCTTCGCATAGGTCTAACCATAGTGCGACTCTTGTTATTTACCCAAGTCTTCCTTAATTAGTCTCTATTAGCTGATTACTTAGATTAAATTCACATATAAGCATTCATACGAGTATTCATCAAGTGCGCATAGTAAATAAACAGAGTAAAAGTAATGCATAACATCAAAAGACAGATTCAAGAATAGATGCATAGAGTAAACTTCTCTTTATTAACTTTCAATTCCAAGTACAAACCCGACTCTGCCCTGCGCACTTAGCTGCAGGGGTCTGTGCACTTAACTGCGGACTCTACTAGGCCTCTGCGCACTCAGCTGCAGAGCCTCTTCCTACTACTACGACCCAGTACACTTCAGATTCCACTTTATGCTCTAACCATGCCTTCGCATCCCTTTTTTCATCTCCTCCCAAAAAACTATCTGTACACTTAGAGCCTCACTATATTTATACAATCCCATGGTCCACGGACCATGGGTAGGCTGACACAACTTTACAATATTTTAGGGCAGACAACCCTATGGCTCATCCTAGACCTTGCGCTCCACGCCTGTAATTCATGGAGTCTTACAATACAATTGAAAAAAACTTGGGCTTTGAGCCCCAAAACCTGCTGCGGGGGATGCCATGCCCAACAACAGTCCTTTGAGAAAGCATCGCTCTGCCTCTCTATAGTTGACTAAAGTGTCTACCGCGAACTCAGTAATGAACCCTCCTATAATTCGATCAAGCCAGTGATCAATAGCGTGTGCGATCGTACCCTCTGGTACTTCCAATCTGCGCACCAATTCTGGGGTCCACACAATAGGATTATCGAGTTTCCACCTTCCTTGGCTATCTTCTAGCTTTGCGATCCACTCGTACAACTCAGTAGGGAAAGATGCGAAGAAAATTTTGTGGATTTCCATGTATAGGTAGCAGTCTAACCACTCTTCCTTTGATAGTCGCGAATTCTTGTTCTCCTGCACCGCGAACTCGTGAATTCTCCTATCCAACCAACCTTCAATTTCTTTCTTAGTTGGATTCTAATGATACGACATCAGACATCTCTATGCAGATTCTGGTCCTGGCAACGAAACAATTTGTTGGATTGATGGGGCCTGAGCCAGGTTCAGAGTTATTTAGCCAAACAAATCCCTATACTACTAGCCCTTTCGACAGCAGTCCGCAGAGCGCGGACTGAGGTCTCACGCGAAGTAGTATGGGGGGATGCTGGAACCAAGTTTCCGCACCTTGAGATGTCTGAGGGGTCGATTTGGTCCAACTGTGACTACCTTCGTGCACTTTAATGACCTGCGAGGCTTCCACGCCATGTTATATTCGCCTTCGTGCAACCCTAATTGGGGGTTGTGAAGCTTTCTTGATGCTAGAGCAACGATCTGCGCTATTTCCCCAAGTTACTCTGCGGATCTTACTTATATTCTTATAAAAATTAGTTATCTTCGCGTGAACAAATACTTTATCTTATATTCATTTATTCAACATACTCATATAAGTTCACACAACAAATAAATAGTAAACTTGCATTTCATACCCAATATACTTCAATGCATAAAACAAGAAACGATAAACAAAAATACTGTAAAACTTATCTTTATTAATGCTGCAATTGGTTACAGACTTAACCTTCTTTGCGCACTCAGCTAGAGGGGTACGCGCACTCAGCTGTGGACTACTAGGCTTCTATGCACTCAACTGTAGAGCCTTCTCCTACTTTATGACCCAAAGACACGAATCTACACTTAGACTCAATGCTTCCTCATTAGATCTTCCATGGATTGATTGATTCTCTTTACACTTAGAGCCTCGCTCTATTTATACAATCCCATGGTTTGCGGACCATGGGTAAAACTCCCAAAATGACATTATATTTACAACAGTAAGGGAGGACAACCCTATGACCCAATTACAACTTCACGCTTTGTGCCCACAAATTGAGGAGTATTTACATCGAACTTAGTCAAAACTTGGGCTTTAAGCCCCAAAACTTGCCTTGGGGGGATCCCACGCCCAACACTCACACAACAACACCCTATCCTTTTCTCACTCTGCAAAAACACTTTGTACTCATCCTGCTTCTCAAGACCACATATACTCTTCTCTTGGCCTTCTATTGAACATGCTCTCTGCAACACTCTGCTTCAGTTCAACACTTTGGCGAGTTTCTCAAATTCCGCACACTTTGCTCCACACTCTTCAACACATACATAACAATACTATATTCCCCCAGTTGTTAAATGGAAATCCTGATTTTTTTTACTCTGCTACACTGAGCTCAATGTTGTATCTTTCACCGTCCATATTGCTCGAGAGTGTACTCTTGGCATGTCACTCCATTCTCATGTTGTGCCTCTTTTCACAAATTCTACCACTACATTAAACATTAGAATGGGCTTCGTTCACTTCACCATCTCACTGTGTGATTATCCATGTTGAGAATTTAATCTTAGTCCAACTACACACATTACCTAGACTTTCCATGCTTATTCATGCCTCACAGAGCTTGACTGTACTTCATCATGGCTTCTCTATTATTAATTATTTCTATAAGGTGTGCACGAGAGATCATAGATGGATTTCTTTCAACATTGAGACCAACCCAATAGTTCTTTTCTGAGAATCGTGGTCTTTGTCACCTTGACCCAGTAATCTCTGAAGTCATCATTACTCCTGCGAAACCAACTCTTCTGCATGCAATTACTCTGTAGCTTCTGTCTCATCCAAAATTTAATACCTATGTACTTCACTATCGAATCCCTTTCATTTAATAACTTTTATTAAAACAAATGATACTAAAGAGCAATATTCTGATGCATTTATCCCCTCTTATGCCGACGCTTAGCCTCTTTTCCCCCATAGGATCGCTACTTGTGACCTGCAGCTTCATACTCCTATGTATTGGAATATTAGAGCTCTCATATCTTGTAACTTTTATTAAAATGATGTTACGAAATTGTAAGACTCTGGTCTACCTTTGGCCCCTTTTCCTTAGCCCCTTCTTGTTTTTCCAACATGGGACCAGGTGACATGACCAGGGAATAACACTTGGGTGCTAAGGAATTCAGGCTCCTTTCAGGGGCCTATATCCTTATGTATTTTCTCTCACCCTTGGCTCTTTTGGATTTCATAACTAAACGCCAACACAATAGAAGCCCCATACATTGTAAATTTTTCAAATTGCAATTAGAACAATGTTACGATGTCCTCGACCTCTGATATTCTCCATAACAATTAGATGTTAGCCCTGCTCTGCGCCCTTGGTCCTTTGGGTCTCCCATGACCATGTGCTGGGAACATTAGAGCTCCACACATTAATCAGAACTTTCCCATAAAACAATTAGACAAGAGTTAAGAAAACTCCAACCTCTGATATGACATCATGCTAATGTCATCAACACCTCGTGGCATATCCTTAGCGGTGACACGTGTCACCTGGATTTCCTCCTTAGGCCACCTAATATTGCCGAATCTGGCTGCCACGTGTCCTCCGTACAACCATGTCATGCTGACATCATCTACCTCATTAGCTTCTTAGGGCCAATCACCTGCTTCCATGTGTCCTATTGGAAGAGAGAGAAAGGGGTCCCTCGGTGCTTGGTTTTTCAACGAATTTGTTTGTAATTCTTATTTTCTCGCAACCTCAGCACTTTCAAAGAATTCATTTATAAGGAATTACGAAACTTTCAGGTTTCGATGGTCTTGATATTATAAGGTTCCATCCTGCTTTAATATTCATCCTTCCGAGGTCTCGAAATGCTGAGGTTACGATATTCTGCTTGCTCAACCCTTCCAATATCAGGTTCCTTTCAAATAAATTGTCGAGGAAATAAACCATCGAAGAAATAAACCACTGAGGTCCTGATTTTATAACCTTCTGATATCCAACTTTCTAAGGTCCCTAAGCTCCGACCTTCGATATTCGCCTGCTCCAATGTTTCAATATGACCATCCTTCTGAAATTCGAGGTCCATAATTCGGCCTGCTGAGGACTTCAACACCCTAACTTCGACAATCAATAAATTTTGATACAAGAGGCCATATATGGAATTCCACATACTGTTGGAAAGTGTACTCAAATCAATTTCTAGTGGAGGAGGTCCGATGTAGGCTTTGAGCCCATTTTCTACCTGAGAAATGGCTGAAAATTCTCTGTTGTTCTTTGCATCGTGGCCCTTCTTTTGTGCCTAGAATCCTAAACTCCCAACCACCATAGTCATAATTTTATGGATTCTCCAATAAGTATGATACTATGGTTATTCTCTACCAGAGACTACAACAACCATAAGACTCCCCCTAAGCATTTGCTGCCACAAACCTCCATGCTAATCTAGTTGACATCAAGCCAATACACTTGCAGCCACCAACCATTTAGGCAATGCCAATTGTCCAACAATCAAGTGCCACTACATCCATAAAATAGTACAAAGGAGAGTTATAAGGCTTGAGTACATCTCCACCAAAGAGAAGATAATTGATGTTTTGAAATATCCATTGTTGATGGAGAAGTTAATGTAATTTAGAGACAAGCCAGGGCTTGTGGAGATTACACCTCTTGTTGAGAGATAATGATGATATGATACTAGCATGGATGGACATTATCCCAAAGGGGAAAATGGTTTGATATGCCTAGAGTGCTCACTAGGTAGGATTGAGTGAGTTCCTCTCAGAGGAGACCTGATTACTCACCATGAAGGCTTGAGTAAGGTCTGGATGTGATCACACACCAAGAAAGGGTCTAGTGAGGTTTGTCAGTATTTGGACCTGATCACACACCAGGAAGGGTGTAGTGAGTTACTAGACCCGATTGCACACCAAAGAAGGGTGTAGTGAGGTCCTTCAAAATTTGGACCCGATCACACACTAGGTATGGTTTAGTGAGGTCCTTCAACATCTAGACCCGATCACCAGGAAGGGTTGAGTGAGGTCTTGGCCCAAAGTGCTCATCAGGAAGGATGAGTGAGTGCTTGCTAGTTGATGTCTTAGTATGTTGGCCTAGGAAGAGGCCTTCGGGTTTTAGGACTGATCACTCTAGAGGAGTGACTCCTGATATGTTGATGATAATGTGATGGGTTTGGTATTGCCCTAGATATGGCCACTAGTGGATGCTATAGTAGATGATGATGCTGATGATGATCTGATATAACCTTTTATTTGGAGAAAATTTTCAGCTTGTGAACATCTATGATAACCATTATGAATACCTCCCTAGTTAAGAAGGAGTGTTGAATTTGTAACTATGGTCAGTATTCATAATGTATATTTAGCCACTTGATGTACTTGTATTGATTAGTGTAAATAATATTTTAATTCATAACTATGGTCGGTATTCATAATGTATATTTAGCCACTTCACATACTAGTATTGATTATTGTAAAGCATATTTTAAATTATTGAGTCACAAGAAAATTTATTTTTAGTCAAAGTCCCATTACAAATTTTAAAAGAAGAAATTTTGAATTTTGAATTGTAATTTTTGGCTCCGATAGTTTTCAAGTCAACCTCCCTCGAAGTCAATTCAGCCTAGGGAAAAGGACACACCCATTCAACCCAACTGATCACTATATAAAGGTAGATTTCCCTCATTCCTCCACTGCCAAATAACACTTCGTCAAGAAGACATTTTTTGGGAATCTCAGTGAAGATGAAGAAGAAAAAGGAGGAAGAAAAAGAATGCGAATTTCATCTCTTTCTTTCTCTCTCTCAAGCTCACACATGTGGATAGAATATCTCTCTTTTGTTTAGAAACTTTAATGGAAAATTCTAGTGCAGGGGTCCAAAATTTTGGGGTACTTGGCAGCTACAGGAGGGCCAAAATTATGGGTCACCTTAGGCAAAGTATAATTCTAGATCAGATTGGGAGGCTTGACTTGGGGTGTTTGACCAAGTTTTACCATAGGTCTAGGTGTGTCTCTGGTCGAACATAACAATTTATCTATTGAAAAGGTTATTGGGTTTTTCCCCTTTATGGGTTTTCTCAGGGTAAATATTGTCTTCTCTTTGTGCATTTTGATCTCTACTATTATACTATTCTTGTATGGTTGAATTTTTGAAGTATAATTGTTGAATTATATATTTGAATAATTTAAACAAAGATCAAAATCGAAATTAATTATCAGTTTTTAAGAAATATTATGCTATTCTATATTTCACTTAAAAAATCAACATAAAGAAAATTGTAACTGAGAGAGGAGACTATGAAAGAGAGAAGAGGTTGTAGTGGATGCATTGTAGGTTTTATCCCTTCATTTTACTGGATGGAATAAAAGGAAGGATTGAATATTTCTTCATGCATGTAGCCCAATTCAGGTGAACCAAATATATTGGTGTCTACTTTATATGAATTCCCTTTATGCTTCATTTACACATTCATTTTGATTTTATTTCTCTATTATTTGTATTCACAGTCAAAATTATGAAATTACAAAAGTATTCAGTTGTCACATTTCTAAATTAAGAAATTTATATGTGGATCTCTTCTTCTAGATTACATTATACTTGACTACAATAGACTCGACTTCAGGGATTTCCATTTGCATCATCTACTCATCTAGCCATTGGGTGATAGGAATGCAAGTCTCCATAATATGTTCATGGTCAAATTATATCATCTTCCATATCCTTGGTTCACTTTCATTCACTTTGATTTTTGTGAGAAAAATCGAAGCTGCTATGACTGGATGACTATATTGGAAAGATATATGTTCAAACATAAAATCTATGTAAATAATGTGGCCACTCAATTTTTTTACCTTTTCAAAAAAATGACCCATCACAACCATGTCACCAATTTGGTATGTGAATTGTGCATCTTCATGCAGCCGCACCAACCTGCTTTTTACCTATGTGCATCACATAAAATAGTAACCTGTGTTCTATTCATTTCCCGAAGGGGAAGTGATATCAAAGAAATCACCTACAACCAAATTACAAAATGTGTATTGGTTATACATTTGATATTTCAATTTATAGATGGAACTGTTAATGATGGACACCACGTACCTTTCCTTATAACATCAGAGACTCAATCATGATCAAGTGAAACAATGACCTCTTTAGCATACATCTCTTGGCACATCAGAATTGGATGAGGTACCTTTAGATTAAGAGGGACATATTTCCGTCCTTTCATGTACCCATGCTTTTCACATTGATCAAGTCTACATCCATCTGCACCAATGTAAAACTCACAAAAACATGCAATTTTTCTTGTCTTGATGGAAAATAGTTCTCCCATGTCCTTACACCACATTGTGTAATTCCCTTGTTCCTTTCATAGTGTTGCAATACCAAGGAAATGATCTATTCACATCACCAAGTTCAACATTCTAGAAGAAACTACACATAGGCCTAATTTGTTCATGACCTTCATTTCCTAAATCAGATCTGAACCAATTGACCACCTCTACTAATGTTTGAGTCGATCTACATCATGGCGCATTTGGTACCTCCTAAATGCTCGTTTCACACAAGCACCTGCACTATCATGCTCACACTTCCATATCCCATTTCAAAAAGCTCCAAGTATGATGAATCCTTATCTCCTTGTGTAGCTAACTCAACCAGTAAAAACTGTGTGCTAACTTGAAATGCCCTGCACAACCATCGAACCAAATCCAATGCTTTTTGAATGATATGTCATTCATTTTGAATGATTCATAAATCATGCCAAATCAATGTTGCACAAACAATGTGTCATGCTCACAATCATCACTGATGTAGAAATGATACTCCTTAGTCACATCACGTGACTTGTTAGCGCTATCCCTATCATCAACATTCAATTGTGCATGCCTGTACATAACATGTATGAATATTGATACTTGGTCTGAGTGATACTACTCACTCTGTATCTCTGTCTGAGGAGAAAATGTGTAATTCTAAGAAATTATACCACTAATAAGGTTGTGCTTTGCTGTAATACCTCACAAGAATGCTTAAATTCATAAGCTTACCACTTAGACTTGTGCAAGTGCTTGAAATATTTATAGATTTGGTTCTAAAACTTTCCCATGAGTTTTGAAATAGGAATCTCATCCTCAACATAGTTGATCCTCCTAGGTGCTATAGTTGAAGAAGATGGTTGATTTACCATGACATACTCATATTGCTTCCATGTGACCATGACATATGATATCCTAGACTAGTTGGGATCAATAGGAAATTTCCTATGGAACAATTCCATATCACCACATTAAGTCCATCTTATCCCACCTATGCATATTTTCTTGTAAAAAAACTCTTTTAACTCCCTTTTGCACAATATTGATTCCAAAAATGTGTCATAATGAAGTTGGAATTCAATGGGATATCGATAACAACACGTATCATAATTTCTATTAGGCCTAATAAACCATGGTTTCAATTTTTGAAACATGCTTATGGATATCTTGACATGGGGATTGCTTTCCTGAAATTATTCATTTCTAGAATGTTCTTAGCATGATCAACATACTCTCCTTTAGAATGGCGATGCCGCGTGACATGCTTTCTATATGGTATATCACAATAATGGCTCTCCCAAAACTATACTAGAAGTGGTCTGATTCCTGCTGTAAGCCTATCTTGGTAGGGTTTCCTGGTGATAAGATCCCAAAAAGTAGCTTCATCATTTTCATTTACTTGAACCTTGAATTTGGTATTCTTTTGCAATGTTTGTCTCGTTACATGGGGAAATTTCAACATTGTTGCTAACATTTATTGTGTTGATGTACTTGGTTAAAAAATAATAGTGGTAATTTCACTACGAGTAGCTTAAACATCAATTTTTATTTATTTTCCAAACATAGAGAAAGCCTTTGATATATTTTCAGTGATATTCACACATCTCTTCTTACTTTTAGCATCTTGGATACCAAAAATATTTGTGGCATGTTTTAGTTTCTTATGTTTGATAAATCTATGCAGTATTTGAGCTTGTGTAATAGTTGAATGTTTCTCAAAATATTATTGAATGATGTTACTGGCATGCTCTCTAATAGTGTGATTATGGATAGGCTCCCTAAGGTCCTTTAAACCTTCAAGCCCTTTCCAAACCAATTTAGCTCCCTATTATCCTATCGACTTGAAAGAGCACAAACCATTATTTTGGTGGTTGATTAGCTTGATAAGGCACACCTTGTTCCTCTAGTGGTTGACCAGCTTGATAGGGAACATCTTTTTCCCCATGTGGTTGATCAATTTCCATCCTTGCATAGTGGAATACAAAGTATATAAGTGAGTGAATCATAAGTATTTAAAAGTAGAAGGTGACTAATGGGGAGTCCCTTTAACAGATCGAAGTAATGATGCTATGAGTAA
Organism: Pinus tabuliformis; assembly: GCA_031772625.1. Classification (NCBI taxonomy): domain Eukaryota; kingdom Viridiplantae; phylum Streptophyta; class Pinopsida; order Pinales; family Pinaceae; genus Pinus; species Pinus tabuliformis. The sequence continues at coordinate 1,518,709,854 of CM062818.1, read as the reverse complement.
AGAAGATCCAACTACTAATCCCTGAGAGGGTGTGTGTGTGCTTACCTTTTTGTGAGTTGTAAGGGGAGAAAACCCCCCCGTAATGGGAGGAAGAATTTGAAGTCTTTGGGACCAATGTTTTTGGCTAAGGTCCACAATGATGACTACTAAATTGAGTGTGGGGAGATGCTAGGAAAATTCCATTCGTTTTCCCAATTAAATACACATGTTTATTTAAGACAACAAAACGTATGTAAGAAATGCGATAAATATTCTATAAACAAGTGTCAAGCACTTTGAAATCCACACATCCATGCAACAAGAAAAGAAAACGTTCTTAGACACCTACATATCCTGTCCACTCAATGCAAGTCATTGGAACCTTTCTACAAGCTATTGCCAATGGGGGTAACAAACTTGTTAGATGAATGGTACTCACATACTTAGTGAAAACCAATTATAATGATCGAGATTAGGGAGGGTACTAGCGACCACCGAAATTTGATCCAGCTACCATTGATTCCGACATCAATCACCTGTAGGGTAAGATAATTTACTTAAGATTGGTCACTATGGTACCTTCACCATATGGGGGAGAATTAATTGGCCCTCAAATGATATGCGATCGACTCAGAACCAAAGTGGTGGGAAACAATTAAGTTAGCGCACTAATCAACATACCTCAACTTTTACCTTCTGGTGACATGACGTCACCTCTTCCAAGAATTATTTTCCATCTGGTGATGAAGGAATTTTTAAGCTCCCTACTCATGGCTAAGACACAATAGGATTTCATATTCCAATTTACCATAATCAATGCCAACAATTAATAAATATATTTTATGCTCTACAACATGTCATACAATTAGAGAATTCAATGGTTTTAACATTTTCCTATTATTCCAGGTGACCAAATTATTTGTTGGAAGCAAGTGCATTGTTGAATGAAAGAAACTCTTTTATGTAGGAGGCAATCTCATATATGTAACATGGGAATATCCTAATCATCAATAAAGGGATCTTCATTTATCACATTAGTTAACATTTTTCATAAAGAGGATTATTTTATATCATTTCCTTGCTAGTGGAATACTGTATCAAAAGAGAAAACAATGCTGAAATTTTTCCACAAGACATTCCGTGCTATTTTACTTGCATAGAAAGGTTTATGTCTTACAAGAGGTAATTGAAAAATTCCACTCACAACAATAATGAATCTACCACTAAAAGGATTATATTTGAAATGAGAATCTATTTGTATGAATAACACTCAACCTATAAAGCTCATTTCTTCAAAGAAAATACATCCAATATGTGTTTAGTTTCTTGAAATATTTCTGGAGACTAGCCATGCATATTTTTCATATATTAAGAGGGAATCCTAATACCAATAACTACAAAATTAGAAAGAGATATAATCAATAAGTGAGACTCTGTAGTGCCAACTATTCCTTGAATAAGCACTTTAAGAGGATTGGAATTTTCATATTCAATTGGATGGCGTAAAATCATATATAAAAAAAGTAGTTTTTTTCTAATAATGAAGATGTTGAGAAAAAAATGTTGCCATATAAATTATTAGAAAAACACCTTATGATTTGAATTTATGATAAAATTAGAAACTTTATTTGCAACACCATCTAATAACATAGTTTGTTCCCAATTAAAATATATATCAAAATCACTTTAAAAATGATTGTGAAGATATGAAACATTGACTCTATTTGGAGAAATTATTGGAGAAAATTTGTCATTCTTTAGAATATTCTTCAACATCAACTTCTTGTTTGAGGAGTCATCATCTTTTTTAGCATTTTTAGATGAAAAAGGGACATAATCAAAATGCCATTTGTGATATCTAAAATTCAACAAATTTTAAATCACTATTTCGCTTGAAAAGTTTATATCTAATGCAATGTTATGGATTGGTTTGTAGAAAAGCAACTTTGTCCAAAAAAAGTCTCTTGTTCTTCTGAACCGCTATTGGGAATAGAATAGAAGAATGACTAATGTTGAGTTAAATTGAATGGAAACATCTACATTTCCGTGTCTCTTTCTTACATTGGGTATGGAACATTAAAAAAAATTCTATTTCTATTATAGAAATTTTTCTATAAAATTATGAAGAATTTTATATATTTGAACAACACTATTTTGGCATGAAAATTTATGAGATTCCCTTGATAGCTTGATTAATACTTTGGTTCCAACATTCAAGGGAAAAATAATTTCAACTACAAAAAACAAGAGTTAGATTTATTGTGTTGCAATGTCATGGTATACAAGTGTTTCTACAAGGAACCTTTTTTAAGCACACGAAGAAGGATATTCAATGTCTTTTATGTTCTCAATTATTTTCATCATAGCTTGAAAACTTTATAACCTCTTTTCTACTTTCGAAGCATACTTTTCAATATATTTCATGACTACACTTGAGAAACAATTAGCTAAAAATCAACATTAGATTGCGACAATTTAACAAGATTAGCATTGTAAACATTTAACATATCATCAATATATGCATGCTAATATTTATTTTGCATTTATAATAAATGAATAATATTGATTAATCATGAGCCTTCCATGGAGCATCATAGTGATATGCAATAATAGACTCCTTTTTGTGCAAGCAAGAATCTACACTACACTTTGCATGTCTTTGAATACAATTGAACAAATTCTCATAACCTTCATGAGGATTGCAAGAAGAAACATGTGAAGTGTTCAAAAGGTAGGGATCATCATTTAGGATTCACGGAACCATTATGTTATTCTGATGGATGTCACGAATACTTCATGTTGTTATATGCTTAACATAGAATGTATTCAGAAAAGTCTTTCGGTAGAAATATTTCTCTTATGTGATTTCTACCAAAAGACTTTTCTTAATTCATTATGGATCACAGAAGCCTAAATTCAGAAAATACAATATCTTCTGAACATGCAAATTGGAAGGAGAGATACTCTTGCTCCTTTTAGATCTTGACACCTTTTCTCTATTTTAACTCCAAGAGGGCTATCAAGCTTTAATCAATCTAATATTTATAGGTTTGGGAGCACCTATGTGACAATCAATTTTCCTAATCCCTCTTGTAAATATTGCCATGATTTGTAATTCATGTAAATAATATGGAAATGTAGCTATTTTCTTTGGTTAAATCACATCCTTAGTTTTTGTGGGTTACCCTAAACTATTATAATTCTTAGGCAGTTCATAATTTGCAGTGGACTATTAATCTCACTTATGAAGTGGTTTCCAATTTTCAATGAACCATTAATCACACCAAGTGATTTTCATTGACCACAAACTTTCATTTATCATGAAAAGTGATTATTGAATTACCATGAACCATCATCATTGCAGTTATGGGGATATAGTTTCCTTCTAATGGCTTAAAACCATTTCATTGATATCATTTAACTAATGTACATACAAAAACAAAATTTCCTTGTGCATGTTCATCTCAAAATAATCTAAGCCATTGTAAAATTGGGTCCATCACTAAAAATAATTGTTAAGGATATCATCAATTTTCTTGGGGATTTTATGCAATTTCATTTTCGATGGATTCTCTAGTTGTTGTTGCATCTCATTTTTTAAATACATGGTATTACTTTCACTCCTTGTTTTATCTTGGTTCTATTGTTTCATTCTCCATTGTTTACGTTTTGTGAATCATTTTCCTTGGATTACTAATATTCATTGCATATTTTGTTCATGCTTAAGTTTACTTGACCATTATTTTATCAATTTCTTTCAATTATTTCACTGTCTCCTTCTATTTCTATAAGTTGTACATAAGATATTTGGAGTCCATATATAATATAATTTTCTTTATCTTATACTAAATAATACATACAATTTAGAATTTTAATATGAAAAGTGACACAAAGAATTACTTATATTTGCATCAATTGGTTGAATTGGATAATATTGTTGTTGTTGTTGTTGTTCTCTCAATATTTCTCACCTTTACCTCATCCATTCTCCATAAATTTCTTGGGCTTCCTCTTGGTTTGACATTCGAGCCCATTTTTGAGAATAAATCTTCCAATTTCCCATTTTTTTGTCGATCTCCATGTAATTTCTGTGTTTTGTGTTATTTGGCCATGAATGTTCTATAGCGTTTTGTTTTATTATTTGTTAGGTGGTAGAAGGAGCTCAATCAAGCAATATCCTGATCGAGTTCTTGGTTATGTGCGTATTGGAATACTTGGTTGGTGGAAATTAATGACTAGAAATGGTTAATCAAGCTACTAGCTTCGTAACAATGGAAATTAATATCAATTAATATATTAATTTTTGGTTGTTTTTTTTGGTGGGGGTTAATGATTAGAAGAGCTCGATTGAGATCTTTAGTCCTCATGAGTTGGTACTCAAGAAATCAATAGCTTGATCGAGAGTTTTATTTAACCTCACCAATAGCTCGACTGAGGATTTGTTAAATCCTTGATTGAGCTATTTCAAATTTTATGTAAATCTCTTGATCGAGCTTTTTAAGTTCTCGATCGAGTTGTCGAGGGTCTTAAAAACATAGTTTTATCTCCCCTTCTACAAATTTATCTGCAACACCATCTTGTAACATGGTGAACTTAAGGCAATATTTGTCCTTAGGTGGCGGAGTTGATCACGTTGGATTTGTGAAGCAATCCTCTGTCCAATGGAGTATTAGTTTGACATTTTTGAATTCATATGATAAGTTTCATATAATTATTTTAAACCTTATGCTTGAATTTTTTTTTGGAAAATTTCAAAGAGGTTGAATGAAAAATTAATAACATAAAATATATGAAACAAACAAATTTAAAAAAATGCATTCTCTTCATTTACAAGTCCTCTTCAAAAGGGTACTCTTGGTTTTTGAATTTATTTAAATTGTAGAAAAAATCATGCATGAAAACGTGTTTGAAAAATCCAATTCAAATATTAATTCACCAACTTTGAAAAATAATAAAAAAACATAATTTTGCATTAAAAAAAAGTTTCAATATGCATAATTTAGTGTTGTTTGTGTAGGTCATGATAATACACACACACACACATTTTAGACTAAATTATTTCACTTGAACACAAGTATACCTATTAAGATGTGTGAAAAATTTCAAGGAAATGCATTTAATTTAATAAAAAATTGACAGATTATATGATGCTAATTTTTTTTGGAAAAAAATATCATTATGACAACAACATAATTCTCCACAAATTTTCTTTTTACTACAGCCCCAAATTCACAAAGCTTATATGATTTTTTAGGGCTTCAATTCAATAAAAGAGTGAAATTTTGAAATTTCATCGCCACATTTGGCCCAAAATTGTAAACCATCATCATGGATTGGCCCCATATCATGGGAAAGGATTGAATAGATCCTCACAAGTTCAAGACATTACATGATCACTCTACACTGAAATATCTCCATTCAAAAGCCAACCACCAATTTACGTAATTGATTCATGGCTTAGCAATGGAATTGAAGGTCTATCTTTTATTACAAGCTAAAGTTGCATTCTCGAGGCATCTCAATGGCCTCAACTGACTCTATGTTAAGCTAGGGAGGAGTCCCCTCACAAGAATAGTAGATAATAAGAATTAGTTAAATTTAAACAATTTTTTTTCAATTTATAATATGAGTATTAAATAAGTAGAAAAATATAGAACAAGAATAATAAAAATATCACTACAATATCATCTTTCTTGTTTGGTGGCTAGAATATAGTAGATAGGATTTTTGACACCTTTCTCAACCCATCCCTACATATGGACACTACTAAATATTGACGATATGATTTTCATCACTTCCTAACATATTCAAAACATCTACACCCACTAGCCAACACATGTACTCTAGCTTGTCTGTCTTGTGAAACATTTATTCCCACATGTGCATTAGTCATTGACCTAGGATGAAGGTAGTCATGTTAGTTAGGTGATTTAAAACCTCTCAAAAAATACAGAAAAAAACATTGAAGAAAATTAGAAGAGATCTATTGTCGTGTTGACAGTGCTGGAAATCCACTAACATAAGGGGTCTCCCCGGTATGAAGTCCACACTAGACCTCACACTGTTTGGAGTTGGAGCCCCATCCAGATAATGGGCCTAACCACCATTATTAATAAAGATTTTCCTTGGATGCAATTATCAACATAAGAGATTATGAACAAATCTTGAGATAAGCAAGTAAGTTGACATCATGAAGCATAAAATTGTAATATATATAATGTTCTTCCATGAAAAATGTAGAAAGAGTGAGACTTTAAGAGAAATGTAATAGTAATATTATAGTAAAGACAAAAAATATCATAGGAAGAATCATTAGTTAACTTTCAAAATAGTTTACATAGTAACAATGATCACGAAGGAAAGTAACAACACACATTCAGTAAGATATATACTAAATCCAACGAAATAGTTCATTTTCTCTAGTACGTACGAACACAAGCATATACTGTAAACATTAAAATAATAATCTTACAACATCCAAAATACATGCATGCAAGTGCGTTCGCTCTGAGAGCTTCAAATATTAAGCGGAAATTCCAAGATACACAATTACAATGATGTAACACTAGCATCAATAGTGGAACATTAAGGCACTACTTTATCCTCTAAAGAATTATCTTCTCTCCTATGCTAGATAATCCAAGGTGAAAATAACTTTTCTTGAGCTGTGAGGGTGTATAAATAACAAATGAGGTGACTCTCTACCTTCCCTCATGGCTCTTGAGCTCCCATGTGACTTTTCGAATTCCTATGTGACCTTTAAGATTCTACACAACTTTATAACTTTCTAGTGACTTTTAACATTCCATGTGGACCCTTGGGCTTCAACACATTTTACATTCTCTCACATTTTGAAATTACATAATGACATTCCACATACAACGTGGAAAAATACATGTGACCCAAAAACACTCTAGTGTTGACACTTTTAATGGCCATAGTTTAGTGATTGTGACATGAGACCTGATGTAAATGTATTATTGTAAGGTCCCTTTATCCACTGCTTTGTCTTAAAATCTTGATGATTGATCTTGGATATGCTTCATATTCTCCCTCCAAAGGGTTTGGATGAGTATTGGAACTTCTGAGTCAATGTGAGTTCCCATTCCTTTGTAGTGGTCTAAGATTCCTTTTCTCTTGCATGATAACATCTCCGTGTCTTGTCTCCATGAGTTTACTTATTGTAACCTCTTCTTGCTAAACTCTTTGAGCATCATTTTTCCATGATAGGATGTCATCACTTGCAAATGAAGTTCATTCATGACAAGACAACATCAGTCCCATAATCACCTATTCTATCCGTGTTTGTTCACATAGCATGTTGGCTGTGATGGAACATTACGCAAGGACAGATAGAGAGGGGATTAGGAATTGCACAGTTAAGCTCTGCAAGGATTGGGGAATGACACCACTATCTACTATAACTATGCAATGCACAATAAGGGAAGGTTCATTAAATTTTCTGCGTAGTGAGCAAGTTCACTTAGCAAGAGTGGCAAGGCTAGGCACATTAACTGCACAATGTGCATCAATTTTGAAGAAGACTCTTGGGATTGTACAGTTGAACATTGTAGTGACCTAGAGAGGGACCTGCTATCCACTAAAACTATGGCAATGCAAAGTTGAGGCAAGGCAGGACAAGGCTTTACGTATTTGAGCAAGTGGAAGAGACAAGAGAGGATAGGTTATAGGGGCTTCACTGGGGGAGAAATATCATACCACATGCATTCATATTGGGGGATATATACTGAGGAAAAAATGACATGATGTATTAATCATTTAATATGGGGTAAAGGGTTTTTATATTGGCAGGTATAAAAAATGGAGCTTAAATTTAATGAAAAGATATAAAGGGGTATAAAAAATGTTAATGAAAAAATGGATACGAACAATATCTAATTGAAGTAAAGGTTTTTTAAATTGGGAAGGTGTATTGGGTTTGTATTGGTAGGGGGTTAAATAATGTGATTTTTAGAGGTATTTTCCAATATGTAGTCAAATTAAGGGTATTGTTTAGTTTTCCACAAACACACGTGATATGTCAGAGGTTCATTTAGTGAAGCCCTCATGGGCTAGGTTGTGCACTATAACTATGCAATGCATAGAAATTGAAGAGAAGGCTTAGGGGATTATGCGGTTGAGATATGCAAGAGTTTTGAGACAACACCTTTGTCCACTGCAACTGCACAATGCACAATACATGGCAAGAGGGATCATGGGTTGCGCAATGGGAAAGACTAAGAAACAAGATTGAGGGGCTTCAAGATGGGTACAATGCAGAATATGAGAGGTAAATATTTCATCTGTGAGGTTTAGGAGTGTGTAATGCACTCATAACTTTGACTTGAAGATTGAATGTGCTCGTGAGTTGTGCAAGATGTGAGGACAAGCATGAACTCCAAAATTCACTAAGTGTGAGATCAATGAGGCAACATGACAAGAGAATATAACATGTCTCAAACATGATCACGCACACATAAAAGCTCAAGCACATGAAAATAAGACACACATTACCCAAAACCAACAAGCGTATAGTGAAACGACACTTATCTCCAAGCGTGACACTTAAAGATATACCTTTACAACACAACTGTCACAATGCAACCAAAAGGTGCACTATGCCATAAGAATGTGTCCAAAAAATATTCCCATGATAAATAACATCAAATAGTGCAAGAGAATGTGCTAGAACTACCCCTAGGAGGTGTTCCATGGTGCTCTTGAGATGCATGAAAACAAGCGAAAGCAACACATGCAAGGGTGAAAAGGACACTTGCAAACATAAAGAAAACACACATGACACATGCAAGAATGACAATAGGAAAAAGTGACACTTGTAAAAGATAGGGAAAGAAAAAATGACACATGTAAGGGAAAAATAAAGCAAAAGTAACACTTATGAAAGCAAAAGTGATAGTTGAGTAACTCACCCAGATGATGGGGAATTTGAAACCATGGGTGAGATAATAATCCTTATACTCCAATAGTGAAAAGAACACGAACGAGAAATATGAACATAAGGATGAAATCTAGATTAAATTCTTTATACAGGGAGGGTGGACATGCAATTAGAGTTAGTATTGGTGAGTGTGCTTAGTGCATGTTGAGAAACTAAGAGAAAAAAGTGAATTAATTGACTTGAAGAAGTACACTTTCATTATTGACAAAGAGTGTGAAATCACTATCTATAGAGGATGCCCTCACACTATCTCTGTCCATGAGGAATGTGTAGTCTCTATCTGTAGGAACTACACAAGAACTACTCACAAGGATTGCATAATCATTGCTCACAAGAACTGTGCAATCATCATCTATAGGAACTGCACAATCACTGTCATTAGGAACTATGTAATGGAATGAAGGATTGTGCAATGCTTAAATTTCAAGGGTGCACATTGACTACTAGGCTTGTTAAGAAGAAGTGTGTTATGCAAGCATCAAAATATAAGAACATAAAAGCAGGCCACTTAAACACTCAAAATTACGAAAGAAAAACATTAACACTTGAGAAACTTTACTAAGCATGACATTAATGGCTTGAAACGAAGGATGACATGACCTTAAGGAGGCTCCAAATTTTGGATGTGGGAAAACTGGCAGAACTCCAACTTCTTTGTTTAGGTCTAACATTAAGTATGAGGTCTAGCCTTCTGGGAGTATTATCTCATCCTAATAATCACCCTAAATTCCTTACTTAGCCTGGTTACAGATGTAGTCTCTTTTGTTCCTCTTGTTGGATTTAACACTATCCACAAGATTATCTTGACTTCAATGATTTCGATTAGGAAGTAAGATTATGTAAATTATGTGAGTTTAAGATGTTCATAATTTTAATATCATCTTCAGTGTTGCTCTGCTGCTAGCAGGTCTATTCAGTACCCTGATGAAGTTTCTTGATTCACTTCTTTACACAAGAAGCCTTTCTCTTCTTTCACCCTTTGTTTATTTTATTACTTTATGCTCATTAGAATTTATCGACGTTTTTTCTCTAGGGGTGGAGGGGGAATACTGACTTATATTTTGGGAAAGAGAGTTTGTTCCTTGTTTTGCAGAGACTCTTCTATATACCTCTAAAATTAGTTCTCTTGCTTAATTTTAGCTTCCTTTCCCTTCTCTACTCGAATTAGTTGACACATTAAAACCAATCAATATAAATTTTATGCTTGTGGAAAAACCTGTGAACAATATAAACACCATAGGATCACCCACTTATTGGTTAGCGAAATACCTTGCCAAAAAACTCAGACCTTTATCTGGTAACACTCCCTCTTACATCAATGATTCCGCTTCCTTCATAGAATGGATTAAAAACCTAGAAATTAGTGACAATGACCTAATGGTTAGCTTTGACGTAGTGTCTCTCTACATTATGATTCCAGTGGATGAATCCATAGAAGTATTGAAGAAAATCACAGACCTTGAAACTATGGAACTATTAGGCATTTGCCTTAAATCTTCATACTTCGGTTTCAAAGGAAACATCTATGAGCAAACACATGGAATTGCAATGGGCTCTCCGTTATCACCATTGATTGCCAACTTATACATGGAACACTTTGAGCAAATGGCCCTTAGGTCTTTCCCCTTTACCCCTGAAGAATGGAAAAGATATGTAGATGACATTTTCGCTAAATGGAGCCATGGTTTAGATAAACTTAATGAATTTTTATCTCATATAAACAACCTCTCTAAACACATAAAATTCACTATTGAAATTGAAAAAGACAACCAGCTCCCCTTCTTAGACGTCCTCCTTACCAAGAAAAATGGCAAACTAAGCCACCAGGTCTTTAGGAAACAAACACACAGTGACAAATCTCTGCATTCAAACTCCCACCACCATCCGAAACAAAAAGTAGGTGTCATCAAAACCCTAGCCACCAAAGCTTCCAGAATCTCTGACCCTGAACATCTAGAAGAAGAACTAAACCATCTCCATAAGGTCTTCATAAACAATGGCTATCAGAAACACATTATCCAAAAAATAATTAAAGAATCCACAACCAATACCCAAAAAAGAAAAACTCTTGAAAACCCTAGAATCTCCTTACCCTATATTAAAGGAACCACAGATAAAATTGCCAGAATTCTTGCCAAACATAACATCATGGTTGCCTTTACACCCCCTAACACCCTAAAAAACATGCTTGATTCTGCTAAGGACTTAATAGACCCAAAAAATCACAAAGGAGTATACTCGATTCCCTGCTCATGTGGAAAAGTTTATATAGGTGAAACAGGGAGATCCTTTGGCATAAGATTAAAAGAACACATTAATGATATTACAAGAAACAGGTCAGAAAAATCAGGTCTGGCAGAGCATGCATGTTCTTCCTCACACTATATCTGTATGGAACAAGCAAAATTAATTCACAAGGAAGAGCATTATTTAAAAACAAGGGTGAAAGAGGCAATTGAAATTGAGAAATCCTCCAACAACATGAATAGGGATGACGGACTAAAATTAAGTAACACGTGGAAACCCTTATTAAATAAAATAAAAAAGCAGTAAATTAAACCTAATAAAATAATAAATAAATAAATCTATCTAACTTTCCTTTTAATAACATTTTAATAAGTCAAAAAAATAAAAATAAACAAATAAATAAATAAATTAATTAATTAATTAAATTCAATTCAATTCAAACTAATACATAACAAGGAACTTATTTAATAATAATAATAATAATAATAATAATAATAATAATAATAATAATAATAATAAAAATAAAAATAAAAATAAAAATAAATAAATAAATAAATAACTTAAAAAAATAAATAAAATATAAACAAATAAATAAAAATAAAATTGAAATAATAATAATAATAATAATAATAATAATAATATTAAATAAACATATAAATAAAATCAATTAGTTAAATATATATATATATATATATATATATATATATATATGAATTAATAATTATGAATCAATTAGGCCGACATTAAAAAAATAATAAAAATAAAAAAGATTTCAAATAATTTTTAGAATAACTATTAATAGCTCCATAATTTCTCGCTCTCTCTTCTCAAAATACAAATCTCATTGCCCTGATGATGGACTCACCAAGCTAGTCCAAAATGTTGGTTTCATAAATTGTTCACAGGTTTTTCCACAAGCATAAAATTCTACCAACCTGTATGTCTCTCTTTAACACAATCAATATAAAAGTTGCTTCAAGGAAAGAAGATCCCATTATAGATATAGGCATCATAGATCCACTTGAGCTTTCATTTAGGATGGAATATATTTTTTGTATGTGCATCAATGACCTTAAAAGGTATTTAGGCCCAAACAAATAAGTAGACCATAGATAAGTGAAGCATTGCTAGTTGTCACAGTTGCCCTTTCGACTTTTTCCACACTGCCATAGAGCCAAAATAGACATATTTCATACATGGTATTATTAAAACAAAATTCGAGCAAAGACACAAAAGAAAACATGATAAGACATAAAATACAGAACATAGGAAAGCCACAAACAACATGTAAAACTAGTAAAGGGCACGCAGAGACAAAAATTCAAATGAAAAAGAGGAATGTGGGAAAAGTTTTGTAATGAAAATGAAAACATAAATAGAATGAAACCAAGTAAAGAACATAAATAAACATAACTATTAATCTATAGAAAACTAGAAGGTTAGGATAATGTGAAGTCAAATTTCGAATGTAACCATTCAAGTTGTTCCCACCTTGCAAGGATAAAGATATAAACGATTAGCAACAATATAAAACAATGTGCAAAAAGAAAGATAACAACTCGAATACCTTGCAGAGGAAATCAAAGGCCTTTCCTATTGGCTGAAAGATGTGTCATAACATCTACCATTAACTAATATGAAAATTTACCTTGTTATCAGTGTAGGTTTTAACCTTGTACAAAAATTACCTAGAAAAGAATTCTTAAAACAAAAAAATATACAATGGCGAGAACATAAAACAAATATACACAAAATTTTCCCCTGGATCCCAAAGCTGGGACTACCATATTGATTTTTCATTGTGTTCCTTTCAATGTTACAATACATATATATACATGTAGAAGAATTCATAAACCCCAACCCATTAACCCTGGATTAGAACATAATCGTATTTCCCTTGACCGGATCTACAAAATACCATGCGTGGAAAACCATCACACTCAAAACCATGTGCAAAACCCATGAACAAAACCATGGGTAGGTCCACCCACCATCTTTACATCTTCCCCCCATCCTTGGGTTCAGCCACCATAGCTGCGGAAAGAATATAACACACACCCAAAAATCAGAACAATGATCATACAAACCTTAAAGGATACTCGTGAATGTACATTTGTTTGTATTTTTGTTGAAAAATGCAGCAAAAAATTCTCAATTTGATTTTACCTTGATTAAATTGAGAAAATCTGAATTTCCGCATTAGCAAAATACTTGGATGTAGTTAATTGAGCTGACATGGCTCTTATCACTCATTTAGCTCAGTAAATTCTAGTTATAGGAGTTAGAGTTTAGTTAAGCATGTGTGATTGCTAATTTGTAGCAATCAAGCTCAATTATTTCAAGTTGTTTTTAGTTAAACTAGTTATAACTATTGGAGGAACTAGTGGAAGGTTAGTTGTGCAGTAGGACTTCAGTAAAACTCAATGATCATCCAGTTAACTCATCAATCAACCCAACATAGCTAGTTCATGTAGAAAATTCGAGTTCCCCAACTGTGGTGGAGATTCCAAGGTAGTGTAACATCAGGTGTGGACTAGTCTTGAGTGTACAAATGTTGCATGCAATCAGATGATCAAACTTGGGAATTGTGCAATCAATTTGAGGAATTTCATAAATAATAGGGGCCTAGTTTCTCAAGGAATTACGAAAGAAAATGGGGGTTCAAGTAGGAGAAAAAATTGACTAAGTCTAGGTCAGATCTTCTTAGTGAGTAGAGAGATAGGTTATTCACTTGCAGGTTGAGCTTAGTTGAGCAAAGAAATTGTAATACATCTCTGTTTGTCAGATTAATGAAAACATGAAAAGGGGTTTTTAGTAGATTTCTTTCCCCTCGAAAAAAACTACGTGCATGTGTGTTATTTCTCATTGCATGTTTGTATTGATGTTCTAAATTGTGAATTGAATTCCGCAAAGTAATAGAGTAGGATTGTGTTTGTTAGGTCCCTATACTACTAGTGTAACCCCTTATTGTTATTAGTGCAACCCCCTTATTATATTGTTGTGCCCATGTTGTCCCCATATTGTTATTATTGTGCCCCATAGAAGCCCACTATTGTTATTATTGTGCCCTTACATTATTATTGTTATGTCGGCTCTGATTATATTATGACCCCTTAAACTCCTATATATAGAAAGGAGGTCTTGTCATTTGTATCATACAAGAATTTTCCATTTGTGTAATGTAAAGGAGGTTTCCCCCTCGAAGAGGTTGATTTTTAAGTCGTCGATCTATCTTTTCTATATTTTTGTGAGCTAGTTTCATATCATTTGGTATCAGAGGTTTGGATTCTATGGTTTCGCTGCTCCGAACAGGGCATCGTGTAATTTTCGCTATAAATTTTTCTCTACGAAGTTTCAGAAGCTAAACAAAAAACCCATTTGATCCAAAATCATTTTGAACCTCGGTCTGAATTTTAGATCTTGTCTCGCTATATTTTTGGAGATATGATTTGAGGGCGTTAGGGTTTTTGCAAGCTCCATAATTCCATCTCAAATAGGTCATTGTGTAATTTTCACTATAATTATTTTTCTACGAAGGTTCAAACTCTGAAATTAAAACCTATTTGAGCAAAAATCTTGGTGAAGTGCGGGCCTGAATTTCAGATCTTACTTCGCTATATTTTCGGAGAGACGGTCCAAGACACTTAGGGTTTCTGTAGGCTCCCAAATTACATCCCAAACAGGTGACCTTGGGAAAATTGTCATACCTTTCTCTCTGAGCATCAGATTGAAATTTTGTAAGAAGTTGCAAAAAGAGGAAAAACTGTAATTTTCTGTGTATTGTATTCAGGTCTGAAGGTTGAAACAATGACACGTGGCACTTCGTACAAGTTTGCTCTACTGAAAAAGTATATAATCAGGTCATCTTGGGAGATTGAGCATAACTCTTTCTTGGAGAATCCAATTTCGATCAGACTGGTGGCATTGGAAAGAGGACACAAAGGTCTACTTCAGGTCACAATTTCAGATCTTGGATATATTAAATTGCAGAGATACAACAGATTCAAGATCAAGCTACTAAAAGTAAGAAAAAGAATGACTCGAATCAAGAAAATAGAAACACCTAGTAAGCAAAATTGGATGAATTATTTGAAGAATGTGATAGAAGATAAGATAAATAGTTTTATATGTGCCATGGTAGCTAATATCAATGGTAGGGAAGCATGTTTTAAGAAAGGCATGGAATATTTGAAGAAAGACATGGAAGGTTTGAAGGAAGGTGGGACAAAGCTGCTACAAGAAAGGCCTCCTAATGATGAAAAGGTAGTAGAGGAAACTCATGATGAGAAAAAATAAATGTTAATCATGATTTCATAGAATCTAACATTGGATTGAATACCCATCATATTCCAAAGATCGATATGAGGAATTTTGATGGCAAGGATCCCATAACATGGATACTACAAATGGAGAAATATTTTGATCTACATGATGTGCAACTATTACAAAAGGTACGTATTGCATCTTTATATTTAGAACCGAATCAATTTTTATGGTATAAAGGGATTTTTTCTCGTAAACCACTTGTCACTTGGTCAATTTTCACGGAGGAAATGATAGCACATTATGAGGATACAAAGAGAAACACCTTCTTTAGCCAATTGATAAATCTCAAACAAAAGGGTTCAATGGAAGAGCACATTGAGGACTTCCAAAAATTGAATATAAGGGTAAATGATATTCTAGAGAAGCAGAGGATTGATGTATTCATAGGGAATTTAAAGGATAACATTCAACATGAGGTTCATCTTTGGGAACCTGATTCATTGGAGAAGGCATTCAGGTTGGCAAGAAAAAATGAAAGCAAAATTATGGCAACAAGAAATCCTACCACTCACAATTATAAAGATAGAAGTGTTGTTTCTCCTAGCCTTCCATAACCTACAAGGTTGACGCCACATCAATTGGAAGAAAAAGGATAAAATGATCTTTGTTACAGTTGTGATAGCAAATACACTAAAGGTCATAAGTGTGCTAAGAAGAAATTATTTTACATTGATTATGAAGAGGAGGAAGAAAAGGATCAATAAATGTCAAAAGAAGAGGATATACACCAGGAACCAACCCCGGAGAAAGAAGAAATGAATCCGACCATATCTTGTAATGCATTGGCAGGAATTACCACTCCTGAAACTCTAAAGATAGAAGGACATATCAAGAAAAAAAAGGATAACCTCACTTTCATGCAGAATTGAATGAAACAACAGGCAGATCAACATCACAACGAAAGAAGTTTTGACATAGGCGACTGGGTATTTTTACGACTACAACAATACAAACAAATGTCCCTCAAGAAAGCTAAGAAGGATAATAAATTATCACCAAAGTACTGTGGTCCTTACAAGGTGCTGCAAAACATTGGTACTATGGAATACAAATTGGAGCTTCCTGCATCTTCCCGAGTGCCCCTAGTTTTCCATGTTTCATGGTTAAAGAAGGTAATAGGTGAAAAGCTCCCAGTTCAAACAAAATTGTTAGAACTTGACGAGGAAGGAAAAGTCATATTGGAATCTGAAGCAGTCATGAAAACAAGAACCTAACTGCTACGAAATCAATAAATTTCAAAGTATCTCATCAAGTGGAAGAACTTACACGCTGAAGATTCCACATGGGAGGATGTGAATTCTATACAGAAGCATCCAAAACTACTCAAGCGTTGAGGACAACAATTTTTGAAGGAGAGGGGCATGTTAGTTCCCTATACTACTAGTGTAACCCCTTATTGTTATTAGTGTAACCCCCTTATTATATTGTTGTGCCCATGTAGTCCCCATATTGTTATTATTGTGCCCAATAGAAGCCCACTATTGTTATTGTTGTGCCCTTACATTATTATTGTTATGTCGGCTCTGTATATATTATGACCCCTTAGACTCCTATATATAGAAATGAGGTCTTGTCATTTGTATCATCCAAGAATTGTTCATTTGTGTAATGTAAAGGAGGTTGCCCCCTCGAAGAGGCTGATTTTTAAGTCATTGATCTATCTTTTCTATCTTTTTGTGAGTTGGTTTCATAACAGTGTCTTGTGAATTAGATTAAAATTTCATAAGAAATTGCAATTCTACACCATAATTTATACATGGTATCAGAGTAGGATTCACATTAGAACAAGAAATTTGAGGTTGTTTCTCTGGAGACTCAAATTTGTAGTTCAGTGTAGCGGGATCTCTTCAGAGCTAAGAAGATGACCTTCAACGGGCTAAGGCTAGAGTATGCCTTAGAAGGCATCTATAATTTCATTACATTGAAGGATCACATGGAGGAAATATTGGATGAAAATGGATTGCTAGGATAAATCAAGACAAATGTTGCAAAACCACAAGAATATGATGCCCAAAACCTTGCTCAAGGGAAAAAATATGTATCCAAGGCGAGGAGAATAATCTTGGAGGGAGTGCAATATCAAATTGTCTCAAATATCTAGAGGAAAGAAACTTTGTTCGCAATGTGGAAAGAATTGATAAAATTATTCTAGAATAGTAGTGACCACAGGAAGCTAGCGCTCAAGGATAAATTTCGAAATATCAAGATGTAGAAGAATGACACTATTTTTCTATATCTGAGCAGGTTCACACAAGTTCACGCTGAACTTGGCAGAGCTAGTGTTAATGTTGCAGAAGATGACTTGGTAAGCCCAACCCTTCTAGGCCTTCCCTAGAGTTGGAATAGCTACTAAGATTTCGATAATGGGAGGGAGAAACTACTGAATTGGGAACACTTGTGTTATGATTTGGTACAAGAGGAAATAAGACAAAATACGAGAGATGGGACTTCATCCAAGGTCAATGATTAAGAAAAATTTACATTGATTGGAAAGGGAAATAAGGGAAAAGGAAAGAAATCTCAATCCAAACTAGCATCCAGTCAAGGGGGTATAAAGAAACATTTGTCTAAAATTAAATTCTTCAATTTTCATGAATTCAACCATTATGCCACGAAGTGTCCACACAAAAAAGAAATCAAGAAGACCTTAGGAAGAGCAATAGGTGAAGCCTTGGATTCACAGTTTGAGTTTGAATTTATCCTTATCACATGCATGAAAAGCACAACGATGGGGATCATGTGGTATTTGGACTAAGGTGCATCATTCTACATGACAGGGTGTAGAGACGTTTTCAGTGACTTGGAGGAGAAAAATTTCCATATGCACATCAAGCTGGGGGATGATGGAAGGTAAAACATGACCAAGGTTGGTACAATCACCTTTCAGAGGGAGTTGGGATCCTCTCTCAGGCTCAAGTATGTCATGTTCATTCCAGGCTTAAAGAAAAATATCATCTTTGTTGGAGTTTTGGAAGATTGTTGTTATGTTGTGATCTGTAGCAAAGGAAACGAATTCCTGATACACATAGCCATGGGACAGGTGAAGCAAATCAGGTTTTGTGTTAAGAACCTGTATAAGTTAGATGTGGAAGACTATGTTGCTTTAAGCACTGAAGCAGAGAAAGTGCATGGTCGTGATGTCAATGAACTTTGGCACAAAATAATCAGCCATTTGCATCAGGGTGCCTTAAATATTATGCAACAAATAACCACTAGAATCCCTAAAGGAGTACTTGAGCAACATGATGTATGCAAAGGATGTACCTTGGGAAAGTATACAAAATCCATATTGCATGATCGGGACAAAAAAACGCATGAAATCTTGGAAAGGATATACTCTGATGTATGTGGACCTTTCTTGACAACCTCCACTGCCATACACAAATATTTTGTCATTTTTATTAATGACTTCTCACGAAAGCGCTAGATATTCTTCATGCGGAAGAAAGATGAGACATTCTCCAAGTTTGTAGAATTGAAGGCACTAGTTGAGAAAGAAATCAACAAGAATGTGAAGACTCTCAAGAGTGATAATGGAAGTGAGTATGTGTCGAATGAATTCAAAAATTTCTATGTGAAAGAAGGCATTTGACAAGAGCTGACAACATCCAACAACCCAGAGCAGAATGGGGTGGTTGAGATAAATAACCATATAATTGTGGGAGTTGTAAGGTATATTTTACATGAACAAGGCCTACCATTGCATTTGTGGGTAGAGGCATGCAACATAACAGTCTATTTGTAGAACTGGAGTCCTCATCGTACTCTTGGCATGACTACACTAGAGGAGGATTTCTCGGGGAGAAATTTGGATGTATCACACTTCAGGATTTTTGGAGTCTCTGTCTATTGCTATGTCTCCAAAGAATCAAGGAAGAAGATTGAGCCGACAATAAAATTGGGGCTATTTATGGGTTACACAGAAACTCCTCACAACTACTGTGTGTAAATTCCATCCCTCAAAATGATAGTTGTGCGAAGGGATGTAAATTTTGATGAGGATAAAGTGATGCGGTGCTCTCTTGAGAGGGAGCTTCAGATCTTACTAGAAGAGGATATTTTAGCTCCAAAGGAGGAGCCTCAAGAAGTTGTGGAGAAACCACAAATTGAGGAGTAGAGAGTGGAGACAGACACTCAAGCAGAACCATCTAGAGAATGCCGAAAAAGGACTAGAGAAGATGATAGAATTATCTAAGATGTGAGGGAGAATGTGGGGTCTCCTTCAAAGTTTAATAGGTAGAGAAGGTCACCTGATCAATACACTTGCTACATGGATCTAATGACTGAGCTTGTAGATACCGAGCCATCCTCTTTCGAGGAAGAAATAGAGAAAATTGTATGGGTTGATTCTATGGTGGAAGAGTACAGATCCATTGTATAGAAAAATGATTGGGAAGTGGTCCCAAGACCAACAGATAAATCAGTTGTGGGTTCGAGATGGATCTTCAAGGTTAAGTAGGCAGAAGACAGAATATTAAAGAAATATAAGGCTATATTTGTTGCCAAGGGATACTCTCAAGTTGATGGAATTGACTATGAGGAGACCTTTTCTCTTATAGCAAGGTACTCATCCATTAGATCAATTCTTGCTCTGGTTGCACAGATTGGCTGGAAGATCCACCTTGGAGGAGGAGGTTTACATAGAGTAACCAAAATGTCTTGAGATATTTTATTGGGAGTCTCATGTGTGCAGACTCAATCAAACATTAGTAATACGATATCGAACAAGCACCCCGTGCTTGGTACACCAAGATAGATAGCTATCTCACTAGTTTGGGCTTCACCAAAAGTGAAGCGAATGAAAATCTGTATCATATCTTGGTAGAAGGTAAATTGTTTATTATTGTCTGATATGTTGATGATTTTATTTTAATTGGTGATGAGTAGCTGATCAGATCATACAAGGAGGACATTGCAAAGGAATTTGAAATGAAGGACATCGGTCTTATGCACTACTTCCTTGGGTGGGAAGTATGGCAAGATGATGGGGATCTATTTGTGTCTCAAGGCAAGTATGAAAATGAGATACTACATGGATTCTACATGGAGAGTTGTAAACCCATGGAGATACCTCTAGCAACCAACTAGAGGAAGGAGGATGCAAATTTAGGTGAAGAAGTGGATACTATCATTTACTAACAGCTAGTGGTTTCACTGATGTATCTTGTGAACACATGACTAGATATGTGCTATGCAACCAAGTAGCTAAGCCAAGCTATGGTTAGGCTAACCAAATTATTTTGAAAGGAAACTAAGCATGCTTTACGGTACCTCAAAGGAAATACCCAGTTTGGACTATGGTATAGATGGATAGAGGGAGGGAAGGTGTGTGGCTTCACAGATGCAGATTGGGTGGGATTCCATTAGATTGAAAGAGTACATTAGATGGAATTTTCAGTGTTGGATCTATAGTGGATTCCTAATATAGAAGGAAGCAAAGATCTGTGGCACTTAGCTTGGAAGAAGCATAATACATGGCAACAAGTCAAGCAACATGTGAAGCGATCTAGATGAGAAAAATACTATGGGACTGTTTGTTCAGATGATGGATCCAACTATGATCTATTGTGATAACCAGAGTTGCATCAAGCTCTCTAGGAATCCTTTATTTCATGATTGATCCAAATCCAATATCACAATTTACGGGACTATGTGTAGAGGCATATAATGTTGCTACAATACATTTCGACAGAAGAACAAGATGCTGAAATTTTGACAAAGGCCTTGTCAAGAGGGAAGTTCGAGTTCCACAAGTGCAAGATAGGGGTGGTTGATAATCCCTTTCTTGCTAAGAGGGGGTGCTGAAAAATCGGCAATAAATTCACAATTTTATTTTACCTTCATTAAATTGTGAAAATTCGAATTTACACATCAACAGACAACTTGGATGCAGTTAACTGAGGTGACATGGTTCTTGTTACTCAGTCAGCTCAACAAATTCGAATGAGAGGAGTCAGAGTTTGGTTAAGAATGTGTGATTTCTAATTTGTAGCAATCAAGGTTCAGATATTTCAAGTGTTTTCAGTTAAACTAGTTCTAATTGTTGGAGGAACTAGTGGAAGATTAGTTGTACAATGGGACTTCAGTCAAACTCAATGATCAATGAGTTAACTAATCAATCAACCCAAAATAGCAAGTGCATTTAGAGAATTCGAGTTCCCCATCTGTGGTGGATATTCCAAGGAAATGTAACATCATTTGTAGACTAGTCTTGAGTGTACATGTGTTGCACGCAGTCAGATGATCAACCTTAGGAATTGTGTAATCAATTTGAGGAATTTCCTAAATAATACAGGCCTAATTTCTCAAGGAATTGCACAAGAAAATAGGGGCTATAGTAGAAGAATAAATTGACTATTGATGGCACACATCGTAACAGAATGGGGGGTGGAAAACCTCCTTCTTATAAATATTCCAAGGTGCAAAGCCACTTGTCCCTCCGGGGGCAAGGAAGGGAGGAAAAGGAAGAGAGGGATCCCGGCATTGAATAGATCGGCCGATGAAAATATTTGTCCATCGGTAATGGAAATTGCAGTAGTGGGAATATAAGCTGAAACATCTCCAGCTTGAGTCTCAACTATTGGTAGAGCAAGCTGGATCGACTGCTTTTTCGATTGGATCAACTGATGCTAGAGGATTTGATTCTTCAACTACTGAATCTACTCTTGCATATGGATCCAATGCTTTTTGTGAAACTATATAAGGTCCGGAGTCTTGCGCTTCCGAGGGCAAGGAGCTGCTTTCCCTCTTTCTCCGCAGCATTGCTCCTATGATCCTAGGAGCACTGGTCGCCATGGCCCAGACGAAAGTCAAAAGACCTTTAGCTCATAGTTCGATTGGACATGTAGGTTATCTTCATACCAGTTTGTCATGTGGAACCATGGGAGGAATTCAACAGAGCAAAACGGCCATAATGAAGATGCTTACTGTATGCTCTGGATTCGATACATTTCCATCGAGAGAATCAATGGTCATACTTCATCTATCATTAGGTGGTATTCTCGTAATCATATTAATTCCATTATGCTTCAGTAGTATATTAAGCACTAGTTTAAGCCGTTAATCGAGACTGAAAAGCAAAGGTAGCTACAAAGCCATACGTAGCAGACCCAGTTGTTTACCTTTATCCACCGGTACCACCAGGCACTCTACATATATGATAGCCATTTTCAGATTGATTTGTAATTAGTTAGCAGGTGGGAGGTTTTTCTGGGCGTAGAGTTCTGAGATCGGGCCCCGGTTATTCTCTTTACCAACCACTAGTCCTTGCCAAGTCAGCCTCGGCCGTGAGGTCGTCAAGGTAGGTCAGGATGATCCTAGTCAGATTGTGGAACACATAGGACATAGCACACTAGAAGCCCAATCTTCTGGGCAAATTACTACATGGGATTCCTTCTGTCTAGCCCTTCAACAACGTTTCTACCCTCCTGGTTATCTGTAGAACTTGGGTAACCCCTTCCTTTTCCTCTATGAAATGGATGGGAAATGAAGTAAGAAAATATGGCGTATCGATTAGTCAATTGATATGATGCATTAATTTGGACCTTGAACTGGGAAATTGGAGAGTATAACATGACGTATGGGGATGAGCGAGTCTCTATAAAGGGGTAGGGGGTTGCAAGGTCGATCTAAGCATTTCGGGTATGCGATTTCACTCTGTGGACTGGAGGCGTAACAGTGTTGTGTTGTGACCAACTGGATGTGATGATAACTGTAGGTTGAATGTTGGACGTAAGGTGAATAGCAGCATAATACGCAGAGCTTCTGGGTCAGAGCTTCTTTGTGAGCAGAGAGATAGGCTATTCACTTACAAGTTGAGCTTAGTTAAGAAAAGAAATTGTAATACATCTCTATTCATTAGATTAATGCAAGCATGCAAAGGGGTGTTTACCATATTTATTTACCCCAGAGAATTACTGTGTGCATGCGTGTTCTTTCTCATTACATGTTTGTGATTGATGTTCTAATTGTGAATTGAATTCTACAGAGCAGTAGGTTAGGATTTTGTCTTGTGATTTAGATTAAACTTTCATGAGTAGTTGCAATTCTACACCATAATTTCTACAATTTTTAGTCTTAGCAAAAATGTTAAGAAAAATTGAAACTTATTATTAAAAACAAAGCTTACTAAATAATATTCCTCTATCCAATCATAGATTTGATCATGGTATCCAAAACAATGCTTTTGAAAACCCTGAAATTCTTGGAAAGATGAACCTTCAATTAGTGCAATCGAATCATGGGGAGAATCTTGCAAAGAAGAGATAACTTGATCTCATTCAAAAAACTTCTCAAGATAGTGAGGGTCTAACATAAATATCCACAAAAGATGAAGTGCCTCAACTATCTTATAAGTAGCTAAACATTGAAATGATGAATCATAAAAACCAACTACTGGAAAGCAACTATCATCACGTGTACTAGCGGGAAAATGATTAATTGAGCAACAATTGTTAAAAATAGTGTTATGATTAGATTGGAGGATTAGAATATAAGGTTATCGATTCTTTATTGGTTCCCTTTGTATCTATTATATACCAGACTATTAACATGACAACTTAGGTAATTCAAAACAATTGATAGTATTATAAATCCAGGAAACTGATTAGAATGCAAAGATGAAAAAAGATTAGAAGCATGTGTCAAATCAAACCTAGTATTCATATCAACATGAGGGTTTTGATTTGATGAATGGTTCAAGCATTGAATGATACTCAAAAGGATTGATAATTCCAAAAAAATTATTAGCTTCATAATATACACTAAAGTGATAAGAAGCTGATTATTCATTGAAGAATTCAACAAGAAGGAATCTTTCAAATAATGATGATCTTTGTATCGATAATGTGAATGATGAGCTTCAAAGCTGAGTACTTCCGAGAGAGATATACATTCCAACCATATATTTGATACAAAGGTTTACATGAAGAAGAATTAGCCAAACAAGAATATTTCACCCAATTAGAAACTTTATCTTGAGGACTAAGAAAATCAACCTGAAAATGTTGAAAATCCTTCAAGAGTGAGCTTACATCCAGTGAAACAATATTGAGAAAATAATTATGCGAAAATATATGGATCTAACCTAGTACATGGACCTCATCAGGATCGTGAGAACCTAACATAACCATCAGCGGGAGTTGAAGTGCCTTGACTTCCTGATGAGCCCTAGATCCTTCAAATGTTGAAGGATAAAAATTTGAGCGTATAGTCAGGTACACATTTGTATGAAGATAATTGTCACCAATGTTTTTCAAAAAGATCATTATGAATCAAATGGAAGTTGTTGGATGTGTGAATATCACCAAATAGACTACCCAACTCATAAGAAATATGTTCAACCACATCGTCTTCTTCACCATGAGCGTCCTTACCACCTTGTGTCAACTTAAAATTCGATTCATAAGATTGTAAGTTTGAAGAACATGGGATATTTTCATCATCACTTATTTCATTACATGAATCATGACATAAGGGATGGTGAGCTATGGAAGAAATTCTTGTGAGAAACTCTTCTATGATTAGATCAGATTTAAGATCAAAGCTTTGCAAATCCAAGTCCACTTGAGAAAACAAGAGATCATTCAATGTACTTGGGCATCCATCACCATATATGGTAATGGATTCATCAGAGTTAGGGTGGTGGTTTCCCAAGGCTTTATCTTAGTCAAGATCTTTGGTTCCATTTGAATGATTACCATAATTACAATATTCTTGATCAACTAAGAATGAAGGAACAACATCTTGACATAGAGGACTTTGAAAGAGGGGAGAGGGATTAAAAAAATCTTCACCCTTCTTCTCCTATACCTTTGGAATGTGAACACTTTGTACCTGATCACCATTTATACCAACAAATTGAGAAACAAGAGTATTTGAAGAACTTGTTGGCAAAGTGGATTGATCAAGTGAATCAAGGTTTAAAGGGCCATGCGATGTAGAAGATAGAGGATGATAGGTATCCCTTGAACAAACAATACTTTTTATGATATCATATTCAAGATTTAGATAATGTACATTAATATCACTTGAAGGAATCAAGGGATCGATCTTCACCTCAGGCTCCATGGATCTATTAGAACATCCAAATTTTTCCTGGATAAGATCCTGACCATGGGAGGAAAATGAAGGTGGGATTAGTGGATCAATGATTTGATTTCCAAATTTCCAAACTCCAACATCGGTAAAAGAGACCGCTTTATTTGGTAATGAAATAGGAGGAGGAGAAGGAACAAAAGGGGTAGCAGATTCCTCCTCTGAGATTTGAGGTGTCTCATGACTGAGAAAAGTTGGAAATATAAAATTTTGGATCAGAATTTCTTGATTTGTGTTTTGAATATTACTATCATTATAATATGATCCACCATCAACAGGGAATTGAGATTCAAATTGATTCAAAGAGATTTGAACCAAATCCTAAAACTTTTCACCCATGAAATCCCAATCCACATCCTCTTCAGGAAATTCATAACAAAGATGAATAAATATATCAAAAAAATCTTCTAATTATTAATGAGATTTCATTCTAAATTAATTTAACTTCTTACATGTATCTTGATAGTTGTACCTGTCAAAAGCTCCACAAATCTCCTTAACAAGCTGTTTGAATGAAAGAATTGAAGCGGTTGGTAATACATGACACCATAGATTGACATGACCTTCAAGGGTGAGGGTGAAAAAATTGTCCATGACATCCTTACAATGTATTCCATTAGAAAGAAAAAAATGAAGAAATTTAATCGCATGTCCAAGGATAGTTAGTTCACCCTTACCATCAAATAAATGGAGACAAGTTATAATTTAGTTCTACAAGGATAGTAAGATTTTCTTTATTAAAAAAGCATCTCAAGATTATGATTTGGGAAGAAGCCATTTAAGATGAGAGATTCAAAGCAGACTTCATGGGACCATCTTGTCATCTATCCCTCCTTCTAACACCACTTGTTGACGGTGCTGGAAATCCGCCAACATAAGGGGTCTCCCCAATATGAAGTCCCAACTAGACCTAACACAATTTGGAGTGTTGG
Organism: Pinus tabuliformis; assembly: GCA_031772625.1. Lineage (NCBI taxonomy): Eukaryota > Viridiplantae > Streptophyta > Pinopsida > Pinales > Pinaceae > Pinus > Pinus tabuliformis. Next base: position 1,518,683,316 of record CM062818.1, on the reverse strand, counting down.
AAATGTAACTAGTTTTGGTCTTTATAATTGTTATTGTACTCATTTAAATATGTATCTTATGTAACAAACAAAAATTAGAAAATAAAAAGTTATTATTTTAAAGCATGGGTTTCATGCTCATTATTGATGTCTTCTAGGTAAAAGCATGTTCTTCATGCTTATAGGGTTTGTTAGGTCATAGGATTTATTGTCATGAGTCAAGAGAGTCAACATATTTATTATAAGACCATTCTCGGAAAAATGTATCTTGTAAAAGAATTTATTTTTGAGTCTAAAAAGGTCTGGAGGTCTGAGAAGTAAATATTTCATCTCTAAGACTTAGGAGTGTGCAATGCACTCATCACTTTCACTTGAAGATTGAACATGTTTACGAGTTGTGCAAGTGTGAGGACATGGATGAAATCCAAAATTAATTAAGTGTGAGATCAATGAGACAAGAGGATAAGAGTTAATAAAATGTTTCAAACATGATCACACATGTTATCACTCCTTCGGATCTCCAAGGCTGAGGAAGAGTCTGACTGAGGTAACCATAAACCAGTCTTTTAGCTTGGTAGCTAGCCTTACCAAGCCGAAGAGGGATCTCTCCAAAGGATAACAGCCAAGAGGGCTAGATAGATTAGCATTTTAGGCTAGATGTATAGTGCAGAGGGTTGTTTGATTTTTTTTGGTTGGGTAGTCACAAGGATGAGTGATTTAGGTCAGAGGGACTAGGTGAGGGCAAATGAGATATGATTGCAGACATTCAAAGGGGCAAGGTAGGTATGAAGCTTAACACTTAAAAGGTGATTTGATGAGATGGTTTAAGACTGATGAGGAGTTAGGAAGGGCATAAGAGATGTATTCATCCTAAACTAAAGAAAAATGGAAAAAGTATGATAAATTTCCCAAAACAGAGCATGAGCAAGCATGTGTTTTGCCTATCAACTTGAAAATTACCATATAACATACAATAAATGGTTTATGAACTGATAAAACATTCATACAAATGATCAAAAAGAAGAAACAATGGTAAACATTCATACTACATGTATCCCAAAAAAATAGTTGCAACTCATTTATTGAAACTGGCCAAAATCTGATACAATAGTCTCTGATCACTAATACAACATCCCACTGAATCCAACTTGAAAATTGACTAAGAAAATACATAATATAGGCCTAAAACCAAGTCATCCTAAGCTCAGGGGTCGAATCCATGAGAGGAGGAGCAGTTGCAAGAAAGGCTGAACTAATAGCTGGAGTGTAGGGCAGTCAAAGTGACTCATCCCTCACTCTAGCAAACTGATTCATTACATGCTACATAGGCCATTTAACTGATGTATCTACCCTAGGTAAAAGTAAAAACATAATAATTACATCATCTAGATCAATTACATGAGTAAAAATTGAAATTCCCATAGGTAAAATTCAACTTGGAGTGAAATAGTGAAAATAGAAGAAGACTATCAAACGCGTAGTGACCTGGTCAAACACTCAGTGCCAATGTCAAATATGTAGCGACCTCTTCAAGATGACTTTTGACTACCTTCCTGATGTCCAAATCTAGCCCACGATAGCTCATTGGAAAGCTTATACTGTCTAGTTTCCAAAACTTCCATTGGTTTTCAACATGGGCTTGATTTTCCCCTCCAAAATTGCAATCTACCAAGACTACTCAAACGTGCAGCAACCAGGCCAAAAAAGAGGCAGAAAGGTGATTTATTGGTAGTTTTGGACCCTTTTGGCTGACCTATTTTGCTCCAAATGCTTCGAAAAAGTAGAGGTTTCATGTCCTCATCATTCTAAATCCACAAGTGTTGACCATTTGCTCATTGGATGACCCAAAAAAGAGTGCAACGTCCAAGGTGCTACGCATTTGACCATGTTGACTGTGCCAAAATTTCTCAAAAAACACAGCAAAACATATCTTGCCAAAATTGTTCAACAATGGTCAAAATTGGTGGGCTGACATCTGACTATATGTTTGAGGCATGGAGTGTTATAGACATATTTGGGCACTGTAACCCCAATCACATATGTCCATAAAACAAGGGCTTTTAAACCCCTAAAAGTGTTGTTTCATACCCTAAAGGAACAAGGTCAGCTGATTACATCATATCCCAGAAGTTCTCCATGAAAAACTACTCAGAACTGGTCAAAACTGGACCATACAGACTGCTCCATGCATAGGGTGCGATGCATCTCACCTATTACACATGGGGGGTGCGATGCATACTGGAAATCCCTTCTGTAGGGTGTGATGAGCAAGAGCAGACAAATGGCAGAAGCAGTGTGCTAGGTGGAAACCCAGAGAATCTTCTAGAAACTGCTCATATGACACTTACCTCTCTGAGTTCACCAGGGATGAGTAAGGGATCTAAAATCTCCAAGTGGAACCAAGAACTATTAGTGAAATGACACTAATCAAAATCCTAGAAGCTGACTCACTCTCCTGAAAACATCTATATATGGATCCCTCATCCAAGAGATCCAAAGGCTGGAATTTTGTAATTTGCAAGGAAGTGTTGTTGGTTTCTCTTTGAAGACATTGTTCGGTGATCTTGCTTTGTACAAGGTGAAGAGGGCTTTCATGCTGGGAGGATGATGTTGGATCAGACAGCCTGGTTGTAATCCTCTCTTCTACTACTTCTATCAATAAAGCTATTTGAGTTTTCCTCCATATGCTTGTATATCTCTGGATCTTGTTTGTATATGCATATATATGGTTAATGTACATCTGATCCTACATTACTTATGGTTATAGATCTCTATGCTTTGATGGTATTTTACTGCCTTGACTCTACAGGTGTTCTTTGAAGCGGGACAAGCGAGAAAGGAGCGACGAAAGCTTCATCAAAGGAGAGAGGAAACAAGCAAGGAGACTAGTGAAAGACTGAGGTTGGTACTCTCTGCTTCTCTCTCATCTATCTCTCATAAAGGAAAACACAAGTAACTTTAATCTGTTTGTTTCTAAGATAGCTACCCGTCTTAGTGGGACTAGCAGCTCTGAATGGACACTAGTTTTCCCATTAACAAAATGGTGACTCCACTAGGGAGCGAATAGTTTGTTTGTTTTGTTACTGTTCTTTGCTTTATAAACCACAGACAGAGCCTGAAGTCAAGTGAGCTAACTTTCAAATTGCTTTTGCTATGCAATTGCAAAGTAGATCAACGCTGCTTAAGTCAATCTCCGGGTTGGTTTATGAACTAAACATCTGGCTTGCAAACATCCTAAGTGCCTTGGTGGTAGCTCAAATAACCTCATTAGATCAGCCCCTATACTTTGTGTTTACTGCCTATCACTAGCTCGGCCTAAACCCCTGAACTTAGCTGCAAACTGTGAGCAAAAACCAAGCTCAGTCTCGTCCCTGTACCATCGCACTGTCTCTTCCTGGAAATCTGGATGCATCGCACCTCCCGTGTGCTGTAGGTGAGATGCATCCTTGTTTCCCTATGTTACAGATGTGATGATCAGATAAGACTGTTTCTACCTCCAGATTTTGGTTTTTTCCTCATTGTATTCAGCCTTATTCAGTAGTTTTGTTGTCTGTGATCAATATATCTCTGTTGAAACAATCTTCCTTTGCATTATTCAGCCCCCATCGATAAAGAATTGTGAATGTTTTTTATGTATTTTTCGTCATTTACAGTTCTCTTGTGCAAACAGTAGCTTAATCGAACTGTTGTCTTTTGATTTGAAAGTGTCGCAAGTGTCATTTTCAGTCAAGAAAAAGAGTATTACAAAGCATTCCTCTTTTAGATAGTCGATTACACTTTTTCCATTGTATTTGATTTGAATCATTAGTATTTCAAGTGTCAAAAGCAGTTTAAATTCAAAATCGCAAAGTGTCGTCTTGATCCTACTTTCATTTTTTGAAAAGAAAATTGTTAGTACTGTCGCTTTGAAAGAGAATAGTTTAGATCTATACTTTGTTTTCCTTTTGTCATTCTCACATTAAAGAAACTGAAAAACAATACATGCATGTGCATTTGCGTTAAGACTGCATGCTGAAGTTGATTTAGGAAAATTACATCTAATGTGTGCTCTCTGCTCTATGTTGAAAGAATTTCATCTCTCTTTCCTTAGTAGCTAGGATTTTCATTGCAAAAAGAAAGTAAACGACTGTTTATCATCTTAGATTGCATATTTAGTAATTGTATATCTACATCACGTGGTGAGCCTTAAAGGCAAACTTCTTAAGAAATATCAACTATAAAATAAACTTCAATGAACATAAAAACACTTTGGAACCTAACGCACAACATTTAGAAGTCTAGGCTAGAGACGTATTCCAGCGTCGTAAATCTTGGTAACTATCGCTTTCATCGTGGTTGGGTGATTCCTCCTCTTTGAGACGACAAGTGCCAGTACAGAATTTTGCTCCCACGTACTGTTGAGTGTATATTGGGAGACTACAATAGGCTACATCCTTTATCCTTAGGAAGTCATGTCTGCTGCCCTATCGATCACAATGCATTGAACACTGCATTCTGGAAGATTATCTGTCGTACCGTAAAAAGTATTCTCCAGTTTTGCGATTGGTTTGGTAATCCATCTGTCTAGATTTCTGGAGCAGTCACTTTCATTCCTTTTCAGACTCCTTAAAAGAAAAGGTCCATCTGAGCACTTGTCACTTCAGGCTCATTAAAAATCGAAGGCGACTAGAGTCATCTTTAGCTTTTTCTCGACTCTTAGAAATTGAAAAAGCAAGTTGTGTCAAAGCATCATAAAATTTATTTTAATCGGAATAACGTCACTATTCCCTCGTTGGTCTTTAGGTTGAGAAATGGAGTCTACTAATCAAGTATTTCCCCTTGGGGGAAATCCTAGTCCCTTCTCCTCTTGGAGGGATTTTGGTGCTCCACACATGGCCACATTGTCCCTTCCAGGACTCACAATTGGCTTGCCCGTATGGATTTTCTTGACCTTTGTCGTTCAAAACACCACGATTCCTTAGCAATCCAATCAGCAACCAGATGAAGCTGCTCCCCAACCTTCCAATTCGTTTGTTTCTCCCTCTCCTTCTTCCTCTTCTCTTGGTGAAGCTAGTAACACTAAAAACCAAGTAACTCAGAAGATGAAGAAAGGGAAGGAGAAGAAGAAGAAGAAGCCAACGGCCAAAGGGGGCAACCATGCATCATCTGGTGAAAATCCACACACTGCACAATCCAAACCTAAATCTCCATGTGTCATTTGCAAGGGAGACCACTATCATTGAGCCCTGTATCCCACGGATCTTGAGGGACTGGTCTCTTCGCTTGCACAATCCGGTGTCTTCAACTACCGATGATCATGTTGAAAGCACACCGTCAACTAGTGAAAACGAAGTCAATGGACAAAAAGGAAGATCCAAATTTCCTTGTAGATTGTGTGAAGGCGAACATGCCCTCCACTGTTGCCCCTTCTTAGACGAAGCTAAAAGAGTCTTGGATAACCATCTTGCATCACCATAGCGACTTCCTCCTAGATACAAGAAACTCTTGCTGAGTCCATCGCTAGTTGAAAATCTGACTGACACACCATTGTTGTCGGTCGAAGCACCTATCATTGAAGATAGACCCTCTGAGTCCACACCAGACCAAAGTCAATGGGTCGAGACGACAGTCGACCCAATTTTGTCTTTAGAGGACCCACCTTCAGATGATACTATCACCAAAGAGAATGAGAACGACACTGTTCAAATTCTTTTTGTAAACACAAACTTCGATGAACATGGGGGAAATCTACCCATTCCTTTACTACAGGAAGGAAGTTCATCAGAGATGTATCCGACCGTTTATTCAGTCCCACCTCCAAGCAATCTAGTCATTTCCTTCGATTGGAATCTACTAGGGAGACCCCGCCTACCATCTAATGTACCATTCTGAATCATAGTACAAGCTTACAGAATGATCATGGTTGGTACTATCATAGATGAAGGGGCTTCTGTGAGTATCCTTTCCTCCACTGCTTGAAAAGAACTTGGTTCGCCATCGCTCTTGCCTGAGATTCGAAATCTATCAGGCTTCAACAAAGGAACCAGTCGACTGTTCGGGATCCTTCCAAATTTGCCTATGACTTTGAGAAGGAAAACTGTTTATCTGAACACGATGGTAGTCCAAGGTCCATTAGATTTCAATCTACTCCTTGGATGTGACTACATTTATAGCATGGGAGCTATTGTTTCCTCACTCTTCCAAGTGATGTGTTTTCCACATGAAGGCAGGGTGGCCCACCTAGTTGACCAACTTTCATTCCCTAGTTCAACCACAACTATTAGTCAAATGCCACCCCTAACTGGTCTTTTTGCACAAGGAATATCTAATCAATATCCAGTCCATCCACCTGATGATCGCGAGTGATTCGGTGATTGTGACTAAAACCCAGGAGGCATGCGCCCTGGTCTACTTCGGCATAAAAACCCCAGATATAAGATAGGTTTCCGCATAGGAATATGACTAGTCTGACAATCCTATCCGTTTAGGATAATGGATCAGTCTGGAAAAGGATTCCTCCATCAAAGGTTAGGTGATTGTAGCTAGATTCACCTTCATCCATTTCGATGGACAGATCCAAGGAAGTGTTTTGTCTACACATGTGGATGAAACAATCTTGCTAATGCAAGAGACTTCTGAATGGTAACTTGGAAACTCTATTTCTTTATACCTGGGGGCATGCAAACCTTTTTGCATGCAAGTGAAAAGCGACCATTTATTTTCTTAGTTTGTAAGCTCTTAACCCTTTAAACACGTAGGTTGGTTGTTCTTAGCTTGCATAACGAAAGGCTCTAGGAGCAAAGTTTCGAATGGGGCAAGCTCCCTAAAAAATGAACCTATCGATGAGACATCCTCATTATATGACTGGCACGAGCAGTTTTATGCAAAGTTCAAGCTCGTTAAAAAATAAACCTCGCCACGAGCAGTTTTATGCAAAGTTCAATCTCGTTAAAAAATAAACCTTGCCATGAGTAGTTTTACGCGAAGTTCAAGCTCGTCAAAAAATAAACCTAGCAATGAGCAAGTGTTCCCATAGAGTTTAAGCTCATTAAAAAATGAACCCCACCTCCGGTAAATAACCATTTTGATTGCATGACTATCAGCTTTTGAACCTTGGTCATGTTCTTACCATCACCTCCACTCTTTTTTAGCCGATCATATACCTCCATTTGATTATTTACCCTTTTGAGGAATAGCTGCGACGAGTGATTTTATTAGCCACCCTTTTTCCACTGCCATGATTAAAAAGTTCCAAACCTTACCTGGAACCAATTGTTATCAAAAAACATCACTTGTTCCTCAAAAAACGAGTCTCCTTTAAGCTCTTTTCATCTAACTTGTAAAATATGAAAAGATTGCCGAGCAATTGGCCTCTCTAGTTCGTTAAAGAGACCAAAAGTGCTATCCCTCCTCTAAATTTTAATCTTTTTGGACCTGAGGGATTATTACACAAAAAGATCGAGCGCTTGTCTTGTTTGGCTCATTAAAACTATCGAAAAGTCATCCCTTTCATATTATTTTACACTTTTTCTGACTTAAGGGATTACATTATGAAAAAGGACCACTGGAGTTGCCTTTTCGTCCCTTTTAGACTCTCTAAAATTGAAAAGGACCAAGTTATCTTTGTCGTTAAACTCGTTAAGACAATAGCGACAAACTTGTCCATGCAGACAAGAGCGAGTTTCACTGTCGCTAAGCTCGTTAAAATATAGCGACAAGTTTGCCCAAAGGGCAAATTATAGAACAAGCATATGTTATCCTCCTCAATCTTGACAAAAATAAAGAGGTACTGGTCAGCAATGACTGGGGAAAAAGGGAAGAAAACTTGAATAGCTTCATTGGTAGTAGGTCGCTCTTGAACATGACACTTTCACTCCGTCACCATGATTGAGTCGGGTTGGGTTATTCCATTCACCGGTCACATCACCATTGGTCCACCGTACCATCCACCTTGGGGTTAACGCTACCAATCCATTTCAGTGTCACCGATATGTTCAAGAGAAGTCGCTCAGAGAATTCACCAACCTAGCTAACGTCTCATCCGCTGCAATACCTTCATTCTCCATTTTTCATGACTGCCACCCTAAACCTTGTATCATCAGATCGTTTTCACCTCCACAAAATCATTAGCTCCGTTCCGTGTCATAGATGTGGGATTCATTAAGGCCCTCCTACGATGGGTCGCTTCTTGTCGACATCAACTCATTATCCAAGAAGTTGACTTAGGGACAACCATTTCAGTACTTTGAAGCTTGCATGCCTCAATGGCAAGTTTCTCACTTCCAGAGACAGGTTTACATCAATTTTTCTTCGACCAAAAGATTTTACGTGGTGTTCGACATCAGCTCATGTATTTACACCACGTGGATTGTACTGCAGTACCTTGAGGGTCATCATCATTATTGGTGATTCCTCTTGCGCTTGTTAACAGTTTACATCATTGGCTGGTAATCAGGCGATGTCTTTCCATGTTCGACATCAGACCATCTTTTCACATGGATTGACTTGTACTTTGGGTGAAGATTGAATGAGTTTAAAGACCCTGGATCTAGTTTCATCCATTCAGGCTGCGATATATTCAGAAAAATAAAGACGTCAAATGTACATCACAGCTACACAGATAATCATCCAAACTAAAGGATGATGGCTCTACCAAAATCATCAGTTTGCCACACAGACGATTGTCTGTCTTATGTACATGAGTATGAATTTATAAAGCTGAGCATAGGAATGCCCGCCTCAGCTAGATCATGAAAATATTATGAAGATAATGTATTGTGTTGTATCTTATTACAGGTTACCTTCCAGTTCAAAAAACCTCAGATCCTCATTATAAAGCATTTCACCCGACATTAAAAGGATTTATGACCTCATGCTTTAGGGGCAACTGTTATAGACATATTTGGGCACTGCAACCCCAATCACATATGTCCATAAACCAAGGGCTTCTAAACCCCTAAAAGTGTTGTTTCATACCCTAAAGGAACAAGGTCAGCTGATTACATCATCTCCCAAAAGTTCTCCATGAAAAACTACTCAGAACTGGTCAAAACTGGACCATACAGACTGCTCCATGCATAGGGTGTGATGCATCTCACCTATTACACATGGGGGGTGTGATGCATACTGGAAAGCCCTTCTGTAGGGTGCGATGAGCAAGAGCAGACAAATGGCAGAAGCAATGTGCTAGGTGGAAACCCAAAGAATCTTCTAGAAACTGCTCATATGACACTTGCCTCTCTGAGTTCGCCCATGGATGAGTAAGGGATCTAAAATCTCCAAGTGGAACCGAGAACTATCAGTGAAATTACATTAATCAAAATCCCATAATCTGAATCACTCTCATGAAAACATCTATATATGGATCCCTCATCCAAGAGATCCAAAGGCTGGAATTTTGTAATTTGCAAGGAAGTGCTGTTGGTTTCTCTTTGAAGACATTGTTGGGTGATCTTTCTTTGTATGAGGTGAAGAGGGCTTTCATGCTAGGAGGATGATGCTGGATCAGACAGCCTGGTTGTAATCCTCTTTTCTACTACTTCTATCAATAAAGCTATTTGAGTTTTCCTCCATATGCTTGTATATCTCTGAATCTTGTTTGTATATGCATCTATATGGTTAATGTACATATGATCCTACATTATTTATGGTTATATATCTCTATTCTTTGATGGTATTTTGCTGCCTTGACTCTACAGGTGTTCTTTGAAGTGGGACAAGCGAGAAAGAAGCGGCGAAAGCTTCATCAAAGGAGAGAGGAAACAAGCAAGGAGACTAGCGAAAGACTGAGGTTGGTACTCTTTACTTCTCCCTTATCTATCTCTCATAAAGGAAAACACAAGTAACTTCAATCTGTTTGTTTCTAAGATAGCTACCCATCTTAGTGGGACTAGCAGCTCTGAATGGACACTAGTTTTCCCGATAACATGGAGTGATGCCTCGGCAAGGATATCCAACCTCTTTTTATCCTCTTGCTTGGTCAAGGCCTCAATTTTTGCATGAGCTCTTTTGAGCTTGGCCCTTGCAATTTTGTCTCTCATGGCATAGTGCTTCACCATCCTTCTTTGAATATCATTGTCCTTCTTGGCCTTGTCTAGGAGGTTCTCCATATGACCATTTACCATTTCAAGCCAATATTCTTGGTTTTTATTTACCATCTTGGCAAATTGCTCATTCAAGGTGAGCTCATTAGCTAGTTCTTCCTCCCTTTTCCTTTCTTGCTCCAAAGCTCTCTTTAGTCCTCTAGTCCTTGGCCTTCTTGGAACCTATTCATCAAGTTGCTCACCATACTGCCCATATGCCTCACCAAGTAAGGCCTTAGCCTTTTCAGCCTCTTTCTTTTCCTTTCTGAGCTGAATCTCCATGAGCTCATGTTGGACCTCAAACTGCCCGTTTTCCTGCTTATAGTAGGAAATGATCAATTTGGCCCTTTGCAAGTTGACCTTGAGCTCTCCTATGAGTGCATTTTCTTCCTTGATGACAATAGCTATACTTTCTCTATCATCATGCTCATCTGAGTCAACTAGCTGAAAGTCATGCTCTATCTCATGGAGGTCTTCCTCCTCCTGCTGGGTCTCAGCCTCTACAACTTTTTCCTTACCCTTCTGTACCTACTTTATCAATGAAGAAGGCAAGGCCTGATCCAGGTGGATGTTGGTGGCCACCCACCTATCCCATTTGGACCCCCACAACTATCTCTTTCAGCTTTTTCAGTTTCCTAAATTGTAGCACAGTTTACTATTTTTAGCAGTTTTCGGGTCCTGAACTTCCAGAGCCATTTTGAGGCCCTAAACGACGTTTTTTTGGGAATCTGGGGCAACGTGGGTCCATGGACCGATGTTGCCTCCCAAAGTGGTAGTACTCGGATAGATCTTTCTAACGAGCTATCGTACGCGTCAAACAGAGATCGTATGCCAAAGTTACGATCCCGGGAAATTGATGTACCAATTTACCCAAACGGGGCCCACAATTTGGCGTTTCATCTTCTAGGGTTAGGTTTCAGGATGTGAAGGGTTTTCCATTATTTCTCAACAATAAATAGGCCTTCGAGCCTCATTGTAACACAGTTTAGAACAGTTCAGAGGCATGTAGCCACCACATCTCTTCTCAGAGATAAGCTACCATCGCCCTAGCTGGTTTATTTCCATTTCTGGTTGTAAGCATATTTTAGTATTTTCCATTAATGAAATGAAATATTATTTCCGCTGCATCTCTGTATTTATGGTTATCGCATCTCTGTATTTATGGTTATCTCTGTAATTTGTTGCGTTCCTATTTAAATCCGGATTAGTGGTATCAGAGCGGTCTGCTTTTTCTCTGTTTTTCTTTGCATGTCCCCAACGAGGTTGGGATATAAGGAGTTAGGGCTTGAACTGGTCAAACCTTTGCAAGACCAGCCTCGCAAATCCCGACGGCCTCCCATGGCGGATGAGAAGAAAGATGAGGGGGCAGGAGATCCTATAAAAATCTTGCTCGAAGAAGCGCTCGAGTGGCAAAGGAACGCGATGATGAATATCTTTGCACAGATCCTTCAGCGGCTACCCAAAGGCGACACATCGGCTTCCAACAGCGACTCTGGAAACACCACACCGTTTAAGGTACAAGTTAATTTTGAAATCCCCGTCTTCGAGGGTCAAATAGATGCAGATGTCGTAGATAAATGGTTAAATCTGCTAGATGGGTATTTTTCTGTTCACGAATTTTCAAGTCGGGAAAAGATTGTTTTTGCTCTTATCAAAGCAGCCCCCCACATCAAGGACTGGTGGGAAACCTACTGCGAGCAGAAGGATGAAAGTACAGGCTCACTATTTTCAGCCGCACCCACTTGGAATGACTTTCGGGATGCCATCAAAGAGCAATACTACCCTGTCGGAAGCTATGAGGACAAATACATCAAATGGACCACACTGCGGCAGGGACGAGACCAAGATGTGCGGGAGTTCACAAACATTTTTCATACCCTTCGCACACAGTTGGGTATCAAAGATTCTGAGCTGCATCTGGTACTCAAATACAGTGGCTACTTACACAAATACATCCAGGAAGAGATGGGGTTCTTGAACATTTCCTCACTCGGCACAGCATACCCATACGCTGTCAAAATCGAGCAAAAGTTCAAACAGAAGAAGCGAGACTTTGGATCTGCAAATCCGAAGCCGAAAGGACAAAGCCAAGGCGGGGTGACCCAAGACAACCCGTCGAAGTCGCAAGAAAAGAACAACACCACGAAGCTGAAGAAGGACACAGGAAAGTGGTGTGAGTTCCACAAGAGTCCCACTCATAACACAAGTGAGTGTCGGACCAAGCAGTCACTGGTGGCCGAGTTGAAGGCTTCCGAATCAGATGCATGTTCTGACCCTGAGCCAGAACCTGAAAAGGGGAACGGCAAAGGGAAGCAGATCATTGATGCGGATCCCAGCGCCACTGTTGCCACTGCCAAGATCAAGAAAAATGAGCCCGAAGATCCAGAGGAGGGGGAGCGTCTTTTCCACTCACAAATGTGGGTGAAGGGCTCACCGCTGCGATTCATTGTCGACAGTGGTAGCCAAAAGAACCTGATTTCAGCAGAGGTCGTGAAGCGGTTGGGCCTACCGACTACACTGCACCCGTAGCCGTACAATATCAGGTGGCTTCACGAAGGACGAGATTTGAAAGTTCGCCAGCAGTGCCGCCTTCCATACAACATCAAGCCCTTCACAGACGAGGTATTGTGTGATGTTACACCACTGGATGTTTGTGATGTATTATTAGGCCAGCCATACTTGTGGAGGCGACATGCTATGTATGAGTCAAGGCCTCGTGCTGTCATTATTTCTTTGAATAATTCATTATAAAGGATACCACAGGTAGCCCCACCTACTGCAACATCTTTGATCACTACCAAGAAAGGCAACAAGCTCATATCACAGACCAGGAAATTCATCTGTCTGGTTCACTCCCAAAATAAGGGGAAGTTCATTGCTACATCCATGACCCCTGCAAAGGGTTCCTCCATGCAGCAGTAGCAGCAAAGGGATACGGTCATGAAAAAACACAAGAACAACTTCTCCTCACCCACATGGGTACCACACAAGTTTCAGGTGGGCAACAAAGTCTGGTTGCATCGACAGAAAGAACGCCTTACCAGAACCCATAAGAAGCTCAGACCACTTCGACATGGTCCTTACAACAGTACCAAGGCTATGGGGAATAATGCTTTGGAGCACATCATTCCGCCATTCCTTCGCGTGCACCAAATGTTCAATGTGGACCATCGTCGACCATGCTTCCCACCATCACTGGACACATCAGAGATTGCAGGACAAGTTCAGCAGATGGAGGAACTCAACGCAATGGGGACCATTGCTTCCTAAGGGAGGAGGAATGATCCAGGTGGATGTTGGTGGCCACCCACCTATCCCATTTGGACCCCCACAACTGTCTCTTTCAGCTTTTTCAGTTTCCTAAATTGTAGCACAGTTTACTATTTTTAGCCGTTTTCGGGTCCTGAACTTCCGGAGCCGTTTTGAGGCCCTAAACGACGTTTTTTTGGGAATCTGGGGTAACATGGGTCCATGGACCGATGTTGCCTCCCAAAGTGGTAGTACTCGGATAGATCTTTCTAACGAGCTATCGTACGCGTCAAACGAAGATCGTATGCCAAAGTTACGACCCCGGGAAATTGATGTACCAATTTACCCAAACGGGGCCCACAATTTGGCGTTTCATCTTCTAGGGCTAGGTTTCGGGATGTGAAGGGTTTTCCATTGTTTCTCAACAATAAATAGGCTTTCGAGCCTCATTGTAACACAGTTTAGGACAGTTCAGAGGCATGTAGCCACCACATCTCTTCTCAGAGATAAGCTACAATCGCCCTAGCTGGTTTATTTCCATTTCTGGTTGTAAGCATATTTTAGTATTTTCCATTAATGAAATGAAATATTATTTCCGATGCATCTCTGTATTTATGGTTATCGCATCTCTGTATTTATGGTTATCTCTGTAATTTGTTGCGTTCCTATTTAAATCCGGATCAAGGCCTCTCCCACAATCAGTGGGGTAAACACTTGGCTATGCCCTCTCTGATAGGTATGTGCCAAGGTACCTAAACCAACCCTTTTGGGCTTGCTGCTCTCACCATACTCAATATGCTCTACCCAGTGCCTTCATCTATACCAGGTGAATGAATAGGCTCATGAAATGGTGATGATGGAGGTGATGGTGTGGCTGACTCATGAGATGAAGATGAATGATGTAAGGGCTGAGGTGGAGGAATGGAGGTGAATGGATGAGAGGATGAAGGTGCCTCTTGGTCATGTTGAATAGGTGGGACTATGAAAATCCCATTGGATATGAAAGTGTCCCATGCAATGTTAAGCTGATCAAGGTGGTGTAGGACTATCATCTTGATGAGAGAATGGTGAAATATGTTATGCATTTGATGATCATGATCTTTCCTACGGCAAATGTATGACATCTTTTTGATATCCTGGTAAAGATAGTAGGGCAGATTGAGCATTCTGACTCTTTTAAAATGCATGAGTAACTGAATATGATAGGATTAGAGCCTAGAAAACCTGCCCTCACATGTGAAGTACTTCATGATGATTTTCATCATAGGAACTTATCTGTCTAGGAGGTAAGAGAAAGGAAAAAACCTCCTTCTTTCATTCTTGTGGATGGGTTTGAGATATGGCTCATATTAGAAATAATCTAATTCTTCCTATTTAAACCATTTTTCCCCAACATTTGGGATCCCAGTAGCAACTGATATGATAACAGAAGATATGGTAAAGGTGACACCAGCAAAGGTTGCTTGGTTGTCATGGAGGTTGATGATGAATTGTCTGGTCAATTCAGAATGATGTTGAGTCCTTTCCACCTTCTCACAAAATTCAAAACAGCCCATATGTTTGAAGCTTGTGATAGTGATGGGAGATGACATGAGCTCTCTAGTGTTGGTTGGCTCATATCTCATGGTTTTCCCTCCTTTTTTATGTTTCCTCCTCTGTTGTTTTTCTTCCTCACTCTGACTTCTGTGTTCTTCTTCTGCCATGATTTGTTGTTGTTAAAACCCTAGGGAAATGGTAGAATGGAATGTGGGTATGGAAAATGTGAAATGATGTGAGGAGAGATGATGAAGAGGATATGGGGATGTGTGGAATGAGCGAGGTGATAGAGGATTGTTTTTAAGTGAGGGGGGAATGGTAATGAAAGCTAGGAAATGTGATTTGAGATGGTGGGAATGTATTACTAGGGTTTGATCTTAGTAATAGCAACAAACAATTTAAACCCTATGTAGGTGAATAATGGGGGGAAAGAGTGAATAAATTTGCCACCAACCCGATTTTCTAAAGTATATGATGATGAACTTGGAAACTTGGTGGCAATGGAGGGTTTCTAACACGTTTTGGTTCCTTCCAGGCGAATGCGCAGCGGCCTGGGCAAAGGCACATCGACCTGGTCAAACGCGCAACGACCTCTACAGGAGCGCAACACCATTGCAGATAACACTGGGATCTCTGGAAAACACGCAGTGACCCAGTCAAACATGTAGCGACTCAACTAAATGCACAACGACCCTGCTAAACACGCCCTCTTGCTTTGTTTTGCCCAATTTCGCCTTAAAATCGACAAATTTCTTTTGCTGAGGAGTTTTGAGAGTGCTAGAGTGCAAATGAAGATTCATGGGTGTTTTTGAGAGCCTTTATACTTGGATGAAATATAATTATGAGTTTCACACCCTCTTTCTAATGTTTCTTGTCATTTTCAAATTTTCATATTAATGCTTTTTGACTTTCTGACCTTTTTGCTCTTGATAGGTGGATGATGCTTTGGCAATCTTGATTTTGACTTTTGCTTGGGATGCTTTTGGCAATAGACTTGAGTATGCAGCTAAAAAGTAACTTATTACATATAATAGACATAAAATTACATAAACAAAAATAAAATTATTACATCTGTTTGAAGTATTAATTTACAAACTTGGAATAAAATCCCTTCTTGAAATCAGATTTAGGGCTTTCAGTAACCATGGTTACATGCTTTGGAAAGCTTTATTTAACTGAAAAAGATATTATTTGTTTGACTATCATATTTTGCTGACCTTATGCAGTGAGATGGTGATTTATTGGACCTTGGGAAAATAAAACCTAGGTGACCTAACAAAACCTCAAATGACCGAATTTCAGGTGGATTTGACTGATATAAAATATGATGAAATGAGCCTTCATGTTCAATGGAAACCCAGAAGACACATGAAGGAGGGTCAGCAAATACAAACTTTTGAGAGGGGAAAGTGATTTTGGATTTTGGGCTACCATCAGTGAACAATTTTTTTCATGATGAACTAAGTGGAATGCAAAATATTTCAAACGGGACTCTAATATGATATAAAAGATGATCACTGGTGGTAGTATGAAAATACTGACTCTAACATTGGCCTTATTTGGGGATGGTAGCTCCTTGGAGGTGCCAAGAACACTGTAGACCAGTAGCCTGACCATATGGGCCAATACGGTTAAAAACTAAGAACCAAACTAAACACTGAAAACTTCAATCCAAACTATCATATCATTAGAGCCTTAGGGCCTTCTCCTTGGGCTTCAAACCTTGATGAATTCTGTCGTCACTTGCTGAAAACTGAACTTGAAAGAAATTTGCTACTGAAACAAAATCCACACCCTATTCTATTCTAACTGCTGAAAATGATTGCTAAATCAGGTAAAGGAAAAATGCCAATGAAGCCAATCAAGCGACTGGATACCTAATTGTCCTCTATTTACACTATCTACAAAAATCTTGAAGATTGGAAACTCAACATACAACTGAAGCTGAAAACTATGATTTGAAACAAGATAACCATCATGATCTAATGACTGTATCCAACTGGTAAAAGGATCTTGAAAAGCATGTGCAAAGGACATATCTTGATGATCAACAGAAAGATCAGAACAACTATCAAGTTGAATTGTTTCCTCTTCATGAGCCAAAGGAAACACACTGGCATGTTCCTCCTCTTTTTTACCTTTTCCCACCATTGCTGATTGGGTCAAATGATCCTTCTAGTGTAACCAATCTAGTAGATGGTTACTTACTGAAATTCTGATCTCACTTACCTTGAGCAGGCAGAATGATGTATATGTAGGCAACTCACAATGAAAGCTGAAACCAAGATTTATGCTGATAAACAAAACAACATTCATCTTCTCCAATGCTTGCAAAAGACTTTCCAAGGGATCTTGAAAATCAAGAAGCATTACCTTGTCTTCAGATCTAGAAACAAAAATACAAGCACTCCCTTCATTCTGATCTAAAAGAAAAGTTGGTTGTTGATTGATAGGAAGGCATAGGGAAGTATAACCTTTTGCTATCTGAGTGTTGGCTGTAAATTCCTCGAGCATGAGAAATTTTGACTCAATTTCTGGCATACTGTCTCTCTCAGGCTCATACTCAAATTCATAGTCTAAGTCATTATCAAACATGATAGCCCTATCATCTTCATGAAAGGAAGCGATATCTGTTATCTGATCTATAAATCTAATTTCAAGACTGTCCTCATTTTCAAAAGTGTAAGAAGTTTGACTAACACCTTCATGACTATGTGAACAATGCAAGCCTGCATTAGCTTGGGCTGTAACATGACTTTTCAGGAGTTGATCTATCTCATCTTCAGATAGAGGAGATGGTACTTTTTGTTTTCTTTTGCTAAAATAGTAGTTGTCTTAGTTCCCTCCTAAATTTTGACAAGGATGTTGAATATCTTCATTAATTTCAAGCAAAGGAGTATATAAATTTTCATCAGACTGCTGATTCATTTCATGTGATTCCTTTTGACTATCAAGATGCAAAATTCCTTCATCTACAAGCAAAGAGGAAGCTACTATATGTTGACTATGATCTTGTGTATCAAAGTGACTGGCTTCTTCAGACTGTTGTTGAAGGGAAAAATCAGAGAAGGCTTCAATGATTTCTTCATCATCCATACATTCGATATCATCAATACTTTCAAGATATGCAATGAAACCTTCACTATAATCACAACAACTTTGTAAAGAAAGATAAGACTTCACATAATGGTTGGAGAACACATTATGGAAATCTTTTAGAGAACATAAGCTTCCTTCTGGTAACCCTTCATACCATACCCTAGCTTTATCTTCAAGGGTAGCCATAAACAACTTCATGAGACAGTCCTCAGGAAACTCAACTCTTAGTCTACATACATGTACATGAAACCTTACTAAATGAAAAGTAGCATCATCTTCTTGTTCATTTTTAAATATAGGAAGATTTGTAAACCAGTCAACATGAGGCATAGGATTTGGAAATCCAGGGATCTGAGATTGATCCATAGGAGCATACCTGGGATTTATTCTTGCAGTAGAACTCATCTTGACAACAATGAAGTCACCAAGAAGGTTTTCAAACTATTGGTTCTTGAAAAGTGGAGTCACCATGAAGTGTTGATTTTCTAGATCTTTCAGTCAATGGAGTCGCCAAGTGAATGATTTCAGCCTTTGTGTGCCTGATCACTGTCCACCATTAGCAATTAGATCTAAATTTGTCGTACACCCATAGAAAATGAATCTTTCATTCCCCGACAACGGTGCCAGTATGTTATCACTCCTCTAGATCTCCAAGGCTGAGGAAAAGTCTGGCTGAGGTGACCACAAACCAGTCTTTTAGCTTGGTAGCTAGCCCTACCAAGCCAAAGAGGGATCTCTCCAAAGTATCATAGCCAAGAGGGTTGGATAGATTAGGGTTTTAGGTTAGATGTATATTGCAAAGGGTTGTTTGATTTTTTTTGGTTGGGTAGTCACAAGGATGAGTGATTTAGGTCAGAGGGACTAGGTGAGGGAAAATGAGATATGATTGCAGACATTTAAAGGGGAAAGGTAGGTATGAAGCTTAACACTTAAAAGGTGATTTGATGAGATGGTTTAAGATTGATGAGGAGTTAGAAAGAGCATAAGAGATGTATTCATCCTAAACTGAAGAAAAATGGACAAAGTATGATAAATCTCCCAAAATAGAGCATGAGCAAGCATGTATTCTGCCTATCAACTTGAAAATTACCATATAACATACAAGAAATGGTTTATGAATTGATAAAATATTCATACAAATGATCAAAAAGAAGAAACAATGCTAAACATTCATACCACATGTATCCCAAAAAAATAGCTGCAACTCATCTATTGAAACTGGCCAAAATCTAATACAATAGTCTTTGATCACTAATACAGCATCCCACTAAATCCAACATGAAAATTGACTAAGAAAATACATAATATAGGCCTAAAACCAAGTCATCCTAAGCTCAGGGGTCGAATCCATGAGAGGAGGAGCAGTTGCAAGAAAGGCTGAACCGATAGCTGGAGTGTAGGGTGGTCAAAGTGACTCATCCCTCACTCTAGCAAACTGATTCATTACATGCCACATAGGCCATTTAACTGATGTATCTACCCTAGATAAAAAAAAAAAAAAAAATTACATCATCTAGATCAATTACATTATTAAATATTGAAATTCCCATAGGTAAAAGTC
Source organism: Pinus tabuliformis (assembly GCA_031772625.1). Lineage (NCBI taxonomy): Eukaryota > Viridiplantae > Streptophyta > Pinopsida > Pinales > Pinaceae > Pinus > Pinus tabuliformis. Next base: position 1,518,663,831 of record CM062818.1, on the reverse strand, counting down.
AACTTGGAGTGAAACAGTGAAAATAGCAGAACATTGTCAAACGCGTAGCGACCTGGTCAAACGCGCAGTGCCAATGTCAAATGTGTAGCGACCTCTTCAAGCTGACTTTTGACTGCCTTATTGATGTCCAAATCTAGCCCAAGATAGCTCATTGGAAATCTTATCCTGTCTTGTTTCCAAACATGCCCTTGGTTTTCAAAATGGGCTTGATTTGCCCCTACAAAATTGCAATTATAAAGACTACTCAAACACGCAGTGACTAGGCCAAAAAAGAGGCAGAAAGGTGATTTGTTGGTAGTTTTGGACCCTTTTGGCTGACCATTTTTTCTCTAAATGCTTAGAAAAAGTATAGGGTGCATTTCATCATCATTCTAAATCCAAAAATGCTGACCATTTTCTCATTGGATGCCCCAAAAAAGAGCACAGTGTCCAAGGTGCTGTGTGTTTGACCATGCTAATTGTGCAAAAATTTCTTAAAAAACACAGCAAAACATATCTTGCCAAAATTGTTCAAAAATGGTCAAAATTGGTGGGCTGATAGCTGGCTATATGTTTGAGGCATGGAGTGATGCCTCGGCAAGGATATCCAACCTCTTTTTCTCCTCTTGCTTGGTCAAGGCCTCAATTTTTGCATGAGCTCTTTTGAGCTTGGCCCTTGCAATTTTGTCTCTCATGGCATAGTGCTTCACCATCCTTCTTTGAATATCATTGTCCTTTTTGGCCTTGTCTAGGAGGTTCTCCAGATGACCATTTACCTTCTCAAGCCAATATTCTCAGTTTTCATTTACCATCTTGGCAAATTTCTCATTCAAGGTGAGCTCATTGGCTAGTTCTTCCTCCCTTTTCCTTTCTTGCTCCAAAGCTCTCTTTAGGCCTCTAGTCCTTGGCCTTCTTCTTGGCACCTATTCATCAAGTTTCTCATCATACTACCCATATGCCTCATCAAGTAAGGCCTTAGCCTTTTCAGCCTCTCTCTTTGCCTTTTTGAGCTGAATCTCCATGAGCTCATGTTTGACCTCAAACTGCCTGTTTTCCTGCTTATAGTAGGAAATGATCAATTTGGCCCTTTGCAAGTTGACCTCGAGCTCTCCTATGAGTGCATTCTTCTCCTTGATGAAAATAGTTGTACTTTCTCTATCATCATGCTCATTTGAGTCAACTAGCTGAAATTTATGCTCTATCTCATGGAGGTCTTCCTCTTGCTGGTGGGTCTCAGCCTCTACAACTTTTTCCTTACCCTTCTGTACCTGATTTGTCGATGAAGAAGGCAAGGCCCCTCCGAAAATCAGTGGGGAAAATACTTGCCTATTCCCTCTCTGATAGGTATGTGCCAATGTACCTAAACCAACCCTTTTGGGCTTGTTGCTCTCACCATACTCAATATGCTCTTGCCCAGTGCCTTCATCTCTGCCAGGTGAATGAATAGGTTCATGAAATGGTGATGATGGAGGTGATGGTGTGGTTAACTCATCAGATGAATATGAATGATGTATGGGCTGAGGTGGAGGAATGGAGGTGAATGGATGAGAGGATGAAGGTGCCTCTTGGTTATGCTGAATAGGTGGGACTGTGAAAATCTCATTGGATATGAAAGTGTCCCATGCAATGTTAAGTTTATCAAGGCAGTGTAGGACTATCATCTTTGTTGGGCTCCAAAAATGTCATACAAATATCACTCATTACCATACATTTTTCACCTATGCTTCCATTATATCACTCACTATTCACCACCTTGTCACTCCATTTTCCCTACTATTCACCATTAATGGGTCTCATTTATATTTTCCAAATATTGTTTATTTTTAAGCATTTTTGAGAGAAATTCTTGATTAAATATTAGAAAATAATATATTTTGCTTTATATATGGAAAGTGGGGTGTTTTTGTGATATGTGCAGGTTCCAAGGAAGCTTCCAAGACACCTTTATGTGGCCTTGAAGGATCAAATTCGAATTTGAGAAGATAAACCTCATGGAGAAGATCATGATCTCATGGAGAAGATCAAGGACAAAAGGGGGTTATGTGTCTAGATAGTTGAGAAATGTATGGAACTAAAGAGAGATTAGTGGATCATCATTATGAGTTTTTTATCTCATCCCATTGTATAAATAGGAGTACCTCCTCCATTCCAAAGGGGAGGACTCTTGGAGCATGTATCCAACTTATGATGGAATAGAATAAAGCTTCATTTTACATAAATTTCCATTATATAGTTTTAGATATAAGTTGTCATAGTGTAGTAAATGGAATAATTTGTCACTTTGTTCTTAAGAGAATTGAGCTCACTCTAAAAGGATGAAAGAAACATTTTATTTCATAATAGATCTTATTTCATTTAATTGCTTAGATGTTTGAGGATTTGTTTGTGATTGATGAATGAGTTTTAAATCTTATCAGCATATGAGGGGATAACCAAGGGTCTAAGTTAGGCTCTCTCTCCATTTGATTTGCATGATAATTGAAATTCATTCTTTTGCTTTTATGTTTCAAGTATTTCATTTCTTATGCTTATGAATGAATCTTAGTTTAGTTTGGATTAGTATATGAGGGGACAATCAAGGGACTAAGTTAGTCTTTCTCTCTATTTGAATCTGAACAATAATTAAAGTTCATTCTCTTGTCTTTATTTCAAGTTTCTGGTTTTATGTAATCAATGATTTCTCTATGATACTGTAGGGAAGGACAACCAGGACCTCCTTAATTAGGAGCCTCTTCCCTTGCATATTATATTGAATCGTAAATGATTTAGTTAGACATAGAGTTAGTTGCCTACTCCTGCATATATTTTGCTGGCACCATCACAAGCTTACGAGTTTCCCTGGTTGATAATTTAATGAAAGCAATTTAAGCAATTAAATTGCCCAACATTTTGGCGTCGTTGCCGGGGATGGTGCTAAGGGATTAGGCATTATGAATTTAATTCAGTACTAGTATTTTTCTTTAGAAAAACTAACTTGTGAAACCTGGTGACTGCAGGATCTTCATAAAGGAGTTCAAGTTTGAGTTTTCTGTTGTTTTAGTATTTAGCTAGTTTTAAATTCAATTTTTTAAAAACCCCCCTGCATAAATAAAAACAAATCAAGCGATTAGTATTCTCTCTTCCTGCGCTTCATGCGATCACGAAGATCATAAAATATATTGATTTATTTCAAATAAAAATACTCTTGCTGGAGAACTAATTTGCAATGCGACAATAAAGAATTTTGTGAATGAGAAAAAGATCATCTTCAAAACGAAACCCCTTAAAAACGTCAGTTTTGAAAAGTAGTTTGTGATACAACCAGGGAAAATATGGACAAACGAAGACATGGGTTTTTTCCATAATAGAATGAATTATATAACCTAGAAATCGTTTGCTTAAATTCGTAACGGTCTACGAGTAAATCGTGGTTCTTCGGGACCCTATTTTGGTAACTGCGTGAATAAAAACGGTTTTTCACATTCCAGATCTGCCTCCCACGCAGTCTTTTCAGCTCATTTCAGTTTTTGCAACACGTTCCAGATTTAAAAATTCATCAACGCAGTGTTTGCAACCATGCTTCTAATTTGTCTGAGCTATCCACGCATTTGATGACAGGGAAGCTGCTGAGCGCGTTTCCACCCCAGGAGTTGCTGTGGGGCTTGTATGGACTGCATTTGGTGGCGAAGTTCAGTTTGTTGAAGCAACTGCAATGATAGGGAAGGGTGACATGCATCTTACAGGCCAGCTTGGAGATGTCATAAAGGAATCGGCACAAATAGCATTAACTTGAGTGAGAGCAAGGGCTGCTGAATTGAGACTTGCAACTGCATAGGAGGTCAACCTGATGGAAAGTCGTGACATTCATATTCATTTTCCAGCAGGAGCTGTGCCCAAGGATGGTCCATCCGCTGGAGTAACACTAGTGACTGCTTTAATGTCTTTACTTGGTAAAAAGAATGTCCGAGCTGATACTGCAATGACTGGTGAAATGACCTTGAGGGGTCTTGTACTACCTGTTGGAGGAATCAAGGATAAGATACTGGCTGCGCACCGATGTGGTATCAAAAGAATTATTTTGCCAGAAAGAAATGTTAAGGATTAATAATGGAGATCTCCAGCGCGGTTTTGAATCTCATGATCACGTACACGATCGTCGTGGCTCCGCTTGCTTATTTCCTGCTCCTTAGTGGCTTTTTCATCAACAGAGACCGAATTCCGCCCTATTGGATCTGGTTTCACTACATTTCCCTCATCAAGCATCCCTACGAGGCCGTCCTGCAAAACGACTTTGACAAACCTCACGCCTACTTCGCCAGAGAAACCCAGGTCTTTGAGAACACGCCCATATCACACCTCAGCCCTCAGCTCCAGCAATCATTTCTCAACCTTCTGAAAACCACCAGCAACATCAACATCACGCCCACCACCTGCGTCACGACGGGAGTCGATATTCTGCAATCACAGGATCTCTGTACGTGACACTAGCCTGGGGAGTCCTGTTCTGAATTTTATTCTACATTTCTCTGCTTCTCGGAAGCAAGAACAAACGCCACTAATATTTGACCGCTCCGCATTACTCTATGTTGATGGATTGTGGTCGCTGAAATAATTGGTTTAATTACAGTTGGAGCAGGGGCCGAGTTATCCTTAGAGTTTCCTCCAACCGTGGTGGCCAAGAACAACAAAATATGGACAACTGTACCCAACGCAAAATCTACCTCAGCCATTCAACGCAGAATCTACCCTTCAATCCTGCTAGTTCACGAGTTATGCGTCTTGTTTTGTGTTTACGTTTGTTTGCATTTATTTTTGTTACATATTGTTATATATTTAGTTTTAAATTGTTTTGATTTAGTTACAGATTTTTAGTAACGTTTGTTACGTTGTTATAATATATTAATTATATTAATATAATTGTAATTTGTTATTAATTGTTATATTTTTAATTGTAATATGTTATATGAGTTTGTTATTTAATGTTTATAATGTTATTTACGTAATTTGTTAATTATAATATTTGTTGTATATATATTTGTTAAGTTATTTAATTGTTATTAAATAATTGTTATGATGTTAGGATATATATTAATGTATGATTGTATTAATAAATTGTTTTATAATGTTAGGTTAGAATTGTTATTGTTATGTTAGGGTTGTTATCATTTAAAAAAAAAATGTTATGTGTTTTGAGACAGTTATTGTTTAGAAGGATTTAAAGGGTGAATATTGGTAGGTGAAGGATATTGGCATTTTTATAAAACAACACTTTGATGGTAGAATCATGAGAATTACAAAAACTGGATGAAACTGCAAGAGTTGGTACAAGTACAAAAATTAAATTTTTTTAAAAATTTCCACAAAATTCATGCAGGTCTGAAAATAAATAATGGAACATTTGGAAGAATAATTTAAAAGAACATTTGGTGGATTATTTAAATGCTGATTAACTTGCTTAGAGTTGGCAATTTGATATTGTTGTATGCTTTTATAACGTACTAAACTGCAGGACACAACAAATCTATAATGCCAAACTTTTCGCCATGCACAAAAGTCATCTGACACAGACAGGGAGTATTACTTTTCATGGTTATTTTTAAGAATGGATTGCTTTTAATATCATGATTAAGTCAATTTCAACACTTTGATTATCCTTAATTTGTTTTATTTGGTATGAAATTTTTGCGTAAGAATCATGAAGAAACTGTCCATTTCTTCTAGAGCACACTTATGTTATCTTTGTACCAAGTTTTTTACAGGTTACAGGATAATCAAGTGATCATAAGGAGATTAGATTGTGACGACAATTGGTCTTCTAAAGACTAAATTCATGAAAAATTCTAAAGACAAATCCAACTCTACAACCACTCCTTTGCAACTCCCTTTTTGCAAAAGATTTTGAATTCCACCAATTGTCAAACCATAAAGCATGACCTTTCCATATCCATTTTTCACAACAAGAGTTCTTATTCATACACCATGCATTTCCTTACATCCATTCCTTACAAGCTTATTGTCATTTTTCATGTCATTACCATTCCCCTTCATTTCCGCAAATAAAACCCTACTTCTATGGATATCATTGAGTCAAAGTCCTAGAGTCCAATTAACTTTGTAAAAACACCTAGAGGCTTGCATGCCTTAATGGCAAGTACTCTTGCCAATGAACAATGGGAGTACATTAATATCCCTTGTTCGTTGGATCTTGTAGGTGACTCGACCACGACAAATTTATTCGTACCTACAAAGATGTGTTAAGCATCCTGACTCCGATTGGAATCAATGCTGAGAGCTCTTGTGTTTGCTAGGGGCATTCATTAACGGCCACTAAGTCAATAACTTCTTGCTATGTTCGACATCGACACATTTAATCACATAGTAAGATTTGTGCCATTAAGCGGTGAAGACTTGAAGACCCATATTTTGTAGTGGATGAAGCCAAGTTTCCTTTCATTGTTTTTCAGTTTGTCATCACTTGAGGACAAGTCAATAAATAAGGCTGGGGGGGAAATGTAACTTATATATATTTTGTATACCTTCCAAGCCTTATAAATTTTCAGCCATATTTAGCAGACTCATCAGATTCATCATCCAGTAGCAGAGGATCCAACAACCGATACGACAATAAAGATCCATATTTCATCCACAACTTGAAGAAGAAGCTTCAGATCAAAATTGTGGCAGCTGAACATGCATGATTCATCCACTTCCTTAGGTAAGTAAGGTATGATGTTTTCTAACCTTTAATCTTGAAATTATTTTTAGATGCTAAAATGATGATATTTGCAAAATATTCCACTATTTCACTATTTCCTTTCTCATTAAAAATTGCCAAAAACCATCAGTTGGGGAGGGGTATTTCACATTTCATTTTTTTTCCTCATTCATATTACATCTTAACCCACATAGTCTTCCCACAATAAAAACTACTACAAAATGATGAGCATATGATTGATCTCAAATAATGATTGTAAACACAAGAACCAATCATTAAAAAGAGATCTCAACAAAGTAAATAATGGTTGTAACACAAGAACCAATCATTAAAATATGTAAATGCTTTGCAAACAAATAAAAGTTATCCAAAGATGTGCAAAGTTAAAAGGAAGTCCATGATTGAAAGATGTTTGTTACACAAGAACCAAACATCTTGTAAAAGGAAGCTCATTTAAGAATCAAATCAAATAAGTCATTGTAGTAGCTTGCATGAGGACATGCAAGAGCTTCAGTTGGGGAGTATGTTGGGCTCCAAAAATGTCATACAAATATCACTCATTACCATACATTTTTCACCTATGCTTCCATTATATCACTCACTATTCACCACCTTGTCACTCCATTTTCCCTACTATTCACCATTAATGGGTCTCATTTATATTTTCCAAATATTGTTTATTTTTAAGCATTTTTGAGAGAAATTCTTGCCTATTCCCTCTCTGATAGGTATGTGCCAATGTACCTAAACCAACCCTTTTGGGCTTGTTGCTCTCACCATACTCAATATGCTCTTGCCCAGTGCCTTCATCTCTGCCAGGTGAATGAATAGGTTCATGAAATGGTGATGATGGAGGTGATGGTGTGGTTAACTCATCAGATGAATATGAATGATGTATGGGCTGAGGTGGAGGAATGGAGGTGAATGGATGAGAGGATGAAGGTGCCTCTTGGTTATGCTGAATAGGTGGGACTGTGAAAATCTCATTGGATATGAAAGTGTCCCATGCAATGTTAAGTTTATCAAGGCAGTGTAGGACTATCATCTTTGTTGGGCTCCAAAAATGTCATACAAATATCACTCATTACCATACATTTTTCACCTATGCTTCCATTATATCACTCACTATTCACCACCTTGTCACTCCATTTTCCCTACTATTCACCATTAATGGGTCTCATTTATATTTTCCAAATATTGTTTATTTTTAAGCATTTTTGAGAGAAATTCATGATTAAATATTAGAAAATAATATATTTTACTTTATATATGGAAAGTGGGGTGTTTTTGTGACATGTGCAGGTTCCAAGGAAGCTTCCAAGACACCTTTATGTCGCCTTGAAGGATCAAATTCGAATTTGAGAAGATAAACCTCATGGAGAAGATCATGATCTCATGGAGAAGATCAAGGACAAAAGGGGGTTATGTGTCTAGATAGTTGAGAAATGTATGGAACTAAAGAGAGATTAGTGGATCATCATTATGAGTTTTTTATCTCATCCCATTGTATAAATAGGAGTACCTCCTCCATTCCAAAGGGGAGGACTCTTGGAGCATGTATCCAACTTATGATGGAATAGAATAAAGCTTCATTTTACATAAATTTCCATTATATAGTTTTAGATATAAGTTGTCTTAGTGTAGTAAATGGAATAATTTGTCACTTTGTTCTTAAGAGAATTGAGCTCACTCTAAAAGGATGAAAGAAACATTTTATTTCATAATAGATCTTATTTCATTTAATTGCTTAGATGTTTGAGGATTTGTTTGTGATTGATGAATGAGTTTTAAATCTTATCAGCATATGAGGGGATAACCAAGGGTCTAAGTTAGGCTCTCTCTCCATTTGATTTGCATGATAATTGAAATTCATTCTTTTGCTTTTATGTTTCAAGTATTTCATTTCTTATGCTTATGAATGAATCTTAGTTTAGTTTGGATTAGTATATGAGGGGACAATCAAGGGACTAAGTTAGTCTTTCTCTCTATTTGAATCTGAACAATAATTAAAGTTCATTCTCTTGTCTTTATTTCAAGTTTCTGGTTTTATGTAATCAATGATTTCTCTATGATACTGTAGGGAAGGACAACCAGGACCTCCTTAATTAGGAGCCTCTTCCCTTGCATATTATATTGAATCGTAAATAATTTAGTTAGACATAGAGTTAGTTGCCTACTCCTGCATATATTTTGCTGGCACCATCACAAGCTTACGAGTTTCCCTGGTTGATAATTTAATGAAAGCAATTTAAGCAATTAAATTGCCCAACATTTTGGCGTCGTTGCCGGGGATGGTGCTAAGGGATTAGGCATTAGGAATTTAATTCAGTACTAGTATTTTTCTTTAGAAAAACTAACTTGTGAAACCTGGTGACAGCAGGATCTTCATAAAGGAGTTCAAGTTTGAGTTTTCTGATGTTTTAGTATTTAGCTAGTTTTAAATTCAATTTTTTAAAAACCCCCCTGCATAAATAAAAACAAATCAAGCGATTAGTATTCTCTCTTCCTGCGCTTCATGCGATCAGGAAGATCATAAAATATATTGATTTATTTCAAATAAAAATACTCTTGCTGGTGAACTAATTTGCAATGCGACAATAAAGAATTTTGTGAATGAGAAAAAGATCATCTTCAAAACGCAACCCCTTAAAAACGTCAGTTTTGAAAAGCAGTTTGTGATACAACTAGGGAAAATATGGACAAACGAAGACATGGGTTTTTTCCATAATAGAATGAATTATATAACCAAGAAATCGTTTGCTTAAATTCCTAACGGTCTACGAGTAAATCGTGGTTCTTCGGGACCCTATTTTGGTAACTGCGTGAATAAAAACAGTTTTTCACATTCCAGATCTACCTCCCACGCAGTGTTTTCAGCTCATTTCAGTTTTTGCAACACGTTCCAGATTTAAAAATTCATCAACGCAGTGTTTGCAACCATGCTTCTAATTTGTTGAGTTATCCACGCATTTGATGACAGGGAAGCTACTGAGCGCATTTCCACCCCAGGAGTTGTTGTGGGGCTTCTTTGGATTGCATTTGGTGGCGAAGTTCAGTTTGTTGAAGCAACTGCAATGATAGGGAAGGGTTACATGCATCTCATAGGCCAGCTCGGAGATGTCATAAAGGAATCGGCACAAATAACATTAACTTGAGTGAGAGCAAGGGCTGCTGAATTGAGACTTGCAACTGCATAGGAGGTCAACCTGATGGAAAGTCGTGACATTCATATTCATTTTCCAACAGGAGGTGTGCCCAAGGATGGTCCATCCGCTGGAGTAACACTAGTGACTGCTTTAATGTCTTTACTTGGTAAAAAGAATGTCCGAGCTGATATTGCAATGACTAGTGAAATGACCTTGAGGGGTCTTGTACTACCTGTTGGAGGAATCAAGGATAAGATACTAGTTGCGCACCGATGTGGTATCAAAAGAATTATTTTGCCAGAAAGAAATGTTAAGGATTAATAATGGAGATCTCCAGCGCGGTTTCGAATCTCATGATCACCTACACGATCGTCGTGGCTCCGCTCGCTTATTTCCTGCTCCTTAGCGGCTTTTTCATCAACAGAGACCGAATTCCGCCCTATTGGATCTGGTTTCACTACATTTCCCTCATCAAGCATCCCTACGAGGCCGTCCTGCAAAACGACTTTGACAAACCTCACGCCTGCTTCGCCAGAGAAACCCAGGTCTTTGAGAACACGCCCATATCACACCTCAGCCCTCAGCTCCAGCAATCATTTCTCAACCTTCTGAAAACCACCAGCAACATCAACATCACGCCCACCACCTGCGTCACGACGGGAGTCGATATTCTGCAATCACAGGATCTCTGTACGTGACACTAGCCTGGGGAGTCCTGTTCCGAATTTTATTCTACATTTCTCTGCTTCTCGGAAGCAAGAACAAACGCCACTGATATTTGACCGCTCCGCATTACTCTATGTTGATGGATTGTGGTCGCTGAAATAATTGGTTTAATTACAGCTGGAGCAGAGGCCGAGTTATCCTTAGAGTTTCCTCCAACCGTGGTGGCCAAGAACAACAAAATATGGACAACTGTACCCAACGCAAAATCTACCTCAGCCATTCAACGCAGAATCTACCCTTCAATCCTGCTAGTTCACGAGTTATGCGTCTTGTTTTGTGTTTACGTTTGTTTGCATTTATTTTTGTTACATATTGTTATATATTTAGTTTTAAATTGTTTTGATTTAGTTACAAATTTTTAGTAACGTTTGTTACGTTGTTATAATATATTAATTATATTAATATAATTGTAATTTGCTATTAATTGTTATATTTTTAATTGTAATATGTTATATGAGTTTGTTATTTAATGTTTATAATGTTATTTACGTAATTTGTTAATTATAATATTTGTTGTATATATATTTGTTAAGTTATTTAATTGTTATTAAATAATTGTTATGATGTTAGGAGATATATTAATGTATGATTTTATTAATAAATTGTTTTATAATGTTAGGTTAGAATTGTTATTGTTATGTTAGGGTTGTTATCATTTAAAAAAAAATGTTATGTGTTTTGAGACAGTTATTGTTTAAAAGGATTTAAAGGGTGAATATTGGTAGGTGAAGGATATTGCCATTTTTATAAAACAACACTTTGATGGTAGAATCATGAGAATTACAAAAACTGGATGAAACTGAAAGAGTTGGTACAAGTACAAAAATTAAAAAATTTTAAAAATTTCCACAAAATTCATGCAGGTCTGAAAATAAATAATGGAACATTTGGAAGAATAATTTAAAAGAACATTTGGTGTATTATTTAAATGCTGATTAACTTGCTTAGAGTTGGCAATTTGATATTGTTGTATGCTTTTATAACGTACTAAACTGCAGGACACAACAAATCTATAATGCCAAACTTTTCGCCATGCACAAAAGTCATCTGACACAGACAGGGAGTATTACTTTTCATGGTTATTTTTAAGAATGGATTGCTTTTAATATCATGATTAAGTCAATTTCAACACTTTGATTGTCCTTAATTTGTTTTATTTGGTATGAAATTTTTGCGTAAGAATCATGAAGAAACTGTCCATTTCTTCTAGAGCACACTTATGTTATCTTTGTACCAAGTTTTTTACAGGTTACAGGATAATCAAGTGATCATAAGGAGATTAGATTGTGACGACAATTGGTCTTCTAAAGACTAAATTCATGAAAAATTCTAAGACAAATCCAACTCTACAACCACTCCTTTGCAACTCCCTTTTTGCAAAAGATTTTGAATTCCACCAATTGTCAAACCATAAAGCATGACCTTTCCATATCCATTTTTCACAACAAGAGTTCTTATTCATACACCATGCATTTCCTTACATCCATTCCTTACAAGCTTATTGTCATTTTTCATGTCATTACCATTCCCCTTCATTTCCGCAAATAAAACCCTACTTCTATGGATATCATTGAGTCGAAGTCCTAGAGTCCAATTAACTTTGTAAAAACACCTAGAGGCTTGCATGCCTTAATGGCAAGTACTCTTGCCAATGAACAATGGGAGTACATTAATATCCCTTGTTCGTTGGATCTTGTAGGTGACTCGACCACGACAAATTTATTCGTACCTACAAAGATGTGTTAAGCATCCTGACTCCGATTGGAATCAATGCTGAGAGCTCTTGTGTTTGCTAGGGGCATTCATTAACGGCCACTAAGTCAATAACTTCTTGCTATGTTCGACATCGACACATTTAATCACATAGTAAGATTTGTGCCATTAAGCGTTGAAGACTTGAAGACCCATATTTTGTAGTGGATGAAGCCAAGTTTCCTTTCATTGTTTTTCAATTTGTCATCACTTGAGGACAAGTCAATAAATAAGGCTGGGGGGGGGAAATGTAACTTATATATATTTTGTATACCTTCCAAGCCTTATAAATTTTCAGCCATATTTAGCAGACTCATCAGATTCATCATCCAGTAGCAGAGGATCCAACAACCGATACGACAATAAAGATCCATCTTTCATCCACAACTTGAAGAAGAAGCTTCAGATCAAAATTGTGGCAGCTGAACATGCATGATTCATCCACTTCCTTAGGTAAGTAAGGTATGATGTTTTCTAACCTTTAATCTTGAAATTATTTTTAGATGCTAAAATGATGATATTTGCAAAATATTCCACTATTTCACTATTTCCTTTCTCATTAAAAATTGCCAAAAACCATCAGTTGGGGAGGGGGGTATTTCACATTTCATTTTTTTTCCTCATTCATATTACATCTTAACCCACATAGTCTTCCCACAATAAAAACTACTACAAAATGATGAGCATATGATTGATCTCAAATAATGATTGTAAACACAAGAACCAATCATTAAAAAGAGATCTCAACAAAGTAAATAATGGTTGTAACACAAGAACCAATCATTAAAATATGTAAATGCTTTGCAAACAAATAAAAGTTATCCAAAGATGTGAAAAGTTAAAAGGAAGTCCATGATTGAAAGATGTTTGTTACACAAGAACCAAACATCTTGTAAAAGGAAGCTCATTTAAGAATCAAATCAAATAAGTCATTGTAGTAGCTTACATGAGGACATGCAAGAGCTTCAGTTGGGGAGTATGTTGGGCTCCAAAAATGTCATACAAATATCACTCATTACCATACATTTTTCACCTATGCTTCCATTATATCACTCACTATTCACCACCTTGTCACTCCATTTTCCCTACTATTCACCATTAATGGGTCTCATTTATATTTTCCAAATATTGTTTATTTTTAAGCATTTTTGAGAGAAATTCTTGATTAAATATTAGAAAATAATATATTTTACTTTATATATGGAAAGTGGGGTGTTTTTGTGACATGTGTAGGTTCCAAGGAAGCTTCCAAGACACCTTTATGTGGCCTTGAAGGATCAAATTCGAATTTGAGAAGATAAACCTCATGGAGAAGATCATGATCTCATGCAGAAGATCAAGGACAAAAGGGGGTTATGTGTCTAGATGGTTGAGAAATGTATGGAACTAAAGAGAGATTAGTGGATCATCATTATGAGTTTATTATCTCATCCCATTGTATAAATAGGAGTACCTCCTCCATTCCAAAGGGGAGGACTCTTGGATCATGTATCCAACTTATGATGGAATAGAATAAAGCTTCATTTTACATAAATTTCCATTATATAGTTTTAGATATAAGTTGTCTTAGTGTAGTAAATGGAATAATTTGTCACTTTTTTCTTAAGAGAATTGAGCTCACTCTAAAAGGATGAAAGAAACATTTTATTTTATAATAGATCTTATTTCATTTAATTGCTTAGATGTTTTAGGATTTGTTTGTGATTGATGAATGAGTTTTAAATCTTATCAGCATATGAGGGGATAACCAAGGGTCTAAGTTAGGCTCTCTCTCCATTTGATTTTCATGATAATTGAAATTCATTCTGTTGCTTTTATGTTTCAAGTATTTCATTTCTTATGCTTATGAATGAATCTTAGTCTAGTTTGGATTAGTATATGAGAGGAGAATCAAGGGACTAAGTTAGTCTTTCTCTCTATTTGAATCTGAACAATAATTAAAGTTCATTCTCTTGTCTTTATTTCAAGTTTCTAGTTTTATGTAATCAATGATTTCTCTATGATACTGTAGGGAAGGACAACCAGGACCTCTTTAATTAGGAGCCTCTTCCCTTGCATATTATATTGAATTGTAAATGATTTAGTTAGACATAGAGTTAGTTGCCTACTCCTGCATATATTTTGCTGGCACCATCACAAGCTTACGAGTTTCCCTGGTTGATAATTTAATGAAAGCAATTTAAGCAATTAAATTGCCCAACAATCTTGATGAGATAATGGTGAAATATGTTATGCATTTGATGATCATGATCTTTCCTTCGAGAAATGTATGACATCTTGTCGATATCTCGGTATAGATAATAGGGCATATTGAGCATTCTGACTCTTGTAAAATGCATGATTAACCGAATATGATAGGAATAGAGCCTAGAAAACTTGCCCTCACATGTGAAGTACTTCATGATGATTTTCATGATAGGAACATTTCTGTCTAGGAGGTAAGAGAAAGGAAAAATCCTCCTTCTTTCATTCTTGTGGCTGGGTTTGAGATATGGCTCATAGTAGTAATAATCCAATTCTGCTTGTTTAAACCATTTGTCCCCAACATTTGGGATCCCAGTAGTAGTTGATATGGTAAAGGTGATACCGACAAGGTTTTCTTGGTTGTCATGGAGGTTGATGATGAACTGACTGGTCAATTCAGAATGATGTTGAGTCCTTTCCATCTTCTCACAAAACTCAAAACAACCCATATGTTTGAAGCTTGTGACAGTGATGGGAGATGCCATGAGCTCTCTAGTGTTGGTTGGCTCATATTTGATGGGTTTCCCTCCTTTTTTATATTTCCTCCTCTGTTGTTTTTCTCCCTCACTCTAACTTCTGTGTTCTTCTTCTGTCATGATTTGTTGCTGTTAAAACCCTAGGGAAATGGTAGAATGGACTGTGGGTATGGAAAATTTGGAATGATGTGAGGAGAGATGATGAGGAGGAGATGGGGATGTGTGGAATGAGGGAGGTGATAGCGGATAGTTGTTAAGTGAGGGGGGAATGGTAATGAAATCAAGGAAATGTGATTTGAGATGGTGGGAATGTATTACTAGGGTTTGATCTTAGGAATAACAACAAACAATCTAAACCCTATGTTGGTGAATAATGGAGGGAAGGAGTGAATAAATTTTCCACCAACCTAATTTTCTGAAGTATATGATGACCAACTTGGAAACTTGGTGGCGATGGAGGGTTTCTAGCACGTTTGGCTCCTTACAGGCGAATGTGCAGCAGCACGGGCAAAGGCACAACGACCTGGTCAAACACGCAGTGACCTCTACAGGAGCACAACGTCATTGTAAATAACACTAGGATCTCTAGAAAATGCGCAATGACCCAGTCAAATGCGCAGCGACTCGGCTAAATGCGTAGCGACCCTACTAAATGCGCCCTCTTGCTCTGTTTTGCCTAATTTCACCTTAAAATTGACAACTTTCTTTTGCTGAGGAGTTTTCAGAGTGCTAGAGTGGAAATGAAGCTTCATGGGTGTCTTTGAGAGCCTTTATACTTGGATGAAATATAATTTATGAGTTTCACACCCTCTTTCTAATGTTTCTTGTCATTTTCAAATTTTCATATTAATGCTTTTTGACTTTCTGACCTTTTTGCTCTTAACAGGGGGGTGATGCTTTAGCAATCCTGATTTTGAGTTTTTCTTGGGATGCTTTTGGCAATAGACTTGATTATGCATCTAAAAAGTAACTTATTACATATAATAGACATAAAATTACATAAACAAAAATAAAATTATTACATCTGTTTGAAGTTTTAATTTACAAACTTGGAATAAAATCCCTTCTTGAAATAAAATTTAGGGCTTTCAGTAACCATGGTTACATGCTTTGGAAAGCTTTATTTAACTGAAAAAGATATTATTTCTTTGACTCTCATATTTTGCTGACCTTATGCAGTGAGATGGTGATTTATTTGACCTTGGGAAAATAAAACCTAGGTGACCTAATGGAACCTCAAATGACTGAATTTCAGGTGGATTTGACTGATATAAAATATGATGAAATGAGCCTTCATGTTCAATGGAAACCCAGAAGACACATGAAGGAGGGCCAGCAAATAAAAACTTTTGAAAGGGGAAAGTGATTTTGGATTTTGGGCTACCATCAGTGAACAAATTTTTTCATGATGACCTAAGTGGAATGCAAAAAAATTCAAACGGGACTATAATATGATATAAAAGAGATATTTTGATCACTGGTGGAAGTATGAAAATACTGACTCTAACAACACACACACATAAAAAATTGATCACATGACAAGAAGACACATAGTAACCAAAATCAATAAGCATACAATGAAATGACAGTAAAACAACACTTATATCTAAGTGCGGCACTTAATATGTACCTTTACAACAAAAGTGCCACAATACAGCCAAAAGGTGCACTATGCCATAAGAATGTGTCCAACACATATTCCAATGATAAATATCATCAACTAGTGCAAGAGAATGTGCTAGAGCTGCCCCTAGGAGGCGTGTCATGGTGCTCTTGAGATGTGTGAAAACAAGAGAAAGAAACAAATGCAAGAGTGAAAAGGAAACTTGAAAACACAAATAAAACACAAGAGACACTTGCAAGAATGGAAATAGGCAAAAGTGACACTTGTAAAAGATAGAGTAAGAAAAAATGACGCATGTAAGAGAAAAATAAAGGAAGAGCAACACTTCACTACAAGGAAAATACCTTCTAGCTGAGGTTATAATGGAGGTTACAACGGATGTTTTAGCAAATATTTGAAAGGAACTTCATCACAACTGAAAAAATTTGGGTGGCCAGAGGTTTTAGCGGATGTTTTTTTTTTACAGTGTGCTTCATGGAACAAGTAGCACTGATTCACTACATATATAAATGCACTAGGCTACATACATAACTAAAAGCACCGAGGTGTTGAATGCAAAGATCACTGATGCGTAATATATACCACACTGGTTTTAATAGATAAAAAAATCCCTAGGACGTTCTTGTAAGGAACGACACTCGGGCACACAAAACATAATTGTTGCACTGATGCTTTTGTTTAAACTTGCAGCGCCAATGTGTATCATTTGTATAAACTCCCTAGTACATTAGTTATATAAAAGGACCAGTGATGTTAGTTTTCATAATGCAGTAGGGGTTGGAAATAATATTTTTTAGGACTGGGGTATTAGTTCTATGAAAGCATTGGTGCATTAAGAATTACAATGCATTGGGGCATTGATTTCAAACAATACCAGTTCTTGAAGAAATAAAAACCCCGGTGTTATCATTTTCCAAAAAGGCACTGGTCATGCAAAAAGATGCAGTCATAGTGATTTTATATAATAGAACTTTCCGGTGCGTTTTTATGTTATGGACATACCAGTTTTTTGTATGAGATTTTCTCTTTTTTGGAAACATCGACCTGTGAAAATGCAATTATTGTAATTTTAAAAATCCGTTATTCATTGAAAAATGGACATACATCTTATAACAATATTCAAATAAATTGAAATTTGATTTGTGCATTTTTATATTCTCTTTGGATTAATTTGTTATATTATCAAATTTCACATCTCTTCATTATAATATTTAATCATTCATATATTTAATTAGTTGTGTAACATTTCATAGCGACATTGGATAACACAATATAATAAACTAAAATGTATTTTATTATATATCAATAAGAGGCTCTTTGTAATACAAAATGGGATTGTTATTGGTAGCCCCTTGTCTTTGAATTGGGATACTATGTCCATTACATTAAAAAAATCTCTGATTATCACATAAAATTATTTCAAAATATACAACAAGTCACATTGATAACCAAATAGATCATTATTCTTCTCCGAAACTGTTGTCAATGCTCAAGCTACTTCCATGACTTGGGTTATTTGGATGATTTTTTTGTCGATTGCATCGATTGTTTTCATCTTCTTGATCTTGTTCCATCTGCAAACTTAAAAATAAAGTGTAATGAGTGTATTTACATTGGTGAGAATAATGAAAATTGAAATAAATAATATACATCATTGTAAATCAAATAATAATGTACAATAGCAAGAAGTGACTCATAAACTGTGCACATGGCTTCAAAACCAAGTCTCATGCCTTGTTGCAACAAATCTTTTGTTGGCATAGTTTCATACTTTGTTTTGTACATGTTTTAAAACCTATTATAAATCATATATTTAATATAAATGTTTTTTTGTTCTATTAATTATAAACTCAGAGAAGTAAAATAACATAGATACTTACAAATTACACAATTAATTTTTTATATGCCAACATAAACTCAACCATTATTTAACCTAATGTCAATCAATTCTTCCAATGGCTCTTCTTTGTATGTTAGCACCTATTTGAAGACATTCAAGGATGGTTTCTGTAAAACAACTTAAAATATACAAAAATGAAACCTTGAGTTGTTATAAAGAAATATTAACAATTACTCACAAACTTTGAAATCAACCCTTTTCTTCTTTGTCATCCTATTTTATGTGTTGAATGAGTTCCATCTTGTTTTGTTTTCTACAATAAAATATTTGAAAATTAATATTTAATGCATTTTTTTTTTATATGTACAAATTCAATCATGATTACATACATTTGAAGCACGTTGTTGTTGAGATGACTCCTCCTTTGATGCAATTATGTCCATTTCTTTGACCATCTCCTCATACATTTTTTTTGGACATTACTACTGACATGTTTCACATATCAGTTCGTTGAACATTTGGGATTTTCATAATCTTCCTGAAAAAAGTAAGAAACTATTTAAATAATAGTTTATTACTTTGTTTAATTATTTAAATAATGATATATGAAAACTAAATATAACAAAATTGATATTAATAAATGAATAATTTGTAGTAATATATACATATAATTCTAGAAAATGATTTTAATTAGGAGTATTACCTTTTGAATGATTGTTTTTGGTTGTTGTATGTTTTTTCTATTGCAAGTTCGACATGTCTCAGTGACCATTTCTATAGAAATGCTTCCTGTAGTTTAGATATAATTTGGTTCTTAGAATTATGAGATATATTTTTGTATTGTAAGTGTAAAGTACGTTTATACATTCGTTCCACTAGATCCCTCATAGTTTTGAAAAAAATTCCCCCCTTTCATTAACCTCCAACACCACTTCAGATGAGCGAAGGACCAATTCATTGTTATTAACATATTCTATAATTTTTCTTTTCTTAGAAAAACATTAATATTTCCTTCATTGTTTCTCCATGTAGAAAATTAAACATATGTGAATTAATAGATTATTTGAAACATGTTATCTATATTCTTAAGCATATTATTAATGAAAATAAAAATAAAAATTCATATTGAATAGTATTTTTCTATTCACCTTATTCATTCTTCTACAATTTTTCTACCAGGATTTTACGCTCTTCTGCACATAGATTAGAAATAATATTATTGACATTCTTCATTTTGTGGCTCTACATGAGACACATCAACCAATACATATCAGTTAAACTTACACATAGTTCAAACATATTATTTTTGTAAATAATTTACAAAGAACTTTCCTTCTAGTCTTTTTTTTTTTATGTGCTACCATTATGTTGATCAATATTTTTGTTACTTGACACCTTTTGAGGCATTTTTAATCAATATAAAATGTGTACCAATAAAGAAATAAGCTATTAAATATATTTTACAAATAAATCAAATAATTTTCAGCCAAAAAAAGCTTTAGTAACCGATTCATTTATCTGAATAAATGCACTTATGCATTAATCCCATTAAACGCATCAGACATTTAATTGTTCAACACCATCATGGAAAATTAATTTTAAATTATGATGGTGTGATTTGTAAGGCTAAACACATTTTAATGATTTAAAAATGCTATTTGGAAGAGGGGCGCTAGTGTGTTATATTACACTGGGAGCAACAATGAATAGACTGAACAAAATCAACAATGTTATAATATACAAGTGCATTGTATTACACAGGGTGCAACAATGCTTTATATTACAAAGGAGACATCACGGAACATATAACCATTTAAAAAAGAGAGAGGGCTAACAGGGTTTGGATGTAATTCAATAAGTGAAATCCCTACTTTACATGTCAAACTCCCTATATATAGTAAGTACATAAACCCATTAAATAGAAAATTCCTAAATTGAAAAACCCTAGTTGTGAAGTGGTAGAGGAAGTTAAACCCTAAGGTGAAGCTTTACAAGAAGAAGCAATGGTTTAAGGTGAGTTTTGATCCTTTTATTACCTGAATTTCAATTAAATTTAAATAGGAACAAAGATCATAAAAAAATTTACTAGTAAAATTGATCCGGATTTAAACAGGAACGCAACAAATTATAAAGATAACCATAAACACAGAGATGCAGTGGAAATAATACTTCATTTCATTAATGTAAAATACTAAAATATTCTTACAAATAGCAATGGAAATAAACCAGCTAGGGTGATGGTAGCTTATCTCTGAGAAGAGATGTGGTGGCTACATGCCTCTGAATTATGTTACAATGAGGCTCGAAGGCCTATTTATTGTTGAGAAACAATGGAAAACCCTTAACATCCCAAAACCTAACCCTAGAAGATGAAACACCAAATTGTGGGCCTCGTTTTGGGTAAGTTGGTACATCAACTTCCCGGGGTCGTAACTTTGGCACCTGATCTTCATTTGACGCGTACAATAGCTCGTTAGAAATATCTGTCCGAGCACTACAACTTTGGGAAGGATCCATGTTGCTCCCAGATTTCCCAAAAAATGTTGTTTAAGGCCTCAAAACAACTTCGGAAGTTCAAGACTTGAAAAACTGCTAAAAATAGTAAATTGTGCTACAATTACGAAAACTGAAAAACTGAAAGAGGCAGTTATGGGGGTCCAAGTGGGATAGGTGGGTGGCCACCAACATCCACCTGGATCATTCCTCCCCCCTTAGGAATCAATGGTCCCCATTGTGTTGAGTTCCTCCATTTGCTGAACTTGGTCCCTCGTGAGCTGTCCTGCAATCTCTGATGTGTCCAGTAATGGTGGGAAGCATGGTCGAGGGCGGTACACATTGAACACCTGGTGCAGGTGAAGGAATGGAGGAATGCTGTGCTCCAAAGCATTATTTCCCATAGCCTTAGTAATGGTGTAAGGACCATGTCGTCATGGTCGGAGCTTCTGATGGGCTCTTGTAAGGCGTTCTTTCTGTAGATGCAACCAGAATTTGTTGCCCACCTGAAGCTTGTGTGGTACCCCTATGGGTGAGGAGAGGTTGTTCCTGTGTTCTGTCATGACCGTATCCCTCTGTTGCTGCTGCTGCGTGGGGGAACCCTTCGCGGGGGTCCTAGATGTGGTGATGATCTTCCCCTTACTTTGGGAGTGAAGCAGACAGAAAATGAATTTCCTAGTCTAGGAGATGAGCTTGTTGCCTTTCTTAGCAGCGATCAAAGAGGTGGTGGTAGGTGGGGCTACCTCTGGTATCCTGTATAATGAATTATTCAAAGAAATAATGACAGCACGAGGCTTTGACTCATTCACAGCATGTCGCCTCCACAAGTATGGTTGGCCTAATAGTACATCACAAACATCTAGAGGTGTAACATCACACAATACCTCGTCTGTGAAGGGCTTGATGCTGTAGGGAAGGTGGCATTGCTGGCGAACTTGGAGATCTCGTCCTTCATGAAGCTACCTGATACTATACGGTTGCAGGTGTGGTGTAGTTGGTAGGCCCAACCGCTTCAGGACCTCTACTAAAATGAGGTTCTTTTGGCTGCCACTATCTACAATGAATTGCAGCGGTGAACCCTTCACCCACATCTGTGAGTGGAAAAGACGTTCCCCCTCCTCTGGATCTTCAGGCTCATTCTTTTGGATCTTGGTGGTGGAAACAGTGACGCTAGGCTCCGCATCAATGATCTGCTTCCCTTTGCCATTCCCCTTGTTGGGTTTTGACTCAAGGTTGGAACATGCATCTGATTCTGAAGCCTTCAACTCGGCCACCAATGACTGCTTGGTCCGACGTTCACTTGTGTTATGAGTGGGACTCTTGTGGAACTCACACCACTTTCCCGCGTCCTTCTTTGACTTTTGGGTGTTGTTATTTTCTTGCGGCTTCAACGAGTTGTCTTGGGTCACCCCACCTTGGCTTTGTCCTTTGGTCTTCGGATTTGCAGATCCAAAGTCTCGCTTATTTTGTTTTAACTTTTGCTTGATTTTGATAGTGTATTGGTACGTCGTGCCGAGCGAGGAGATGTTCAGGAACTCCATCTATTCCTGGATGTATCTATGTAGGCAGCCGCGGTATTTGAGTACCAAATGTAGCTTAGAGTCCTTGATACCCAACTGTGTGCAAAGGGTATGAAAAATGTTTGTGAACTCTGGCACATTTTGGTCCCTTCCCTACCATAGTGTGGTCCATTTGATGTATTTTTCCTCATAGATTTTGACAGGGTAGTACTGCTCCTTGACGGCATCCCGGAATGAATTCCAAGTGGGTGCGGCTAAAAATAGTGATCCCGTACTTTCATTCTTCTTCTTGTAGTAGGTTTCCCACTAGTCCTTGACGTGGGGGGCTGCTTTGAGAAGAGCGAAAACAATCTTTTCCCGTCTCGAAAATTCATGAACAGAAAAATACCCATCTAGATGATTTAACCATTTATCTACGGCATCTGTGTCTATCTGATCCTCGAATATGGGGATTTCAAAATTAACTTGTACCTTAAAGGGCGTGGCATTTCCAGAGTAGTTGTTGGAAGCTGATGCGTTGCCTCGGGGTAGCCGCTGAAGGATCTACGCAAAGCTGTCCATCATCGCGTTCCTTTGTCGCTCGAGGGTTTCTTCGAGAAAGATTTTGATAGGATCTCCTACCCCCTTGTCTTTCTTTTCATCCACCATGGGAGGCCGTCGAGATTTGAGAGGCTGGTCTTGCAAAGGTTCGACCAGTTCAAGCCCTAACTCCTTATATCCCGACCTCGTTGGGGACATGCAAAGAAAAACAGAGAAAAAGCAGACCGCTCCGATACCACTGATCTAGATTTAAACAGGAACGCAACAAATTACAGAGATAACCATAAATACAGAGATGTAGCGGAGAAAATACTTCATTTAATTAATGTAAAATACTGAAATATGCTTACAAACAGTAATGGAAATAAACCAGCTAGGGCGATAGTAGCTTATCTCTGAGAAGAGATGTGGCAGCTACATGCCTCTAAACTATGTTACAATGAGGCTCGAAGGCCTATTTATTGTTGAGAAAGAATGGAAAACCCTTAACATCCCAAAACCTAACCCTAGGAGTTGAAACGCCAAATTGTGGGCCCCGTTTTGGGTAAGTTGGTACATCAACTTCACGGGGTCATAACTTCGGCACCTGATCTTCGTTTGATGCGTACAATAGCTCGTTAGAAAGATCTATCCGAAAACTACAACTTTGGGAAGATAAACATATGGACCCATGTTTCTCCCAGATTTCCCAAAAAACATCGTGTAGGGCCTTGAAACGACTCCAGAAGTTCAGGACCCAAAAAACTGCTAAAAATAGTAAATTGTGCTACAATTATGGAAACTAAAAAACTAAAAGAGGCAGTTGTGGGGGTCCAAATGGGATAGGTGGGTGGCCACCAACATCCACTTGGATCAAAAATCCATAGTAATTTTTTTATTATACGAGTTTTTTATTTTTTGTTTATTTATTTATTTATTTTTTCCTAAATTGTGAATAAATCTAACAAAAATTGTAAAAAAATTTAACAATAAAATTTTAAATTTTATTGCTAAACTTTTTTACAATTTATGTTAGATTTATTCACAATTCAGAAAAAAAAAAAAAAAAAAAAAAAGAAAGAAAGAAAGAAAGAAAAAAGAAAAAAGAAAAAAAAAAAAAAAAAGAAAAAAAACCCTTGTATCTTTGGTTTTGATTTAATCACCATACCTTTCAAATTCTAATCTTCTTGTGGATCCAAAATCTTTCACAGTGCCACAGTGCTCCCAATATGTCTCTATTTCAAATGATCTCCCTTTTAATTAAAGCCTAACAAAAATCGTAAATATTTTTTTAGTAAAATAAACAATAAAATTTAGAATTTTTTACTATGCAGGGTTTTGAGTGAATCACCATACCTTTCAACTTTTGATCTTCTGAATAGTTCTGCTGCTCCAAAGTATTCTGTTGTTGCACAGTGCTTTTGGTATGTCTTACAAATCACTCCCTTGAAATTTTGGGTAAAATAATGAAATAGCGAATAACTTTTTACTAAAAAGAAAAAAATAGTTTTTTTTCAATTTCTTTGCACATTAATGCATTCGATAGTCAAGTGCACAGGTGCATTTATAAGAAAAATGCACTGAAATTGCCGAGGCACCAATTTTTTTCAACGCACCAACATGATGCATTTTTTTATTTTACTTTATTGTATTTTATTTTCGAAATCCCGAAACGGTGCGATTAATTTTTTTAATGCAACAATGCGACTTCTATTTAAAAGCATTAGTGCTCTAATTATTATAAGAGCACCGAGTTGGTTGAATTCGTTTTTATTTTTTAAAATCTAGAAACTGGTGTGTAGCAGTGTTGTTTTTTTTTTTAATCACATCAGTGCATTTTTGTAGAAGAGCATCGATATGATAACATATTATTATTATTATTTATTTTAGGAAATTCCTAAAACTGGTGTAGGTATTATTTGAATGCCCCAATGCCGGTGTTGGATTTTTGGGTCTGACCCAGGTTCAGAGGTGATTTAGCCAAACAAATCCCAGTACTACTGGTCCTTTCGACAACAGTCCGCAGAGCGCGGACTGAGGTCTCACCTGAAGTAGTATGGGAGGGTGATAGAACAAAGTTTACGCACCCTGGAGATGTCTAATAGTTTCAAGTGGTCTGCGGGTTGTGCACGTTGCTATGCGCACTTCCCTGTACCTCGCAACCTGAGATACTGCTTTTGCGCAACCCTACTCGGAGACCGAATAGTGTTATTACCCAAGTCCTTACTAATAATCCAATATGAGTTGATTAACTTAGCTTATTTGTATGCTTTTAGTTATACGTAACAATATTCACAATTCATACAGGGCGCACAGTAAATAAGCAGTATAATTGCAAATGATATCAAACATGCAATAACTCAGAACAGATGCACCAAATTGGTAACCGAACCTTTCTTTATTAATCTCTTCTCTAGTTACAGACTCAATCTCTACCCTGTGCACTCAGTTGCAGGGGTCTGTGCACTCAGCTATGGACTCTACTAGGCCTCTACGCACTCAACTGCAGAGCCTCTTCCTACGACTATGACCCAAGACACACTTAGACTCTCCTTCTATGCTTCGCTATCTCATGCTATCCAATAGATCTTCTATATTGATTTCTTCTCTTTACAACTTAGAGCCTCACTCTATTTATACAATCCCATGGTCTACGGACCATGGGTAGGCTGACACTACATTCAATCATAGGGCGGAAAGCCCTATTACTCTAATATACATTTTGCCCCCGCAATTTGCGGAGCTTTACAATAATATCACTCAAAGCTTGGGATGTGAGCCCCAAAACATGTTTTGGGCGGATTCCATGCCCAACAGGCCCCCAACACAAACATTGTGACTCGCCCTTGAGTCACTCTGTCGGCGCGGCGATCTTGGCACGGAGTCCCTCCAACTGGTCTCAAAAGGTCTTGATATCTGAAGCGCATTGAGTTGCTGCTTATTGAACCTGCTGCATCCGTTCTTCTGAGACCTTTGTGTTCGGCGTGCTGCCCTGCATCTACGCATGCATCCCCTGAATGTGCGAGCTTCCCTTCAATATTCGCCGTGATTGTGAAGGCCTCGTCAATCCATGGTTGAACGCACGCTTTGAGAACTGCTTCCTTATGGCGCGCCACATCCACCCGTTCCTTTAATGCCTTGGCTTGCTGCATCCTCACAAGCCGCTAAGTGAGGGATACTATTTGTGCAGTTCCTCTAATACTGTCATATTGTTGCTGGAGTTCGCGCGTCTCTGTCTCCAGGCACTGGATGTTGGGGTCCTCCTGCAAATTCAGGAGGACCTCAAGTGCCTGTTCCAACATGTTGGTACAGTCACGCACTGCACCTCCAATTTCTTCCAACCCTCCTGTGATATTGCGAGCGCGCTGTTCTCGAACTTCGGGGGGAGTGGAACGCTACTCCTTCAACCACAGCTTGACGATTTGGAGATTCAGCTCTAGCTGAACCTTTTTCATCTCTTCTCTGGCCTCGCGGACTCTAGTTGCCAAACTGTGGATCCGCACTTCTACTGGTAGATCTACTGCGATGGCTAGTGCCAGGATGCATCGACAAGCATCATCTACCGTATGCACCAAATGTTGATTTTGTGACACCAACTCGTCACACCGCAAGCTGAGTTGTTCTATGTTTATTTTCTGCTCGCTAAAAACTTGGATCGCGTGACTCTCCCTGGCCCACAGCTCTACCGTTATTCCATCCTATAATTGATACAACATTTCCCGGGGAAGGGCAACCAAATTGAGGCCAAGGCCTTTCATCATGCTAATTGACAATCGATCCATCGCATTGGAAGACACTAGAGCTCCCTCTGGCAACATTATTGTATTTTCCATCCTTGCGTGCACCATTTGTTCTGCTGTTGAAATTCCTGGTGCGACGTGTGTTGATAGGGTACCTTTGTGAGGGGGCCGCACCTGTAACTCCTGTAGCTATGCCCTGAGGGCCCCCAACACAGTTTGATGCTCCTGCATGAATTCCTAAAGCGCTTCACTTGTGACATCATGGACTGTCTCGCTGATGTCATGCAGATCACCTTCGGTTAAGGTGATCGGGTCAATGGCCAACTTTGAGGCCTTGACCTTCTTCCTTGGGCCCGATCTTTCTACGATGCGTGGGTGCTTTAACTGTGTGGACGCAGCCCCTGGGTCCACGCTCCCTTCTATTGTTTCTGTTTCCTCTACCTCTTGCATTGAGGACGATGCTTGGCCCTCGTCTGCTTGTGCTGTTGTTGCCTCTGTTGCCTCGTCCGGCTATAGTCGTAGGGTCCTTTCCTTTATAGGGGAGCTGAGAGATACGGTGAATGAGGTTTGCCGTGATGGGAATAGGCTCCTCTAGCCATAGATACCCATCATGCACCAGGAAAAGCAGCTGCCTGATGACAAAAATGGTGATGGGCGTGCGGTGGAAATGTGGTATCCATAACAAGTGTAGCAACCTGGCCTTTTCCACACCGCGCAGCCATTTTTGTGGCTCTAACGTTATCACTCCCCCCTCGGTGTTCTTCTTCATTAAGTTCCCGGTTTCAAGGTGTGGGAACTTCTCGCTATCAGTGAGGTCCCAGTATTCAAATTTCATGGTTGGTACGCGGCCTAGGTGTGTGCGCTAAAATACAATGTCGTCACGAAGGAGCGGGGTCTGGAGTAAACTCTTCGTTTCATCTAGATCCTTCAGTACTTTGGTTTTCCCTTTCTGTGGAGGGACATATGCAGGTAGTTTTGTTGCAGAGCACAATGGTTGGATATCCTACTCCATGTCTTCTTCTTCTTCCGCTGGGGCGATCAGGGCCTGCAAGTCTTCTTCTTCCTCATCTGTTTCTATTGTGACTGCTTCCCCTTCTCTTCCATGGATAGTTTGTTGTGCTGTGGATTCCTCAGGGACATGCGTACTGGACCCATTGCCTGTTTATCCTTCTTGGGCCTTGGTGTTCACGGTGATTTGGGGATTTCTGTCATCACCCTGGCGCCTTTTGGAACATCCTCCACCATTTGGGTCTACACGGCCTCACCGTCGGTTACCTCTTCAATTCCCAGCCCATCCTTAGTGGCCGTCATCATCTCTAGGCTATATTCTGTATCTCACAAAGTTAGGGGCTCAATTATCGCTCAGCTCTTAATGCTCTATGCTCTACTCAAGCACTCAATTCTCAAATGACCAAGTGTTGTTCGTTTATAGTGCCTTTTGAATTCAAATTCGACTGTTGCCCCAAATTTCGGGCCATTAATGCTTTCTTGGTGGCAGATTTTCCCAAATCTTGTCCATAACTTGCATCTTAAATGCCCACCACCAGCTCCATTTGGCCTCAAATTGAACATCCCATCATGAATAGTGACACCAACGTTCACTTCCCAACCAACCCACGCGGAAGTGCAGCCCTCCATGTGCAGTTGTGAATCCTGTGGCGTTCTGATTCTACACACATTTCCAATATCGCACAGCTCGCAGGCAAAATATTTTATAGTCCCACGCTCCCTTTCAACTACCTGGAGTGCTAAGGCTGTTCTTCCTACGGCTAGTCAGGTGGTTGCACCACCCATGCATGGTTCCATCCTGTCCTCTAGCATGGTTCGCGGAGAATCCTCATCTTCCACTGTGATGATCAGCATCACGCACTCTACTATTTGCAATGTGCTACCCTGGTCACTACATTTGGCGATATGCAGTCCCAGCCATGGCAGTAGACTAACTAGTTCATAGCGACAGTCCTCCAATTCTTCAGTATGATCATATGCACCTTGCCTTTCCATCCTTGGTTTTTCAATGAGAAATTCTTCCTTTATTTCATTTTCTAGCTTCTTGACCTCTGCATCCATTAAAGTGCTTTTCTCCCTTAGCCGTACCTAGTCTTTTTCAAGTTCGCAAAGTCTAAAGTTTCCCCATCGGATTTATTCCTCAAGTCTTATATGTTCTGTTTCCCGTAGCTGTGTGATTTCTTCGTTTCGGTCTACGTGGACCGTCATATCTACGGCTGCTATTACGTGCAGACTCAGCTTCACATGCTCCATAGGGAATACAGCCCCTGCTTCATACTTCGTCTTTGAAAGCGCTTGCACGGTCAAAGTTTTGCACATGGTCCTATAAGCCCATACAACCAATGGTACGCACAGGTCCCAATCGGTGCGTCTCACCCGGTGGACCTTGTTCAACACTTCGCACACCTTATCAAAGGCTTCCCTGTGTATGATTTTTGGTGTGCTAGGTCTTGTCATACTTCGCCATCCATGCACTTGTATTGTCTGCTTCTGCTTTTTGTTCCTGTTTCCTATCGTGAGAGTAGTGTGTGTTCGTGTGGGCTGCGTACCATATGCCTGTACCCATTTGGAAAGGTGGGCACACAGGCTGTTTTGTCCATCATGCTTGTCTTCCATCCTCATCTAAGGCTTCCCAAATCATAAGCACATCATCTTTTTGCATTCGCGCCAGTTCTCAATACTTCACTGATGTGTACACCACCACTTTGCGAGCGTAGCATGCAGTGCCCATTTCAGAGCATCGAACAGCTATTGTTCTGGTACTTCGCTTTCAAATTTGTCAGGAATTCATCCACTACTGTTAACCCATCATACATAGGTAGATCTCGCACCTCGGTTGTCAGGCAGTGCAATGGTCTTACCATCATGTTGCAATTTAGCATGGTTACCTCGTGTAACCGATTCTACCATTGTTCTATTTCCTCATCTGAATCTGATGTGCAGGAGATTTTGCGCTCCCACAAAATTCTACCATCTACTATTGGATTCACCCAATCCTTCTCTCATGCAGTTATCTTGTAGATATAGTTGAGATCGTCATCACTATCTTTGTCGCGCATCAGTTCTGTGTAGCGCGCTCCTTCCGCATGGTCCAGAGGTACCACTACGCGTAGTGAATTTTTCTCAAAAATCATTTTACGCTTCTTTAGATTTATCACTCCATTCATATTAATGGCCCAATCTATTCCCACTAGCGTGGGATACGGATTGCTGTGTTCGAAAATCTCTATCACTTCGAAATCTGCAAGCGCGCTTGCACCTTCGATGTCTACCGTTATCCCCTGCAATCTTCCCATCGGTAGGATCTTCTGCTGGTTCACCATTTGCAATTGAATAGGAGACCACTGCAACGCAGGCCTACCCATGCGCTCCCACGTCTATTTTTGAAGTACGTTCACATCCGATCCTAGATCTAGAATCACTTGATCCATTTCATACTCTCCGATTTGCGCAGTCAATCTCATTTCCCTTCCTGTTCATGATGTTTGCTTTCCGAGCTTCCAGACTATGCGTGGTTCTCCTGACCCAGCACACCTAGTGATAAGCTCTTGCAGTCCTTTCACTGCTTTGCTGTCGCACAACAGTTTCATGCATGTCTCCAGAAAGGTAGTGAGCATTGAAGGATCCATCCCCAGTTCTAGTTGATCCTTACTACCTGAAGTGGAGGCCTCCGTGAAGCTCTTCTTAGCTTCCATGAATGTCTCCTTCGCGCACTCCAAATCAAATTCAGGTTCCTTTGTAGGAGCCTTGCAAACCCACGCACTTTCTTCAGGCTGCTTACCTTTGTCATCTCCTGTTGTGATACCACTTCGAAGCACAATGTTTACGTTCAGGTCCTCTTTGCGCGGCTTAGACCTCATCATTTGTAGGTTCTGATTTGGGGGAGGTTGGAGTACTCCTTTATCGTGCAACCTCGCTATCAGTGTAGGGCAGTCCTCCATCTCATGATCAAATTGGGTACAATATAAACATGATGCTCTTGTCGGATTTGTAAAATCGTGGGCATAATGCCCTAGCCCTCTGCAATTGTAACAAATTAGTTGTCTGCGACCCTTTCCTAGTCCCATTCCACCTCGACCTCATTTGCACCCATGAAATCCAGTGCGCGCCATCCTTACATTTGGATAGAGGGCTTGCGTTTCGATCTATACTCTATAGGCAGGAGTCTGATCCATCATCAACTCGTAACTTCTGCAGGTGTGCTCATCATGGCCTACCGACCTACAAAAATTACAGAACAATTGCTGGGACGTCTGCGTATACTTTTGTAATAGGTAACAGTTATCTGTAGTGTGTTTTCCTCCTATCTAACAAATCGCGCACCATAATGTAGGTGCCATGCTTAGTCCTGCTTGTGCCTCTAGTCTTAATGGAATCGGCCCTCCTCCCACCAAGTAGTTCGCAAATACTGGACAGTGGTCCTTGCCATGCCCCTGGCCTTTGCATTTTATGCACCATACCTCCGCGTGTGCTTCTGGGTGAGTTATCCTATCCTGTTTTAAACTCTACATTTCCAGACACAAATTTTGTAGTTGCGCATGGATTTTTTGGACTCCCAGGCAATGATATTTTATTGGGGTCTCATGCAGTCTCATCGCAATCTCCAAAGCTTCGGCCTAGGTGGATAGCTTCTGCTATGACAGCGTCGTCCTTAAATGCGACGTTAGTGATGCTACAAACCATGTGCGATGTTATCCATCCGTCAAGGTCATGTTGGCTTCACAAATCATACTCTTCAGTCTCTGATCCAGATCCCAAGGGGTCTCGTCTGGAAGCATTGTGATTTCCTTAAACCCGATAATCGATTGTGTCTCCAATTTTGGCCTGCTAAATTCCCTGTTCAGCGCGGCCTAGATTTCTGCGATCCCCATGTTTGGATGGTCATTAGAATGCTTACTATACCATGTCAATGCACGATCCTGCAATGCGCTTACTAGCTTTCCTTCTTTATATTGTCATCCATGACCCCTTGTGCTTCCCATACAGCTTTTACCACAAACCAAATTGGTCTGGATCTTTGTTCCCTACTCCTTTGAATACTGGCAATTTTATAGCGCTCTCCATATTGAACTATGGTGGCAGCAGAGGTGGTGTGGGCGAAGATGGAGGTGATGATGGTGAAACCGGTGATGGTGTAGGTGGGGGTGTATGCGCGGAATTCACTGCCTTATCAAACTGATCATGCTTCTCGGAGAAACTTTCGTGAGCTCTTCCTCACTTTCCTGCCATGACGAAACCAAGGGGCTATTTTCTGTCTGTGCGCTACCTTTGTTTCTATAGATCCTCCCACTTTGCGTAGCCCTAAACATTAATTTATTCGCATAACCTGCTTTTCACACAATAGCATTTTAATCCAAGTGTTCAATGATTTAATGTACTTACCTCGTGGTCCCTTGAGGAAGCATCGTTCTGCCTCGCTATAACTGACTGTCGTGTCTACCGCGAACTCGGTGATAAACCCTCCTATAATTCGATCGAGCCAATGGTCTACAGCACGCGTGGTCTTATCTTTCGATGCTTCTAGTCTGTACACTAATTCTGGAGTCCACACAATCGGTTTGTTGAGCCTACACCTTCCCTAACTGTCTGCTAGCTTCGCGATCCACTCATACAACTCAGAGGGGAAGGATGCAAAGAAAATTTTGTGGATTTCCGTATATAAATAGCTCTCTAACCATTGTTCCTTTGATACTCGCGGATTCCTGTTTTCCTGCGCCGTGAACTCGTGAATATTTCTATCCAACCACCCTTCAATTTCTTTCTTTATTGGATTCCATTGACATGACATCAGAAATCCCTTATGCAAATTCCGGTCCTGGCAATGGAACCATTTGTTGGCTTGCTGGGCTTGACCCAGGTTTAGAGGTGATTTAGCCAAACAAATCCTGGTACTGCTGGCCCTTTTGGCAACAATTCATGGAGCGCAGACTGAGGTCTCACCTGAAATAGTATGGGAGGGTGCTAGAACTAGGTTTCCGCACTCTAGAGATGTCTGATGGTTTCAAGTGGTCCGCGGTTGCGCACATTGCTATGCGCACTTCCCTGTACCTCGCAACCTGAGATACTGCCTTTGCACAACCCTACTCGGGGATCGAACAATGCTATTACCCAATTCCTTACTAATCAATCAATATTAGTTGGTTAACTTAGCTTATTTGTATGCTTTTAGTCATACGTAACAATATTCACAATTCATATAGTGCGTGCAGTAAATAAGCAATATAATTGCAAATGATATCAAACATGTAATAACTCAGAACAAATGCACCGAATTGGTAACATAACCTTTCTTTATTAATCTCTTCTCTAGTTACAAACTCAATCTCTACCCTGTGCACTCAGTTGTAGGGGTCCGCACACTCAGCTGCGAACTCTACTAGGCCTCTGCGCACTCAGCTGCAGATCCTCTTCCTACTACTACGACCCAAGACACACTTAGACTCTCCTTCTATGCTTCGCTATCTCATTCTATCCATTAGATCTTCTATATTGATATATTCTCTTTACAACTTAGAGCCTCGCTCTATTTATAAAATCCCATGGTCCGCGGACCATGGGTATGCCAACACTACATTCAAACTTAAGGCAGACAACCCTATGACTCTAACATACATTTCACGCCCACAATTCACGGAGCTTTACAATAATATCACTCAAAACTTGGGCTTTGAGCCCCAAAACATGTTGTGGGGGGATTCCATGCCCAACAACCGGTATTTTTTTTAACGCATCACTGCGCTTTGTTTTGATAAATGCACTGGTTGGGTTTAAAAGCTATCTAAAATTTTATTTTCACATAAATGGCATATTAATCTCAAATTATCCTTTAGGATGCATCAAGATGAATTATAGTAGTTCATAGTATACATTTTCTACTTAAAGTCATCTTGCTCATGAAAAATGGTTTGAAAACTATATTGAAATTTAGATCATCGTTGTATAGTTCTTGAGATTAATTTTAGATATGCAGACAAATTTTATTTCTGATTTATCTAAAATGTAGGGACAAAATCTCAATAATATAAAATCGCCAATTCTTCAAATTCCAGCACATTCCATATTGCTGATCAAAGTCCTTCACATATTTCCCCCTTTCTATCAGTAGTAATTTTAGATTTTATTCGTATTTCAATTATCTAATTGATATATGTTTTTTAATTCATGTCAATTTGAATAAAAATGTATCCAAATTTGCAGGATTCTGATTCAAAATTGAGTTCAGATACATAAAATATTCCTCCATTTCAAAAATGTCGAAAGTTCTTATCAGAGGCAACATATCACAAGTAGTTGGTAGATGAAAATGGACAACCTCTTCATCCTGCCAATTGGAACATGTCATCTTCCAGCTGCAATCCTGGATCAATGATGCTAATAATTGTTTGGTATAATGTATTTTCAACAAACCAATTTCATTGGTGTGCTTATTAATATCATTGATATTATACTAATGATGTTCAATATTTTTTGAAATTAGGATTCTAGTGATGATGAGAAACCCACCTACCATCTTTTGGTGCACTCCACTACAACGTCAAATCGAGAGAAGGTTGCATTAAGAGAAAGACTCAGAGAGGAATAATACAAAGAATGGTTGAATCAACCACCTATTCAATTCCCACTATGTCCAGATTCACCAATTAGGAATGACTACAAAAATAGTAGTTCTTCATCACAAGTTGGAAATGGAGGCAATCAAATAGAGGTTGGTATGGATGATTACTTATGGGATATGACTTCCATGGAGGAAATGTTGTTAGATAAATTCCAGAATGATGAGCTAGGGGATGATGCTCATATCACTGATACCTTATTCAAAAGCCTAAAATATGATTCCATCACCCCTCTCTTTGGACATGGCAGCAAGTCAAAGTCTACTTAGATAGGGAAAATGATGTTACTGTGCAAATTGAAAGCAAAGTTTGGCATGTCGAATGCATGTTTCTCAACAATATTGAGGTAGTTGATCTGCATGATCGATCAAGTTCCTTATATTTTGGCACACAATAAAATTAAAAACGGTCGATTTTATTGATGTTAAATATTGAAATTGTATAATTATATTCCCCACCAACTATAGGTTATTTAAATATAAGTTTCTTCTAAGTGATAACGTCTTGGCGGGTAGCTGTGAAGAGACAAAGTACTTGTTGAAAATGTTGGGTATTGAGTACATATCATATCATGCATGTCCGAATGATTGTTTTATATATAGAGGAGAATATGAAAGAAAAGAGATATGTATGCAATGCAGACATGACATGTACTATAAATAAAAAATAGGTAAATAACATGGTCCTCCTCATAAGATATTGAGGCACATGCCTATAATCCTAAGGATTCAAGGGATCTTTCATTGCAAAGAATTATCTATGTTGTAGGGATGACATGCCTCACATAGAAGTGAGTCAGGAGTGTTACACTA
The DNA here is from genome assembly GCA_031772625.1 of Pinus tabuliformis. Lineage (NCBI taxonomy): Eukaryota > Viridiplantae > Streptophyta > Pinopsida > Pinales > Pinaceae > Pinus > Pinus tabuliformis. Next base: position 1,518,628,644 of record CM062818.1, on the reverse strand, counting down.
AAAAATGTCACCTTGACTACTTACAGTTAGTATGGCTCAAATCAACAAGTCATGCTACCCTCTTAGGCAAGTCTCATGCCTCTGTTATCCATCTCAAACTCAAAGAAGAGAGAAAGTCTTGTAAAAATCATGTTTATCTCTGGGGTCGCAGGTTCTCTCTAGCCTTACCTGCGGGGACGCTGACCATGTTCACAAAATCTGCGTCCATAGACGCTCTGTATGTTAAGGGACAGGTGCGTCCCTCTGTAAAAGGCAAAATGCGCGAGTTTTATCTTGAAAAAGTTACTTGTGGTTACTTCTAGAACATTCTAGAGGTCGGTTTGATGAAATGGATGCGCCTCCAGTTGGTTCATGTATCTCTATTAAGGGGGAACTTATCCCATCAATAAGGGAGCTATCCCACCCAAAGAGGGGGATGATCCCATTGATAGTGGACCTGAATAACCTCTTTACAGCACTATAAATAAAGGCATTGAGCCAGAAGGAGGGGAGGTTGGAGCTATACATTTTCTTTGGGTAAATGCTGCAGGATTTAGGTCTTCCATTAGAGCCTTTGTGAGGAGAGATTGTCTTCACTTGATTCTACTTGGGAGAGGGTGAGCTTTGTCAAAGTAGAGGAAAACCCTTGATGGACCCTGGGAGGAACTTGCACAACACCAAAGCCAGGTTGTAAGAGTTTCTTTGTTTCGTTATTAATACAAACTGGTTTATTTTTCTCAATAGCTTGTGTTAATGAGTTATTTCATGTGTTCCTTGGTCTGCATGTTGAATATATGTTTTATTATATGAAATGCAAGTGCTTGGTAATTGTTTGATTGTTTGTGGTTGCAGGAATTGACTTGAAGGAGGAGCTCATCCGGATCGTCAAGAACGGACTTCAACAACAGCGTTTTGGAATAAGGTAAGCCTAAACACTTGTAGTTTTCATGTTGTAAAAGGTGTATTTAGAGAAAGATCACTCCATTTTGTCTTGTTTGTCATTAGAATGTCTTAGACTTCTAGGAAGGTCAGTCGTGTCCGCACCCTTGACAGATTCCGTGTGACAAATTGGCGACTCCGCTGGGGAATCCATTAATGAGAGAGTCTTTTCCTTTATATGAACTTTGCTTTGAGAAAATCATTTTTATTTTCTGGTTTTTGACTGTGAGAATTAGTATTTGGGTGGCTTAGCTGTAGATTTAGTTGGCTTTAGTTTTTCTTCCTTTTTCCAGAAAGACGCAGTCTCTGTGTGCTGCACAGTGCGTCCTTGGACGCGCTGTTGTCGACTGCACAGTGCGGGGCCGCACCTGTGACAACGGGTGGCCTGCGTCTTCCTGTAAAAGTTAAGAAAATTCCATTTTTGCCTTAAATTACTTTTAGATTTTGTTTTTTCTTAGTGTTTTCTGCCCAGATCCTTTAGTACCCTGTCAAGAATTCTCACCTGAACTCGTTTTGTGAGCTTTGAGTGTTTTAGTGGTTTTCAACGAAGTTTAGACCTAGGGTTTGATTTTTGGAAAGGCTTTGTAGTGACTTTGAGCTTAGAAAGTTGTCCAGCCTTAGATATCTCTGGTTAGTCAACCTTCTTAGAAGTAGAGCCTGCCGTAAAGTCTCCTTGTTTGAGCAACTTGTCATTTGAGTTGTTTTGGGTCAAATTTCGAATTGCTTGTTTTTAAAGTATTGATTTCCATTTTCAAAAAGGACAAAAAGATTAGAATTTTGTTTTGACTAGTTTTTGGTTCTGCAATAAGCTAGTCCTTGATTTGATTGTGATCAAGTAAAACACCTTAGAAATAATCATTGTTAGTTTTGGCCTCGTTAAGATTGCTTAGAGTAAATTTGCCTTTAGTTTGCTTATGAGTGCATTTTCATAGATTTTAAGAGTTGTTAAGATTGTTTTTTTTTGGTTATATTAGATTTATTTGCTTTATTAAAAGAAAAATACAAAAACATCTTCTTAAAAAGTCTTGTTTCAAGTAGCTTTTTGTTTTCAAAAGAAGAAAAGAGTTTTTTTCGTGCATGTAAAGAGAAGTTATGTTTTTATGCTTGGAAAAGAAAAACGAATTGTTTCTTTGATTGTCTTCAATTAAGAAGTTGCTTTTATAAAGATTGCATTCTCTCAACTTTTTAGTTAAGCAATTCATCGAAAAAGTAAAGTAGTGGATAAATCATTTTAGGTGCATTTTGTAGTGGTTTCGAGTCGAGTCAACATACCACTAGTTTCACTTCCATCACCTTTTGACTTAAGAAACAACCTTAAAAGTAACGCTTAAATTAAAATCAATCTAGTAATCTTTATTTTTCTAGGGCTCTGAAGCACCAACATAGCTTAGGCTAGGGTCTTGGAGTAGGTGAGTACTTAACTCTCCAAGACTACAAAACCAAACAGATAGTCTATCTTGAGTAGAACAAATCCAATTGTTTCAGTTACATTCTGGGAAAGCTCCTCTTAAAGGAGAAACACGAGCTCGTGTCCGAACCAGTGAGGGGATCATTCCTCCCTCGTTGGGAACGACGCCAGGCAGTACGTATTACAAACGGTAAACCTCGGATTAACCATTGTCGAGGAGCCAGGGGTCACTTATCGGTAAACCTTGGATTGTTGTCAAGGAGCCGGTAAGGGGATTGGAGCTTGCTACTCTGCCCTTGCGTGCTGTCGGAGTTTAGACTGTTCCCCCAGGTGTAATTGTTGTGATTGGTAACCTTAGTGGCCATAATATCTAGGATTCTACCCAAGGTGACGGTGGAGGGAAGGTCCCACTGTACCTGGAGCAGACGTCGGTTATACTCACTTGGATTTTCTGGGGGGTTCGCTTCACTTCGAGACGGTTAAAGTGGAGGAACTTGGTCCAGTCTATTCATTAAGCAGGTTGCCGGGGTAACTGTTCCACCCACTATTTCTGTACTGAATCCTGCGAGGTTGGGCCTAATCACCAACTAGCGCTTTTGGTCCGGAAGACTACTGTTTGTGTGTGGTTTGACGCTCTAGATTATTTAGGCGTGTGCTTCAAATTTGATTGGTTCTTTAGAAGACTTTAGGTGGTTTGATTTGAAATTTTTTACTTTGATTTCGTGTGTTGTAGTTAAAATCTTTAATTGTGGCGGAATTACCGAGACAGTCCCGTAGACTTCGGGGCAAGTCTCCTGAGATTGTTACCGGGATAGATTTGTTAAGAAAACTCCGTAAATCGCGGGGTGAATCTCCTGAAAACATTCCGGGTCATTTAGAAGGGTTAAAGGTCCTTGTAACTCCTCCTAGTGGCAGTAGAGTAGGTTCACCTGAAGAAGGAGAATCTTCTTTGGTAGTCCATCCAGATTACCAAAGATTAGAAACAGGTTACAATCCCGAAGCTGTTACAGTTTCCGAGCTTGCTGGTAGTTTTTCATCTGCCAGTGAAACAGGCGAAGAACCTGAAATTTCAGAACCTGTTACTCCAACTCCTAGTGTTCCTGATTCACCAAGAATAGAAAGAATTATCACCGAAAATCTTCCTGTTGGATTAATTGCTATAGAAGAACTTGTTCCAGAGGAAGAAATAGGCGTTTCTGATTCTGAAGATCTAATTACCCTTGATCTAAGGGAGCGTGAATCCATCTTTTACAGTCCTCCTAGAAGTGAGTCTTGGTACCTTGCATTAACCAATTTTTTAGACAACTCAGTAGGTTTTTCTACACCTCGTACTCCGGTTCCACCTAGAGGAATTCATTCTCCTGTAAATATGTCTGGTCAGTCGTCTGTGTTTTCACAAAGTCCTGAATCATTTTTACATGGCGGTCCTTCTGTTCCTACTGGGTATCAGTCACTTTCTGGTACCTTTGCGGGAGCATCTCCTCAACCTGTTGATCATGGGTTATTAGTTGGAAACAGTGGTAATGTACCATTGAGTATAGGTGAAGTTTATATGATGTCAGGTTCAACTCCCATTAACCAACCTCAAGGTGGCCAATTACCGCCTGGGGGGCAACCTTCGTTAATGCCTGGGGGGCAACCTCAAGGTACTTCATTTGTGACTGGGGGGCAACCTCAAGGGTATCAACCCCAAGGGTATCAACCCCAGCCTCAATACGTACCCCAAGGTCAACCCCAGTATTCGTATTTACCTCAAGGTTATCAACCTACGGGTCAATACCCTGGTCAAGGTTATCAACCACCTCAAGGGCAATCATATGGGACTACACCTTACAGTTATCAACCCTATCCTCAATACGGCTATGGATCTCAGTATCCTCAACCTGTTACGAGTCAATACCCTGGAATGTTAACATGGGATCCGTCACAGGGTCAACAGATGTCGCAACCAAGTATACAGTCGGTACCTCAAGCAGGACAACCTGCAGTTCCTGGTCCACCCCAGCAACCGCAACCTGTCCAGTCAAGTGTTCAGACCCCTGTAACTTCTGTAGTTACTCAGCCGCCAATTGCACCGAGTACTCCACCTCACACGGCTGCAGCAGCTACCGCTTCATCTACCATGCTTACATCTGGAGTATCGGCAGCTCCGGTTTCTACTGTCCCTGTAACCGCTCCTCAGACATCTGTACCGTTGTCTGGACCCACGGTTCAAACCACAGTCCAGATGCCTGCAGGTCAACCTGGTACAAGTACGGTTGTTACTACTCAACCTCAATTTGTTCAACCTCCGTACCAGGGACAGTATCAACCTGGTCAAGCTGCCCAACAACCGGTTTACCAGTATCAACCGTATCCTGGGTACAATTATCAACCACCTCAACAACCCCAGTACGGTCCGGTTAATCCTGGTTTTCCAGGAGGATATAATATCCCCAATGCGAATCCTGTTCCTAGTTATCCTGGATATCCTCCTCCTGGGGCTGGTATTGTGACTCAGAGTTTCAGAGATCCTAACCGGCAGTTACCATTTATTGCGACTTTAGATTTACCCGACTTGACGCGCCTAACGAACGATCCAATTCAATATCTTCCGTTCTGGCCGCCAATGCCAAATAAGTTGCCCAGCGATATACCCAAGTTCGAAGGTAAGTCTGGAGAGGATCCGTCTAATCACGTGATGACTTACCACCTCTGGTGTGCATCAAATTCCATCTCAGATGATTCTATCCGCTTACGTCTTTTCCAGCGTACACTCATTGGTCTCGCAGCCAAGTGGTACATTGAGTTGCCACGGGCTTCTTTTTACAACTTTAGCCAGTTAGCTACTTCATTCTTAACTCATTTTCAGTTACCAGTCAGATACGATAATGGTACGGAATTATTAACTTCGCTAAAACAATCGACATCCACGTACATTTCTGATCACATCCATGAGTGGAGACGTCGAAGGAGATTAGTGAAAGTTTTTATCCCGGACCAAATTTTAGCTGAATGGTTTGTAAAATCATTATTACCAAGAATTACTGAAGATGTAGCTAAGGCCGGCGTAGTTACTGAGGAGCAAGTCATTGCTCAGGCACAATACCTTGACTTAGTTTACACTCAGTCGGGTACGTTACACGAGAAAATTCCGGATCTTCCAAAGTCAAACCAAATCGCTGCTGCTCCTTCGGGATCTCATGCCGCTGATGGTATGATCGGTATCGTGACTACGAAGAGTAAGAAGAAGTCTTCCAAGACCTCCAATACTCCAATTATCACTTTGCCTGATTCTCCGACAGGAGAGTCTTCTCCTCCTGAACTTACCGCCGACATTCACGCTGTAGAGTCATCTACGGCCAAATCCAAAAACGGTGGAAAGAAGAAAGGAAAGAAGAAGGCTAAAGCAGACAAGGCTCCAAAGGAGAAAACGGAAAAGTCGGAAACTAATGACGAAAAGCGCAAACCTCGTTATCCTTGTCTCATTTGTGAAGAAGATCATTTTACGAGAGACTGCCCTCATCGGGCCGAGGTAGTGAAAATAGTTAAAGGTTCTCCGACTCCTGCTGTGTTAAAGAATCCATTCCCCGAGCAGGAAAATAAGATGATAGGTTCTTCTTCGAATGCCAGTGAAGAACCCATTTTGATGATGTCTCATGTCAGGATTGCGACTCGATCGCAAGATTATGGTAGTAAGGCTCCTGTTGATGGTAAAGAAGCAGAATCTTCTAACTCTAACCCATCAACCTCAGCTCCTGGTTCCGATCCACTACAGATCGAAAAACCTAACCCAGACTTAGTGATTAAGCCGCCCGCCAAGGGTGTACTTCGAAGGTCTGCTTTCAATCCACATGCGAGAGCAGCCCAGAATTACAACATTGTTGAAGACTTAGCTGTTTCACCTTCAGCAATGTCGGCACTCGAAGTGCTGCAATCATGTCCAGCGCAACGAAAATTGCTTTTGTCGGCTATTGGAGCTGTCGATGTTCAGGACCCGAACCTAATGATCTTTGATCTAGAAAGTAGTACACCGCGTCTCCCCCATCAAATGGCTTTCCAAATTCCAGTGATAGTCAAAAACAGGCCTATTCATCGGACTGTGATTGATGAGGGAGCTTCTACGTGTATTATGTCGATTCAATGTTGGAGATCGCTTGGTTCTCCTTCGTTGAACCAATCCCCCACCATCCTTAAGGCCTTTGATGGCCGTGGGTTCCGTCCGTTTGGTATTCTACAAGAATTGCCTATAGGGGTCGAAGGTAAAACCGTTAGTCTGGATGTGGAAGTGGTTGATGCCCCTCTAGACTACAACCTTCTTTTGGGTCGAAGTTGGTCATATGCTATGACAGCGGTCGTTTCATCGGTCTTCAGAGTCATTAAGTTTCCACATAACGGTAAGATCGTGACTATTGATCAGCTGACATACTTTTCATCCGACCCAACCTCTTTAGAAACTATCCAGCATGTTGGTAAAACGACAATCCCTTATAGGGACATTGGTGTAGGTTTAGTTAAGGATTCCGGTTTACTGGGAACTTTTCCTCTCCCTCCACTCAATGCAGACCCTTCGTTCGCAACAATTCATATGATCACGTCAGAAAACATTATTTATGATGATCCTTGGTATGTTCCCTCTGACTCTGAGCTAGACTCACTCGGTGATGTTATGCCGTTGAGTCCGTATGAGATTGCTTATGAAGCTCTTATGTCTTTTACCGACTTTCATTCAACCGACCAAATGAATGTGGTCAGTGAAGAGTCACTTTTCACCTCACCCTTAGAACGGATAACGTTTCCCGAAGAAGTGTCATCTGACGAACAACTTCGCGAAATCCTAAGTGTAGATGATCTACCATGGGACGATCTCCATCACAGATCTTCGTTTTTACCTAAGGATGATGCCTTTGAAAATGATTTTTCATCTATCTTTACCGCTGAATATGTCAAAGACGCTCAGGATCCAACGAAACATTCTGATTCAGAGCTGAATTTAGGGAATATTTCTCGTACTATTCCCATTGATATTTCAGTGAAGCCCGGAATCAAGGAGAACATTCATATAGGTGCCGCATGTACTGACGAAGAAATTGAAACTTACAAGGCCCTATTCCAAGAATTCCGCGACGTGTTTGCCTGGTCTTACGAAGAAATGCCGGGAATTGATCCTGCCATTGTTGTTCATGAAATCAAAACCTACCCGGATGCTAAACCCATTCGGCAACGGTTGCGTCAGATTCACCCTCGAAAAGCAGCTGCAATCAAAGCCGAAGTCGAAAAGCTGTTGAAAGCAGGTTTCATTTATCCGATCCCGTTAACGGATTGGGTATCGAATATTGTTCCCGTCAATAAAAAACAAGGAACAATAAGAATCTGTATCGATTATAGGGATATCAATCGAGCTTGTCCAAAAGACAACTATCCTACGCCTTATATCGATCAAATTATTGATGATTGTGCCGGAAGTGAGATGTTTTCCTTCATGGATGGTTTCTCCGGGTATAATCAAATCAATATTCTACCTGCCGATCAACCAAAAACGGCATTCATTTGTCCATGGGGGACATTTGCTTATTGCAAATTACCTTTTGGCCTTAAGAATGCCGGTGCTACTTTTCAACGGGCCATGTCTTATGCATTTCATGACATCAAGCACATTGTGCAACCCTATCTCGATGATTTGCCTGCTCATTCTTTACACCGAGCTGATCACCTTGTCCATTTACGAGCAATCTTTATGAGGTGTAGGCATTATCGAATTCGGTTGAATCCCCACAAGTGTGTTTTCTGTATAGAAACAGGTCGATTGCTGGGATTTGTTGTTTCCAAAACCGGCATTCGCGTCGATCCCTCGAAAGTCGAGGCTATCATCCAATTGCCTCCTCCTTCGAGTTTGCGCCAACTCCAAAGTTTGCAAGGGAAAGCAAACTTTTTACGCCGATTCATCCCTAACTACGCCGAGGTCACTAAAGGTTTTACACGGTTGTTGAAACAGAACGTACAATTCTTTTGGGACGAGATTGCTCAACAATCTTTTGATGCACTGAAACACGCGTTGACCCATGCACCGTTATTGCATCCTCCCAACTACAACCAGGACTACTTCTTATACCTCGCAGCTTCGCATTCCACCATTGGAATGGTGTTAGTTCAAGAAGATGAATTCAAGGCAGAGCATGTGATATATTACCTTAGCAGAACCTTAAATCCAACTGAGTTAAAATATTCGCATGTGGAGAAATTGGCCCTGGCAGCCGTTCAAGCTGTCCAGCGTTTTCGTCACTACATTCTTCTCCGCAAAACTACTGTTATTTCGGATTGCAACCCTATGATTTATATTTGACAAAACAACTGCTAGGGGGCAAGTACTCTAAATGGATCGTCATCCTGCAAGAGTTCGACTTGGAGTTTGAGAAGTCCAAGTCTAAGAAATCTTTAGTCTTCGCGGAATTGATGTGTGATTTCCCGAGTGCTGACACAGAGACTGTGGCAGAGGAGTCCATTGCGGACGAATCTTTGTTTCTTATTAGCACTGTAGATCCGTGGTATGGGGATATAATCATCTATCTCCAAACCCAAACCTTTCGGCCTGAAACTTCCAAGGAAAACCGTCGAAAAATTCGGTTTCAATCCCAGCAATACAGAATTATTGGAGATACACTTTATCGCCTGGGGGCAGACTTAGTTTTTCGACGTTGTTTAACTCACGATGAGGCTGAGAGAGTTTTGAATGATTGTCACTCTGGAGCATGTGGCGGTCATATGTCTGGGTATGCCACAGCTCAGAAGGTGTTGCGCGCTGGCTATTTCTGGCCGTCTATGTTTAAAGATTGTATCCTTGCCGTCAGAAAATGCCACAACTGTCAAGTGTTTGATCGCAAGATGCGCGCTCCACCTGCTCCTCTCCACCCTATAATTGCCGCTGGTCCATTCGCCAAATGGGGCATTGACTTTATTACTTGTAACCCTCACTCGGCCGGGGGGCATGCGTATATCATCCTTGCGGTTGATTATTTTACTAAGTGGGCCGAGGCGATGCCTACATTCGACGCAAGCGGCAAGACAGCTGCACTTTTCGTATTCAATCATATCATAACTAGGTTTGGTGTCCCACAAGCAATCATTACGGACCATGGAAGCCATTTTCGAAATGTCATGATGACTGAACTTACAAGCCAGCTTGGTTTGCGCCACGATAGCTCTACACCTTATTATCCGCAAGCCAACGGTTTGGTTGAGTCAATCAACAAAGTTCTAGTCGTCATGATTCGACGGATCATTGGTATCCATCGAACGAATTGGCATAACATGTTATTTTCGGCACTATGGGCATATCGAACTTCAGTGAAAAATTCAACAGGTTTCACCCCTTTTCAGCTAGTTTATGGCTTAGAAGCTGTGTTACCTATTGAGTGCGAAATCCCATCACTTCAAATGGCTGTCGAATTACTTCCAGCTACTTCCGAAGAGGAGAAACGGTTGTTATACTTAGCTAAATTAGATGAGACTCGACGTGACGCTACTTTAGCTATCGAGACTCACGCGAAACGAATGAAAGCTCAGTACGATAAAAATGTAACCCCTCGAAGTTTTTCGGAAGGAGACCTAGTACTATTATATGATCAAGTGAACGATAAGCTAGGTGCTGGAAAATTCGTTCCCATGTGGCATGGGCCCTACATTGTAAAGCGAAAGCTAGCAAAAGGGGCTTATGAGTTAGTTGATTTTGATGGGGACTCTTTGGGCAAACCCAGAAATGGACTTTACCTAAAGAGGTATTATGCTTAAAATGATGGATGGAGAAAATTTTAGATAGGTTAGATTTCCTTTCTAGCTAGCAAGTGTGTTAGTTTAGTCAGTGTGCTTAGCTTAGCAAGTGTGGTTTTTCGTCATTATTTTGGCTCATCTTGGTTTTACTCTTGATATTGTAGATGTCGACGCCTCTCCAAACATACATTGGATTTGCTGATGGTGCTTGTCGTAGTACACGGAATATCTCTTCCGCAGCTTGGGTTATCTATTCACCCTCTGACGAGTTAGTTTCTATGCATGGGGTAAGCCTCGGTCAAACAACGAATAACATTGCAGAATACAGTGCAGTGGTTGAATTATTATCCGAATCTATTTCATTTGGAATTCGACGTTTGATAGTGAGGTTAGATTCTGAACTTGTTGTATTACAGCTTAATAGAGTTTATGCCATTAGAAATCCTGTGTTATTAAGGTTGTTTTTGAGAGTGCGTCTCTTGGAACGTGAATTTGATTACATTGAATATCAACATATTCCAAGGTCTTTGAATACATTAGCAGATGCAATTGCTTCTCGAGTGTTGGACAGACATTTATAATAATCATGCAAGTAAATTTAAAGACATTTCATCATACATGTTAAACAAGATAAGCCGATAATAGTGATATATAGATATAGATAGAAGTGTGTCCAAAAATATATACATCGTCTTCGATCATAGGTTTAACACACCTTATGATCGGCAAAATGATAGTGCAAAAAGTCAAAAATGTCACATGTGACTACAAAAGTGACTAGTCAATCACTGGTGGTGCTCTCTGTACGACACCACTGCGCGGGCTATCTTGCGCAGAAATCTCCTAAACGGTCCAGGGACTGCGACCACGAAGCGCTGAAGCCTCATTGGAATATCATCCATAGTAGTCTCAGGTATATCTGCCGTGAGACGCTCTAGATCATGCTCCAAATCGGCTAGTACTTCTGCTGTCGCATCCTGTAAGGCCGGTGCCGGTGCAGCTGGATGTCATCTGTCGTAAGGCCGGAGATTGGCTGGACGCTGTGGTCCAACATCTGCATTTTTAAAATTTTACTGTTACTTTGAGACGATATATATGAAAAATAAAAAATACATAATTAGAAAACTTGTGAAAATGAAAGTACCTCTGTCATCCCATTGTTCTCCCTGTGGAAGAACCATGTCCGGATCACCTCTGAAATCCATTCCGGCATATGGAAAGTCTTGTATCACAAAAAGCTGGCCCTCTAGCCAGTCGAAGTAACTGTCTGAGAATCGAACCACTGCAGCACCCTCGTCAGGATGCCGGGCCATCACCGCAACCCATCGAACAAGCTTTGGCTCCCGAGGACCCAAGTCATCAACAGTGAGTTGCTGAGGGATCAGCATAGGAACTCTCTCCAAGGCAAAGCTCACGACTAGAGGCCCATATCCAAAAGTCTTTAGTCGTCCGTTCTTTGCCTTGGTTAGTTGGCTCTTCATATGAGCCGACACAGCTTCGCACCAGTTGAAGATGGTGCCTTGGTAACAGTCAACTGCCATCCGCATTTGGGATCCGGAGGCAATGTGCAAGGCGGCCGCGCCACAAATCCTAGTGACCGTAAATGCAATAACTCTAAGTTCCGCCAGAGCGATGTGCTTTATCTCCACGCCTTTTTTATGGCGAGTCCCTGGTCTGCACCACTCCTCGCGGAGATCATCAAGGGATTGGCCACCCGGCCTGGTCCCCGCAAGGTTGAGTTGCTCACCTCTGTTTGGCAAGCCAGTGAGAAAGTATACATCCGAGGGCTCTATCTCGAGCTGGTGCCCTCCAATGTAAAAGCATTGATCTTGAACGTTCCATCGCTCAACCAGCCATTCCAAAAATCTTACCTGGCCCCTCATGCCCGGTATGGTCCAATATTTGTACAATCCACATGTTCTTAAGGCATCCAGAGAGGGTTGGTGGTTAATCGCAGCTTCATCGTCTTCTACGTGCTCTCTCTCTCTCCAGTCTAACATGTTTTGGGCCCTGCACATCAAAAGAGTCAATTAGAAATTAATTTGAGAAAATTTGGTGGTTTTTTGAGAGAGTTAGGGTTTTGAAATGCGCCCTTTGCGGAAGACGCACCCCGGCTTTTTAGCACAGGGCGTCCGGACGCAGCTCGCCTGAAGGCGGACTGCGTCCCCAGACCTTTTTCCCGTGTGAGAAAAAGTCGGGGGACGCGGGTCACCCGAAGGGCACCTGCGTCCGCCGAGGGGCGCATTTTGAACCCAAAACCCCCCCAAAAAATGAAACAGAGACCAAAAAAAAAAAACTAAACGGATAAAAATGAAGAGTGGGATGTGTAAAATACCTCGGTGAAGCGGCGTTCGATTCCGACGGTCAGATTTTCCGCAGCAACCACGGGAAGTTTCTTGTCAAAAGCTCCTTTTTCAACCTCAACAGTGAAACGGTAAAAATGACATGGTAAAAGGTCTTTTTATAGGTTTTTTGGATGAATTAGTTCATTTTTTACCATGAAAAGATGTTTTCAAATGTATTTTTGCCTATTTTAAACAGGTATGAGTAATGTGTCGCTTTTGTGCAGGACGAAGGGATTTCGAGGGAAATTGTAATTTTTCACAAACAAAATTTCAGAGTCATCTTTTAAGCCCTTTTCTGACTCCTAAAACATGAAAAGATCGCCGAGTGTTTCTTTTTCACTCGTTAAAACGGAATTAAAAGACGGTCCCCTTTTAGCTCTTTTCTGACCGCAAAATCAGGAAAAGATTGCCGGGTTTTTGTCGTTTCAAACTCGATAAGGAAATAAAACGACGTGTCTTTGATCGCTTTTTACTTTTCAGGTCAACGATACTATTATGAAAGTACTCCTTGGTCGCAAGATCAAGCGGTTCCCCCAGGTATTATTTTATACTTTTTCGGGCTTGAGGGACACAAATATACGAAAAAGTTCAACGTGGAGTTTCCTTAAGTTTTTCAGACTCTCTAAAAATGAAAAACGCCGAGTTTCTCCTATACTGGGCTCGTTAAACTTTTACAGTAAAGGACCTGTTCAATTACAAACAGGAACGAACCACTCCTTCCTAGGGTTCGCATTTAAACTAGGTTGGACTCGTCCGAAGGATGAGCTTATAATCAAGCATATGTTATCCTCCTCAAGCTTGTTAAAAATAAAGAGGTACTTGCCAGAAATGGTGGGGGAAAAAAGAGAAGAATGAACCTATTTGTCACCTTTTGCCTCAGAAGAAACTTTATTACCGCTCTTGAACACGACACTTTTCATTCACCTGGGTTGGGAAATCTTTTACCTCACAGTTGACTAAATCACTTTGAAAATCTTTAACCGGGTTCAGGGATCAACTTTGAGTTATTCGTCACCAAACCATCTGTTGTGTCGTTATGTGTTCAAGAGGTCTGCAAGCAAAACTTTCATCTGCAAAATACTTGTCATCCATTTGACCATCCCTGAGTCAGTCCTTACAGCAACATTTCTTCAACTTGAACAATGATTTCGTGTTGCGGGCTTGCCTGCAACGGGTCGCTTTCTATCGACATCGACACATTATCTAGAAAGATGACTTAGGAATCGACAGTACCTTGAAGTCTGCATGCATCAATGGCAGGTTTCTCGCCTTTGACGTCAGTTTACATCATTGACTTTCGATCAGAGGATTCCGTGAAGTGTTCGACATCAAAACATCTATTCACATTTCACGGGTTGTGCTTGGTACTTTGAGAACCATTGACATTACTGGTGGTTTCTCTCACACTTGTTAACAGTTTACATCATTGACTGGTAATCAAGTGGTTTCTACCATGTTCGACATCGAATCATTTAATCACATGACTAGAATCGTACCAATTCGGGAAGTAGAAGTGAAGACCCTGGATCTAGTTTCTACCATCCAGGCTGCGAGGAGTTTTGTATTCATTGTCTATGTAGACTTATCATAAACAGATGGCTGCGTCCATACTGTGTCTACAAAAGTCTATAAAAATAATGTACTGCAAGATCATTCCTGTATCAGGATAGTTAGTCCATTAGTTAAAGTTTTGAATCTGAGTATGGGAATGCCTACCTCAGTGATGATATAATCTTATCCATGTATTTTGTGTTGAAAATTGCAGGTTCCAACCAGGCCATCCACAAGGCAATCCTTGAAATGATAAAGCGCTTCACCCTTCCTAGAATTACAAAACCCTATTCTATTCCAGGCTTCGCACTTTAGGGGGCAATCTGTTACACTAAAAAATGTCACCTTGACTACTTACAGTTAGTATGGCTCAAATCAACAAGTCATGCTACCCTCTTAGGCAAGTCTCATGCCTCTGTTATCCATCTCAAACTCAAAGAAGAGAGAAAGTCTTGTAAAAATCATGTTTATCTCTGGGGTCGCAGGTTCTCTCTAGCCTTACCTGCGGGGACGCTGACCATGTTCACAAAATCTGCGTCCATAGACGCTCTGTATGTTAAGGGACAGGTGCGTCCCTCTGTAAAAGGCAAAATGCGCGAGTTTTATCTTGAAAAAGTTACTTGTGGTTACTTCTAGAACATTCTAGAGGTCGGTTTGATGAAATGGATGCGCCTCCAGTTGGTTCATGTATCTCTATTAAGGGGGAACTTATCCCATCAATAAGGGAGCTATCCCACCCAAAGAGGGGGATGATCCCATTGATAGTGGACCTGAATAACCTCTTTACAGCACTATAAATAAAGGCATTGAGCCAGAAGGAGGGGAGGTTGGAGCTATACATTTTCTTTGGGTAAATGCTGCAGGATTTAGGTCTTCCATTAGAGCCTTTGTGAGGAGAGATTGTCTTCACTTGATTCTACTTGGGAGAGGGTGAGCTTTGTCAAAGTAGAGGAAAACCCTTGATGGACCCTGGGAGGAACTTGCACAACACCAAGGCCAGGTTGTAAGAGTTTCTTTGTTTCGTTATTAATACAAACTGGTTTATTTTTCTCAATAGCTTGTGTTAATGAGTTATTTCATGTGTTCCTTGGTCTGCATGTTGAATATATGTTTTATTATATGAAATGCAAGTGCTTGGTAATTGTTTGATTGTTTGTGGTTGCAGGAATTGACTTGAAGGAGGAGCTCATCCGGATCGTCAAGAACGGACTTCAACAACAGCGTTTTGGAATAAGGTAAGCCTAAACACTTGTAGTTTTCATGTTGTAAAAGGTGTATTTAGAGAAAGATCACTCCATTTTGTCTTGTTTGTCATTAGAATGTCTTAGACTTCTAGGAAGGTCAGTCGTGTCCGCACCCTTGACAGATTCCGTGTGACAAGGAGTTATGTGAATCCCAAAAGATTCAATAGCCATGAAGCATATAGAGGATACATGGCCTGAAAAATTCAAGGATGAAGTATGAAGTCTATGACCCAGCAATGAGCATAGCCATGGATGGCATCAACCCATATTCCCTCCAGAACACCAACTATTATGTTTGGCATGTAGTAGCCATCAATAACAATATCCCCCCACGGTTGTCCGTGAAGAATGAACATCATCTATTGGCTCTCATAGTCCCTAGTAGAAGACACGTGAAGAATATGGATGTCTACTTACAACCAATGGTAGATGAATTGAGGAATTATGGGAAGGGATACATGTATATGATGTATCAAGACCCATCCCAATAGGGAGGAGTTTTACATTGTAAGGAATATGTGATTACACCATACATGATTATCTAGGATTAGGAGTTTTCGATGGTAAATTAGATTTTTACTCATTTGTTTATATACGTAACAATATTGTTTTACATATTAATTTAATTCCTTGCAATTGTTCAGATATTCATGGTCACTAACGTGTCGACATGCATACAATAATTTTGCAGGTCTTGTAAAAAAAGGGTATCATGGATGTAAATGTTGTGGACTTTCTCTGAAGGCTAGGTGGTCCAACCACCTACAAAACCTAGTGTATGATTGCTAAAGGGTATTCCTCCCAGAAGAACACCCTTACAAAAGGGAAAATATCTGCTTTCAATGGTAAACCAAAGAGAACCCAAATGCCTACAAAAATGACACCAGACAAATGGCTTAGAGCATATGAAAGAGAGAAGAAGAAGGAGTTTGAAAAAATGATTGATTCAAATGAGGAGCCTATGTTCGATGATCCATAATTCTTCAACACCTATGTTGAGAAATTTCCCATTGGGATGAAAATGAAATCTGCCTTTTATAGCTTCAATATTGGGAGCATCTTAATATTTCCCACTTACTATATCCCATGCATATATTTAAAAATGTTTCATCTTCTTTATGGAGACACATATCATTGAAAGAAAGTGACATATTGGATGTTAAGAGAGATCTTATTTCTTAAAAAACAAAAAAGAAACATTGGCCAATACATGAAATTAGAGGAGAGGTTGGTCCCTCTTGGTCTTTCAAAGAAGGTGATGTCCCATGGATTTTAAAGAAAGATGATATTTATTTGGCAAAGGAAGTTATAATGAGTGTGAGGGTGCCTTCTTTATATGGGTCTTCACTACGACACTACTTCACTGTGGAAGACCATTTGTCAAGGTTGAAATCACATGACCATTTGAACCTTCTAAGAGTACGCATGTCAAAAAATGATTATTTTTTTTTTAATTTTTATGTAATGGGATATTTTATAATTAATTTTTGTAAAATGTTCTATTTAATGTGCAGTGTCATTATCCTCTGCTCATGGATGGGTGTGTGAATCATGACTTTCCCCAAGACCTACAAGATGCCATATTTAAATTATTTGCATTTGTATGTTGGATCACATCAAAGGAGATTCATATGGCTAGCATTCCACGATGGCATCAAGAGATAGCTGAGATTATTTGTATGTTTGAGAAGGAAATTCCAACAAGTTTCATGGACTTGTAGGTTCATCTTCTAATTCAACTAGTAGACG
This sequence comes from Pinus tabuliformis, assembly GCA_031772625.1. Classification (NCBI taxonomy): domain Eukaryota; kingdom Viridiplantae; phylum Streptophyta; class Pinopsida; order Pinales; family Pinaceae; genus Pinus; species Pinus tabuliformis. Next base: position 1,518,611,683 of record CM062818.1, on the reverse strand, counting down.
AGGTTGAATTAGTTGGGGTGGTTTCTTGTCATTGGATGTTCTTATTATAGAGGTACATGAAGAAATTTAAAGGCTTTGTTCGACAAAGGGAAAAACCGGAGGGGTTTATGGTAGAGGGGTATATATTGTATGGGTCTTTATATTATGCTAGCGAGTACTCAAGCAGATCAAAAACACACCAGGTGTGGTGATTTGGGACGATGAAAGGGATGAAAAAAAAAAGAGAAGGGGGACTTCTCAAAACGAATGGAAAGAGGCACATGATAAAGAGTAAGTGCAGGCTTATCATTTGTCAAATTACTACATAGTAACTATTCACACTAAAATTCATATTAATGCATATTTTGATCTCATATGTACTATATATATATATATATATATATATATATATATATGTTAGTTTGATTTCATCATCGAATTTAGAATTGAATCCATCAAGAAATTCATTCTTTACAATATGGAAGCGACACAATCATGGGTCACATTGTAAGAATACAAGAGGAGGAAATGGGACAGTAACAAGAAACAATTCAAACAATTGAATGGTAGAAGTGTGCCTTATCCTAATAATTTAAAAGAAAATATGGTAATGGCATGCCGTAATAGTTGAGTAGTTGATCAAGTCAGAGAGAAATATGGTGCATTTGGTTGTTACCGTCGTGCTGAAGAGGATGTGCTAAACATAGGGATTGGGTACAACAACTCGGTAATTATAATATTTTTATGTACAATTTAAAATTCATACTACACCTTTGAATTGTAACACACACACACACAGAAACATATAATTATGTTCGGGATATTAGACACATGACACTATTATATTTTCACGTTTTTATAGGTGAATTTGTTCCCATCTATGTGGTCATATGGACATCATTTTCGCCCGGAGGATGCTGATGATGGATGCATGACACAAGAATGTGGAGTAGAAGTCATGTTTGACCAATCTAGTCATGATAGTCACCATGATCAAAACCTAATGTAGGGGAACTTAAGTTACAAGTGGTAGGACACCTTTGATCGAAATAATGTCAAGGAAGATTGCGATAGTGGGTGTTGAAAAGTGTAACTAGGTTTGATCTTCATATTGACATGTAATTATGATTTTATGTAATGAGATGTAAAGAAAAAAATAAAATTATTTTATTGCTTGCTTCATGGGTTTCATGAAGCAAGAGATTTTATTTTTGAGTCAAGGCTCCCATTGATAGTCTTTAGGAATCTAGTCATAAAATGATAGATTCATTGTCATGTAATGAAGTCATGTTACACTTTGTAAAAGGTCAAACTTGTCTATGTAAAGTATCCTCCAAGACCTTGTCACTTATCCTCTTCAAGTCAACCTACAATGATGGAAAGGCTTGCTAGAATCAATCGGCCTAACTACTTGTGATCATGTCAGCCTAAAGGACATGGAAATATGTGTATATATAACCACAATCGGCCTCAATTAGAGGCAAGAAACTCGACAAGTAATTCGGTGAAGAGAAGTGCGAAGAAGAGGCTATAAAGGATAAGTATGAAGAAGGTTTATTCTGGGGCAGCGAAGGAGGTTTCTTTTGGATCAACCAAAGAGGTTTCTTCTGGGTTAGTGAAGGAGAATTTATTTTGGGAAAGCAAAGAAGAGTTTCTTCTGGGCATAATGAAGGAATGTTTCTTGTGGAGATAGCGAAGGGATGATTCCTCTGGGGTCAGTGTAGGAAAGGTTTTTTGGGGTACTTGTTATGGGTAACCGAGATAGGGATATAGACTAGAGACTGAGATTCTCTAGAGGAAGCTTGTAATATCATAGAGATTGAGATTCTCTAGGAGAAGTCGAGAAGAAGCAGTGCGAAGGATAGAGACCGAGTTTCTCTAGAAGGAGCCAAGGAGAGTAGTTCAAGATCAATAATAAAAGACAAGGAAGGGAAGAGGTAGAGAATCAATGTTAGTGACAAGGCTCTTGGGAGGATACTAGAGTCAAGGGTATTTGTCATGGTCTTGGTACTCATAAATTGAAGATCTATAAGAATAATTTTGATTGAATTTTTCTCTGAAGAGGTGAGCGGTTTTGGCCCTAGTTGACAAGCCTAAATATTATGTCACTTGTCTTTTATTGTACATATTGGTAATTGTCTTGATGAAAAGAACACAATAATAATATAACAAAGAAAATAATATAAGATAAGAAGTAAAAGTATATCACAATAAATTATCAATTAAAGAAATATTTTAACTATTCATGACCTGGATTTCTCAACATGGTATCGGAGCTTAGGCTCTGAAGTCAAGAAGGGGCATTCAAAGCATGTAGACACACGAGAATCAAGCTTCAAATAAGGATCAAATCAAGTCAAAGAAAACCAAGTAAGAAATCAAGATCTACCAAAACCCCAGATCAAAGAAATATACTCTAGCAAGAGTCTTGAAGTTATCTTCAAGAAGGAAGAAGGAAGAATGACCAAAACCCTAAAAGCACTTATGAGATCATCACTCATACATCACCAAAGGAATGGAAGCCCTTCAAATCTAAGGAAGGTTAGATTGAAAGGCAATATTCTCTCTATTGAATCAAGGATCTCATTTCGAAAAATATCATCCTAAAGAAGATGATCTTCCGTCACCGAAGTAAGAACCTTCTTAAAAGGGATTATTTGAAGAAACAAGTTCTTTGAAGATAATATATTCACAAGTAAGTACCTTTTTCTTATAATCTAATCTAATAAAAATTACTTCATGTTTCAAGGAGAACCATAAGCTGGTTGGGATATCAAACTTCCTTGTATGGAAAAGAAGGATAGACATAGTCCTTGAAGTAAATGAAGTCATTGATCATGTCCCTGGAAAGGTCTCCAAGCCATCTGAAGAATAAGAATTATCTGAATACATGGAAAAGGATATCAAGTTTCAAAATATTCTTAAGGAATATATCAAAGATCCTCTCATTTCCCATGTAGCCAAATTGGAGACATCTAAAGAGATATATGATAAACTGGTAGAACTTTTCTCTGAAAGAACGATAGAAAAGGCCATATCACTTATATCTGATCTATCTAAATTGAAGGTGTCAAATGATGAAGGTATATCTTCATGCCTTTCAAAAGCGTCTAAAATAAAATTTCAATTGCAAGGTCTAGGAGAGATGGTATCTGGTAATGAAATGATCTTCATTATTCTAAATGCATTGGCTGATGAACAAGGTAACCTCATATCTACTAAGGAAGATGAATCTATCCCATTCATCAAATTATGGTCTCTTTGCAAGGCAGAAGAAGATATATTGAAGAAAGAAAGTAACAGAAGATAAGATAGAAGGGATCAATTAGTGACAAGAAGAAAAGGAAAATTTGGAAAGTTTGGTCCTCCAAAGAAAAAGAAGAACATGGTTAAGATAAGATGTTATGGTTTTCAGGAACTTGGGAACTATAGAAGAGATTGTCTTAAATGTAATAAAGAAAAAAAGGATAGGGAAGAAACCCATATTATCGAGGAAGTGAAAGAACTTGAGACAAAGAATCTTAAGAAGGAAGAAGAAAAAGATCTATAATATGTTTGAGATGATCTTCTTCACTAGAAGGTAATTTCCACTTATAATTTATATATAGGAAGAAATGTATATAAGATAGGATGCATCAAATTAGAAAATAGCATTGTGATAGAAGAATTAGAAGTAACAGCTCATGACATAGGAAGCATAAATAATGTATGGAATAAATTCTATTGTTTACAAAGAATAAGAAGCTCTTAGAAATCTCATTGAAATCTCAAATGATACTTATAGAAAGAAGTAGAGGTCATCATCGAGTGGGATCATAATACAATAAGATAACATCTGCCAGGTGAGGATATGAAAGATCATAAAGTTTCTCTGATGGATTCCTTATCAAAGGATTCACCAAGATATAAAGGTAGAAAATGTTTCATCAAGAATTCCAACTCATGGGATTCAAGGTATGATTGTATGATGACATAACACTATAGCAGATCTAAAGGATAAAGTTCTTTCATTAAAATGAAGCTACTACAGGAAGTCTAGATGACCAAAAGGAAAAATGAGGTATGTATGCTTATTTAAGTTATTATGAAAGTCATGTCATATGGTTGAAAATAATATTGATCACTATTTCCATCTTGGGAAACATGATCAAAAGAATAATGGATCTCCTCCTCTGAAAGATTATAGAAAAGAATAAGTCACACCAGATGAAATCAACATAATATGTTCTCATATGAATCATGAAAGAGCTAACTACAATTAAGGAACTCTGATTGGAAGCTCCTCAGAATGAATTGTGTAAAAAGAAAGGAAGATATCATGAAAATATGCAACAAATGTAGAAGGAATTCAACATCCAAGACCAAGAAGAGTTGACAAGAATATCTCCTAGAAGGATATGAAGACTCTGATAGGAGTCGAAAAAATATGGAGACCCTTCTTTAGGAGATGTGTCAACATGTATGCATGATGTTGATACGTACAGAAAGATGTCATGAAGAAATACCATAACAAAGGTAATTTTGATTTAAGTGTTCATTTCTTACTTTTTGAACTAATATTTGGATGGACTTTTGTAGGACTACCGAAGGAAAGATCTGTGGATGACTTCTAGGAAGCCCATATTGGAGGATGTAAGATCCTTCCGGAAAATATGGCATAAAAAAAGTAGCATGAAATGAAGCAAAGGTAGATGAAAATTGATGGATCACTTTCTGATGAAATGAGGACATGACTAACTCATGGATGATAGTGATGGATGGTCTGTGCCCTATGTAGAAGTCCCCAAAAGATGAAGATTCCATGACACAATAAACTTATGAAATCAAAGAAAAGAGGAGTTCTTCAAGTAGTTGGTTGTCCCGTTATCTCCACCTGAGAAGCTACTGTAGGTCCCTAGTTAAGAGGGAGCCTGAAAAGAAGTTTGTTACTTGGAAGAAACTTGAAAATTCCTAAGCCAAGAGGGAGCTTAGGTACATTCCTTTTGTAGGAATGAGTAGATTCCTTTATTGGAATATGTCCTCCCTATCTGAGAGGGAGAGATAGAAACATCATTCTGGTCTTCACCTAGGAATACAAAATGGAGGATTAGGTAATCATTTGGCATCTGATACTCTTTGAGGATGAGATAGGGAATCCAATAGAAGAGTAGTCATGGAGGACCAATATTATTTGAGGGTTAGGGAGTCCAAGATAAGAATAGTCCTCATGGAATGTATCCTGAGTACTCGGGCAGAGGATGTTCTGAGAGAGTATCTATAAATCATTGGTATCACCAGCATTGAGCTGAGATATTGTGGAGAGATGGAGCTATTAGTCAAGGAATTGCTATGTAACAATGCTAGTTGATATGATTCTATACAAACGAGTTACCTATATAAAATTCTTCTTATGATAAATTCTTCATATTGAGAATGTCGAAGTACCACTATGAATACCTCCCTAGTTAAGAGGGAGTTTTGAAAAGTGTAACTTTGTTCAGTCTTCAAAATGACATGAAATTATGATTTTATGTAAAGAGATGTCAAGAAGAAAAATAAAATTATTGTATTGCTTTCTTCATGGGTTTCATGAAGTAAGAGATTTTATTTTTGAGTCAATAATCCCATTGAGAGTCATTAGGAATCTAGTCATAAAATGATAGAGTCATTGTCATGTAATGAAGTCATGTTACACTTTGTAAAAGGTCAAACTTGTCTATGTAAAGTATCCTCCAAGACCTTGTCAATTATCCTCTTCAAGTAGACCTACAATGATGGAAGAACTTGCTAGAAGAAGTTGACCTAACTACTTGTGAACATGTCAGCCTAAAGGACATGGAAATAAGTGTATATATAGCCACGCTCAGCCTCACTTAGAGGAAAGAAACTCGACAAGAAATTTGGTGAAGAGAAGTGCAAATAAGAGGCTACAAAGGAGAAGTGCGAAGAAGGTTTATTCTGGGGCAGCGATGGAGGTTTATTCTGGATCAGTAAAGGAGGTTTCTTTTGGGTCAGTGAAGGAGTATTTCTTCTAGGGTCAATGAAGGAGAATTTATTTTGGGAAAGAGAAGAAGAGTTTATTTTGGGCATAACGAAGGAAGGTTTCTTCTCGAGATAACAAAGGGAGGATTCCTCTGGGGTTAGCGTAGGAAAGGTTCTTCTGGGGTACTTGTTTTGGGTAACTAAGATAGAGATCTAGACTAGAGGAAGCTAGTAAGATCATAGAGACTGAGATTCTCGAGGATAAGTCGATAAGAAGCAATGTGAAGGATGGAGTTCGAGTTTCTCTAGAAGGAGCCAAGGAGAGCAGTTCAAGATCAAGAAGAAAAAACAAGAAAGGGAAGAGGAAGAGAATCAAGGTTAGTGACAAGGTTCTTTTGAGGATACTAGAGTCAAGGGTATTTATCATAGTCTTGGTACTCATCAATTGAAGATCTAGAAGAAGAATTTTGATTGGGTTTTCCTCTCAAGAGGTGAGAGGTTTTGGCCCTGGCTAACAAGCCTACACACTGTGTCACTTGTCTTTTATTGTGCATATTGGTAATTGTCTTGATGAAAATAACACGGTAATAACATAACAAAGAAAATGTTATAAGCTAAGAAGTAAAAGTATATCACAATAAATTATCAAGTAGAGAAATCTTTTAACTATTCATTCCCTGGATTTCTCAATAGTGGGTTGATACCTATTAACTCTAGAAAGATGTGGCATGAAGCTAGGGAGCCATATGTTTTCTAAAAACACTACAACCATGTGTTTTTTAACCTAGATGTGTTGGATAGGGATTGGTGGTTCATATTAAGACACAACCCTAGATCAAAACATATTTTTGTGAACAACAATGTTATCATGCCAAGTGAGGAAGATAATGAGGGTGATGACAATGGAGAGTGATATGTACTAGTGTTATTTTGTCATTTATACTATTGTTGTATGTTTTTGCTTTCTTTATTTCACTAATTATATTGTTATTGAATTCATCTTTTTGGCATTTTATAATATAACTGGTAAGATTTTGTTGTCGCTGCTACAACACCCTCCAAAATTTCACTACATCTAAATTTTGGAACCTACTATCGTTGATGTATCCAAAGTCACTTTGATCATCAAATTTTGATTCATTTTATTCTATGTGTTTCGAGTATGTTTGAATGGTATCAAGTGTCATTGCATTGATTATAACTTTTTTGGTGCATTTCAAAGTCATAAAATCTTTGTTGTCGTAAAACGACACTTTTGGGTCACAGTCACACACACTACACTCACTACACTTGGGGAATGTGTATAAAGTGGTGTTTTAATGTATATTCATCATTGTTCAAGACTGTCTAAGTTTTCTTAATGAGTTGGTATGTGTCACACCTAGTTTTATGTTTAAACTCATCATGTTCGCTCCTTGTCTCATATTCAATACTTAAACAAATATTTGGTTTCAAAACGAACTCATTAAGGCCAAAAGTGCATGAGCACACTCTAAAGCTTTAATGGTGATTCCTTCATTGTTTAGAAGTGCACCATGTGCCCTCCAAGGGTGCAAGGCACACCCCTTAAACCTCTTCCCCCTTCCTTACTCCGAACTGCACCCTTTAACAGACCAAGTATTCCTTGAGCGCACTCCTTTGACTCGAAGAAGTGTACCCTCATTGAGAACATAGCAGCATCACGAAGGCCTTAAGATTCAACCTTCATCATTCCTTGATCACACTTCAAAGGCATGAAGATCTTCCCTTCAACCTTTAGACTTGTGCCATGCACCCTCCTAGGCCTCTTGAGTGCATGAGCCTTCACCCTTAAGCCTTTAGAAGTGTTCCATGTGCCCTCCATCCCTCCCTTGAGCACACAACACACTTGGGAAGCCTGAAGCCTCCCCCTTCATCCTTCGTACCTACGCCATGCACCCTGCCTTGACTGTCCCTTTATTTTGAGTGCATGAGTGCATGTCAAAGCCTCAAAGACTTTCCTTTTCAACCCTTCAGCATTTCAAAGTGCACACATGTGCCCTGGAGCCCCTTTTACCCCTCTTGAGCACACCAAAAAGGTGTGAACAGAAAATATGCATGAAACCTGGTATAATAGGTGATTTTCAAGATGATGGTTGTTTGTCATGAGTGATTTGCATATACATGTATTCTATAAATATCGTGGTAAGCACACATGAGGAATATTAGGCAAGGATTAAAAATAAGGGAAGCACGAAAATAATGAAGAATGCACTAGAATCTTGATGATTAAAGCACTCGAGGACTCAATTTGATAAAAATCCCTTTGGAGGGTGAGGAAATCAATGATCGAAGCTTCTTAAAGAATGAAGATACAAGTGGTAGCCATGTCACCATCGTAGAAATTCCATCTCATCAGTCACTATCAATCCCAGTCATCACAATTAGTGACATGTGACATTCTTATGCCATGATGATGTGGAAGTCATGATGTATTGTTGTAATAGTTGTAAAGAAAAATAATTGGAAGACCAAGAGTCATGTATGAAATAAAGAGTCATGGAAGTCCAAAGGACATGTAATACCAAAATTCATATGTAATATCAAAATTCATTTGGAATCCCAAAGTTTATAGAAGTCCAAAGGTCACTAGAAGTTAGAAAGTCAAGAGTCATAAGGATGTGAAATGTCATCCCTCAAGTTATAAATAGATCCTCATTTCTCATGTAAAGGACTTTTAACCTTGGCTTCTCCCACAAGGAATTAGAGAGACAGAGTTAGTACTTTTGGGGAGCAAGTAGTGGCTCTAATGCTCCACTATTGGAGCTAGTGGTGTTCATTGTATTTATGTATCTTGGGACTTTTGCTTAATATTGAAGCCTTCCAGGCCAACACGTTTTCACACATGGATTGTGAATGTTTCTAAGACTATTCTTTTAATGTTTATGGTTCATGTTTTCTTTCATTAGTACTAGAGTAATTGAACTATTTCAGTGACTTAAGTGCTTCTTGTTGGAAATGTGTTGTTATGCTTATAATGATCATTTTCATCCTTCTGAACTATTTCTCTTGATGCTAGAAAAAATTTCTCTTTAACTTGTGTCTCCATTATGGTAGTGTTGTTACTTCTCTCTTAGAGGCTCACTTCATCTTTCCCCTCCATAGTAAGAGAACCTTGATACATGAACAATTGAACATTAACAAGGCAGACTAGCTTTCTCATTCAAAAAGACATTTGCACTTCTCTCTCGTGCTGATAGCTAAAGCCAAGGAATATATTTAAGTAAATGAAAATTGGGTCATATTCCTAATGGGACTACTACACCAAACAGTGTGAGGTCTAGTTGGGACCTTATATTGGGAGATCCCTTGTATGTTGAAGGTATCCAGTGCTGTCAACATTCTCACGCTACAAGGAGGGTGACCAATTTTTTATGGCTGATAACTCAACACACCCAAATAATTCTTATTTTGGACAAAGTAAAAACATTCTAAACACCATTCCAACTCCGATCCCTAAAGTAGGAGGATCTTCTTAGCCTGGCCCTGAGTCAACATGCGAGGTTACCTATGATCATATATGGGAAATTCGACCCATAACCCATTGGTACACAAAGGATATCAAATTAATTCCTGGAGCGTAAAATCTTCCACATTTTTTGAAGAAGAAAGAAACAACTAGTACCAATATATCATTTTCTATAGTGGAATATTTGGTTTTTCCACCCTTGATGAGTTGGCATAATCTGCAAACGATACACAACATTAAGATCACCTTCCTCCTCTTAACTAAGGGTACGAGGACGACACATTTGTTCTTTATGATGACCTATTCAATGGACTAGACAATGAATATTCCTCAGATTCCGATAAGGACGAAGAAAGCAAATACCAGAACATGGCCGACTAGGATTTGGATTAGATGGTCCAAGGGCCCCTTTCTCTTTTGGACAATTTGCATAAGATGCCAAGACATCTAGAAAGCTTCTTTCAAAGTATGATCCAGATAAGAAGATGAAGGTAGAAGATCACCCCGATAATTTTTACATGCATATATAAATGTTGGAGGTCAGGTATGATGATGTTTCCTATAAAATTTTCCCATATACATTAGAAGGAAAAAAAATAACATGGTACCATAGTCTGCCCATCAATTCAATCCACACTTGGAGGGAGTTTAAAGAGCTATTTCTCAAGAGGTTTGCTGATGACACGACTCTCGACATGTTACTAAAATAGATTGGAAGCATGAAAATGGGGAAAAAAGAGATAGTGAAAGATTTTAATAAAAAAATCAATTTCATATTGAACAAGTTTCCCCTGGGCACACAACTGCATGATTAAATCACCATTGATTATTACACAATTGCCTTACCCACCAGTGTTTCCCAATTCATGAAAAGAGTTGCAAAGGTGACATTGGAATTAAAATTTTCAGAAGCGATCACTATTGAGAAGGACCTGCGTGCGATTGGAATTATTATAGATGATGACGAATCAAAAGACTCCAAAGAAACAAGTAGGAAGTCACAACCTTCTTTTAGTAAGGTTAAAGAAAAGGAATCATCATACATCGAAATATTAACCAGAATGTTGAAGACACTCACCAATGAAATCTTAGAGCTAAAGAAGAAGAGAAACGAGACTTCCACTACCAGGAAGCCTCCCAAGTCCTTCCCTTTTCGAAGAAACAATAAAACAACAACAATCAACCTAGCAAGTCTCTAGAAAGCTCGAACGTTGTGATGAATATAGAAAGTGTCGGCATGGATAATTACTATTCATTCCACGAGGAATAACACTCAAAAGAGACATTCCCTCAATGGAACCACAACATGAATTCCCTAGCTGCACACATTGTGGATACCCTATTAGAAGATGAGCAGACATAACAAACAAAAGAAACACAAGAACCTACAATGGCTGAAGACATCAAAAGCAATGGACATGCAATAGGTTATCACTTAGAGAAAACCATAGTTGCGGGAAAAACTCTAAGGTAACATCTAACTAATATTTTGAATCAAAAGCTAGCCCTTTTAATTCGAAGGGGGATCCCTTCCATAACTTAGTCAAAACTATCTGGTTATGTACTTAGCACATCATCTAGATCTAATTGGATTTAAACAAAATTGGTCTGGAAAGAACAGGAAGAAACATTGGGCAAGGAGTCTGCTTGACAACAAGTTACCAATTACAGGATATATGAACAAAGTACAGATTCAAGGTAGTAACAACTTTCTTATACAATTCCTCATTTAGCTATGATAGAAATAAATAGAAATAAAAACCAAAAACATAGCAACTGGTGATTTCTATGAAAGATATTTAAGTCAAAACCATGTAACACTTTGGCAATGGTAAATCTAAGATGATAAAAATAATTCAGATTTAATAACTCAAATTCAAAAATGTAGAAAACATATGGATCATATAATGAGACAAAAGAAATGACATGCACTAGAAAACAGATAGGAAACCCATCACACATGAATCTCTACAAATTTGAACAAATAACACCGATCACAGTAATTTTTATTAATGTCAAAATGTATACACACTATACCAAAGTTTTGCAAGAAGTTTCCAACCATTTTTCATTATTCAGAGGTTGTATTTATAGAAAAGACTACAACTTAAAACTTATTTCTAGCATATTATTAATTACAAAGTCTAAAAATAACAATGTACATATCGAATACATGCATATAAACTTTTCCAATCCTATTTGTATCTAAAACATAACTGCATGCTACAATATCGGCTAGAAAGTTGGGGTCAAAACCATTGAATGATACTCTTCCTGGAGATATTCAACTACTAATATTGGTACTCTAAATTCTCCCAATCTCGAAATGAAATGCTCCATCAAATCTAGAACTGTCTCCTTGATATTTGATTTTCCTCCTTGAAATCTCGGATTTGACACCTGTTTGCTGATATTTTTCAATTATCTCCTAAACGGTGAAATGTATTGAGCTAATTTTTTTGTCATCAAGTTAATATCATTACAATGTTTCTTCACACAAAATTTGGGAAAAAATTGGCTCATAGATTTCGAGAAAATCCAAAAATGGGTGTAGATGATGGTGGCTTGTTTCTCAACAACCATGAACTATTTTGACCAGAAATTAAATAGGATTGTTCATCCTACCCTAATGCATCTCCCCTCAAAATTTCATCGCAAACGGGCATTCGATTTGAGAGATATGGTGAAAATAAACTTTTGCAGCGACACTTTTGCAACGAAGTGTTGTTCCAACACTTTCGTTGTGAAATCTCTATTTCCACACTGTGTTGAAATTCTAACCTTGTTTTAGCTATGTGAAGGATATATAATGGTTTTAGCCTTTGCATAGTAAAATTTCTTCCACAAACCAGGACACATGAGATTAAATCATGATAATCAATCAATCACACAATAAAATGATTATTTACATCACTCTTTACCATGACGATTACCCTTTGTTGGGAACGGGTTCCCCGAAGAGAAGTTTTGGGGCTAAAAGGCCGTGTTTTGGGATAATTTTGTAATAAAGTTGTAAATCTCCACATTTTGTGGTCGCGGACCGCGAAGGTGTCAAGATTGATAAAGGGTTGTCTGCCCTTATTTTGTAAAGTGTTAAGTCGGCTGTAAAGATCCACCCAAGGTCTGCGGACCATGGGATTGTATAAAAAGGAGCTAAGTAAGTAAGCTCTAAGGAGTTAAGTAAGGAATAAAGTATCGAAGTAGAGTGGAGAAGTCTAAGTTTTCTCGGGTCTTAGCTTAGGTAGAGGCTCTACAGCTGAGTGCGCAGAGGCCAAGGGTGGAAGTCCGCAACTGAGTGCGTGGACCCTTGTAGCTATATGCACAAGGTGGATAGAGTTTATATTAAACTGAAAGATATCAATAAAGAGAAGTATTCTACAATTACTGTGTATTTAGTTCCTGTTAATGCATATGATTATATTGCATTTTGGGTTTAATTTACAATGTTTATTTGATGTGCGAATATATGTGATTGTATTGGTTAATTGAACGTAAGTAAGGATATCAGTTTACGCGGTGCTAGCTGTCATTGATTAGTAAAATAAGTACAACACTTGAGATAACTTGGGAACCTATACAATACATTGTCATAGCTACGCAAAAGTACCTGGACGACAGGTTAGGGCTGTGCGAAGTTCAATCATACACCTTCGCGAAGGTACTGAAGGGCGGAATAAACGATAGACTGACAAAACCCTAAGGCTTAGCGACCTGCACGAAAGTAGGGGTACAGGGTATAAACTGACATCACGACCATCTCAAGGTGTGGAAACTTGGTTCTAGCATCACCCCATACTGCTTCGAGTGAGACCTCGGTCTGCGCTCTGCAGGTTGATGTCGAAAGGGCTAGTAGTGTAGGGATTTGTTTAGCTAACTAATGCTAAACCCGGGTCAGGGCCCACAAAGCCAAAAAATGGTTCCATTGTCGGGACCAGAATCTACATGAGGGATGTGTGATGTTGTATCACTGGAATCCAACTAAGAAAGAGATTGAGGATTGGTTGGATAGAAATATCCATGAATTCGTGACGCAGGAGAACAGAAACCTATGACTGACAAAAGAACAGTGGCTAGACAGGTACCTGTATACAGAAATCCACGAGATCTTTTTTTGTTCCTTTGTAGTTGAGTTATACGAGTGGATCGCGAAGCTAGCAGATAGCCAAGGAAGGTGGAGGCTTGACAATCCTATTGTCTGGACCGCAGAGCTAGTACAAAGACTGGAAGCTTCTGAGGATAAGATCGCCCGCGCTGTCAATCATTGGCTTGATCATATCATAGGAGGATTTGTGACTGAATTCACGGTCAATACCTCAGTCAGTTACAGCGAGGTGGAGCGGCGCTTTTTCAAAGGTCCGCGAGGTAAGTACTTGAAGTCTTATATAACTACTTTATGTTTGGAGCTATGCAAAGTGGAAAGAATTACAGGAACGAAGGAAGAAATGGCCCTAAATATAGCCCACTTATTTCACCTCCTTTGAGTAACGAAGATGGAGTAGTGCAGGCTTCTCCGCGAAGTGCAGTTCAGTTGATAAAACAAGGATTCTCATGATTGCCACCTCCACCTACACCACCTCCAACTTCACCACCGTCACTTGTGACTTTGCCCACACCACCACCACCTCCACTACAGTTCAACATGGTGAATTTCGCGAAGCTACCTTTGTTTAAGGGCTTGGGAAATGAGGACCCAGACCAGTTCTGGTTCATCGTAATATCTTTATAGGAAGCTCAAGGCGTCACAGATGATCACATGAAGAAGGTGACATTGGTTAGTGCTTTATAGGATCGCACGCTAACTTGGTACATCAAGTACTCTAATGATAACCCAAACGCTAGGTTGGCAGAGATCCAGACCACGCTGAATAAAGAGTTCAGTAGGCCTAAATCTGAGGCATAGTCGATTATGGGGTTCAAGGAAATTGTGATGAAACCAGGTGAGACACCTTGGGAATTGGATCAGAGATTGAAGTGTAAAATCCGTGAAGCTAATATGAACTTAACAGATGGACAACACCGCGAGTGGTTCATGGTTTCGCTCCTGCCTCACCTAAGGGTTGCACTGTCACAACAGAATATTACGACTCAGGTAGAGGCCTTGGAAATTGCAATAAGACTGCATTAAACAACGATGCAAGATCCGAATTTGGGGGCTTAGCAGATCCATGCGCAATTGCAAAATCTTTGCCTCGAAATGAAAATCTTGAAGTAGGATAGAACAGTTTGATTGGAGGCGCGTGAAGAGATACGGTGCCTAAAATGTAAGGGTCAAGGGCATGACAAAAACCATTGCCTAGTATTTGCAAACTATATTGCAGGAGGAGGACCGATGATTTTGAGTCGAGAAGCCCAAGAAGGACCGAGCGCGGAGCCTACATTGTGGTGTGCTATATGTCAGTTAGCAGGGAAACATACGACTAATAACTGTCATTTGTTGCAGAAGTTTGTACAAACACTGCAGCAACTATTCTGCAACTTCTGCAGGTCGGTAGGGCATGATGAGCGCAACTGTCGAAGTTATGAATTGATGATGGATAGAACACCCACCTATAGATTTCAGGAAGAAACACGACTTCCTGACCAGAGTGTTGGGATGGCATGAATAGGCTTTCAAGGGCACAGACGAAGCTGAGGCAGAGGAGGACCTGGCAGAGGTCAGGGACAACTGATCTGTTACAATTGTGGAGGACCAGGACACTATGCCTGTGAATGCACTAACTCAACACGTCCGTCGTGAAAATATTGTACTCAGTTTGATCATAAGATGGAGGACTATCCTATACTAATAGAGAGGATACGCAACAAAAGGGTGCTACCACTGTAGCGGACTCAGAACCTACAGATGATGAGGGCTGAGCCTCGTGAAGAGGATTCGAATGTGAATATAGTGCTCCAAAGTGGAATTGCAATGGGTGACGATAAGGGGAAACAACTTGAAGAAAGCGCATTGGTTCGCGAAGCTCTGACGAAGGAGGTTGAATTTGATTTGGAGCGCACACACGAAATGTTCATCGAAGAAAAAAAGAGCTTCACTGAGGCCTCTACCTTAGGGAGCTGGGATAAGCCTCTTTAGGAAATGGAACCTTCTATGATTATGACCTTTCTAGAGACCTGCATGAAGTTGTTACGCGATAGCAAGTCTGTGAAGGGGTTATAGGAACTTATAAATAGATGCGTCAGAAATTCTCCAGGTGAACCGCGTGTGGTATGGAAGATTGGTACGCATAAGGTAAGGACAGGGCCTGAGATGAGACTCACCGCACAGATAGGAGAATATGAAATGGATCAGGTTATTCTGGATCTAAGGTCAGATGCGAACATTTTGCCAAAGCAAACTTGGGAGCGGATGGGGAGATTCCCGCTGCAGTGGTCTCCGATTCAGTTAAGGATGGAAAATCAGCAGAAAATCATCCCCATGGGACAATTACAAGGAGTAACTGTAGATATTGAAGGCGCGAGCGCATTGGCTGACTTTGAAGTGATAGAAATTGTGGATGACAACAACCCTACCCTGCGCTCCTTGGCATTGATTGGGATAGTGACATGAATGGGGTAATCAACTTAAAGAAGTGAAAGATCATATTTGGAAAGAAATCGCTTCGCGTAATAGTACCCCCATATCTTGCTGAAGGATCACGCTATACTGAACCAATCCGCGATTACGAAAGCGATGACGATTTGGACTGCACATATAAAATAACAACGCGAGACCAAGATTGGGTGAATCTGACAACGGATGGCTGAATTACATGGGATCGCAAGAGTTCCTACACCTCAGACTCCGATGAAGAATTAGAGTGCTAGTAGAATCGGCTACATGAAGTAACTATGTTGAGTTGTAACATGATGACTTGGTCACTGTGCTGTGTGTCGTCAGAGGTATGAAATCTTCCCACTTATGATGGCTTGAATGATGTGGATGTGTTTTTGGATGCATTTGAGAGGGAAGTACCAAATAAGTAGCGCTTCCAGGCTTTGGACTGGGCATTGTGCGCTATGCTCGCGAGATGGTGGTGTACACACAAGGGTAGTTTTGATGACTGGCATGAGTGTAGGAGGATGATGAGAAAACACTTTGGGAAGCCGAAGGTACGAGTGATAGACAAGTATGATGGGAAGGACGATCCGCATGCACACTTGGCCAAATGGGCTAAGGCCTATGGAGCGAAGCCCCAACTTGAATGGGTGCATTTGTTTTGTCACACCTTGGATGTCATCCTAATGAACTGGTACTTGGAGACAGAGCTCCGCTATGGCACAGGAAAATGGGATATTCTGCACGAATGGTTCATAATGACGTTTAACTTCGAAGACGGGTTTAATTGTATTGACGAAGCGATAAAAGAATTTAAAGTATCAATCTTTAGGATACTGCAGGATCCTTTGGATCTGATTCAACCTGATTAGACTACTCAATTGAGCCACGCGATGTAATGCTATAACATGACAGTCGAAGAAGAGGAAGAGGACCCTCGAAAGATTTATATCCTTGAAACCAAGGGTCACCGCAAGGTCAAGGGACCACAGATTCAGAATCCTGAGATAACCGCACCACTAAAAATGAAACAGGTAAATATTGGTATGGAGGCAGAGCCCAAATTCGCGAATATTGGAGATTACTGGGTTGACGCGATGGTAGATAAGGTTGCCGAATTTCTCCACGAATACCAGGATTTGTTCCCTAGCAAGTTTACGGAGTTAAATGGGATAATAGGAGACTTGGGCGTTATGAAGATCACGTTAAAACCTGACACGAAGCCAGTTAAGAAAAGACCTTACCGTCTCAATTCGAAGTATAAGAAGAAGGTTCGCTTAGAGTTAGATAAGATGCTCATGGTAGGCATCATTGAGCCCGTAGAAGAATCTAATTGGGTGAGCTCGATTGTGGTACAAGAAAAGAAGTAGAAGGATGAAATAAGGATATGCATAGATCTCAAGAAGTTGAATGACGCTTGTGTGCATGATCCTTTCCCGGCTTTGTTCACTGATGAGGTATTGGATAATGTAGGTGGCCAGGAAGTGTACTCCTTCACTGATGGGTTTTCTGGGTACCATCAGATCAAAATCACACCTGAATATAGAAGCAAGATGACCTTCATGATTGAATGGGGATATTTTCAGTACACTGTAATGCCTTTCGGATTGAAGAATGCGCCTGCGATTTTTTTGCATGTAGTCATTGCTGCATTCAAAGACTTCATTCATACATTTCTGGAGGTGTACTTTGATGACTAGATTTTGTTTGGGCTGGTAAAATGCCATGTGGCCGGTTTGCGCTTAATGCTAGATACTTGTCAAAGGTACCAGATTGCGCTCAATCTAAAGAAATGTCTATTTTGTGTTCCTTTTGGGACTTTGCTGGGTCATGTGGTTTGTAGACAGGGACTGATGGTAGATCCCGCGAAGATCGTAGTGATACTTAACTTGGAGGCGTCGAGGAGTGTGAAACAACTGTGCGCAACCTTGGGACATACTGGGTACTACAGGAAGTTTATCAAGGGCTATGCCCAGATCACTGTACCTATGGAGAAGCTGTTGAAAAAGGATGTCACGTTCTGTTGGAACGAGGACTGTCAGAAAATCTTGGATGTGCTGAAAGGAAAAATGGTCACCGCGCCGATTTTAGTCTTCCCAGATTGGAAGAAGGAGTTTCATGTACATGTAGACACATCATGTATAGCACTAGGAGCAGTACTAACACAGGTCGACGGAGGAGACTTGGACCATCCTATAACATTCACAAGCAGGAGGTTATCCAAGGCTGAGAAGAACTATTCCACCACTAAGCGCAAAGGATTAGCCATGGTATACGTGCTCCAAAAGTTTAGACACTATTTGCTGGGTGGACATTTTAAAATGTATACGGATCATTCTACATTGAAATACCTAGTCAATAAGCCTGTGTTGGGGGGAGAATCTGTAGGTGGTTATTATTGTTCCAGGAGTATGATTTTGAAGTTATTGTGAAGCTTGGACAATTGAATGTGGGACCAGACCATCTATCGCACATCGAAATGGGGGAAGAGCCCACTAATTTGGAGGATGGATTACCTAACGTGCAACTCTTTACAGTGCCCGTCATGGATGGTCACTTTGAAGACATCATACACTTCCTAATGACAGGAACTGCCCCAGAAGGCTATAACGTACAACAAAAAAATGGTTTAGTGGTGCGCATGGTAGACTTTTATGTCATTGCCGGACATCTATTCAAAATAGGGTTTGATGAAGTATTACGACGATATGTACTAGAGTTTGAAAGAAGCAGTATCCTCACAGACGCTCATGGGGTTACCGCGGGAGGCCATTATGCAAGAAGAGCGACCATGCAGAAGACTCTATGCGCAGGGTTGTGGTGGCCAACCCTCCATCAGGATTCCAAAGCTTGCTACAGGGTGTGTGACGTGTGTCAAAGGACTGGCAGGCCATCGCAGAGAGATGAGCTACCCCTGAACCCACATATGACGTTACAACCTTTCGAGAAATGGGCCATAGATTTTGTGGGACCCATTTAGCCCCAAGGAAAGAAGACGAGAGCGTGATACATTATCACCGTGACTAAGTATTTGACTCGATGGGCGGAGGCACAGCCTGTGAATGACTACATAGGCATGACCACTGTGAAGTTTCTCTTTAATTATGTACTGACGTGATTTTGGTGTCGAAAGGTTTTGATGAGTGATCGCGGTACGCACTTTCTGAACGAGACGATTAGCGCGCTGATGAAGGAATTTCAGGTGTATCACCAGAAAAGCATGCCTTATCACCCACAGGCTAATGGGACGGTGGAAGCATTCAGTAAGGTGTTGGAGAACGCGCTGAACAAGGTTTACAATGCTCAATGAAGGGATTGGGACTTGCGCATACCCGCAGTACTATGGGCCTATCGAACAACATGCAAAAATTCGACTGGGCAGACACCCTTTAGGCTTGTATATGGTGTTGAAGCAGTGATGCCCATGGAATACATTGTATTTAGTCTATGCATAGCGGAACTCAAGGGTATGAAGGATCGTGGAGCCCTGGAAGAGAGGCTCACGCAGCTTGCTGAGCTTGAGGAAGAAAGATTTCTGGCTGGATTTCACCAACAAGTCCAAAAGGAGAGCAGAAAAGCATGGCATGATCGGCACATTAAACTACACACCTTTAAGGTAAATTATTTGGTTTTGTTATATGACAACAAGTTTGATAAATTTCCAGGGAAATTCAGAATGCAATGGCTAGGGCCCTATGTCATTAAGGAGATTACCGATGGTGGAGCAGTTCAGTTGGTTAAATTGAATGGAGATCCCTTCCCAGGAAAGGTGAATGGCAGCCGATTGAAGCCATACATCGGTGATCCAACCAGATGACTATATGAAGGTAGCATAGTATTAGTGCTCCAGACAGCTGAAAGGAGGCGCGGTACTATAAAATACAATGCCTGGGTTGGGGAATTGTGTGATTGGAGGATTGTGTGGAATGAAGCAATGTCATAGGGTTCGCGACAACGCGAAGAGAGTTGTGCTACCCAGGGAAAAACCACGCAGGTCAGCCAGAAAGTGACCATTAAAGTCATTGTTCATGATTTGACGATGAGAATGCGGCCAAATGGAGTGGGTGGTTGGCATTTAAGACAAAATTTATGGGTAAGATCCTTGGAAATCTGCCGCCAATCTGGCATTAATGAACCAAATGTGGGGGGAACGGTTGGATTTGAATTCAAAATGGCCTATAAATTACAGGTGGAGGCCCAACGAAAAACACTTGGCATTTTGAACATTGAGTTGGTGAGCTCTCAGATGTGCATGATCCACACATTCTTCGAAGAATTGCTTGACTGCCCAGTGTTTGATCGATTTCCATAGTCCAACCACAATTTCATCCATGATTTTATCCCAGGATCCGAAGCTATGGATGCTGAAGCAGTGACAGCCAAGGGGGTTGTGCCAGAGGTTGTTATGGAGGCAGAAGGAGCTGCTCCAGAGGTTGTAGAGGTACTAGTTGAAGTCCCCAAGTCACTACAGATGCCTAAACCGAAGCATACCCCAACCAAAGAGAGTGCAAAGGATAAGAAGGGAAAGTAGGTTGCGATACTGGTGCATGCGTCACCTAGAAGAAACCTACAGAAGGATAAGCCCACTACACAGGACAAGGGAAAAACCATTAACTTGGAGCCAGAGGAGGAAGAAATTGAGGACATCCTGATGGATGATGAGGACTTGGGGGTGGAAGTGGAGGACATTGAAGTCGAGGGTTAAGCCCCTATCACTAAGTTGCCTGAATACGTCCCTCCATGCAAAGGCAAGACTAAAGTATCAAATGAAATTGATGAAAGCAAGGTCGCCCTGCACATACCTCTGATGCCGAACGAGATTGTCTTTGAAGGTCTGTGCTTGGGGCAAGTTCCTCTATTGAAACTGGAAGATTGAAACTTAGATAACAATGAGAAGTTCCTGCACTTGGTGACAGAACAACTAATTCACTGCGTTGTTCACACAACCACTGGGATGATTTCTTTGGAACTGTGGAAGTGGCTCAGGGGTATAGACAAAGCAGGTCTGCTTAACCTGCTATGGGTGCGGCACTACAATCGCACGCCCATTACAGTATTGTTAATCAAGCAGTTGCTATGCTTGGTGCATGATGGGTGTCTGTGGCTAGAGGAGCCAATACCTGTGATCAAAAATGGATTTTGGATAGACTCGTAAATCTAAGTGTTCCTCACTGAGGAAAATGAAAGTCCAAGGAAATTCCTGGAAATAGCCCCATTGCAGAGATCTTTTCATTTTGAATCTACTGCAACTTGAATGGGTAAAAATGGACTTAGGATGTAGAAGTTATTGCAGAAAGAAGATGCCCTGTGTTCTTTAGAAAAAGAGGGAAAATCCTCTAAAATGGGCAAAAAACCCTTATAAAGGGGAATCGCATCGGACCATGGCAAAAGAGTGGACTTAAGCAGAAAGGGGAGAAACCCCTGATCGCTAATCCCGAACATATCGGGTCGGAGGCAAACATGCGATATAACATAAGGACCAGGCCGATGCGATACTTCGATCGCCGAAATCAGTGGATCGGCATCGGCGATGGCATGGGACTTAAGGTGGGACCCGGGCTGAGCGATATTGCTATCACCGATATCAGCGTCGGCATAGGCCATGCCATATGGAAGGACCCTGAGTCCATCGATACGTGATTGCGATCAATCGCATCACAATATCACGTCGGAGTAATACGACAGAGCGGGGCCATATATATATGCGCTGATGCGATGCGACCAGACCCGAAAGGGTTATAAATGCCGCTACATAATTATTTGAAGTCTGCCATAAGGCCCTCTGTTGGATTTTCAGTGTTTTTAATGTATTTTTATAAATACAAAGGGAACCACGACACAGGAGCATTGCGCCTTGCGATAGTAATTACAAGCGGACCTGATAGGAGTATAGGGCAGATTTAAGGATATTTGAAGTCTAATAAATGATTGTTTGGCGAGTTTTCCCTGTGTTTTAAAGTATTCCTTTATGTAAACATAGAACGCTATTTTTGGGCTTTTCAACGCAACGATGGTCCCTTCTGTTGCAAAAGAGGTGGCCACCGTCCCTGAAAGGCGTTTAGAAATGATTGCTAATGCTCAAAGGGGGATTTGAGCAGACAAAGGCAAGGAGCTAGAGAGCCTAGAAGAGGAAAACAAATAGACAAAGCCGATTGGCTTAAAGCCACAGAATGATAGAGAAAGAAAAAAAATGAAGGAGAGAGCGAAGATGCAACTAAGAAAAAAAAGGAAACAGGAGGCTAAGCCAAAGCAGGAAGCTAAGGAATAAGAGAGCAGTGCAGAAAGGGAAGGCAAAGAGAACAAAGAGCTAATGCATAGAGCAACCGAGTGGAGTCACTTGGAAGTCAAGTGAAAAGCATGAGAGATGTCATTTGCAGAGAGCCAGAGCCAGAGCTAGAGCCGAGGGCCAGAAAGCCGAGAGCTTTAGAGCTAGGGATAAAATGGTGTCTAAACCCATTTTTTCTGTGTAAAATAGTGGATTTGAGCCAAGAGCTTGTAAAAATGACTTTGCCATAATCCTAGAGAGCCTAGTTGAGTTGACTAGAGCTCACAGAGACGTAGCCCAAGAGTTTTGGGTGAAATCCTAATTAAATTGTTGTTTTATGTGTTTATTTTATTGCTACAATTATTTACTGTTATATGTATTTATATATCAGTTTAAGCAAATCAATTCACATCACATAAACAGTTCAGAAACAGACATAAGCATACATCTATATTGTCAAGCACACATTTAATTCCGCATTGGTTAATCAATAATACTTGGGAATATTTAAGCTTTGGAAGTGGGAGAGGTCCTTGCAAGTTAGAAAAGAAGCCTAAGTGCCCCATTCTCAAATTAGGTGGTATCAAAAACAAGTTTGGTTAACCCCACCTTCAAGAGGTTATATCAGAATGCTTGATTGACAAAGCAAAGATTGCTTGTCTGAAAGGTGTTTAAATAGCAAGAGGCTGATTGTATGCTTGTTTTGCAGACTAACTATTGTGTGAATTTGCAGAGGTGAAGGGAAAGCTATTGGTAGCTCAGTCCAGGAAGGATAAGAAGGAAGAAGGGATGAAGGCATTCTTCTATCACAAAGGACCTCAAAGCAATTCTTGAAGCACAAGAGGTTTGTTGCAAAAGATTGCTTAAATAAGCTCTTTATTAATCTTGTTTGAAGTTTTTTTGTTCTGTTATGCCCCTATACGAATAGGTGTCATATATCATGATTGACTTGATGAGCTATGTAATATGTTCATACCTTTACTTGTTGCAAAGGTTTTCCATATTTGTAAAAAATCAAAAAATTTAAAAAATTTAAAGAGGGTATACCCTAAAAGAAAAATCAAAGGGTAAAAAGAATAAAAAGATGGTCAAAAAATGAAAGAAAATGAACCCCAACAAAAAGAAGGGATGAAGGCATTCTTCTATCCCAAAGGACCTCAAAGCAATTCTTGAAGCACAAGAGGTTTGTTGCAAAAGATTGCTTAAATAAGCTCTTTATTAATCTTGTTTGAAGTTTTTTTTTTTTTTTTTTTTTTTTTTTTTTTTTTTTTTTTGTTATGCCCCTATACCAATATGTGTCATATATCATGATTGACTTGATGAGCTATGTAATATGTTCATACCTTTACTTGTTCAAAGGTTTCCCATATTTGTAAAAAATCAAAAAAATTAAAAAATGTAAAGAGGGTATACCCTAAAAGAAAAATCAAAGGGTAAAAAGAATAAAAAGATGGTCAAAAAATGAAAGAAAATGAACCCCAACAAAAAGAAAGACCAGGAAAGTGTGCAAGTTTAAATGCTACTACTTTTTTACTTATGTACAATAAAAATTGTGTGCAGTTTGTCACTTATGCCACAATTTATGAATAGTCAAACAGTTTAAGCTTGGCTAGTTCATATTTAAATTTCATGTTTTAGATGTAGAGAATAAAGATCTGACCAAACAGTGTAATCTTGGCAGATAAGTAGATAGGTAGAGTGAAAAAAGGAGCTCAACAGTTTAATCTGAGCCCTTGGATGTAATAAGTGTAGATTTAGATAGACATTACCATGTAAAAGAAAAAGAGTTTGATAAGGGTTTGCCAATCTAAGTGCACCCAAATAAAGAAGTAAAAATGCTAGGTTAAAGTAGGTAGGGTAGGTAGATGATGGTTGCAAAATGATATGTGGTGAATGATGATTTTAAATGTGTAAATATTTTACTTTCATCACAAGGCAAGGGCATGTATTACATTGAAGGCACCTCAAGCAAACAAAGTCAAATAATTAACTTCCCTACTCATTTCCCCTAAAGTTTCACTAATTTCCCCTAAGTACCAAAGTATTTATCAAATTAGAGGGGCTCAGAGCATTTCTCTGACTTCTGGAGGGACTGGACCCTCGGCCCAATAATTTATAATGCCTAAGTACTTAAGCTCATTCATTAATCATCTCATCCCACCATAAATCATTCATTCCCTTTTTCCCTAAGTAAAATCCTATTTTACTTAGGGAAATTAAAAATATTTTTCATAAAAACCCCCTTTTTCACTTTAGCCTAAGTTTAAATACACACACCAAATGTTTTATACTTAGCGCCTTTTTCATTTCAAAGTCATATTAACTACTAACCTATATTATATAAATCCCCTATAAAAATCTACCCCTTCCCGTATTATTTAACTAAGTAAAAATCCCGAAATTCTATATATCTCGCCCCTTTGGTTAAAATATAACCATAATATATTAATAAATGGGATTAATGAGTTAATCAGTAACCCATTAACAGCCCCAACTCCCCGCCTACATTAAAAAAGGGTTAATTAACCCTCATGGTTAATTAATAACTTCCCTAGCCAATCCCGCCGCTCCCGATATAATTAAATAATCCTTAATTATATCGGGCCCGCCTCCATTAAACCCTCGTCTCTTCACAATCCCCGATAGCCGTCCGATCACACCTCCGAGATCTGATGACTGTCATGCATATCGCACGACCCTTTGCGACCACACGTTAGTACACGATTGCAAAGCGGTTTTGTGTACATTGCCTCCACCACGTGTCAATCATCCTATGGTTTCGCGCAGATGAGCCCAAATACCGCCCCTCCTCCATAAGCAGTGCGATGTAAACTGCTTACTACCCTCCCACTAAATGAAAAAACATCACCTCATTTACCTGTTGATGCCACTTGTCCAGAATCCTGAAACCCGCCAATTCTTGACTTTTGTATATAAAACAAAATAAATCATTTTCGTCGTTTATTCTGCAAACCTGTGCATCCATGCAAATACAACAACCAGGTCAACCTGCCTGTACTTTCAGCTGTCAACCAACTTCAACCTTTGCATCCGACGTCAACCTGAGCCACCCAGTCACACTCAGTACCTGCATTTCGTTTCCTGCCCCCAAGAATAGGTATTTATCAATTTCCTTACAAAAAAACCCTGCAAATACTTGTTTTCCACTGCAAATTGATTAAAAAGCCAAAATTAACCATAGTTCTGATTACTATTTTTGTAATTCAAGTCCCCCAGGCCCTTGGTTTCACCAATTTCACAAAGGAAACCTCATTTTCCTTTCTGAATCCACAAGAACCAGAATGGAAACCCTGGTAGCCCTAAACATTGCTCCCATTACCACCCCTCACTGTGATTTAGACTATCTGCCTCTGGCAGACAAGGATTTTCAAATAAAGGACCTAAGCACTGATAAAGACCACCTCAAAGTCTTTTTCCAATGTCGAGATAACCATTTGAATGGCTACGATGCCATGGGACTGTGGGAATCCAACCTCCCAATGTATTTTCTCCCCTCTGTGCATGTTTTCCCTGACATAATCCATCAGTGCCATGCAAATTATGACCCCATCCACAGAGCATTCATGTCTCCCAACCAAACAGTCCTCTTCATAATAACTGTTGAATCAATCAATGAGATGCTGCAATTTCATCCTAGTCAAGCCCTCACCCCCATTTCCATTGGAAATTTACTTGAGAAATCAACTAAATTGTCCCGAGATGAGCTCAATTACCTCAATCAACCTTCATATTACAAAAGTATCAAAATAAAGATCCCTCTCCTTATATGTTATTTTTCTTCACAGATACAGGCAAAATCATAGTTAATATGATATCAGCAGTCATGGGATTCAACACTAGTGAATATGTAGATGAATTGACCTTAGTGATGATGTCTATATTTACCCTAGGACAACCTCCTGCTATCAAGTACGATTATGCCTCTTATATTGCTAAGAAAATTCATGATCAGTTCATGAGACTAGAGAATGAAAAGGTTTTCAAATATTCCACCTTCATATATCACCTCATCCTCTACTATCAATCAAACAAATTCCCATTTTCTGTCAAGAAACTTGATACTAAGGGTAATCCAAGGTCTGTCATCTTTTGGACTTCTATCTTCCATGAATCTTTTGCTTGCCCTTATTCATATAATGAGTTCATTGATTAGTTTGTCCACCCAGTGACCACCTTGCTGACAGGGAATTCCCCTCCTAGAATTAGTGATGACATCAAAAGGAACTCGCAGCTATCCAAACAGTACAGAGTGGGTGATTGGTATTTATAACAAAATCACACAGAAATCAGGGTATATGGGTGTGAATTTTCCCCATTCAAGCTACTTAAATATGTTCCAATGAGACTATTTCCATTAGAATATTATAGACAGATGATACACTTAGATTTGAGACATTTTACTAAGGCTAAGAAGAAAGCACAACCCAGAATCAAGGACCACTTAGGCCCATTTGTCTGCAATAGTAGGGAAGCATGGAAAGCAGTAGAGAAAATTCTAGAAGACCATCTGAAACTAAGCAAAAGTTTTAGTTGGACTCCATATGATCCCCATAGTTTTATCTACGATAGGGGGATGAAAAATAGACTATCACCATACTTGCATCACAGAATTCCAGAAATTGAGCAATTTTCCAACATGGATGAATGGAGGTAAGGGACCCTAATAGAAACAGATAGTGAGAAGGTCAATATAGAAAATGTAATGAAGGATCTTGAAAAGACACTTGACCTGGATTCTTTTGGATAGGTACAGTTTTAAACTTCTCAAAAGCTAGCATCAAGAACTAGTGCCTCAACAGGTGATACCTCACAAAGGCACTCACAGGAGAATAGTGCACCACTTACAAAGACATCACAGGGAAAAGGAAAGGACACCATCACTCCAACAACAGAACAATCAACCATGTCGAAACAACCTGAAACTTCTCAAAAGCAGGCTCAAACACAGGCCCACCCAACTCAAGTCGACATGGGAGAGCCCCTAATTTTGCAGACTCCTCTGAATGAGGAAAGGAACAAAAAGAGAGACAGGGAAGTAGCTACCCCTCCTAGTGGCCCATCAAACCATCCTGGTGCTAAGAGGCACAGGCTAAATCCTCATTCAGAAGAGTAATTTTTTGAAGATACTACATAGAGTCAAAGAAAAGAAGGTGCAGACAACCAACATACTTTCCCAGTAGGTGGGACACCTTCTAGCTCACAAATACATGAACTAGAAAGGCAACAAAGTGTTGAAGTGTCATCCTTCAGGGCTCCAGGAAATGAGAATTTAGATATTAAAAAGAAATTCAAATAAATAAAGGCTAAGAATGAACCATTAAGGGCCCAAGTTTACGATCAGTATTTGAAATGCCCCCCACAAATCAAACTAGGTTGATGTCAGCCTATGACATCAAAGAAGGCAAGATGCAGATGAGCTTCTTCAAGCCCAAAGTACAACAGCCTCAATCAATTGCAGACTACCTCAAAACTGATTTTGAGGTCATGGCCAAAGACATTCACCCCCTAGATCAGATTGAACTGCACAAGCAGACAGGGGAGATGGTATATTCAACATTGACTGGTAAATCTATGATGGTCCAAAGATTAGAAAATTCTTTGAATAATACAACTGCTCAGTTACAACAAGAAAGAGCCTCCTCACAGGCTAAGGATAATAGAATTAAATCTTTGGAGGAATTGGTTATTGGACTGGGCCATAACCCAAAAGATGTGAAGGCTGTAGAGGCCTTGATAAAGAAGAAAGATGAAGATATAGCTGCCTTGAGAAAATAGCTAAAGTTGCCACCATCAAGACATCCTCAAACTGCTGAGGTGATTCAAAAGAAATCTGAAGAAGAGCTTATGGACTTGGTCCTCAAGCTTAATGAACAGTTGAAGGAGACTGAGCAAGAATTAGAAAAATCATTGAAAAGAAGGCAGAGTGAGTCGACCACTCAGCCTCAAAATGTGATACCAGTGGTCTCAACAACAATCCCCTCAACACTTGCTACAGCTCTAACATCAAATGTCCCTTTGGTCACAGTAGACGTAATCATAGGTACAAGCACATGAACAGCACCAGCAGGAACTTCATGTCTGAGTACAGAGGAATTAATAAAGTCTATGGAGGAAATAAAACTACAAGTTTCTGAACTCCAGAAGGTAAAAGAAAAATTTGTCACTTTAGAGCAGAAATATGATGTTTCAAAGGCTAATTTTGCTAAAGAAATGAGGAAGAATAAAGGCTTGGCACAACAGGTGAAATCTCTAGAGAAGGACCTCACCTTTGAAAAGCCCTTAACAGATATCAAGAGGATTCTTTGGACCAACATCATTCAGTCAATAAATGATGTTTGGTCCTCCATACAAATAATTTTTGAAAAGATTGATTTATTGAAAGTATCCCTTGAAGAGATTCAGAAAACCAAAGAAGAGTTAGGAAGGAAACCTGAGGAGGCCATCAGGCTAATAAATTTTTTGAACAGCAAAAATAGGTACCAACTAGAAGAGCTGGGTATTGAAGACAGAACAACAACCATCCTAGAAATCAAAAAGGTATTAACCAAAAGGTCACTGATGCAGAATTTGGAAAGGAGGTGCCAGAACATGCAAGAAGATATTGATGATTTTATGGAGAAATTTGGTATTTTGTAGAGCAAAGGGCTTCCCAGTCCTTTAGTAATTAATGATAAATTGATGAGGCATGAGGACCACGTGGATAAGTTGGTCCAGTATGCAAACAATCAGCCTAGTTCATCAGCAAGTGCATCTGCACCCAAGGCACTACCAACAGGCAGAGTTCTTTATGACAGTCTAGAGAACCTTTTTTATGTTGAACATGAGATAAAACATTTGTTTTTAGTTCAGCCTAATTTTGCCAAATATACTGAAACTGATGAAATCTTTAGGAAGCTTCAAAGGACCAGAATACCAAAGGAAAACTGGTGGACGGACATGACAAAAATTTTGTAATTTACTTTGGTAAAATCAAATATTTACCATGGTTAGTTTTGGTAAAAGAAGGTGAATGAAGATAAAGTAGGTAAAGTGTATTAGAACAGGTTAAAGAGTATCAGTCGAAAGTCAAAAGCAGGCAGCCAGCATAGAATTACAAGCCAGATAGCAAGATTCCCAATCATAGGACCTGCCTCCAGCTCATTCACAAAAACAGGGACAAAAAGGCAACAACTCACTATTATCTTCTATATTCGAGACCATCTGTCTCTACTTTTATGTAACATATAGTTAGGCTTCCTAGATTATATCTCTCTTTGTTAAGAGATATTTTATTGTAAATTTTTTTATAAGTACTCCCTCATTCGGAGTATTTTGGGTGGATTCTTAGACATTTCTATAGACTTATTATTTTGGAAAAGAAAAGTTGTTGATCAACTCTTGTATGGCTGGCTAGATGGAGAAATAAAGCAAGGGACTTTCTTACAGGATTCATGTGTCAAATATTGGACAAATAAGTATTCTATATCTCATGTGTTATTGTTTTCTGGTTTATTATTTCACTTGTGTTCAAGTCTGAATATTAAAACAAAAAAGTATATTTCAGAAAGTGCTTAAGTGTAATTTGTCTTTAAAATCGTTTTTATTCTAAATGTTTTCCTCTAAACTATCATAGGCAAGGAATTCTTAACTGCTCTTTGCTTCTTAGTTTAATCATTTTGATCATTTAGTAAGAAATCCTTAATTTCTTTTTATTAGTGATCATTCATTTTCCCTTCTTTTGAAACATGTTGAAGGATTCTTAACTACCCTTCATCCCTTTCAAAGCCATTCCATTCTTTCAAGTTACCATTTGTTCCTTGTTTAACTATCTTGCCCTGTTAAGCCCTCCTTTGCTGAATCATCCAAATCCAGTTTAGCCATTTGCAGTTGACTCCATAGCCCAATGGCCTGATCTACTCTGTTCTATCCATCTGCTTCTGAATTCCACCACCAAACACAATCAAAACCCCCAAGCTTTCTTAACTAGCCTAATATCTTATAAACCAAGCTAAATCTTAAAGAGAGAGCCCTCTCTGGGTACAGATTGGCTAGATTATGTACCTAAAAGTTGGTTTGTGGTTACCTCAGACCCCTTTTCCTCTTCTTACAACTTCAGGGAAAATCTGAGTGCTAACATGTTCATTGGCATAATGACAACTTCTACAAGTGTATCCTTAAATTCATCCTCCATCACAAGACTCTTTAATGGAGACATGAAGCAAGACTTGTTCATCATGATGGACAAGGTGAGAGAAATGTATGAGGATGGAAGGAAGAGTAGCATACATAGAGAGCAGTTGAATTCCATGAAGGAAGAGAAGTGGTTGCTTTCTGACAAATTGAAGGAAATGGAGAGGCAACTTCATATTGCAAATATGAACCTGAAAAGGATGCATGAGTTGGAGTCACAACTCTTTGTTGCCAAAGAAGCCTTGGTCAGGTATCAACTTGAAGAAGAGGTAAATCATTCCAGTTTGTCTTCAAATTCCTCTAAGAATGCTTATATTGGTTCTTTTGAAAAACATACTAGAGGCATAAGTTCCAAGCTAATGTCCAAGATGGGCTATGAAGGAAAGGGCTTGGGAAAGCATGCCCAAGTTATTATTGAACCAATAATGATTGAGGAAAGGCCTAAGTATTTGGGTCTTGGCTATAGATAGTCTTATGGAGAGAGTTCCAAAGCTGCCATGAAGGCCATTGAAATAGCTCCAAGAAGGAGTTGCATTGCAGAGTGTGAAGATTGTGTTCAGGAGGAATGCAATAGCTTGAAACATCACTTGTAGGATGTAGGTGTTCAGAAGCACACCCTTGAACCAGAGAGTTGTTGAAACTCTAACAGCCTTTAGGATATTGATGGTGTTCCAAAGGGAGTCACTTCTTCATTTTCTTCACCTCATCATGACGGCAATAAAGGTGAAAGAGGCAAGTATAAATCTAGTTCTAAACACATTCCTTTTGATTTTGCAAAGCATGGTAAATTTCCACATAGATATGGGAAATGAATTTCATGTTCCTTTTGTGGTTTGGATAACCATCATGTTTCTAGATGTTGGAAGATAATGGCCACCTACAGGAAACTTTTGAAGGAAAATAAGCAAAAATCCAAAGGTCCATTAGACAAGGCAAATCATGCTGCCAAGAGGATGCACATGTGTTGCACTTACTGCCATAAGCAAGGGCATCTTGCTGAAAGGTGTTGGACTCTGAATCCAACAATGCTTCCACAAAAGCTGAAGAAAGTGGAAAGAGAAGATGGTAGAAATGGAAATGAAGTTTCCATGGATGATGTGCAGACAAAGGAAAAACCTTTGAACTGGATTGGTAAGAAATGGTTAGGGTTCTTTTCCAATTGAGGATTTCATGTCTACTGATGCATCTATTTGCATTTCTTATTGATAAGATGCAAGTGGGAGATTTCTACCAAGATGGTGAATGGAAAAAGGTTGAGCAGGAGACTCACTTTGTTGCTGCAACATTATAGGTCATTTCAGCTTTGAAAGTATAGTGTGCTTAAGTGAAAGTTGAAGGGTCAGATGCATGCATAAGCATGATGTGCATGAACATAGGGATGTTGATGTTTTCCTTGTATTTGAACATGTATGTGTAATTAACTTGAAGGGTTGATTGCTTTGTTGTAAACATGCATGTAATATTGACTTGGGAAAAGTTGACTTGGTCTCCAAGATGGAGATAGTGATGAAATGTTTCATATTTTGAAAAGAGTCCTAATGGTCTTTTTCTACATGCTTGACTTGAAGGGTCATTTATTTTAAAGGCATGTTTTGTGGGATTGTCGTCTAGTCCATCATTTGTATGCAAATGTAAGACATGGAGGTGTTCACAAGATGTGAAATTTGTTTCTTTTGTTGAAGCAGGAGTTTAGTCCATCCATTTGTTGTCTGTATTCCTGTTGTTGTTAATAGTTGTTGTTGATAGCTTTTCAAACAGGTACAAATGAAAGTTTTGTGGAGCAGGTGTACTTCACATTTGTTTGAGCCACCTTGGATCAATGATCAAGGCAGAGAAGTTCAAACTACCTTCTGTGACCATCTAAGCAGGAGTTCTATAGGAAGGCAAAGAAGAAGGCAGCTCTTCCCAGGAGGACTAGCATATCCAGGAAGGAAAGTGGTCAAAGGCTTTGGTTCAGAGGCACTATGCAAGGCAAGTGTATGTAGGATGGAAGAAGAGGGTGTTGTTACTCTCAAGTACTGTTCAGATCAATATATCAGTCTTTTGGAGACCAAAAGTTCTTTTAGTGGGAAGGCGTGATCAAAAATGGATTTTGGATAGACTCCTAAGTCTAAGTGTTCCTCACCGAGGAAAATTAAATTCCGAGGAAGTTCCTGGAAATAGCCCCATTGCAAAGATCTTTTCATTCTAAATCTACTACAACTTGAATGGGCAAAAATGGACTTAGGATGCAGAAGTTATCGCAGAAAGAAGATGCCCTATGTTCTTTAGAAAAAGAGGAAAAATCCTCTAAAATGGGCAAAAAACCCTTATAAAGGGAAATCGCATCGGACCAGGGCAAAAGAGCAGACTTAAGCGGAAAGGGGAGAAACCCCCGATCATCGATCCCTGACATATCGGGTCGGAGGCAGACATGTGATATAACATAAGGACTGGGCCGATGCGATATTGCGATCGCCAAAATCGGCAAATCGACATCGACGATGGCATGGGACTTAAGGCGGGACCCCAGGCCAAGCGATATTGCAATCGCTGATATTGGCGTCGACATAGGCCATGCCATATGGAAAGACCCCAGGTCCATGCGATACGCAATTGCGATCAATCGCATTGCAATATCGCATCAGAGTAATACGACAGAGTGGGGCCATATATATATGCACCAATGCAATGCGACTGGACCCGAAAGGGTTATAAATGCCGCTGCATAATTATTTGAAGTTTGCCATAAGGCCCTCCATCGGATTTTCAGTATTTTTAATGTATTTTTATAAATACAAAGGGAACTACGGCACAGGAGCATTGCGACTTGCGATAGCGATTACAAGCGGAACGGATAGGAGTATAGGGCGGGTTTAAGGATATTTGAAGTCCGATAAATAGTTGTTTGGCGAGTTTTTCCCATGTTTTAGAGTATTCCTTTGTGTAAATAGAGAACGCTATTTTTGGGCTTTTCAATGCAACGATGGTCCCTTCCATTACAGAACAGGTGGCCACCATCCCTGAAAGGAATTTAGCAATGATTGCTAACGCTCAGAGGGGGATTTGAGCAGACAGAGGCCGAGAGCCAGAGAGCCCAGAAGAGGAAAACAAACATACAATGTTGATTGGCTCAAAGTCATAGAGTGAAAGAGAAATAAAAAGGAAGAAGGAGAGAGCGAAGGCACAGCTAAGAAAAAAAAAAGGAAATAGGAGGTTAAGCCAAAGTAGGAAGCTAAGGCAAAAGAGAGCAGCACAGAAAGGGAAGGCAAAGAGAACGTAGAGCTAATGTGCAGAGCAGCTGAGTGGAGTCACTTGGAAGTCAAGTGAAAATCCCGAGAGCTGTCATTTGCAGAGAGCTAGAGCTGAGAGCCAGAGCCAAAGCCGAGGGCTAGAAAGCCGAGAGCTTTAGAGCCAGGGATAAAAAGGTGTCTAAACCCATTGTTTCTGTGTAAAACAGTGGAGTTGAGTCAAGATC
This sequence comes from Pinus tabuliformis, assembly GCA_031772625.1. NCBI lineage: Eukaryota > Viridiplantae > Streptophyta > Pinopsida > Pinales > Pinaceae > Pinus > Pinus tabuliformis. The sequence continues at coordinate 1,518,577,809 of CM062818.1, read as the reverse complement.
TTGTAAAAAGGACGTTTCCATAATCCCAGAGAGCCTAGTTGAGTTGACTAGAGCTCACGGAGATGTAGCCCAAGAGTTTTAGGTGAACTCCTAATTAAATTGTTGTTTTATGTGTTTGTTTTACTGCTACAATTATTTACTGTTATATGTATCTATATATCAGTTTAAGCAAATCAATTCACAACACATAAACAGTTCAAAAACAGACATAAGAATACATCTATATTGTCAAGCACACATTTAATTCTGCATTGGTTAATCAATAAGACTTGGGAATATTTAAGCTTTGGAAGTGGGAGAGGTCCTTGCAAGTTAGACAAGAAGCCTAAGTCCCCCATTTTCATATCACCGATAGGTTGACCCATAGGATCACGCAGCTGCCCTATACAGGGGAGAATCCTGCCATGATGTTTGGCAGAAAAGGTGGTGAACAGGCACTTGCAGAGGCCATGAAGGAGAAATTCAAGCTCGTGAAGAAGCCGCGCAGCGATGCCATCTCGAGTATCTGCGACCTTGCGGTCAAGGTAGCTATGCAGATCCTGGCAAGAAATGTTATGCGGAAGTGTCACACATATGAAGTGTCGGCACCTGTCATTTCTCTAGTAGCCTAATGCGCTGAAGGAGTCCAGTTTAATTGGGCACACTATCTTGCGGTGAGTTCCTTGCAAACTACCGCGAGGCACAAGAGCTCAGCAAGACCTTCCACTATGCGTGGCTCTTGCTGTCCATTGTGCTGGTAGCCTAGGAGCTGCCAGAAAGACAGTCAATTCCCCTCGGTCACGTCAGACCTGCCAAAAGTAGTGAAGTACGCTTCGCTGTGGGCGACCAAGGATTCTCAATGCATCAAGGATAGCAAGATCTTTTGGATCTTGATGGAAATGAATATACACATGGCTATCAATCGCAAACCGTGATTGTTGCCTACTGTGTTTTCCAAACTGCAGGAGTACATGGAGTTCAAGGTAGACTTTCAATGCTTCGCGATCAAGGCATGGAAGGATCCTGAGCAGAAATGGCATGAATTGCCTTACTTGGCAACGGACAACGCGATTGATGCAGTTCTTGATCGCTAGCCGACAAAGTGGCGCACTACCTCAGACTTGGCGGTGGGGTCGAGCAAGTCCGTTCTGCATCACAAAAATGAGGAGGCAGGGCTCAAGATGGCACAAATGGCTAAGAAGAAGAGGAAGGAGGCTGCTGATAAGGCCCAGACAGAGTGCGATGCCGCCCAGCAAGTGGAACAGAGCGTGGCTCTGACAAAGGTGCGAGGTTACCTTCGCTTGAAACAGAGAAAGAAACAGATGAGAAAACATAACAGCATTGAGCAGACCTATAGACGACGTCGTACCGCATCAAACGTCCAAGAGAACAAGAAAAAGTGGGGCTACGGAAGAAAGCCAAGGCCAGTAAGACGTTGTTGGACCCAATCACCCTAATAGAGGGAAATTTTAATGACATTGGAGACACGGTGCGAAATGTCACTATGGAGGTACTACAGCAATTCTAGCAACAACAACAACAACTATTGGGGGCCATCCATATGGGTCTGCATGAGCTCCAGATTCGCGCATCATAAATTGGCACGGTGTCCACCAACCTCGCTATCAGTACTTCAGAAGCTGTCGAGATGCTGCGTGCGAAGGACTCCCGAGCGATAGTGCTACCAGATGGAGCACTGACCATAGAAAATGAAGTTGACAGGCCTGTTGTCAGTACCCTCAAGGGAGTGGGGTTGAACTTGGAAGCTCTTCCTGGCGAGGCACTCCACCTACTGTAGGATGGGGTGATCGCAGAGTTGAGGGCCCGCGAACAACGCGCTTTGCAGGTAATCAATGAGAAGAAGGTTAATAATGTACAGATGGCCCTACAGCGAGACATCGCCCTCACTTCCATGGTGGAACTTACTAACACAATATGCGCATGATTAAGGCCATGAGGGAATCCTGCCGAATGGTCCCCGAATTGGCCATTACTGAGATTGCGGAGGAAGATAAATAGGTCTACAAGCTTGCTACAGGGGTGCACGATTCTCACACAGAGTTGGATAAGTTTCAGTTGGAGCTACCTACAGATTGCATATTTACAGTTGAAGGTCTGGCTTTAAACTCCACTAGAAGTAAAGGAGCAACATGCAACCGCTATCACAGAGGCAATAATGGCGGTAGATAGTGCAGTAGCAGACTGCACACAACTGTTTGAATAGTCATTGGAGGTCCTAATGAATATGCAGGAGGATCCTAATGTACAACGGCTAGAGATAGAGGCACGAGAACTGCAGCAGTGATATGACGAAGTAAAAGGTACAGTGCGCACTGTCACTCTCACACAGAGACTGGCGAAGCTGCAGGAGGCCAAAACATTGAAGGAAAAGGTAGATGTAGCGCAACGCAAAGAGGCAGTGTTGAAGGCAAACTTGAAGCCCTGGTTGGACGAAGCTTATTCGGCCACGGCCTCCATTGAAGGCAAGCTTGTTAATCTATGAGTGACTCAGCAAAATCTTCAGGCTGATAGTTCAAGACTAGCGACAGAGCAATTGGTTGAAGAAGTGAAGCAAGCGGTCGCGCAGTGCATCGCTGAAGTGGTAATCATACAGGTTGAGCTGGGAGGTATTCACGCCAAGACCTCCTCACCCGTAGAGTGACTCTAGGGTTAGTCACCATGCTTGTGTTGGGGGCCTATTGGGAACGAGTTCTCCCAAGAGCAGTTTTCGGGCTAAAAGTGCATATTTTGGGATAATTTTGTAATAAAATTGTAAAGTCTCCACATTTTGTGGTCGCGGAGCACGAAGGTGTCAAGAGTCATAAAGGGTTGTCCGCCCTTATTTTGTAAAGTGTCAAGTCGGCTGTAAAGATCCACCCATGGTCTGCAGACCATGGGATTATATAAAAAGGAGCTAAGTAAGTAAGCTCTAGGGAGTTAAGTAAGGAAGAAAGTAGCGAAGTAGAGTGGATAAGTCTAAATGTTCTCAGGTCTTAGCATAGGTAGAGGCTCTGCAGCTGAGTGTGTAGAGGCCTAGGGTGGAAGTCTGTAGCTGAGTGCGCGAACCCCTACACCTGTGTGCGCAGGGTGGATAGAGTCTGTATTAAACTGAAAGATATCAATAAAGAGAAGTATTCTACAATTACTGTGTATTTAGTTCTTGTTAATGCATTTGATTATATTGCATTTTGGGTTTAATTTACAATGTTTATTTGATGCGCGAATATATGTGATTGTATCGGTTAATTGAACGCAAGTAAGGATATCAGTTTACACGACACTAACTGTGATTGATTAGTAAGATAAGTAAAACACTTGAGATAACTTGGGAACCTATACAATACATTGTCATAGCTGTGCGAAAGTACTTGGACCATGGGTTAGGGCTGCGCGAAGGTCAATCATACACCTTCGCAGAGGTACTGAAGGGTGGAATAAAGGGTAGACTAACAAAACCCTAAGGCTTAGCGACCTACACAAAAGTAGGGGAAGAGGGTATAAATCAACATCACGATCATCTCAGGGTGCGAAAACTGGATTCCAGCATCCCCCCATACTGCTTCGGGTGAGACTTCGGTCTGCACTCTGCGAGATGATGCCAAAAGGGCCAGTAGTGTAGGGATTTGTTTGGCTAACTAACGTTGAACCTGGGTCAGGGCCCACAAAGCGAACACCCTTCAGTAGTGAAAAACAATATCCCATGTGCAATCATTAAACAACATGTCACAATCTACTTAATCGGCGCATTCCTTTGGACATGCAAAAATTTAAATTTTGCATTTGGCGCTGGTACCCTGAATGTCAACACATTTTTAAAATTTTCAAACATAAAATAATGTTGAAACCCCCATTGTCGGCGCTTTAACCATGTTTATTATATATTAACATTGACACTCCCATTGTCAACGCTTTAAAAATTATTGACTGGAATTGTGATAGCAACTGGCTCCATGAGGATGTTGTCGATCATAGATGGTGACAAGAACCCCTATAGGCTAGAGGCCTGATCCATTGGGCTAATCCCAACTTGAAAACCAATTCATTTTCCAAACTTGAAACCTGTTACCTGCAACCAACCTATTCTGCAACTGAACCACACTCAAACTAAAAATTGTACACTGCTGCAAACAATTACACTACAAACCAAACTGAAACTACAAGCTGAAAATAAATGCTTGGGCAACAAGCTTATTGCACACTCATCCTACACTAACCTGCTAAATGAATGTTGGATTAAATAATACAAAAATGCCAATACAGCCAGTCAAGTAGTTGCTAAAATAATGTAGATCTTTTCTTGTGCTCTTTTCCTTGCTCCATATTAGTAGATTGTCCTTTCTTAATCTTAGCTTTTGCAGGCATAAATACATCACTCCTTACTTTACTACATTCTTGCAACTAATTTAAAAACTTGAAAACAAATTCATCATTGATAAAATATGAAAACTTGGGCCTGCTTACTGACTTTAAAAAGACTACAAAAGGATCCTCAAATTCCTGTAAACAAACCTCACAACAATGTAAAAGACTATCACTTTGATGTGTAATCCCTTCAACTCCATATTTTCTTCCATGCATCTCAATCTAATGGTTGTCATAAAGAGGCTGAAAATCTTCATATGATAGTTGCAATGGAATACTTTCTAATAAAGAAAACATTTCTCATTGCTTTTGAGAATTGGCATCCTTACAATAATCATTTTCAAAATCCCTGTAAGTTAATGGCTCTGAATTTGAACTGACAAAACTTTCCATATACAAAGCCACAGGATGATGAAAAACATGAAAATCTTCTTGCTTATCTATAATGTTGTTAGTTTGTTCTAGTAAACCTATGTGATTTTGCATCGGTTCAAGTTCCTTTGCTTCATTTATGATTTTAAATTTCTCTTTTAGCAACTTGAATGAATAAAAGAGCAAAGGAAAAGAGTTACCCTCAACTAATTGATCACTCTCTTTATGTCCAATGTTATAACTGTGATATATAGGTTGAGTGATTTCATTAGATTGATGAAAATGAACAATTTTTTATGAAGGAAATGTAGTTGGTTGTTCATGAAATTCATCATCTTAATAATCATCATATTCATCATATATAGGAAAATCAAAATTTGAGGCAACAACTTGCTTTTCATCAAGTTGAACTTTACTCTCTATAAAAACATTAACATTGAGACTTTCAATAAAATGTATGATATTATCAATCCTTTACTCATAATGAAATGGATAAGGATTCAAAACAAGTATCTTTTGAACATGCTCATTCTCTTGTTCATCGACATCTGTAACTTCATCCAGGATCTAGTTTGGGAGTTTCTCACATGCTTGAAGATCCTCATTCGTTTTCTAAGCATCAATAAAAATTTGTTGTAAGGTTAAATATCTTCTGTTTATGAGAAGGTAAGAAAAATCTAAATGAAAGTTTATTGCATAATGCAACATGCCAACAACTTGAGGAGGTTGAATGTCTCTAGGAATCTTGTGATAAATACTGAAAAATTTCCTATTGAACATAGAGACAGTTTCATCCATCTGTTTCTCTATGACACAAAACTTTGAAAGATGTTGATCCTTGGATTTACTCTTGCCCCAAAATTTCAGAAAAAATATCACTCAATTCCTCCCATGAACCGACTGATTCAGGCTCTAAATGTGTGAACCATTATTCAACATCTCCTTGTAATGATTGAGAAAAATTTCTCATGTCAACATCATCATGATCAACTTCAAAAAGGTATATAAAATTCTTGAAGGCTTGAATGAGTTTTTCAGCTGCAAAGTTGTTAGGTTCCCCGTCAAACTTAGGAATGTATTTGTAATGCTTCAGAGGAAAATCATGGATGGTATTTGGAAATTTTAGGGTTCTATATCTCTATTGAATCTTGGAAGGTATAAGATTAGAAACAAGAGGTGTAATATCAACTTTGATCACATGAGGCTCACAAGACTGGTCATGGACATCATATAGCTCGGATGAAAAAACTTGGTCAAGATCAGCAATGCAAGAAGAAGGTATATCTACAATTTTTAAGAAGGATACGCAAGTGTATATCTATGGTGATTGATACACATCTTGATTATGTCTGATCGTTGTTCACCATCAACAATCAAAACTACTTCTTTTTCGTACTACCTAGGGAAAATTTCACCTTTTCTCCCCGACAATGGCGTCAAAATGTTATCACTTAGAGACAACCATGGATGCTAGAAAAAATAAGGTAACCTCTAACCAATATTTTGAATCGAAAGATATCCCTTTCAATTCGAAGGGGGGTCCCTTCGATCTGATTGGATTTAAAAAAAAATTGGTCTAGAAAGAACATGAAAAACCATCGGGCATGAAATCTGCTTTAGAACAAGTTATTGCTTACATGTTATATTAAAAAAATACAGAGGAAAGGTAGCAAGAAATTTCTTAGACAATTTCTCATTTAGCTATGATAGAAACTAATAGAAATAAATTCCAAAAATAGAGCAACTAGGGAATTTTGTGGAAGATATTTAAGTTGAAAACATATCACACTTTGGAAATGGTAAACTTAAGTTGATAAACATAATTTAGATTTAATAACTCAATTTCTAAAACGTAGAAGACATATGGATCTGTTGTAGGCTATAAATGTTTGCCTAAACATTATAAGGGAGACAATCCGGTCAGGACCTTAAATCAATTCCCTTTCCGTTTGGGATGGTGGTTTCAACTGATTCAATTGGGTCCAGTTACCCTCTTTCCTTTCCTGCCAAGTTGTGGTGTTTTTATTTCTTAACAACATGAACCAAAATATTAGATCTACCTTCTTACAAAGAAGTAAATCCTAAAGCTAATTTAATGGCTGAGCTAAACCACACCTATGGTTAACTTATGTGAATCTAAATATTAGTCTAACCTATATGTATTATACTAACCTATTAATTACTATGTTAAGTTAACACTAATTGATAGTATTAATGTATAATTATATTAATATGTGTTAATATTATCCTAATACTTAGGCTATGTTAGTCATTAACCTAAGTTAATATAAATCTTATCTATTAGTGATAACTAATATATATCTAGCTATTACATATGCTACAATGTTATTTATTATTAAAATATGCCATCTACTTTATCATATAATCTAACTATGTTATTATTATAATGTCAAAAGATTAATTCTAAAGGGATGCTAATAAATAAAGTTAAATTAGTAATATATATTATATTAGCTTTCAATTATCTAATCTAATTAAATGCAGCTTCTAGAATCATCTCTAATTATTTTAAGTTAACTTTTCAACCTTATCAATTCTAATTGAATTGTTAAATTAAATATCAAAGTTAATTCTAAAAGTAAATGTTACAAAGAAAAGAATCATAAAACTATCTTAAATAAAAAGACAAATTAGTATATACAAAATGTACAATACATTTTATATTGATCTTTTAATTATATTGATAAAAGATTTGGATCAACATAAAAGGTGATTGAATTGAGGGTTCAATCAAACCAAGGCTATGTGCTTGCCTCTTTATGAGAGGATTTGACACCAAAAATAAAAATGTAGATTACTCTAAGATGCGAGAACGAAAGAAAGACCTATCCTGAATAGAAGAAAGGTAGCTTTACTCCTACCCAAGAGCAAAATGTTTCTAGAAAAAGAGGAGGAACCGGAATCGGATCTAAAATCAAGATGAACCTATATGTCATTAAAATAGTTCAATGTCCCATAAGTTATTTAATTAGATATGCAGAAACATAGTTTGAATAATTAGTTATTAAAACTAATTCTACATATGTTTTAATCCAATTTAAACATGAGTTCATTTAAAGTTTTATGTAGTGTAAGGGAAATAGTTCTCCCTACAAAACATAAGATTTAACAAAACAAATATGCAAACAACAAATAAATAATTATTTATTACCATAAATTAATTTCCATGAACTCGTTTTCAACCTTGGTATAAATCCTGCTAGCCCTGCAAAAGATAACTTCAACATGACAACAATAAGCATGAAACAATCAACAAAACAATAGTGCTCCAATTGATTATTAATATACTAATTGGCACAAAATTTAACCGAAAATTGGTTTATGGCATTAAAAATGTACAAACTCAGAAATTCTTACAAAAGTGCAAGAAATATGAAACTTGTAATAGAATCTGATTGTCACATATATTCAATGTTCAAATCTCGAATTCTTTAAAAAAGTGTTTTGGCAATAGTGCCAAAAATTTCCTTGCAAAATTGGAAATCTAAACTGTCTACAAAATAACACCACCCTCTCTACTATAGTGCATGAAAGCAGAATTTATTCTGCAACATTTTCTTCTCTCATATTTTTTCCCGTCTCTCCTCTCTCTTGGATTTGAATCCATTTCCTAATGTGTATTGATGCCTCCTTTATAGCCTTATGAATTTGTTTTCTTTCCCCTGGAGCTTAGGCTTCAAGTTCTCCATATTCCCTATAACTCTAAACCATCATTTTATTTAAAACAAAAATAATCTTATAAAATCAAATTAAATTTAAATTATATGAAATTTTAAATCTAAATTTTAAAAAATCCAAACCAAACTAAATAAAATAAGGTTCAAAAATAGAAATACAGTATATAACAAATTAAATCAAATTAATATTAAAATTACTTAAAATAAAATTAACTTCAAATATATGAATTAAACTCGAAAATAAAACAAAACTGCAAAATATACTAACTAAAACTTGAAAATTAAACCAAAATTCACACAGTAAAGTAATCTAGACCTAAAAACTAAAAATAATAAAATTAAAAGTTAAACTACATTATAATTAAACTAAACTATGAATTTAGCTAGAAAAGAAAATCAAAGTCTATGCTAGTAATAAAATAAAAAATTAAACTACATTATAATTAAACAAAACTATGAATTTAGGAACTAAATTTAAACTAGAAAATAAAATCAAAGTCTATGCTACAGTGAATGAATGAAACAGTGAATTAAAAGGGAAGATTCAAAGGAAAAGTTTTAAAATTATTTGGAAATGTTGTTATCCCTTGCGTTTTCATCGTTGGAGCATAATTGGATCCATTCCATCCATAAAGCAGAGGTGCAGTCTTATCTTGCCACCGAGCCAAAATCTATCCTGTATAGTTTTATGACAATAAAGTGTGTTCATTTACATGATACCATACATTTACAATGTAGTATATACATTCATAATAGTAATATACCTGTACAAACTTTTATATATATATATATATATATATATATATATATATTTATTTATTTTTGTGATAATTATATGTTGTATGAATTATATATAGTGTAGTTTATTATTAATAATATAGCTCATAGTAACATATTTTATATAATGCAAAGGAATTTACAATATAGTGTTTTGTTAGTGTAATGTTTTATTTTATTACATATAATATAATAAATTTTATAAGTTATATATTTATATTATATGTTGAATTTAGTTGATATGTAGTATATATATTCATAATAGTAGTATAATTGTATAAACTTTTATATATATATATATATATATTTATTTATATTTATATTTATATTTATGATAATTATATGTTTTATGAATTATATATGGTGTAGTTTATTATTAATAATATAATTCATAGTAACCTATTTTATATAATGCAAAGGAATTTACAATATAGTGTTTTGTTAGTGTAATGTTTTATTTTATTACATATAATGTAATAAATTTTATAAGTTATATATTTATATTATATTTTGAATTTAGTTGATATTTATAATGTTATTTATTTATAAGTAGTGTGGAAATAACAATTTTTTGTAATGCATGTGTCAGGCCAAGTGAGGAGACAAACAATCAGTGTGATGAAATATTAAATGTAAGGTGATGTGGTATCTGAAGGTGTCACACGGTCAATGTCATTGTGAAAGTGAAAGGAAATCATTAAAAAAATAAGGCAACTATCGCATAAATCCAAGATAGGACCAAAACTCGAAAAATTCCAAACCCAGGCACTAAAGGCTAGAGAAATAAAAAAATCACCAAAATGCCAATATAGAAGGTAGTTTTTCAAAAGAATTAAAATGAAGGGTCCCCATGATTTTTCGAAAAAATTATCGTGGGTGTTGTGCGCCAACAACAAGATCATATTATGAGACCAAAGAAATGACATGCCCTAGAAATAGACAGGAAACCTATCACATAGTAATCCCTATAAATCTAAAAAAATAACATCGATCAGAGTAATTTTTATTAATGTCAAAATGTATACACACTATATCAAGGTTATGCAAGAAGTTTCCAACCCTTTTTCATTCTTCAGAACTCGTCTTGATAGAAAAGACAACAACTTAAAACATGTTTCTAGATATTCTTAATTACAAATTCTAAAAATAACACCGTATATATCAAAAACATGCATATAAATTTTTTCCAATCCTATCTATATCGAAAACATAAATGTGTGCTACAATATTAGCTAGAAAGATGGGGTTAAAACCATTGACTGATACTCTGCCTGGAAATATTCAACTGCTAATACTGCTACTCTAAATTCTCCCAATCTCGAAATCTATTGATCCATCAAATCTGGAACTACCTCCTTGATCTAATTTTCCTCCTTGAAATCTCATTAGAGGAAATTTCAGCCTAAAATTTCCCATGAAATTTTCATGTAATTTCCATTTCATAATATGTAAACCAATCAAAATCCTTTAAATTCAAAAAGAGTTACATGTAAATATTTTGGATGGAAAAGAGGAAAAACTACTTTTTTTTTAATTGTATTTTTTGCTTATCTCCTTATAGGTTTACTCAAATTTCAAGTTTAGACACTCATTGGATGTAGAATTAAATTCCATATCCAACGAGTACCCATTATGCATACTTTTCATAAGACCCACATTGATAAAAACCCTAGATATAATAAAAACATGTCCAACGCGTTTTTCTAATGTATCTGCAATTTTTATCAGTGTGGGTCTACTCAAAAGTATGCATAATGGGTACTCATTGGATGTAAAATTTAATTCCACATCCAACGAGTGTCTACCCTTGAAATTTGAGTAAACCTATAAGGAGATAAACCTAAAATACAATTAAAAAAAGTAGTTTTCTTCTTTTCCCTCCAAAATTAATAACACATATTTTATTATTTTAACTATTATTTATTATTTTTCCTTAGGAGGCCACTTTTAGGCTGAATTTTCCTATAATGCGGCTTTTACACATGTTTGATAATATCTTTCAATTATCTCCTAAATGGTGAACTAGATTGAGTTGAATTTTTTCAACAAGTTAATATCATTACAATTTTTCTTCACACAAAATTTGGGAAACGTATAGCTCATGGATTTCGAGAAAATCCAAAAATGGATGTATTTGGTGGTGTTTTGTTTCTCGAAAACCGTTAACTATTTTGACCTGAAATTAATCAGGCTTGTTCATCCTCCCTTGATGGATATTCTCTCAAAATTCTGTGGAAAATGGGTAGACGGTTTGAGAGATATGGCAAAAATATATTTTTGCAGCAACACATTTACAACGAAGCCCGGTTCCAGCAATTTCACTACGAAATCTCTGTTTTTAGGCTGCCTTGAAATTCTAACTGTTTTTAGCTATGTGCAGGCTATATAATGGTTTTAGCCTCTTCACAATAAAATTAGTTCCACCATCTATAACACATGATAATCGTGACAATAAATTAATCACACAATAAAAGATTATTTACATCACTCTTTACCATGACGATTACCCTTCGGTGGTGAAAACAAAAATCCCATGTGTGATAATTAAACAACATGTCACCATATGCCTAATCAGCGCATTTCTTTGGACATGAAAAGAATTGAATTTTGAATTTGGTGCTAATAACCTAAATTCCAGTGCATTTTTAAAATCTTCAAACATAAAATAACGCTGACACTCCTGTTGTGAGTGAATTAACCTAGTTTATTACAAATTAATGCTAAAACTCCCATTCGCAGCACTTTAAAAATTATTGACTGAAATTGTGATGACATAGTGAATGCATATCAATGTATTTACAATGTTAACAAGAAGAACATTGAAGAACCACCACAGAATGAGGCGCCCCCCTCAAAAGAAAAATGGTCGATATAGTTTAAGGAGAAAAGGGCCCATATCTAAACAAGAATTGACAAGACATAAATGAAAAGATTAGTTGCTAAGAAGAATCTCATAACTTATCAATCCTGCTCATAATGCATAGAGTAATTATAGAGATTCAACTAAGTCCAAGAACGCTTCATCTACCAACAAGAGTAAGTCTAGCATTATGAAAGTGTCGAATAAAGCCACTCCTCTAGACACTTCAACATTGCCTTGTATAGGTGAAATGATAAATTATAACATAGTGGAAGATATGAAGAAGACGCTAGGTAACATTTATATCTATGAGCTCACAAATATCACAGGCTAGCATGAACTTATTGTCGAGACCTTTTCACAACCTTTAACAGGTGATAAAGCTTCTTCCTCTCAAAAGGTGTCAGGTAACTCTTCAAGTCCCCTTGAATCTATAGTGAATGATTTAACATTAGAAGCTAACAATCTCTGCTCTCCATTTTTATTAATGTTTTAAATTTTTGATTATAATGTCCATAATTGTTTAGTAAACTCTCGTGCATCTGTAAATATAATGCCATTATCTGTAGTAAAGAAAATAAATAAAAAATGGGAGAAAACCGATGCACAAATTATTCAGTTGGACAGGTCTCTTATCCAGGCCATTGGTGAACTTAAGAATGTGCTTATTAGATTATCAAAGGATGATCTAGTTCACCAATGTATAACTATTGTAATTATGAACATACCAGAGGCTTATGGTGTACTTCTTAGTAGGGATTGGTCTAGCAAATTGCAAGGGTATTTTGCAACAGACTAGTCACATTTGTGGCTTCCATGTAAGAGCTGAAATAACTAGATTCAAGTGAACATTGAGTCATACATGAAACACACCATGATACCACATGAGGGCCACAACAAGCCTCTTACTTTTTCTGATCTAATTTTTGGGAGTTTCTTTCTTTAAATTGCCCTCGAGTGCTATCAGGTGCAACCATCACTCGTTCTACCAAATACACTAATAGAACTCCTTCCTTGTTCTCCAACTGATGCAAATGAAACATATAATATATACGTACATAATAATAGTAATAATAGTAATATCAGTATAGGAAGTGGCATAGTAGCTCATGATTTTTGGACTTTATATTTTGATGGTTCAAAGACGCGGGACGATTCTGGAGCTGTTTGTGTTCTTATAGACCCACACAATAAGAAGTATATCCTCTTATGTCATTTGGAATTATAGTGTACCAATTATACTGCTGAATATGAAGCACTCGTGCTTGGATTAAAAATATCCATCGATCTGAAGGTAGAGATTCTCAAGGTAATCGGTGAATTAGAGGTAGTCACTTGTCAGGTAGGAGATACTATCCACTATGTCTCACCACATCTTAAAAACTACTAATAGAAGGTATGGCCTTTAATTAGTCATTTTAAATATTTCAATATTATTTATGTTCATAGACATAGAAATGCCACAATATATGCATTAGCAAATGCAACCACTAGGATGTTGCCATTGAAAAATATTTTTTCTATTGAAATTGTATATAAACCATCTGTACTGGACAATGTCACTAATTTATTTATTTTTAATGATGACCAACATATACTACACTTTATGGCTAATGTGAATGTATTCAAGGATGTTGCCATAGATGAGGAAGAGCATGATCACTTTGAAGGAAGAATCCAACACAACAAAAGGAAACGTTATGCCTAAGGGTGTTGTTTCCTTAGAGAATTTATATGACCTACATAACCAATTTAGAGGACCAACCAATACGAAGAATCAGAGCTCAAACTTATCATCCAAAAAAGTCAATCTTGGGGCCTAAGAAGATCCAAAGTATGTGAACCTCAGTATAGGTTGTTCTTGTAACACCCTCCTCGCACAACTACCCATGTAAACGGCCAAATGGGGTAAACATGTGACCTGAGAATACTATGATTGGATTCAACCTCTTAGATGACCTTGAGGAAGTGGAATCAATGGAAACAAAACATACAAACCTTCCACATCAGCTAGAGGACTCCCAGGAACAATCTCAACCACTCAGGTAGCTAGCTCCTAGGTCCCATTGAGGTTTTAGACCACTTGACCCCTAGACGCTCCCATGATATGGACCTGATAGCGTCCTGGAGGCTCTAGACGCTCTCATGCCATGGCATGCCAGCGTCGAGGGACTATTTTACCCAGTTCTGTGCCAACGTCCCCAGGATTTGAGCTACTTTTTCAAGCCCAAAGCCCAGGTCACTGCCTAGAATTGAATGACACCTTTAGAATAGAAAGATAACAAGGAAACAATTATGTAAATGAAAATACTTGAACAAGACCTTAACCAAACCCCTATTAGCCATGATTGACATTTTGTCAATTAACATATCACAAATATCAGTAATCTATAGGTGTAAAAATAGATTTAAGCATAGGGGTCTCATACTTATCTGAGAATCACTATGAAGCATTGTTCCCTTATATTATTTTCTACGTTATCATCTATTAGGTCATAGATACATTGTTCATTCATTTACAAGTAGATGAGAGCCATACATAGGCACTATCATAAAACAAATACATAACCAACATAATAACAACAAAAATACCAAGGAAATCACAACCATATGATCCACATATAAACTAATATAATACTCATGGAAATAAAAGGATAAATGACCTCATATTGACGATGCAAAATCAAAACCTGGGATGGGACTGCCACATTCCACTAGACCATAGAATGGATGATCCAAATCTCTCTTCAACCATTCACCCCTGTTCCATATTACAAGAATGAATGTGGGACTCAAACCAAAAGAACCAACGAGGGCATCTGAGGCTAAATGACCTCACCGTCACCAATAGAAACCAGGCTTTACCGTAATCCATCCCGGATCACTAGGCCAACAAAATAAACATGTAATAATAGGCTTTACCATGATCTCCAACTGATCAATAGGTCAAACAAGCATAGATTCCGCCAGATTTCGCCACCTACACCATGAGGAATTTTCTTGTCTCCAAGTCTCTCAGGACTTACTACAATCTATAGTCGGATCTAGGGATCACTAGGCTCTAAACCAACCACCCTATAGGCTTTACCATATATCACTCCATTCACCAACAAGTATTCCTAAGCGTAATCAACAACAAAAACATCTTGGATTTACTGTATATCGCATCATTCACCAAGGATTCCTAGGCCCACCAAGGCACACAATCCTGGATTTATGACAACCCATAGTCTAGATCAAGGGTTACTATGCCAGTGGCTTTACTGTGATCCACGGTTTGGCTCAGAGACCACTAGGCCATGTGTTTTATCATTCATAGATCCACCTCACTCAACTTCGAATCCATTCGACAATCTAGCTCCACCAAAACATGAGAACACCATCACACCATGGCTATCAAGAAATATCAAGGCAAGGTTGAGAACACTGTCACACATGGAAAAACCCATCCCATAACAACAAAAGAACCACATGCTATACCATGCATGCTAAATCTAGCAAGGAAAACACATGAAAATCGTTACCTACAAAGGATACTATTGTAGCTTCTTGATCCTACTCTTCCTTGCTTGCTCTTTCCTTCTTTTCCTTTCTTGATCCAATGCCAAAGTGCTCCAAGAAAACTCTAAGTGACCAAGACTGTGAGAGAGAGAATAATGAGAGAGCTGCAAAACTAAACTAACAGAAGGTTACAAACTGATCCTCCTCACATGCAACCTATGACATTTCACCTTCCTTTTCTCCTAATTTCCATAATTTTCATAAATAAATGCGCCAAAAATGCCATTTTTCCTTTCCAAATCCTTAGCCACTACCTTTACCAATTTGTGTAGCCATAATAAACCAAATGAACACCCACTAGGATGCCTTGCCTAATATTCAACTTGGAATGAGTGTCCCATCAACCGTGGTTATTATTTTTTCCTTTATTAACTTTTATTACATGAAATTTTTGCCAGCGCTATTACAGAACCCTCCCCCTTGGGGGACACCATCCTCGATGTTCAACCACACATATACCTTAGTAAAACCACTGAAAAGAAAACATATTTTCCATGGAGCTTTATAACATATCTCGATGAAGTATTTACAATGATCACCCTGCTGAGAAGAAAACCAACATAAAAACACAACAACATGAAAACTATAATGACATGCACCCATACCGCCTATTGGAGCTTTATTACACATCTCATGGTTGTATTTACATCCATATACATATGTACATATACAAAAACATCATCAAACATGTACCAAAACATATATTAAAGACATATACCAAAACACCATACCAAAACTGCTTTGCCTCAACCGATAAGCAATAAAGGATACATAGCCCACATATGATCTGCCATCTCCCATGTAGCTTCATTTGGCCCAAACTACTTCCACTACACTTTAACTTTATTGATTGCTCGGTTTCGGAGAATGAACACCTTTTTTTGCAATATAAACTGGGGCTCTGGATGGAATTCTCCATCTTGTTCCACTTGCAATATAGACTAGTCAATCACATGATCAACATCTTTAACATAATTCTTGAGCAATGATAGATGGAAAAAGTCATGGACTTTCACTGTTGAAAGTAGTGCAAGTCGATAGGCTACTGGCCAAATCCTACCAATAATACTGAAGGGTCCATAAAACCATGGTGCCAGCCTGGCACACGATCCAATCCATAAGGAGTTCTTATTTGGTTTGATGTGCAAGTACACCTGTTTCCCAACCTAGAACTCTTGAACACCTTGTTCTGATATGCATATCTCTTCTGCCTATCCAGTGATGACTTTAGATTCTTCTTTATGACCTATATTTCCTATTCCATGTCCTCCAACATGTTTGGCCCAACCAACACCCTGTTAACTAGATTTCTCCAACTAATGGGAGTATTTCAACTCCACCCATACAATGCCTCAAATGGGCTCATCTTCAAATATTCATGATACCCATTGTTGTAAGCGAATTCTACTTGTGGAATATACTCTTCCCACTTTCATTCTTGATGCATCACGTACATCCTTAACATGTCTTCCAATATCATGTTGACCCTTTCAGTCTGTGCATCTGTCTGTGGATGATAAGACATATTGAAGGCCAACTCTATGTCCAAACCTATAAACAAATCCTTCCAAATCTTGGAAGTTAACTTTGCATCCCTCTCTGACACAATATTCATTTGAACACAATGAAATATAACCACATCTTGAATGAATACCTGTGCTACATTGTTAGCTGAGAATGTAGACTTCACTAGAATGAAGTGTGCTACCTTTTTCAACCTTTCCACAACAACCATGATGGAATCGTGTTGTCTCACTTTCCTCGACAAACCTATAATAAAATCCATGGAAATGAACTCCCATTTCCATTTTGGAATCGCAATCGGTTGTAGCAGTCCACCTGGATGCTTACACTCTCGCTTCACACACCGAAAATCTAAACACCTAGCCATACAATCTGCTACATCCTTCTTAAGATTCGACCAATAATAAAATTTATTCACTATTATCAATGTCTTCTGATAGCTTGGGTGACTTGAATATGGTTTCACATGAATCTTCCTCAAGATCACCTTCTTGAGCTCACTACTGTCTGACACATATATCCTATCTTTGAATATAACCAATCCGTTTATCATGAGATGATAGTCCACATCTTGTGCACCTGCACTTGCATCCATACCAGTACCTATACTACTACTTTCACCTGTACCTGTACCTGTATTACTACCTGCACCTATACTTGTACTTGTACTCTGCTACAACCTTTGCACAATATCCATATACCTGACATCCTTTTGACCTTGTTACAAGATACTATCCACTAAGTCTATCCCATAGGAGCTCATAGATGCTAAGTTATTTACCCGTAATCACTGGGTAAGAGCATCTACCACCCTATTCTCATTTTATTTGATGTACCTGATCTTGAAGTCAAACTCACTGATCGTGGGAAATCATCTAGATTGCCATACATTTAGATTTAGTTGGTCAAACAAGTACCTCAACCCAATGTGATCACTCAACAACAAAAAACTCCTACCAAGAAGATAGTGCCTCCACATATTCAATGCATGTATGATCGTTGCTAAGTCAAAATAATGTGTCAAGTAGTTCTGCTCATGTTCGTTTAGTTTTCATGACTCATAACATATCACCCATCCTTCCTGCATAAGGACTCTATCAATTCCTCTCTTGCAAGTATATGTACATACTACAAATTCTTTGTTCGGATCTACAATCTGTAACACTGGTGCATGTGTCAACAACTGCTTAAGTTGCTCAAAAATTGCCTCACACTCCTCTGTCCATTCAAACTTCTTACCTTTCCTTTGTAATAATGTAACAGGATAAGAAATTTGTGAGAAGTTCCTAATGAACCTCCTGTAATAGCCTGCCAATCCCATGAAATATCTCACCTCATCCACATTCCAGGGAGCTACCCACTCCATGATGGCCCTTATCGTTTCTGGATCCACTTCTATTCCCTCCTTGGAACATGTCCCAAGTAGTGTACCTCATTCTAGAAGAAAATACACTTGTTGAGCTTAGCATACACCTGATGCTCTCTCAACAACCTCAAAACTGCTGCTAAATGCTTGATATGCTCTTCCTCATTTTTATAATATAACAATATGTCATCAACGAAGACAATAGAAAACTTGTCCAAATATGGACACAACGCACTATTCATCAAGCATATAATGTAGCTGGAGCATTAGTCAAACCAAATGGAACTACAACAAACTCATAATGCCCATACCTAGTCCATAAATATGTCTTGTAAATGTCCTCCTCTTTGATGTGTACCTGGTGGTATCCTAATCTCAAATCAATATTCGAGAACACTACTGCTCCCTCCCACTGATCAAACAAGTCATCAATCCTCGGTAACAAACACCTGTTCTTGATAGTCACTTTGTCCTACTGCCTATAATTAATGCACAATCTAAGCGTACAATCCTTCTTCTTCACAAACAATACTGGTGTGCCCCAAGGTGATACACTTGGTCTAATGTACCCTTGTCCAAAATTTCCTTCAAATGAAACTTCAAATCTACCAATTCAAGTGTGTTCATCCTGTAAGGTGATTTTGATGCTCGAGCTGCCTCCGACACTAACTCAATAGAAAAGTATACCTCTCTATGAAGTGGCAACTCTGAAATATCCTTAGGAAATACATTCTGAAACTATTTTAGAATTGGGCACCTACTCAAAACACCTACATCCTCAAATTCCTTACCTTTGTCGCTAGAAATATGCACTACAAATAACACACACCCTTTCCTATGACTACACTTTTCCTGCATAGTTGTCACCATCCTAAATGATGTGGCTTTCTTCTAATTTCTTTGTAAGACTCTTGGTTCCTCATTGTCATCCACACCCAATGGATTTGCCATAAAAATCCACCTTGGTCCTATGAAGGCACAACAAATCCATGCCCAACAACATATTGTATTATCCCAATGGTAATACATCCAAATGTGTTGTGGTAGGCATACCATTCAAATCAATGCACAATCTCTTACCCAATGATGAACTCTCTTCTTTGTACCTATAGCCAACTGCACTAACTAGGATTCTACATGCAATTCCTTACTAAAACCACACTTATCCACCAAGCCAGGACTACCATAGCTATAATTAGATCTAGGGTCAATCAAGATATAAATAACTTGATCAAAAAGCTTACCGTCCATATCAACGTTAGATGCCTAATGGTCTGCCTGTTTGTTATCCAATACTGCATAAATACGAAGAATGCTCTGACCAAAATCTACAATAGTTTGTGCCTCCTGCGCACTATATATCTCAAGCCTACCACCATGATTCTGTGGAAAACATCTCTTAAGGTGCTCCTTACCACATGTCCAACACTCCAACTGACTAGTACCCTCACCTCTATGTTGCTGCTATGATCCATGTCCCTATCTAGTTGCATTGAACCTCTTTTGCGGTGCCACATTTTCTTTCTCATCTGCATTCTAAGGCCTTGCTCTTTTCAGCTGCTATTTACCTTTACCTTTGTCTTTTCCTTTCCATCCTTGCTGAGATTCATTCTTACGCTTTGATTGTTTATAGAAATGATTCAATTTCTGAATAACTTCCTCAAGTGCCCAAGGCTCATCATACTTAATCCGATCTCTAAAATCTAATGGAAATCCAATGACAAACCACTGAAATTTAGCCTTCTCATCCTTAAGATATAGTACATAATTCAATAACTCCAAGAACTTAGTTGTGTAATTTTGTTTGTTATTGATCCCATCTTTAGCTCATAGAATTATTTGGCCTTACTATCGTAGTACTTTTCTAACAAGTATTTCTTGTTGAAAAGCCTCTTGAACTCATGCCAGATCAACTCCTCTATCCTGATGTCTCTGACTCGCTTCACATCTTCCCACCAAATTTCTGCTTTACCCTTCAAGTTGAAGATAGAAATTATGGCCTTTATGTTTTTTGTGTACGCATGCAACTCAATGAACTTGTTCATCCCAAGTATGCAAGCCTCTGCATTTATGGTTTCTTCAAGTCTCCATCAAAAGTAGGTGGCTTTGCTATGTTAAATTGATCTGGTAAGTATACCCTATCACTCCTCTTGTAAGGATGATAACGATGACGATCAAGATGACTATCAAAACCAAAACTAGAATATATCCATCACCTCTCCTATCTAAAGTATCCAACAATATGCCATCTCCATCAAGAACCATGTCATCTCTATCTGACCTGTGACCACCATGAGACCTATTGCCATATGCCCCATTAGTTATGTCCTCCTATCCATGGCTGATTCACAGTGGCCCTTATCACTACAATTCTGATAAACATTGAAGGAGTATAGAATTAACCTCTGTTTGTTTCTCTTGTGCCTGTATGATCCCGTCATTGTCTACCTTACAACTCCTTATTTATTCATTCAATATTCTCAATGTGTCTGCCAAATCATAAGAGTGTCCAACAACACACTTCTCATCTGATTCATAGGGAGAGCCTTTTGAATCTACCATCTTGCTAGTCATTTTGATCTTTTTCCTACCAGGCATACTATGTAAGCTAAACCAAATCACAAAAAACCAACGTACCTTATCAAACATCGGGGAGGATATCTCATCTATAAGAACAACTAATCAATGTAATACATTTATAACATAATCATGACAGCATATATACATATAGTACATAAGCACATAACCATGTAATCATCAATCTAGCTAGAGTCAAGTCATCAATGCATGACCATATCAACTACACATACCATGACCTCATGTGTGATAACAACAACCATAGCAATGTACATTGACAATAGGCAAGCATAAACAACATGTAGAAAATCATATGGTCATGATGACATACTTCATAGCAACAACATCCTATTTCACATGGCGACATCACTACAACCATGAATAACACAATGCATATGCAACAAGCACATCCACCACAAGGATGATTAACACACATGAAAATGACATGAATGCATGATAAAAACACTACCCATCCAATTCGAGGGGTGAACCATGATCTGATACCACTTTGTAACACCCTCCTCCCACATCTACCCAATTAACCGGACAACCAGGGTAAATGTGTGGCGAGATGCTACTATGATTGGATTCAACCTCCTAGATGACGTTAAGGAAGTGGAATTGACAGAAAACATAACATACAAACCTTCCACATTAGCTACAAGACTCCCAGGAACCATCCCAACCACTCAGGTAGCTAGGCCCTCGGTCCCACTGAGGTTTTAGACCAATTGAGCCCAAGGCACTCCCATGATATGGACCTGACAATGTCCAGGAGGCTCTGGACGCTCTTATGCCATCCAATGCCATCGTCCAGGGCCTATTTCTTCTAGTGATGTGCCAATGTCCTCGGGATTTGAACCACTCTTTTAGGCCCAAATACTAGGTCACTACTGAGAATTGAATGACACCTTTATAACAAAAAGATAACAAGGAAAAAATGATGTAAATGAAAATACTTGAACAAGCCCTTAACCGGACCTCTACTAGTCATGACATGCATTTAATAAGTTGATTTAATAACCTAAGATTAATATATAAATTTAAGTGATTAACTAAAAAGGAATTAAATAAATTATTTTATTAACCAAGAAAAATTCTCTAAACCCCCCCTTCACCATGAAATTCTAATATTATGAATTCAATATTATTAAATCAATATCTATATGACTAAATCAATATTATTAAATCCATATTAATATTATTGTTAATAATTTTAATTCCACTAAAACAATATTATTAAAATAACCCCCTTTCACTTATCCCTAATAACAATAACAATAAGTTAACCTAAATAATACTCCATAGTAATTTTAATTGTTTAAATAAATTATTAATGAATTAAATATATTAACTTAATAAAGAAAAATACTTATCCCTAGTGATTTAAATAAATTAATATTTATAATTTAAATAAAATACATTCTAATATATAATTATATGAAATTATTTATTATTATTATTTGTTGACTTTTTTAACATTAAAATATTATCTCGCTATTTTTCTATTAAGTTGTTGATGGTCAACCTAGTCAACCTAGCTGTTGGGAAGGTCTGCTCTCCCTATTTAATGTGTGGCCATGGTCTGACTCCTCAACTTGTCCTGACGATGAACCACACTAGTTGGTTCGAAACGCGTCGACAAAGGTTTTCTACATGTGATTTATGCCGAAACTCTTTTTATAATTGACATGCATTTCATTAAACACATCACAAATATGTAATCTATAGGTGTAAACAACATATTTAAGCATAGGGGTATCATACTTATCGAAGAATCACTATGAGGCATTGTTCCCTTATATCATTTGTTGCATTATCATCTGTTAGGTCATAGATACAATGTTCATTCATTTACAAGTAAAAGCATGGTGATACATAGCCATTGTCATTGTTGGCCCTCGTTTTTAATCCAATTTTGCTTAATTAAATACACTTAATTTCCATGTTATCCATCCATTTACCATCCATATACACCCTATTTTGACCAATTTATGCATATTTAGGTATATAAATTAAGTTTTGCAATTTTTAGATGTTTTTACAAAAATTGGATTTTAAGTGCATTTTTGGACAGGACTAAAAATTCTTGTAATGGCTTCATTGATGTCATATTTGCATGACACCTGGGCACGAGTTGAGCACATTTCTAGAAATCCTGGGAACTAAAAATGGACTTGTTCCTATTGGTTCGGTCAAACTGAGCTTAAACAGGCCCAGTCAAAGTTGGTCAAACAAGGCGAGTCATTCAAGAAATCCCTAGGAAATAGGCCAAAATTAGTGATTTTTTGGATTTTTCCAAATTTTTTGTAACTAAATGGGTGGATTAGACTAGGATATATGGGATTAGGATATATAATTTTGTTAGAGACTTTTTAGTCAAGTTTGTTTATTATTTCTCTATTTAAGCGAAGACTATTGAAGTCTTAAGGATGTAGAATTTATGTAATCTGATTTTGAGACTCTTTGAAGGCAGAAAGTTAATTGAAGAACCTGTTTCATTTCAATTTTTTGTTCATGCTTGGTTGATTTACTAAAGTTTCTATAGATGATATTTCTTCAAGTGTGCAAGGCAAGGGTGGAGGGCCCCCGCACCAAGCTAAGCGCACTTGGTTAAATTTTCATAGTTTTCATAAATTAGTTCTTGTTTCAAATGTATTTAAATGTGTGATGATTGCTGAATGAATATTGGTTTAATTCTAATATACATATGAAGGGATACACAAGAATTTAATTAAATTCCCCTTCTATTTGATCTTCAACTAAAACTGAATTTCATTCTCCTTTTCTTATTTAAAGTTATTTCTGCATTTCTGGGTTGAAGCAATGGTGATTATGATAGAGTAGAATTGTGGAGAAGGACAACCTGGTCCTCCTTAGTTAGGAGCCTCTTCTTTTACATCTTCTACATCATAAACCACTATTAATTAGTGCTTTTGGATTTCTCTTCATGGAAATAGTATTGTAGGGAAGGACAATCAGGTTCTCCTAAGTTAGGAGCCTCATCCCCCATATTATTTAAGTGAATTAGAAATTACTTAATTAGAGTTTATATTTGTAATATGTGTTTCTTTTAATATTTCTATTTCATCTTCTAAAATTGACTACCATTGGAATCCATAGACTTTGGACATGCTTCTAAGCTTACAAGCCCGGATTGATAATTAAATACTTGTGTTAATTTACATAGTAAATTGACCCAACATTTTTGGCGCCATTGTCGGGGAAGCATACTTCAATATAGTCAATTAGAAAGATTAAAAAATAAAAATAAAAATAGAACAACAACAAAACATTAAAAAAAAACAAAAACACTTTTCATTACGGTTATTCATGCTTAAACATAGAAATTAGGAAGGTAGGTTCCAAAACAAAACCTCCAAACCACTAATAAAAACACACTAACTACTAAATCCATTTGCAAAACAAGATTTACAAAACATGATGTTAAATAAATCATTTAGAGAAGGAGGGTATGCCACCACAAGACTATTCTCAAATCCTTGTCCACAATTTAGAATAGTCACTAGGAATGAATCTTCATTTCAAAGGATAGAAGAGCAACAAAGTATCCATCAAGAGGATCCACAAGAAGAGAACCTAGAAGCTTCTTCTAGTTATCTTTGTAAGGAGATAAATGAGTTATGGATCACATGCAATGAAGTTCAAACAATAGAGCTAGAAATTGAAGAATTTATAGAAGATCCCTTGTGCATTCATGATTTTGAACAAGTTCCACAAGAAGAACTTTGTGCTATGATAGTTGAACAAAATAAAAAACTTAAATATCACATTCAAACTTGGTTTCAACTAGTCATTAGGCCACAATACCACTCCATTTTTCAACATTCTTTAGCATCAAATCTTTATGATCAACTAATTTTTCAAGTCCAAGTATTCATTAAGGTATATTTTTCAAACATGGATGTGAGTCTACTTATGATCTTGTTACACAAATGGATGCATTGGAAATTCTCTTATACTTGAGAGAATGACTTATTTTTCTACAATAGAATAGGATAGAATAGAATAAATAAATAAGTAGAATGAGTTCACAATAAGACTTCCATAATAATTTTGTTTCAAACTCTCATGAATAATTCTTCAAATCATTGTTCAATACTCATTTGGAAGGATTTTATGGAAAAATTCAGTAAATAATATCTTGAAAACTAGTTTTTAAACCTATTTTTCAATTTTGATCACAAATGAAAAAGACAAGGTAAAAATAAACACTAGATCTCAAGAGAAATTTTGAGGACAGAGTTGTTACAGCCTATATTTGAGGTGTCTAATCGAAATATTTTCACTTGATATGCATAGGGAAGTTAGCCCTTAGAATATAGTTTCTAAATCAATTTTAATCACCTCAATTCGATATCATATGAAAATGTTATTATTGAAATACTAATTGCTTCTAGAAAAAACTGCATGGTGACAATTCTAGGTTTTGATTGTTCATTGACATATTTAACGTACCAAATCATCCTCTTTTCAAAACTTGTTTATATGGGAGATCGATATTCAAGTCTAGATCTATACACAATTTGAATCATCCCATTTGGAAGTCAAATGAAAAGGATATGCCACATTTAATGACTACATGTCTTCAAATCAACATAGTAAAACTCTGCCTTTTAGGTTTGTTCATCACCAATTTTGTGATATCAAACCTAATGATTTTAAAAAAATGTTTCTACTGGATGGAAAAAAATGAATCTACTTTAATATACAAGTGGAATCACATAAATCCGATCTTTAAAGAAAATGTTACACTCTAAATAGTGATTGTTGGTCTAATCGACAATTCACAAGAAACTCTATCAAACATGGTACTCTTTATCATTTTTCGCATACCATTTCAAACCATTTTGAAACCCTATTTATACTGGAATTATCCATATGAATTAAATTTAAATTGGATTTTTAATCACTCCAATTGGACATAAAACAAAGATTTTGTGAGCGAAATACCACTAGGAGGTCTAGGTTGGCCACCATTCCTCAAGGGGTAAACAAATGCAATTTCTTTGAATATCATCTTTGGACTTGTTTTTAAGAATTGCTTGTAATTATTATACATATTTCTTGGAAGAAGAGAGATTGTACACCTCTCTTCCTCCATTATCTAATATTGTATTTTAGGGAAGTGCTATGTTTTTATAGGTCCCCGGAGGATTTGACAAGTCAATTTCATAGATGAAGGATTTTCAAAATCAATCTTTAAAAATTCATATCTACGAATATGAAATGAAAGTATTCAAGTGAAAATGAAGTGGGAATTCACCAGATATTGAGTTCATCCAATGAAACTCAAATTTGTGAAGCTTTCTCTTAGTTGCTGACCAACAATGCCAACAACCCTACAACATGAATTGAGGTCGAGGCAAAATGCATGAAGCTAATAATAAGAAGAAGAAGTCAAGTTTTGTACCATGAAAACTCACATCCATTGCCTAAGAAGCCTTTCATAAGCCATATTGTTCATGATGTCAGTCATCTACCATATTGTATGTTAAGTTCCGCAATCATGCATGTTGAAGTCCATACCTATTATATATCTATCTATCCATCTACTCTTAGATCATGAATTCAACCTATACTAATTTCATAAGCTTTCCATACTTCACTACACCATTATATGCCACCTCCATCCAGAAAAGAAAAAAAAAGTTAGAAAAGTAATAAAGGAATTTGGTTGTGAAAATCCAGGAGACTGGCACAATACAAACTTGAATTTATATCAAAAAACCAACTTGTTTGGCCAATATGAATTCTCTATTTTGTTTTACTATATCAACAATTTGATTTTGCAGGAATCATCCTCCAAAATAGCAAGAATTGGGGACAAGTCTCAGAATAGGCAAGGGGGAAGATTCATAATAAAATTATGCAAATAGTTTGAGAAGCTATATTGAAGGGACCTGAATTACATGACAGAAGAAACCTGAAACATTGTTGAAAATTACATGACATAAGGGACCTGAAACATTATTTATAATATCACTGCGAAAGGGACCTTAACAACAACAACTTTCAAGCTTGATGTACATGTTAGAGGGGACCTGTAACATCATTTACAAATTGCAAAAGGGACCTAAACAACATCAACATTTTAAGATCCTAAATCAAGATCAGATGTGAAAAAATGAAAGCAAAAATGAGTCTCTACATTTCATCAGAATCTATCTTGGAAGAACCATCATTATGATAATGAAGACATCGTCAACCATCAACCAGTATTTTGACCAAAGGACATCAATATATTTATGGGAGTACAAGTACAATAAGTGAGAGAAAATTTTCTCTTAAAATCTCAATTTAAAAAAAAATCCTAGAAATTGTTAAGACTAATTTAGTTTGATATGAATTCTACTTCACCTATATCCTACCTACATTTCAAAACACTACCTTCATTATCCTATCCATCATAATCATATTCATTATAATCCTATCCCTATTCATTACCCCTTTCCTACAATTACCTTCATACATTAACCATCATTACATATACCATCATTTCAATCATTCCATATACCATCACATTAAACCTAATTATTTTCTTAAGCATATGGATCAAAAATGAAAGGCTAAACATTCAAATTATTTTTGACCTACAAAACAAAAAAGGTTAGTGTCATAATAGAAATTTAATTTTAAAAAATGACCATTCTAGGGTCATTCTAAAATTAAATTAAACAATAAAAATTTGAAAACCTAAGCTACAAGTGCAATATGTAAATATATCATATGATAAAAAGCTAAGGTATCGAAATGGGAGCACAATGCAAATGGCAAAACCCAA
Source organism: Pinus tabuliformis (assembly GCA_031772625.1). Lineage (NCBI taxonomy): Eukaryota > Viridiplantae > Streptophyta > Pinopsida > Pinales > Pinaceae > Pinus > Pinus tabuliformis. The sequence continues at coordinate 1,518,549,928 of CM062818.1, read as the reverse complement.
GTTGAAATGTAAATACAATGCAACGAAGGACATGGAATTATGATGCAAACAAACTAAAGTATGGGCATGTAGCATAATGAGGGTGGTCATGAATGAAAGATGAAATGTTAGAGAACATGGGCAGCATAATAAGGATGTAAAATGGAATGACAAGAACGTGGTAAGTGAGTACACACATTGAAACATACGCAACCACAGGTACGCAAGCAAAGACATGGTTGGATGTGAAAAATGGTAAAAATATATTAAAAAATATGCTACATCTAACCTTCACCATTACAAAGAAACAAGCTTTGAGATAAGCCTTTCTTCTACCATCATAGCCAGAGTCTAGCTCAGAAAGAAAGGGAGTAACACTGTGCATCCACATGCGTTCATACAACACCCTCGGTTGTGGATAAAATGAACAACAAGAATGAAAGATTAAGGAGAAGGATGTGTAATGCAGAGAAATCATATGCAGAGAAGAAGTTGCATTAAAAATAAGTGAGAGAAAAAAAACTAAAAAATTCGTGGGGAAATAAGGAAGGGTGCATTGGTTTTAATGAAGAGGATTACAAGCCAAGATATTTGCTACGCTAATTTGACCAAGCTCACCAACAAATTCCATAAAATCTATAGAATGAAGAGGAACACGAGTTAATAACTTTGAAACGTCTTCAAGTTGCTGCCAGATCAAAGAATTTTTAAAAGAAGAGAGGAGAATTTTGTGAAATTTTTTGAAAAATGGAGATTGAAGAATGTGGTCATGGATTAAAAACAAAATATCTGGAGCATATCTCATTAATTACATCGAAAAATTCTGATATTGAACTGTAAGTTATAAATTCCCTAAGTCACGATGTTTGAGCTTAATTGAGAATGTAGATAAGTTAGTTTTTAAACATATGCTAGTTTAGATATCAAATCGGAGTTGAGGTGTGTTGTTGGCAATTTAAACTCGAAGTTTGGGACTTCAAGTTCCATTAAAGGCATCCTAAATAGGGTATGAGCATACTTTGAGTTGCTTATTGTTGAAGCGAAGTCGATGTTGAAGTTAAACTCGAAGAGAATGTTTTAGACTAGTGTTAGACTGGTGTTAGAATAGATTGATTTTTTTAATGCCAGAAGATTGCAAATCACATTCCAGAAGCTGAAGTGCAAAACACAGAGCCTTCTCTTCATTTTTAAATAGTGGCAACCTAGAATTCAATATATCAGCCCAAAATTTGATAGCAGAATAGAAAATCGATTTTCCAGAAATCGATTTCTAAAAAGGTATTAACCAGTGGTGCAAATCAAACAGTCCAGTTCAAAAATTCTGGGTATACATTGAAGATTCTTGGTAAGAAAACACTTTTGCAGTAAAAAATATAAGGAATTGAGCCAACGGGAAGTGGAAGAAGGAGGTAAGGATTCGAGCACCATATCTTCTAGAAAACATTGAATTCAGCTACAGTTTAAAAAAAAAAAGAAAAACGAGATTTTTAATAAGCCACTATTTTTCATGGCTTTTTCTGAGCAAACTGAAACGAAATTTGAAAAATGAAAACATGGGTTTTCTTCAGAACAAGCCCAATTAGGATAATTGTGGACAATTTTCTCCAATTCATTGTTATTTGGGATATTTTCCTGGTTCTTTCAACCCTCGTTCTGTAGATTGCGTGGAGTGTTTGAGTTTAGTTAAGAATCAAGGTGAGAGATTTGTTTTAAATTGGTTTTTAGTGAAAAATTCAAGTCCAAGTTATAGTTACATGGTTTTCAAATCAGAAGACTCTCGTTATCTAATTGATAGTGTAGCCCAAGTGTGTTGGTGGAAGCATAATCCAAGTCTAAATAGATATTTTCTTGCAACATAAGTTAAAAATTCAAATTAGTAGAGTTGGTTTCATAACATATTTGGTGCAACATAATCAAAGTCCAAATTAACATATGTCTAGTGGCAGCGTAGGTTCAAGATCAAAGTTCCAAGTGTAAGATTGGAATTAAAAAAATTCAAGTACAAGACCCCAGTTTCATTCTTATTTACACAAAATGCCAAAACAAAGCTCGTTCACAATGGTGTCAAGTGGTGTTGGTGATTGCACAACAGTGCAAAAATTATGAACGAAATTTTTCAAAATCAAGTGTTAGTTGCTAGAGAAAAGATAGGTGCCATAAGACTGCAAATTTTCTTATATCTCTCCCAGAAATCAATTTTTGAAAGAATTACAACACAGATATTTCTTCTTGTTCCAGAAATTGATTTTAAAAGGAATTATAACACATAAATTGTCTCATGAATATTCAACAATGAAAAGTTCTTTGCATTTCAGCCCAAGAATTTGGCATCACAAGTTCAAAAATTGCTCTTTATTTTGAGCGACCAAGAATGCACATATTAGTCCAGAATTTGGTATTTTAATTCAAAAATTTCTCCTCATCTTTGTGGGTATTCAACAGTCAGAGGTTTCTTCTTGTTTTTATAGACATTCAAATCAAAGTTCTGGTAAAGTATTATCTTTGTGCTATCAAATTTTTCCCTCAAGTACCTCTACAAGTTGAAATTTCTTTGTTATTTAAAGATTGCAAATGAAAATTTCTTCTTTAAACAGAGTCATTACCTTGTCCATGAGATTGTTCACTGGTGAGGGTTATTTAAATTGGTACAAAAACCAAAAATAACAAAGCCATCCAGATTTAAATATGGGAAGTAGAATTGAGCCCACTAGATTTCAAATAAAAAATTGGAATAAGGAGACTATAGAGAAACTCTATCAAGTTGGCTTATTAGAGTTTCTTAGGAAGTTTAATGGGCATAATGCAAAAGTGATAGAGATGTTTGTGTCTAACTTTGCTAATGAGAAAACCATGGTAGGGGACATTGTTGTTCCAATCACACCAGAATACCTTTCTCAAGCCACAAATCTATCAATGACAGCAAAATAATATTATAAAGGGAAACATTTTAAAGAGAAGGGATGGAATTACTTTTTAGAGAAGTAGAGGAAAAGAACATTTGACAAAACCAAGGGGATTTCAAAGGAATGGTTGAGAGAACCATGAGAATAATTGGATGTCATTATTCAGAAATACTTTATCGTGATGGAATATCCATAGGTAGAACAATAGGGAGGTTAGCATGCAGAGGCAGAAGATCAAAGAGGAGAAAGCAAGCATGAGGACATGCTTGAAGATTAGCAAGGGGGAGATGTTGGCCCTCGTTTTTTATCCTATTTTGCTTAATTAAATACACTTAATTTCCATGTTATCCATCCATTTACCATCCATATACACCCTATTTGACCAATTTATGTATATTTAGGTATATAAATTATGTTTTGCAACTTTTAGATGTTTTTACAAAAATTGGATTTTAAGTGCATTTTTGATAGAACTAGAAATTCCCGTAATGGCTTCATTGATCTCATACTTGTAGGACACCTGGGCATGAGATGAGAACATTTCTAGAAATATTTGGAGCTAAGAATGGATGTGTTCCTATTGGTTCAGTCAAATAGAGCTTAAATAGGCCCAGTCAAAGCTAATCAAACAGGACTAGTCATTCAAGAAATCCCTAGGAAATAGGCCAAAATTAGTGATTTTTGGGATTTTTCCAAATTTTGCGTAACTGAATAGGTGGATTTGACCAGGATAGATGGGATTAGGATAGTTAAGGTTGTTAGAGACTTTTTAGTCAAGTTTTTTATCATTTCTTTATTTGAGCCAAGACTATTGAAGGCTTAAGCATGTAGAATTTATGTAATATGATTTTGAGACTCTTTGAAGGCTGAAAGTTAATTAAAGAACCTGTTTCATTTCAATTTGATTTTCATGCTTGGTTGATTTACTGAAGTTGTTGTAGCTGAGATTTCTTCAAGTGTGCAAGGCAAGGGTGGAGGGCCCCCACACCAAGCTAAGTGCACTTCTTGGTTAAATTTTCATAGTTTTCATAAATTAGTTCTTATTTCAAATGTATTTAAATGTGTGATGATTTTTGAATGAATATTGGTTTAATTCTAATGTATATATGGAGGGACACATAGGAATTTAAGTCAAATTCCCCTTCTATTTGATCTTGAACTAAAACTGAATTTCATTCTCCTTTTCTTATTTGAAGTTATTTATGCATTTCTGGTTTGAAGCAATGGTGATTATGATAGAGTAGAATTGTGAAGAAGGAAAAACTGGTCCTCCTTAGTTAGGAGCCTCTTCTTTTACATCTTCTGCATCATAAACCATTGTTAATTAGTTCTTTTGGATTTCTCTTCATGGAAATAGTATTGTAGGGGAGGACAATCAGGTTCTCCTATGTTAGGAGCCTCATCCCACATATTATTTAAGTGAATTAGAAATTACTTAATTAGAGTTTATATTTGTAATATGCATTTCTTTTAATATTTCTATTTCATCTTCTAAAATTGACTACCATTGGAATCCATAGACTTTGGACATGCTTCTAAGCTTACAAGCCCGTATTGATAATTAAATGCTTGTGTTAATTGACATAGTAAATTGAACCAACAGTCATAAAACATATACATAACTAACATAATAGCAACAAAAATACTAAGGAAATCATGACCATATGATCTACATATAAACCAGTATAATACTCATAGAAATACAAGGAGAAATAAACTCATATTGATGATGAAAAATCCAAACTCAGGATGGGACTACCATTTTCCACCAGACCATAGAATGGCTCAGCCAATCTCTCTTCAACCATCCACCCCCCTGCCATATTCCAAGCATGAATGTGGGACTCAAACCAAAAGAACCAACCAGTTCATCTGAGGCTGAACCACCTCACCCTCATTAATAGAAACCAATATTTATCGTAATCTATCCTAGATCACTAGGCCAACACAATAAACATGTAATAACAAGCTTTACCATGATCTCCACCCAATCATTAATCAAAAAAAGAATAGATGCTGCTAGATTTCTTCATCTACACCATGAGGAATTTTCCTATCTTCTAGTCTCTCAGGCTTTATCACAATCCACAGTTCGATCTAGGGATCACTAGGCCTTAAATCGAGACACAACCTCTAGGATTTACCATATATCCTACCATTCACTAAAAAGGGTTTCTAGGCCTAATCAAGGAAAAACACCTCTTGGCTTTACTGTATATCCCACCATTCACCAGCAAGGATTCCTAAGCCCACCGAGGCACACAATCATGGCTTTATCGCAACCCACAGTCTAGCTTAGACGTTACTAGGCTAGTAGATTTACCATGATACACTGTCTAGTTCAAGAACCACTAGGCCATGTGTTCTATCATTCAGAGATCCATCTCACTCAACTTTGAATCCATCTGGTAATCCAACTCAACCAAAACATGAGAACCCCATCACACCATTATTGGAAATAATACTAAGAGGGGGGGGTGAATCAGTATTAGTCAAGTCAATAAAATTTTTCTTTTCATACTCAAATTTATATACACTACTTCCATGTGGGCAACCAGCGTGTACACGCAACTATGTTTAAGGAAACAAGCGTATATCTAGCAAACTAATGATTCAGTTAATTCATCATATGTTGATCTTTAGTCTATGCATCAATACTTTATTAAACATTAAACAGTAACCGTATGTAGTTAATAATAGATTAAACCATCACACGTAAGCAACAGACATGAAGACCAAGATTTAAGGTGGAAACCTAATGTGGGTGAAAACCACCTACTGTTTTCGTCTCTGTCTTCTTTTAATAATAAGAAAATTTGTTTACAACATTGTACTGGTGCAGACTCATACCAGTATGCAAGCTTCTACCTGCAGAAGGCTACAACCTTCTCTCGTTCTCCAACTTCTACTGGAAGGAAGCTACAACCCCCTAGCTCTTGTACTAGCCGATATGTTTACTAGCACGTAGGCGCCGACCTACAAAAGGTTACAACCTTCTCTCTTCCTCCAGGGACCACGTTTCATAAATTTTCAGACTAGATACTCCAGGAACACAACATCTTAATCTGAAGGCCATGTTTCATCTAATTTTCATACTGGACCCATCAACAACATTGAAGCTCAAAATCAATCATTATTGTAATACAACCATCAAACACATCTGCATTAACTAATCACTGAAACTCAATACTTACTTTCTGAATCGACCACAGTTGAATCAATCCATCCATGAATCTCTAACATAACTGAATCAAACATACTTTAATCAATTTCAACAAATCAACTGGAATAGAGAGATCACTGTAACCAGTACACAGATTTGTACCTAGAACACTGCATTATCATTCAGAACCTGCTGTAACCTCAAAACCATACATTAGAGGTATACACAACTTGGAAGAGTTGAACCAACGTGTATATGCAACTTCATCAAAGTGAACCAGTGTATATATCTACAAATACTTACCTATAACTTCGATGCACTTCTCGACTTTAGACATACCCAGATCATCACATATAAAGGATAATACATGTGTTAGCAACTAGATCTAGCCCATCAGATCACATAATGATAAGTCATTATGATCCTGATCCATCAACCATCATCACTGAAGAAAATCACTATCAATCTGAACACTGTTACTAGAATGCAGTCACCAGAACATAAAGCAAAACCCAGAACTCTGCATCAACAACAAGAATCAATTGGAACTTCAAACATCATAGTTCACAAGGTATATGCTACTTTGATGTGTCTAACTTGCGTGTATATGTGCTTTTACCAAAGTCAAACAGCGTATATATCTGTAAATATTCAATCATAATTTTGCAGCTATTCCAGACTTCAATTATACCTTGATCATAATATTTACAGAACAACACATGCATCAGTATACAGATCTAGAATAAACATGATCAAACCATATAAAGATAATTCATTCCAAGCCTTAAGATCCCAATCCATCATTAGATCTTGTACTCCATCAACCACTAAGGTTCCTCCTTGGCTCAGATCAAGCAGAGCATCATAAACCCATAACCTGCATACTGGATCTCACACTTCATCAGATATTCGATACTTTCACACTTTGCCCTAATGATATTCTCCTCCTTTTATAGTTTTAGGCCTTTCTCAATACCATGGACCAAAACCACTTAGGACCAATACCTTAGACCCAAATACCTAGGGTCAATAACTCGGACCAAATACCATGGACCAATACCATGGATCAAAATACCATGGACCAAATAATTCGGACCAAAAACAAAGTTTTCCAAGGTATACGTGCTTTTCCTTCTGTAAAAGTGCGTGTGTATGTTATATGCTCCTTTTGTTCTATTAACCTACGTGTATACGCAACTTGGTCAAGGTGAACCTATGTATACCTCTCTTTATTCATTCTGTGAAGACTGATTTGTAATTATTTGATGTTTACCTATTATATTGTGATCTTTCATCTGATTCTTTGAAGCTGCCCTACATTTCATCACATTTGTAAATACTACTATCATGCATTATGTCACATCTGATATCTCTTCTATAGATTCATCTAGTTACCATATATAAGTGAGTTGTTCTACTACAAGTGGGTTGCCATCAAGTACAACACATGCATCATAATTCCAATAACCATGGCTATTCTAAAATAGCAAGGCTAGGCTGAAAACACTGCCACACCTAGGAAACTCCATGCCATAATATAAAAATAACCACATACAATACCATGCATGCCAAATCTAGAAAGGAAAACACACATCCAAATCGATACCTGCAAATAATATTGTTGTAGCTACTTGATCATGCTCTTCCTTGCTTGCTCCTTCCTTTCTCTTTCCTTCTTTTCCTTTCTTGTTCCAATGCCAAAGTGCTCCAAGAAAACTCTGTGTCCAAGAGAGAGAGAGAGAGAGAGAGAATAATCGGAGAGCTCCAAAACTGAACTAACAAAAGGTTAAAAACTAATCCTTAGAAGCCTTTTTATCAATTTGGCCTATATTTTCTTCATTTTCAATTATTTTCCTTCATTTTTGTCCTCACATGCAACCTATGACCTTTCACCTTCCTTTTCTCCTAATTTCCATTATTTTCATAAATAAATGTGCCAAAAATGCCATTTTCCCTTTCCAAAGCCTGAACCATTTCCTTTTCCAATTTCCTTAGCCATAATAAACCCAATCAACACCCACTAGGATGTCTTGCCCAATATTCAGCTTGGAATAAGTGTCCCATCAACCATGGATATTATTTTTGCCTTTATTAACTTTTATTACATGCAATTTTTTCCAGGGCTGTTACATTTCTCCACAAGAATAATTGGAATTTATCCACTTATTCAAACAATACCATGATGTATTTTCATGGACATACGATGATTTAAGTACATATGAAACTCGTATTATCTAGCATTTATTCCTATAAAATAAGGGATAAAGCCTTTCCAACAGAAGTTATGAAAATTATATCGACACTGGAACCCCTTATCTAAAAGGAATTGAGAAAGATGCTAGATGCTCAGATCATCTTCAAAGTAAGACACTCCACCTGGGTTTCTAACTTGGTCCCAATCATAAAGAAGTTTAGTGAAATATGTCTATGCGTTGATTTCAAAAATCTCAACCGCTTCTAATAAAGACAATTACCTATTTCCATCCATGGAACAGAACCTTCAGACAATATCTATGTCTGATATTTTTTCACTATTATATGGTTTCTTAGGTTATAATCAAGTGCTAATAATATAACCATACAAATTAAAAACTACCTTCTAGACCAAATGGGGAACATTCATCTTCAAGAGGATTCCATTTGGACTGATAAACACTAGCATGACTTTCCAAAGAGAAATGGACATCGTCTTCCACAACCTTATAGGTTAGAGCATAATTGTTTATTTGGATGATGTTACTATGTTCTCCAAGAAAATATTAGATCACGTACGTCATTTGAAGTAGATATTTGAGTGGTGTCAAAAGTATGGGATTTATCTTAATTCCAAGAAGAGCGTCTTCGGTGTGTCCAAAATGATTTTTCTAGGGAACATCATTTCAATTAGCAAAATTAAGTTTGATCCTAAGAGGGTAAAATCCATCACACAGATCTTGTGTCCAGTGAATAAGAAGGCCATGCAGTCTTTCTTAGGAAATATTGATTTCCTGAGAAAATTCATCTTTGATTATTCTCAAATAGTCAAACCCATACAAGAGATGATCAAGAAAGATACAGTATACAAATGGGACAAATGGGAGAAGGATGTGTTTGCTCAGATTAAGAAGTTTATTTCCGATGCACCCACAATTTTCAATCTAAATTATGGAAAATATTTCTTGCTCCAGACGTTTCCTTCAGATTCATCAATTGTGGCGATGTTGACTTAGAATGATATTAGAGGAAATGAGTAGCCTATCTCTTTTATGAGTGCTAGTCCACAAGGGCCAAAATTAAATTATCCTGCCATCTATAAACAAGCATATTATGTATACAATGTAGTTAAGTATTTTAGGCCCTATATGTTAAAGGCTCACACAACCATATATGTACCTCATCCAGTAGTTAGAACATTGTTCGTTCAATAGGATCTGGGTGAGAAGATGGCTAACTGGATGACCCGTCTTCAAGAATTTGATCCTGAGTTCAAGAGAATTCATATCATAAAGGGTCATGGCCTATGTAAGCTAGTCGTTGAAGCAAGAGATGCTCCCGAAAAATATCTTTCAGGATGGGAGTAGGAGATAGAAATGTACCATAATGAACATGTTCCTCAGTCCACGTCTACAACACCATGGTAAGCATATTTATGAAAATTTATGGAGCATGGCACCTTTCTATGGAGTATTGAAGAAGGTATGTTTTCATTGACTATTTTGCCATCTTTTCTTTAGAACACGTAACATCTTTGCATCATGAACTAGGTAGATAATGGGAAATCATGACAAATCTATAAAGATTTATATGCAACATGAAAACGCTAATAATTTCCATTTCTTATGCAGGGAAAGGGAAAAACTAAAGATTGTCGCTCCAAAGAAAAAGACAGGGCCAAGCTAACCACTGTCCCTTTGGCAGGGAACCATATGCAAACAAGATGATCTAACGTTTCGGACTAGCTAGGTGAGTCCATCATCAGGGCAATGAGATCTATATTTTGAGAAGAGAGAGTTGTGAAAAATATGGAGCTATTAATAGTTGTTTAGAAAGAAATTTGATAGCTAGTTGTTTATAATGTCGGCCTGATTGATTCAAAATTATTAATTAATAATTTATATATATATATATATATATATATATATATATATATATATATATATATATATATATATTATTTTTTATTTTTTATTTTTTTCTTTCTTTATTGTATTATATATTAAATAATCTAATTAATTAATTATATTAACTATTTATAATATTATTAATATGATTTAAAATTTTAGGTTTTAATGTTTGAGTATATTTGAACGTATTTGTTTGTTATATATATTATATTATTTTATGTGTTAATTTATTTATTTGTATTATTATATTATATCTAATTGTATATCATTTATTTATTTTTAATTATTTATTTGTTATTATTATTATTATTTTATTTATTAATTTTTATTATCTATTTAACTATATAATCTATTATTGTTATTACTGTTGTTAATATTAATATTTATTTATATATTTATTATTATTTTATTATTATTATTATTATTATTATTATTTTCTATTATTTATATTTATTTTTTGTTTATTTATTAATATTAATTACATATTTTTCATTTTTTCATTTTTTTTTTTTAACATTGTTCTTATTATTAGTTATTTATCTATTAGTTTATTATGGTTATTAATATAATCATAATAATAATAATAATAATAATTATAATTATTATTATTATTATTATTATTATTATTATTATTATTATTATTATTATTAGATATAATATAATAATACAAATAAACAAATTAACACATAAAATAATATAATATATATAACAAACAAATACGTTCAGATATACTCAAACATTAAAACCTAAAATTTTAAATCATATTAATAATATTATAAATAGTTAATATAATTAATTAATTAGATTATTTAATATATAATACAATAAAGAAAGAAAAAAATAAAAATAAAATAAAAAATAATATATATATATATATATATATAGATATAAAATAAATAAAAAAATAAAAATTTATTAATTAATAATTATGAATCAATCAGGCCGACATTATAAACAAATAGCTATCAAATTTCTTTCTAAACAACTATTAATAGCTCCATATTTTTCACAACTCTCTCTTCTCAAAATACAGATCTCATTGCCCTGATGATGGACTCACCTAGCTAGTCCGAAACATTGGTTTCATAAATGGTTCACAGGTTTTTCCACTAAGCATAACCCTCTGCCAGCCTGTATGGATTCTCTCTTTAACAAGATGATCTAAATTAAAACATCTCAATCAAGGAAAGGAAAAGGAGATATTGATTTGGCGCAAGAAAATGACCAGATAACTGAGGATTAACAGCTTGGTGAATCCCTCAGGATCCTTTGATCCTGAGGGATAGCTGCTTTAACTATTTTTGCATCCTTGATATCTTTGCTTCAACTGTTATAAGTAGGGGCAGCACTACTAGCCTGCGAGAGAGACTATTAATTTTCATGTAACTTTGCTCTGTATTTGAAACTTTGATCATCGACTCTCGTTGAGAAGTGATCAATGTAACTCTATTTTAATGCTTTAATATAAATCTGGTTGTTATTCCATCTATGATTCTAGAATAACTTCAAGCGGTGTATCCCTGAAGGCTAAGGGCCCGGCCCTGGTGGAACACTTGCTCCTGTATCATTATCTTTAGTTCGTGTGTGGTTTGTATTATCAGCTTTAATCGGTAATCTGGTGTGTTTCGTTATCGTATATCACAGCTCTGTTATATTTTATATATCGTTCTCTGCAACAGGAAAGTCGTATTGTGCATTCTAATCTTATAACGTATTGTTGTTCCTTTAAAGTCATTAATGTAACATCACTGTTCTTTACAGAATGTTATTGTTGTTCAATTGCAAAGTAACCGAGTTGTAATCTTCTTAAGTTGGTATTACTGTATTCATCTATGGTTTATACTTCATACGATTGTTGTTCAATTGACATTGCTATTCCATTATGAATTGTGATCGTTACCCTGTCTAACCGGGATCAATACTTGTGGTATCAGACTCAGATTATTGTTTTTCTTAATATCTCTACGTGTTGTGTGTATTATTTATTTTGGTACTATATATTCACAATTGGCTCTAAGCGTTGTTATATATTTCATTGGTAATTGGTTGCCGTTCCATTTTTATGTGTTGTCCAATTTCCCCTTTGAGTGAAGATTGACATTTGATTTCTGTAGGATATTGTTACTGTACTTGTTCCTGTAGATTAAGGTGTGTTATTCATCAGGCTTAGTTGCTGTCACATTTTCTAGTTGCTGTTACATTTTCTAGTTGTTGTTCCATTTCCTGTTATTTGTGTTACTATTGCTTTGGTGTGCAGATGATCTAAAACTATAGTGGGCATTGGCATTTACTGTCTAGTCCCCAGATTGATGATCTATTCCTTGGATTGGTTACATCAGTTTCCAAAGGGATGAGTTATCGTTACTGGACCCTTGACTGATAAATTGTTTAGCTTTCTGAATGCATGATTTAGGCCTTAAAGTATTTTGCTGTAGGTAGATTTTCTTTTAAGCATCTGTTTACACTTGTATTTTCTTGAGCACTATACTACTAGCATTACTCTGACAAATGATAGCCTCAAACTGAGTATGCTCTTTGAGATAACAAATCGTTCTTGGATTGACAAGTTAATGTGAGGTAATTAGAGATGAAAAAGACCCTTTTTATGGCTCGACATTTTGGCACCGTTGCCGGGGAAGAGTGTAGCCATTTGTTTCTTTTTCAGAGTAGTGTAAGAACCTGTTAGGAAAAAACCGGGTTTTAAAAACGGAAGGTAAGAACCTGCATGTGGAGTATGTAATAGCCCTGCTCCCCTTCTCGCTTTCTTGAAGATTTGTTGCTGTTTTGTTTGGGTAGAACCTAGCAGTTGATTTGTGTGCATGACTAGGTAGAAAAAGCCATAAAAGAATCCCAAACCTCTACCCAACTTTGATAAAGCTAAGGGGCCGGCGACCCTTGGCCGATCGACTTTTATAGACAAAATCCTTAAGAAAGCAGAATCTCAGCCTGTAGTAGGACCTAGAAAAGTTACTTCTAGACAGCCTACTAGTTCCCTTCAAGCAACAGGATCACCATCTGTAGCCTTTGCTGAGGTGCATAGTCAAACCGAAGAGAAATATTTTTAAGAAATTGAAAATTCTAGCCCAAAATCATTGCAAGAAGGGAACCTTAGAAATCTTTGTGAAGGAAGAGGAGAAACAGGAGAAGGTGAAGAACCAAAATCTCCTCTTAGGGTAATTCAACCATTAAGCAGCCCAGATAAGGGAAGTGCTGTAAAAATCATTTATAACGACATTCAAGAATCTGAATCCCCTCAGATGTTAGGCACTCTCATCATCCCAGATAAAGGAAGTGTTGTAAAGGCCATCCCCATTAGAGCCATTCCCCCTCGACAACCTAGGAATACCCTCCTAGATATCCCAGAAGGCTATTGGCACATATTTGACCAAATGGCCCAGAATCAACCGAACACCCAAACCTCTACACTACAATACCCCATTGTGGATACTGTAGCCAATGCACCTATGAAAGCAATTCCCCTCCAGCATATCCCTACATTCCATGGCCTTACATCAGAATATCCGGATGCATTCCTGTTTGAATTCGATGTGCTGTGTAGAGGATATGACTATACCACTGGTCCACAGAAACTAAAATTATTTCCCTCTACATTAAAAGGAGCTGCTTTAAGATGGTTTATGGGATTAGGTGGTGGTGTTATAAATAATTGGGATCAAATGAAAGAGTCTTTTTAAAAAAAATATCAGGACTATTGCAAGTCTCAAGAATTAAGAGATGAAATATTTCAGATGGTAGCTAAACCAAATGAAACATTGGAAGAGTATGTTGAATGATTCCAGTATAATCTTCAAGGATCTCCTTATGCATCATTACCCTTACCTGATAATGTATTAAAAATAACATTAATTAGAGGAATGAAGGAACAATGGATTGAGACATTAAACATTATGGTGAAAGGAGATATTTATCAAGAAAATTTTGCTGACATTATTGATTTATGTATCAGGAGCTCGAGAGGCAGCACAAGAATAAAACCAACAGAACATGATCGATTTGTAAGAGATAATAGAATTTTGGCGCAAGGAGTGACTCGTGCAGAAATTGGAAATTTATTAGAAAATTTTAAAACTGACATATTGGGGACGCTGACAACACAACTTGATATTATGCAGGCTAAACAAAAGCAAGCAGAAGCAGAAAATAATTTGGCAATCTTCTGTCCCAGATGCAGAAAGAAACACAACCACAATGAGTGTCCATTAGATGCAATTCAAGGTTGCGCCATTTGTACAAAAGACCACTCCACAGAGAGCTACCCCTCACTCCTTGGATTGAAAGCAGTATACAAGGAAGCAGAAGAAGAGCCAGAACCAGTGTATCTACTTAATCAGTGCCATCAGTGGTAGTTGCGACAAATAGGTATGTTTTCAGACCCAGCTTCTTCTTTCCAGCCTCAGCAATACCACGCTCAACAATATAATTCAATGTGGAAAATCAACCTCCCTTCCCAAATTGGTCACAGCAATCATTCACTTCATCATCTCCATGGCCAAGTCAAGCAAGCCAACCCAATTGGCCAAATTTTCCCTATACCCCACCATATTGGCAAAACATTGCTTTTCCACCACAATGGACTCCTCCTACTTCACAGAGTCAAACCTGGCAGACAAACTGGCAAATACCAATGAATCAACCAGTAGGAACCATCTTGATCCCTCAACCTACACTGCTAGCCCTACAACAAAACCCCCAGTCTAACTTAAGGCTGCAACTCCCAGCCCAACCCAATCCTAATCCAAATAACAGACTGGTCCAGTTCATTCAAATAATTGAAACACCAGAGATAGGAATTGATCTAAGGGAGTGTAACGACCTTTAATTAAGATCTGGGCGTATCATTGAAACAGAGGGAGATAAAACAGTTCAAGTTGAAAATCAGTTGCCTGTAGAACAACCATTACACAAAGAGGACATGACCAGACAACAAATTCATGATCTAGCAACCACATCCTCTCCTCCATTCCCAGAACGTTTAATTATACCTTGACCTATACAATATCTTGATTTTGACATTCTGGTAGAATTACGAAACCTGTACGTAAAAATTCCGCTCCTCCAAGCCATTCAAAGAACTATGTATAAAGAAACCAAGGAGGACAATAACAAATAACCCAAAGGTCCAAGTAGTTGGCACATTATCTGACTTATTATCAGGAAAAGAAACACCCGTTAAATACGAAGACCAAGGAAATCCAATAGTAACCGTACAAATCTATGGTCAAACCTTCTACAATGCTGTAGTTGATCTAGGAGCTGCAATTAACATCTTAACAACCGCTACTTGCCAAAAACTGGGCATTACATCAATAGAACCGACCTCCACATTATTAGAACTGGCCGATCGATCCATAGTTAGTCCAGAGGGCACACTACAGGATGTCATGGTATCTGTTGATTCCTAGGAGTATTCGGCCGATTTTCTGATAATAAATCTCAAAAACTGACTTGATAAACATCCATTGATCTTAGGCAGACCTTGGCTCGCAACTGCCAATGCTTATATTGGCTGTCGACAAGGTAATATGACCATTTCTAGGGGGACAAATATTAAGAATCTAGCTTCATACCCCCCAACGTAGCCAAGTGTCATAATAATAAAATCTAACAAGCATCCTGTATCATACCTCACCGAAAATATTAGATCTCCATTAACCATACAAGAGGCCCTCGATTTCAAAGACCAAACAGAAGATGATGCCATTAATAATTTCATTAGCCAAGCTAAACCCAGATCCCATGTACAATGTCACATGATAGAAGCGGCATTTAATAATGAATTAGAAGAGGATCTTCTTAAAGATACACACGATAAAACAATACCTACTACCTCTATCTCGAATAGCAAAATTGTGGAAATTGAGCTAGGAAAGACTTCAAACATTAATGCCAACCTGACTTCCGAACAAGAAAAGAAACTCATCCAGTTATTGAGGAAACATAAAGAGGCATTTGCATGGGACTACCCTGATATGAAAGGAATTGACCCCCAGTTATGTACACACCACATTTACATAGAAAATGATGCGAGACCTATTCGCCAACCACAAAGGAGACTTAATCCTCATCTAAATTAAGTTGTAAAGGATGAACTCCAAAAACTTTTAGATCTTAACTTCATCTACCCTATCTCCGATAGTAAATGGGTCTCTCCACTTGTTGTGGTACCGAAGAAGAATGGAAAGTGGAGGATTTGTGTAGACTATAGAGAATTAAATAAAGCAACACAAAAAGACCACTTTCCCCTTCCATTCATTGATCAAGTATTAGACACTTTAGCAGGAAAGAAATTCTCTTCTTTCTTAGATGGCTTCAGTGGATACAACCAGATTTAGATTGCCCTTGAAGACCAAGACAAAACCACTTTTACTTGTCCTTGGGGAACATTTGTCTATAGAGTTTTACCTTTTAGCTTATGCAATGCTCCTGCCACATTTCAAAGAGCTATCCTCAGCATTTTCTCAGACCTAATAAATGAGGGGCTCGAAGTCTACATGAATGATTTTAAACCATACGGAGATGATTTTGATCAAGCATTGGACACAATGGAAAAAGCCCTGCAGCGCTGCATTGCCACCATACTTTGCTTAAGCCATGAAAAATGCTATATGATGATGAATGAAGGACTTATTCTAGACCATTATATCTCAGTAGCTGGCATACAAGTAGACCCAGCCAAAATTCAAATAATTTTGATAATTCCCACTCCTACCACTCAAATAGAGGTACGCAGTTTTCTTGGATTCTCTGGTTATTATAGAAGGTTCATAGAACATTTTTCACATATTGCTGCACCTCTATATGCACTAACAGGTAATGTTCACTTTCTTTGGACAGAAAAATGTGACCGTGCTTTTCAAGATCTGAAGAAGCTCGTGTCCACAGCTCCAGTCCTTCGAGGATGAAATTGGGACCTTCCATTCCAGGTTTCATCAGATGCCTGAGATACAACTATTGGATCAGTATTTGGGCAGGAAGAAGATAAAAAACCATATGCAATTTATTACATTAGCAAGAATTTATCTGCTGCTAAATTGAATTATATTGTTACTGAAAATGAATTTCTAGCTGTAATACATGCTGTCAATAAGTTCATTCATTACATTACCGGATATCTTGTTATTTTGTATACAGATCACTCTGCCATAAAATATTTAGCAAATAAACCAATCACAAATGGTAGAATAACTATATGGCTGATTTTATTGCAGGAATTTGATATTACAATCAAGGACAGACTGGGCAAAGAAAATCCTATAGCTGACTTTCTCTCACGAATGCCAAAACCAGTGGATGCAGCAGTAGTTGAAGATCAATTCCCATACGAGCATTTGTTTGTTGTCACTGTTAAAAACACCCTGGTATGCTGATGTTGCGAATTACTTAGCAGTAGGTAAATTACCAAAACATCTAACCCCCAATGAACAAAAAAAGATTGTCTAGAGAAGTGCTCGATTTTCCTAGATTAGGGGCTAGCTGTTCCATACAGGAGCAGATATGCACATCAGGAGATGTGTCTGGGAGGATGAAATTTTTGATATTTTTAAAGCTTGTCATGATGGACCATGTGGCAGACACTTTGCCGATAAGAGAACTGGACATAAGGTGCTACAAACAGGGTATTATTGGCCTACGATCTTCAAAGACGCAAAGAAGTTCGTTCAAGCTTGTGACAGTTGTCAAAGAGCAGGACGCCCTGGTCAGGCCGATGAAATGCCCCTGAACCCACAACTAGTTATTGAACCATTCGAGCGATGGGCACTTGATTTTTTTGGTCCAATTAACCCATCCTCGAATCAGAAAACATATATTCTGGTGGCAACGGAATATGTCACCAAATGGGTTGAAGCAGAAGCATTACCAAGAGCTACAGAGGATTCTGTCATACAGTTCCTGTTTCATATATTTGTGCGATATGGGCTTCCAAGAGACATAATTACAAATGGTGGACCACAGTTTGTTGGTAATAAGATTGCTGCAACACTTAAAAACTATCATATCCAGCATAAAATTACTACTCCATACCACCCGCAAGAAAACGGTCAAGTAGAAAGCAACAACAAAATAATAGAAGCAATCTTGACAAAAACCATTGCGTCACATAGACGCGATTGGGCTGCAAGACTACCAGAAGCCTTGTGGGCCTATTAAGCAACATGGAGAAGCACTGCTGGCTATTCACCATAGCAATTGGTGTTTGGAAAGCAACCCATTTTCCCCATAGAATTCAAAATCCAAACACTGCAAACAACACAAGAAGTCAGCCTAGATCTAAACGAGGCACAGATTAATAGATTACAGTAGATCAATGAGCTAGATGAAATCGGGCTCTTTTCCCTTCAACATACTGCATTAATCCAATAGCAGCAAGCTAAATGGCATGACGCTCTCATTAAAAACAAAGTCTTCCGCGAAGGAGACTAAGCGCTCTTATATGATTCCAGGTTTTAGGATTCTCTCGGAAACTTCAGACTCACTGGCTGGGGCCATATGAAATCCAGAAGGTACATGATAATGGCACCTTAACTTTAGTCACTATTGATGGATCTAAACATACCTTTAAATTAAATGGCCACAGTGTCTGATTATACGCAAACCACTTTCTCGGGAATCCTTCTATCAGCAACTACGCGAGGACTCCGATATGAAAATTCTACAGGAGGAAGAGCAATCTTCCTCACCTGTGATTCATTAAGTGATTCACCTTTTTATACTTTGTACATAATTTCTTTGTTCTATATATATATTTGTATTTGCAATTTTTTTCCTACTGTTCCTTTTTTCAGAACAAACAGCACTGTCATTCTGCTGTTCCTTTTCTGAAGGGACAGCATTTGTGCGCACTTTTGTCATTTCTGCTATTCCTTTTCCAAAGAGACAAGATTTTTGTTTGTTTTTCCTTTTTCAAAAGAACAACACTTTTTGTTTCATTCATTCCTTTTTCATTTTCATTGTGCTGTTCCTTTTCCAAAGGAACAACATTTGAGTGTTCTGCTGTTCATTTTCCAAAGGAACAACACTTTTGATTTTAGCTGTTCCTTTTCTAAAGGAACGGTATTTGCATGGTCTGTTGTTCCTTTTCCAAAGGAACAACATTTGAGAGTTCTGCTATTCATTTTCTAAAGGAACAACACTTTTGATTTCTGTTGTTCCTTTTCTAAAGGAACAACACTTTTGATTTTTGTTGTTCCTTTTCCAAAGGAATAACACTTGTGAGTTTTGCTGTTCCTTTTCCAAAGAAACAACATTTGGGTTTTCTGCTGTTCCTTTTCCAAAGGAACGTCACTTTTTGATTTTTTTTGTTCCTTTTCCAAAGGAACGACATTTGCATTTTTGCTATTCCTTTTTCAAAGGAACGACACTTCTTAGCATTTGTGTTTATGCTATTCCTTTTCCAAAGGAATGACACTTTTGTTTTTCTGCTATTCCTTTTCCAAAGGAACGACACTTTCGGTTTTTTCTATTCCTTTTTCAAAGGAACAACACTTGTATTCCTTTGCCCTTCCTTTTTCAAATGACAACATTCTTGTATTCCTTCTACTTATGCCTAGAGATACTTGTTGTTCCTCTTGTTTCAGGTCTTTTGGAGCACAACTATACACTCATGCAATGGATACAAAGCTAGAGCATACTGAAATCAGAGAATTATATAAACTCGCTACTTTTACAAGAAATTGTTGTGAATTGATAACGAGGAACAAAGAAAGGACGCAATCATTCATTACTTTTTCTATCATTACTCTACTAATACTGACATGATTGGTCATCTTTATCATGCTGGTTCTTTTTAAATTCCCATAATCTTCTTTGATAATTATTAAGGAATAAGAACAAAGGGTTTATATTTTCTATTGAGATGTTAAGACTTCTTCCACCATTCCTACTCTTAAGGAGGGTCGAACCACCCTTTGTGTATAAATAGGAATGCATGTTATAAAAATAAAAAAGACGAATGTTTTGAATTGTCAAATGCAGGATAGGGGGTCTCATCAAGAGCCAGCCTACCATGATCATAAGGAAGAAAGTGAAGTGGCATTCCAACTATGGCCACCACACCAGGGATATGGTCCAAGAGGCACATCAAAAAAAAATAAAGATCCCTTGGAACAGGAGGTCTCATCACGAGCCGGCCTGCCCACCTTTCACTCCTTCCTGGTGAATGGCATTATGATTTAACTCGTTACTAAGCCAACATAATGACCTCCATTTTGACACCGAACAAAACATCCTAGGCATACACAAAGGATCATGGTTCCATGGGTGAAACAAACAACTCTGCCAAGGTTATGGACACTTGTCGGCAGTAGAGCTCTGTTAATGGTATTGAAGTCACATTTCTTATACACCAATAGTCATCATTAATACCCTTCTCAGTCTTATACCTTTGTAATCTGTCAAATAGGATTATGTATGTCACTTCCCCGAACCACTAAAAACATGAAAATCCATTATAACCAATCATGATGGAAAAAGTAGACAATGATCGCATTACACTCGTTGTGCACGTTAGTTGTCCTATCCTCCTAGCTTCGCATCATGTAACCGCACTTTCTTATTTATTAAGTGATCCTATTATACACCTCGATTTTGGTAACCTGCTCCTTTTTGTAAACATGGCATCGTGGAATACAATGTTCCTTTATGACCCTATACCAGAACAGATTGGCTCGCCACTCCCTGATTTGATGGCCGAGGATGGCCTATCACATTGCGGGGGGGGCTGACTTCATAATTTGCTGATATATGTGTCAGGCTATTATTCAAAAAATTCTTACTTGGGAATAGCAAGGCTTAACAGTATCTCGTTTTTCAATTTTCATGCCTTGCTGTTCCTAAGATATTTCTGTCTGCAACAACTAGGAAGATTTGAACAAGCCTTGCAATTTTGCTATCTTTTTTGTGTTTTTAATAGTTCAAACAGCTTGTTGTTCCATTGCCGTTTCTGTGTTTTTACAGTGAGCTAATGCATGGGAGGAAGGTCAATTCGAAGAGAACCACAGGTATTGATAGTTGTCGATGCTGCATGGGAAATCCTGCCAAGGGTAGGATGGTTAGTCTATCTTAATCGCGTACAGGAATCCAGCGAGGCCGTGGCAATAGAATTCTTGTAGAATTTACAAGAAAATCACTCCACAGTAAGGGGAAAACATATAGTAGTCACTGATGACGTAATTGCAGAGGTCTCAGGATTGCCAGCCACTAGACCTGTATGGACCCTGAAGAAGGAGAGATTGCAAAAGGCATGGAGATCTTCCAGGATGAAGGCCAGAACTTGATAGTCAGAGGAAAGGGAGTCCTACCAGCAACATTAGGAGAGCCGTGGGTAGAATTGGCAAGGATCATCCACAGCTACATCACCTGTGAAGGCAAGAAAGATGTGGTAAGACCACGACACCTTAAACTCTTAGCTGTATTAAAAGAGAAATGCTCTGTCAACCTACCTGCATTTTTAAATTCATTACTGCATGATGTTGCCTGAAGCATGAAAAAGTCACAACATGTGGAATCGGTAGTGAGTCACCATGGACTGATACGGCGGATAGTTAGCCATAGTTTGGCTCAGCAACGGAGCAGCTAGGAAGAACTAATTGCTATAATAGATGGGGCACCAACTCTGTCAGCCCCAAAACACAAACATACTACCAATACACCAAATAGACCATCAAAACGGAGAAAATCAGTTAGATTGGCACGGATTAGAGGGAGATTGGAAAATCCCCAAGGGAGTACCAGCTAGCCTGTGGAGATAGACGACTCAGGGGACGAGCAACCCTCACAATTGGAAGGCAAAGAGAATGAGAAAGAAGTGGAAGGAAATGAGGAAGGAGAGACAGAGGAAGAGACCGAGCAAACTGAGCAGGTGGAGGCGGAGGCAGAACAACGTGAAGAGAGTCCATTGCAAAATCTATTGCAAGAGGAAAAATTGGCCAAAATTCTGGCTAATATGGGTGAATATGGCCAGCCTCTCAGCCCGCTAGGCCTCCAGATTGAGGAAGAACCGAAAGAGCATTCTGCTCAGGATAAAAATGCACCCGAGGAATTGCGTGACGGGGAAGAAAACGAAGAGAATCATTCTGCAAGTATGACAGGAGAAGAAAATGATGAAGATATGGGAGGGGAACAATCCACTCCCAGCCAGACTACACTAGAAGAATTGCATGAAGAAGAAGGGGTGGACAAGGAAGTTACCCAGGAAGTAACAGAGCCAGCTAGGGTTTCTACTCCTGAGCAGCCTGAACCAAACATCGAAGGAGCACCCCAAGAGGAAAACCAGGGAATTGGCCAGGATAATAGTCCAGGCCCGAATAAATAGACAGCTGTTCCTTCTAAGGAAACAGAAGAAATCAAACGATTATGAAAAGAATAGCAAAGGTTGCTAAATGTGATAGCTCGACTTCGACAGCAAATTAGGGTCTTGAGAATGAGAAAGAGAGCAAAAATAACTTCAGGGGAGAGACATATAGCTACTCCGGTGAGACCCCCCAAGAAAAAGGTTTGAAAGACCCATGTTTAGCCTGCTATTCAAAACCCCGTTGAAAAACAGTCTATTGTTCAAATCGCTATCGAAGCACGGTCTGCTGTTCAAACCACCATTGAAGAACAGTCTGCTGTTCAAACTCTTGTTAAAGTGCAGACTGTCGTTCAAAAGCAAAAGGAACAACATTCCACTGTTGCTCATGTTGAAGTGCAAATGGACGATATATCGACATGTGACAAGGAAGTTCAGATAGAGGCACAATCCTCTGAAGGGATACAGACTATAAATACAAGGCGACGCAATAGGAAGATTCAAGTAAATCTTCCACTGGCCACTACTATGTGGGACAGCGATCCGAGGACAGTAACCCTACGAGAGGGTTTGATGCAAGCTCAGCAAGCAGTAGAAAAACTCATGGAACAAACAGTTTCTCGAGAAAAGTATGAAGAATTACAACAACAGCTAAGGAATGTCAATTTATCTGAAAGCCAGGCCTTTGAAGGATGGCGAAAAGAACAAGAAAAAGTCGCAAAGGTAACTCATAGATTAGATGTAGTTATCAGACAGATGGATACCTTATGCTCTTTGTACACTGACATCCTAGCATGTAGAGCCCCTGCCAAGAATTATGCCTTGTTTTTAATGGAACGATATTTGCAATTGAAAATTAAGGCCGTCAAAGTAGGAGCCCCTACACAAATTAATACCATTGATGATTTTATAAATTGTTGTAAGAACTATGGAGCGAAGGTTCAAAGACTACTGTGTGAATTCTATCTGCATAACCTTGTGCTAGATCAGGACACAGAGCAGAACCCTGGCCCTTTCGTTGGGGATATCCAACTGTAGGCTTTTAGTTTGTTTGGAGTTAATCAAATGAAATGGCTTAAAGCCTATAATGCCTTCCAAAGACAAGAAAATGGATTAGACTTATGGGTAAGAGCTAAGCCTAGAGATCCATTATAGTTATGGAACAAACACAGGAGCTTCATGAGGACTCCGGGCGTGATTGATGCGTTAAAACCCATTCATATAGCAATCAATCGGCAAGGGATAGAATACTTCTTTACCATTAAGGACCTTGCCATTGCAGCTACTAAATTTTGATATTAGACCTCTATTCCGAACATCCAACAAAGGGAACCATTTAATTACGAGAACTTTAAGTTAGCCGCTGATCGTCTAAACCTCTATGGTGAAATTATATTGAGGGCAGGGCCATCTTGGTTAGGATATAGGCTTCAAAGTCCGATTATTTGGCACCCTGCACCTGGATACCAAGCCCTGTATGAAATTCCTGAGGGTCAGACAGGCCATCTTTTTGAACACCTAGTTAGGCATCATGGTTGTAGGCCACCACATGAAATCCCATCTCCAGCCTACTCTCTCACTGTCTTACATGTCAACTACAATGCTTTCATGACGGCATAAAAAAGGGTAAGCAGGAGGTGTGTGGAGTATTGAAGAAGGTATGTTTTCATTGACTATTTTGCCATCTTTTCTTTAGAACTCGTAACATCTTTGCATCATGAACTAGGTAGATAATGGGAAATCATGACAAATCTATAAATATTTATATGCAACATGAAAACACTAATAATTGCCATTTCTTATGCAGGAAAAGGGAAAAACTAAAGATTGCCGCTCCAAAGAAAAAGACAGGGCCAAGCTAACCGCTGTCCCTTTGGCGGGGAACCATATGCAAACAAGACGATCTAAATTAAAACATCTCAGCCAAGGAAAGGAAAAGGAGATATTGACTCAGCGCAAGAAAACGACTGGATAACTGAGGATTAATAGCTTGGCGAATCCCTCAGGATCCTTTGATCCTGAGGGATCACTGCTTTAACTATTTTTGCATCCTTGATATCTCCACTTCAGCTGTTATAAGTAGGGGCAACATTGCTAGCCCGCGGGAGAGACTGTTAATTTTCATGTAACTTTGCTCTGTATTTGAAACTTTGATCATCAACTCTCGTTGAGAAGTGATCCATTGTAACTTTGTTTTAATGCTTTAATATAAATCTGGTTGTTGTTCCATTTGTGATTCTGGAATAACTTCAAGTAGTGTATCCCTGGAGGCTAAGGGCCCGGCCCTGGTGGAACACTTGCTCCTGTATCATTATCTTCAGTTTGTGTGTGGTTTGTATTATCAACTTTAATCGGTAATCTGGTGTGTTTCGTTATCGTATATCACAGCTCTATTATATTTTATATATCGTTCTCTGCAACAGGAAAGTCGTATTGTGCATTCCGATCTTATAACGTATTGTTGTTCCTTTAAAGTCATTAATGTAACATCACTGTTCTTTACAGAATGCTATTGCTGTTCAATTGCAGAGTAACCGAGATGTAATCTTCTTAAGTTGGTATTAGTGTATTCGTCTATGGTTTATACTTCATATGATTGTTGTTCAATTTCCATTATGAATTGGGATCGTTACCCTGTCTAACCGGGATCAATACTTGTGGTATCAGACTCAGATTACTGTTTTTCTTAATATCTCTACGTGCTGTGTGTATTATTTATTTTGGTACTGTATATTCACAATTGGCTCTAAGCACTATTCTATATTTCATTGGTAATTGGTTGCCGTTCCATTTCTATGTGTTGTCCAATTTCCCCTTTGAGTGAAGATTGAAATTTGATTTTTGTAGGATACGATTACTGTACTTGTTCCTGTATATTAAGGTGTGCTGTTCATCAGACTTAGTTGCTGTTCCATTTCCTATTATTTGCGTTACTGTTGCTTTGGTGTGCAGACGATCTGAAACTGTAGTGGGCATTGGCATTTGTTGTCTAGTCCCCAGATTGATGATCTGTTCCTTGGATTAGTTACATCAGTTTCCAAAGGGATGAGTTATCGTTACTGGACCCTTGACTGATAAATTGTTTAGCTTTCTGAATGCATGATTTAGGCCTTAAAGTATTTTGTTGTAGGTAGATTTTCTTTCAAGCATCCGTTTACTCTTGTATTTTCTTGAGCACTATACTACTAGCATTACTCTGAAAAATGACAGCCTCAAACTGAGTACGCTCTTTGAGATAACAAATCGTTCCTGGATTGACAAGTTAATGTGAGGTAATTAGAGGTGAAAAAGACCCTTTTTACGGCTTGACACTTTCCCTCACAGTTATCGAATAAACTTAAGAGTTCCATTAATTTAAAAGCTCTATCTTACCAATTGGTTCACGGAGTTCTTTTCTAGAAGCACCACAATGGTGTCCTGCTGAGGTGCCAATAGGTGGTCACTATGCGGGCAAAAATACAGCACATAAAGTTACGAGGGATGATTATTATTGGCCCACTCTATCTAAGGATTCTCATGCCTATGTCCACGAGTGCCAAGCATGTTAGATATGTGTTGGTCACGATCAAAGGTCATTCGCCCCACTACGACCAATTGTAGTTGAGGAACCATTCCAAAAATGGGGATCATATGTTATTTGAGATATTTTTCCTCATTCATCAAAGCAACGCCGATATATTCTCACAGCAAAAAATTACTTCACTTGGTGGTGAGAAGAAATTCCTCTTAGACAAGTAAACCATCAGGAAGTCATTCACTTCTTGCAACAAAATATTATAACTGGGTTTGGTATTCCTACTTCACATGTATTTGATAATGTGACTTACTTTTCATCGTTAAAACTTTATGAATTCACGTTAGAAAGTGGAATTGTATTGAAACATGCATCTAAATATTATCTACAGGTAAATGGTTTGGTTGAATCAACAAACAAGAATATTATCCTTATAATTAAGAAAACCATCTTGTCTGAACAAAGGAACTAGCATAAAGATTTGACCAATGATTTTTGGGCTGATCATGTAACTCCACAACCTTCCCTAAGAACCTCATCATACTTCCTAGTTTACGGTAAAGAATCTATCTTTCCTCTGAGCCTGTACCTTCCAGCCTTTCAACTGCCTCAAAAGTCACAAGGTATACCTTATCCTATGGTTTAGAGCAGGATAGATATGTTACTGAAAGTCGAGGAAGAAAGGTTCAAGCCAAGGACCAATTTGTTGTACATAAGAACCATGTAAAGCATTGGTTTGATAAGAAGTCTGCCTGGGCAAAGATATTTAATGTGGATGACCTAGTACTGAAGTGGGATAAACCCCACAAAGAAAAGGGGAAACACACAAAGTTCCAACCTTTGTGGATTGAATCATTTACTGTTGATGAGAAGCTCAGACACAATATTTTCAAGTTGAAATCATTAGATGGGAGGATTGACCCCCTTCCCGTAAATGGTTGAGATTTAAAACATTACTTTAAATAGCAGCTACAAACTACACTTCCTGTACAATTTTCTTTGTTTTTATTTCTATTGTGTGTGTCCATTGTTCATCTGTTATGTAAGTCATGTGTTTTCATGTCTTATTTGTCAGTCATTTTACATAAATAAGACCCTTGTGTAAAGTGCATGGCTCAAAAGACTTTGTGGTGTAATGAAAGAGAAGTGTGACAACCACAATGCTTGGCTTTCTATTGTTCTCCTTCTTTATTTGGGAAAATGCAATAGGTTGAGCTAAGTTCAGATGGAAAATATGATTCATCCAATAGGAGAACCTTGAGGGAACCTATTAGAACTGTGCCTATGCTAGTATATAAACTACTCAACTTGGTGTAAATCTATGTGTGTGTTAACACTTGTCTAATCTATTAGAGAAGGCATAAGGGGAAAATATAAAGTGAGCAAACCAATATCAGAGGTATTAAAAATACTTCTTTGAATCAGAAACCTCCTCTACTTTCAATAAGTCAGGATCCCTCTTTCGCCCATTAAAACAATAAGTGCCAATGCATAGTTCTATTAAAATAAATAAATAAAGGATGAATGAAGAGAAAGGCTTCTTGTCTAGGGAGGAGAAGTAAGAGACTTCGTCGGGGTATTGTCCAAGCTCGCTGGCAGCGAAGAATTTTTTTTTCTTCTGAAGTGACTCCACCGGGGTACTATCTATGACTACTGGTAGTCAAGCAACATCAAAGATGAAAAATCATACTCTTAATACATAAACTCGTCACGCACATTACTCTTTCCTATATTGAAACAATTGTGACATGGTGTATCTTTTGTGTGTGTTTCAACCAAGTTGTTATAGGCCATTTTGTCACATCTAATCAGTGAACCTCCAAATGGGATTAATCAACATCCTATTCCCCCTTGTCACCATCTTGCACAAATCCCTAAGCTTGTTCCCTTCACCCCCCAGAATTTCAGCCCTAAACTACATCATCTGAGCTAGTTTGAGGACCAACACTCCCTGTAATCCTACTGGGGTACATTCACCTACAAGTTTTTCCACTGTGGCTTACGTTGGTCACTAGTAGGTTGCTACCCTTTCCACCTACATTGGTTCTAGAAATACGGGAGTATGTTCGGGATTTCAGAAGCTTCCCCTTCCAGGAATTTCTAGAATTTGTTACAACTACTTACCTTGGATAAAACATTTAGATGTATCCTACCCTACTTTGGAGTTTTCACCACTTATCCTTTGATCTTATCCCTCCATAAAAGGTGGATCTCTCACCCTAGATTGGTAATTGGATAAGAACTCCCAACTTACCCTACTTCTCTATATATTCTGAGCCTTCTATGTGGTTGGGCATTGGCTTTTGGAGAGTTATTATGCCCTTATGTTGTTGTAGTGAGTGGCCATCATCTCATGCATTTAAGGTGATGGGAGTTGCATATTGTGACAAGGAAAGGAAAAATCAACAACTTGGAGGATCTCTTCTACAAGGTCAACTGCTACTTATGGTTGTAATCTCCTTCCATTTACATTAATGCAAAGAATTCATTATTTTCCTATACGTGTTGTTGTTATTTCACTTATTTCAATACGATGTTGGTCTATTGAATGGAGTACTTTGAAGATACTTCATATATCTCATAGTTTCTTGCCTTGTTTAATCTAACTATGTAAGTTCTAATTTTTACAATCAGAGCTAGAATTGGAGCTTCTAAGCTAAAGAAGGAGTGAAGTGTGCGAAGGCTTCCAGGCCTCACTCCATCATCTATTTACTTTAAGGAAAATCATTGAGCTCTTTCTCTCTCTATTGTTCTAGGTTAGCCACTGGCCTAGGGGAAATACTTTTTTCCACAATCGTAAATCTCATATAACAAATTGGTGACCATACTGGGAAACAAATTATTCCCTTGGTGGAATCCTTGTCTATTATGTTTGATTAGCTCCTTGAAAGACCTTTGTTGTATCATCCAACCAATTACAAACCTAGGAAGTGATTTAATTGAACCTTTTTTGTAATTTTTGTGCCGAATTTCTCTTTCCCAAGCCCAACGCACCCCCTGTGCCTTTGACAAAGCATTGCACCTCACCCTGGCCCACTTTGCACCAACGTTGGCCCCTATTTTTGCATGAATTTTGCCTTGGTCCTTGAGCCTCTCTTTCACTAAACTACGTACTTATGAAATTCCCTAAGTATTGATTGTCTTGTGGTCTCTCTAAAGCCTCCATTTGGTTTGCATTTGTGATGTTTTCCTTTGGTAAGAATTGGTTTTGATTTTCCTTTGTTCTTATCACTTGGTCGCTTGCAAACTATTTTCATTTGATTGTTGATTGCTTAGATGAATTAATTAACTAGTCCTCATTCTGAAAAGTGTAATTGAATTAATAATTGAACATCTGCATCTTATTTTTCTTCATTTTGAAAATTAAGTGTGGTGAAAAGAAAAATTTTACATTGACATTTAGGGTTTTGCATGTGCATTGTCATAGGAATAGTTGCATTGAAAAGGAAATTTCATATTGCATCTCGTTTGATGCATATTATGTGCTGCATCTTGATTGTTCCTTCCCTTCCTTAGTTATATTTTCATTGAAAGAGAAAGGATTTCTATTTTCTCATGCTAGATTTTCATTTTGGGATATTCAGGTGACATTCGTGGTGAGCCCTAAAACTAAAACATAATCAAAGATAAATAGTAGGATTTATTGAATTAACTTAAGTAGAATTTGTAACACAAACACAACATTTAGAGGTCTGGGCTAGAAATGTGTTCTGACATCATTAAACGTAGGAGTTGTCATTGTTTTCCAGCATTGCATCTCAGGGGTGAAATCTCGTTCCACGTATGTGAGAGTATATGATCGTGCTCCATGTATCTTCGGTTATATTTGTGGCACTCCACGCATGTAAAGTATATGGGAACTCTCTAATCGAATGGTTACACATTAGACAATACTACTATGGACTACACTCCCACGTATCATCATGCATATTTTGGGAGTCCCCAATAGGTTTCTATCCATCCATAGGTAACCGAGTCTACCATGATAAACTGAACAAAAAATTCATTGAGATTGGTTGACGTACATTAAGTACTTGGTTTTCTAAGGTGTATATTGCAATTCACAGTTGCTTAGTAATCCTTTATGGCTATATTACCCTCTTTTTAATTTATTTATTTTTGTGTTAGTAAAATTTATTATCCATTGTGGAAGAACACAATTCCCCTCCCTGTTATTCGCATAGAATTAAAAATAAGCCTCCTCTTCCTCCAGAGGTTACTCATAATCATCGTCCAAGTCATAGGAAAATGCAAGCTATCTAATTAGGAACATCGTGAACTACTTCTGGCCCTCCTCCCGATATTTATTAGCCAGAATCATTTGTCCCTTTGAGTTCTAAACCTGAGATTACATATATTCCTATTGGTGAAAATGACACAATCAAAAGAGAAGTACCTGAAACTTTGTTATCTGAGGTCATTAAATATGAGCTTCATGTGTTAGAATTTTTTTTTCCTGAGGTTATTGAACCTGGGGAGCCTCAACTATCTTCACCATATATTCCTGTTGGTGACACTGACACAATCGAAAGAGAAGTACCTGAAACTTTGTTATCTGTGGTCATTAAATATGAGCTTCATGTGTCATAAATTTTTTTCCTGAGGTTATTGAACCTGGGGAGCCTCAACTATCTTCACCTAATTCTTTAGGACCTTCCTCCTCTCTTCCTTTGTCTTAGGTAGAGCCAATATATCTTGGGTCTGATGATGAACCTATTCCATAAGGAATTATGAGTATAGAAGATCCCTCAAGAAGAGCCTCGTCCTTCTACTCCCGTTCATTGGGAAGGACTTCATTTTTATCAAACTGATCCTCTTTCATCTCCTTAACCTCATTTGCAACCTCCTTTACCTGATTCTTTGGGCCTACCCACAGATATCCTACGACAATATTCATTGGGATTGCTAACCATGAGTAGAACTAACTCAAACTCCCAACTTGTGTCCACCACTATGGTTGAGACATCAAGTGTTGCTTCCTCAGCCATGTTTGGAACATCATTAGAAACTCATTTGTATGGTGGTCCATGCATCCCACCTGGCTATCAATCATTATCTAGTACCTTTTCTGGTGTGACTTTCAGTCCTTGGACCTCTCCCATGTCACCCAATTCAAGAATAATGTCAGGTGCTTATCTTATGAATTCCACAGAGTCTTATCTCCTTTCTCCATCTACGCCTACAATAGAGCAACATGTTGGCTCTTATATTAGTGGTTAAAGCTACCCTCAACATCCTAACCCTCCTTATATTGGGTACCCTCCATCTAGATCGCAGTTTCGTCCATCATCCCCTCCTCCCATGGCAGGGGGGGAACCTGTTGTTGGTATACCTTAATATGGTAACCTGCATAGTTATAGTCCTCCTTATCCTAGAATGGTTGTTAGTGTTTAGCAACCTACCTTACCCATTCAACCCAGTTCATATTGGGATCGACTGTTGAATCCTCAAACTGTACCATATTCATCATAGATTCCTACCTATCCATCAACACCTCAACAAGCTCAAATACATGTGAGCCAACCTTTACAGCCTATTCCAATAGTGTATGGTTCCCCCTAGATCCTGATTAGAGTCAACCCGTACAAGGCTCCCCACCTTATCAATCGCTTGCATAAGGTAATCCTCAAGTTTCAATAGGTTAGATTCTTCAAAATATGTCACAATCTCAGTTGAAACCATACCAGGGGGAAATGAAAACCCCTATTGGGAAACAATATGGATCACACCAAGTGCCTTTTCGAGGCCAAAAAATATAAACCCAACCATTCCAATAGATTTATCACCATCTTGGGGCTGGGAAACAAACTCATGTGTATTTTGGTTATCAGAACCTTCCATATTCTAGTAACCAATTAACTTATTATCAAAATGCTCCTTATCCAGGAATGCAAGTGGTTGTTGCCCAGACTATCCCTTCTTATCCACGTCATTCATCTTCAGACTTTAATTAATAGTTTCCTTTTGTGTCTACTCTTGAATTTCCATATTTAACTCTACTTACAAACAAACCCATCACTCATTCACCATGGTAGCCAATTATTAGCACTAAGTTGCCTTCTAATATCCCAAAGTTTAATGGGAATCCTGGAGAAGATCCATTGATGCATGTTACGATGTATCATCTATTGTGTTCATCCAATTCACTTAATGATGATTCCATTTGACTCTATTATTTCCAACGAACGCTTACAGGTATCACAACTAAATGGTATATTGAGTTACCTAAAGTGTTGTTTCATGACTTCAACACTTTATCCATTACCTTCCTTACACATTTATAGTTACCCATTAGATACGAAATTGGAATGAAACTATTGGCTAACTTCAAACAATCAGACTCTACTCACATTTCAGATCACATTCATGAGTGGAGGTGTCATCATCGGTTGGTCAAGACCTATGTTTCCGACCAGTTGTTAGCGGAATGGTTTGTAAAATATCTGTTAGTTCCCATAATAGAAGATGTGGCCAAGGTTGGATTTGTGACCGAAGATCAAGTTATTCCTCATGCTCAATATTTAGATATGGTCTATACCCAATTAGAAACACTCTATGATAAAGTACCAAATGCTTTGAGACCTTCTAATATTGTTCCTCCTTCACTTGGTAAATAATCTCATGTTGTTGATGGAATCATAGGTTCTGCCAATTTGTAGTCAATGAGTAAGCCATTTGGTATTTCTCTTACCACTCCTGCACAAAACCGTCCATCCCATCCTCCTGTGGCTTCTACTTTTGAGATAAATTTCGTCTCATCTAATAAAGGTAAGTCTAAAAAACAACCTAGAATAATAATGAAAGGTAAAGGTAAGAAAAATAAGTATTCCTCACCACAAGATAAAAAAATAAATTTTTCTTCTGATGAGAAACGAAAGCCTTGATACCCATGCTTGATTTGTAACGAGGATCACTTTACATGTGATTGTCTACACCGTGCTGAAGTGAATCCATTTCTTAAATCATCCACTTCTCTTGTTATGCTGACCAACCCATTTTCTAATAAGGAGACTCATATGGTTTCTCGAGATGCTTCTGTTGGCATTATGTTGTATGTGTTGTACTTGATGGCAACCCACTTATAGCAGAACAACTCACCTATATATGATGAGATATCATATGTGACAGAATGCATGACAATTGTGTTTACAGATGTGATGAAATGCAGGGCAACTTCAAGGAATCAGTTCAGAAGGCAACTTACTCTCATGAAAGATCACAGTATAGCAGGTAAACAACAAAGAATAACATGTCAGTCTTCACAGAATGAAGAAAGAGAGGTATATGCACGTTCACCATTAACCAAGCTGCGTATACATGGAGGTTCACTGTATACAAGTCACATATACATACATATGCACTTTCATAGAAGGAAAAGTGCATATACCTTGGAAAACTAAATTTTTGCTCCGAAGTATTTGGTCCATGGTGTTTTTGATCCATGGTATTGGTCCAAGGTATCTAGTCCGAGGTATTGACCCTAGGCATTTGGTCCAAGGCATTGGTCCTAACTGGTTTTGGTCCATGGTATTGAGAAAGGCCTAAAACTATAAAAGGAGGAGAAGATCATTAGGCCAAGGTGTGCAAGTATCGAATATCTGATGAAGTGTGAGATCTAATATGCAGGTTATTGGCTTATGGTGTTGTGCTTGATCTGAACCAAGGATGAACCTTAGCGTTTGAAGAAGGATAAGATCTAATGATGTATCAGGATCTTAAGGCTTGAAGTGAATTATCTTTATGTGGTTTGAT
The DNA here is from genome assembly GCA_031772625.1 of Pinus tabuliformis. Classification (NCBI taxonomy): domain Eukaryota; kingdom Viridiplantae; phylum Streptophyta; class Pinopsida; order Pinales; family Pinaceae; genus Pinus; species Pinus tabuliformis. The sequence continues at coordinate 1,518,516,207 of CM062818.1, read as the reverse complement.
CATATATCTGAATAACTGGCGCATGTTGTAGTCTATAAATATGATGATCTGGGTATGACTAAAGTCTGGAATAGTTGTAATGTTTAAATCATTATTTACATATCTGTACACAGGTTCACTTTAGAAAAGAGCGTATACACACTCTTTCTGAATATCAAAGCATCGTAGACATCATAAATTTGATTTGCAAATCTGTACACTGCTTCGCTTTGAGGAAAGTGCGTATGCACACAGGTTTGACACATGGAAGTAGCATATACCTTATAAAATATGTTTTAGTTGCTTTTGTTTGCCATTGCAGTGTTTTGGGTTCTGGCTTCGTTTCTGGTTACTGTATTCTGGTGACAGCATTCTGAACGAGCAAATTGATGGGTTGTCAAAGTGATTGATTGATTCGATTGTGGTTGGTTCAAAAGGACATTGGTTGATGCAGATATATTTGATGATTGAATGATGTTGTTGATGGATCTAGCCTGAAAATTTATGAAACGTGGTCCCTTGAAGAAAAAGAGAAGGTCGTAGCCTTCTGTAGGTCGGTGCCTACGTACTAAGAAAACATAACGGCTAGTACAAGAGCTAGGGGTTTGTAGCTCCCTTCCAGTAGAAGCTGGAGAATGAGAGAAGGTTGTAGCCTTCTGCATTTAGAAGCCTGCATACTGGTATAAGACTGCACCAGTACAAAATTGTAAATAGATTTTTTCTTATTATTAAAAGAAGACAGAGACGACAGCAGTAGGTGGTTTTCACCCACATTGGGTTTCCACCTTATATATTGGTGTTCATGTGTGTTTCTTATGTGTGATGCTTTATTATGCTTTTACTACACTGTCTAATGAATTCCTGATATACTGGTTAAAGTTCAATACATGATAATTTGGGTAAATTAAAATATCTATGCATATACGCTGGTTTCATTAAGTACAGTTGCGTATACATGCTAGTTCACTAAGCTAAAGTAGTGTATACAAATAAGTTTTAAAAATTATATTATTGATATGATAATACTGATTCACCCCCCCCCCCCCCCCCCTCTTAGTATTATTTCAAACAATTGGTATTAGAGCAAGTCCTTCAGAAGAAGCTTGATCGCTTGAAGGAAGATTCAACATCATGAGTAATCAAGAAAGTGGGGGATCCATCAGACCGCTAATCTTTGATGGGAGCAACTTTGTTTATTGGAAGGTAAGAATCACAACCTATCTTCAATTGCTTGGAACAGATGTCTGGGATATTGTGGAAAGAGGATATACATTTCCATCAGCAATTCCTACAGATACGGCAAGTAAAAAGCAATATGAAACCAATGCCAATGCTGTCAATACATTATTTGGAAGTCTGTCACAATCATAATTTTTCAAAGTTATGCAGCTCAAATCAGCCAAAGAAATATGGGACAAAATCATTCTAAGCTACGAAGGAGACTCTCAAGTAAAACCTACTAAACTGCAAACTCTCAGAATTCAATATCAAACTCTCAAGATGCACAATGGTGAAAGTATAGCTAGTTACTTCTTACGTATAGATGAGGTTGTTAATTGCATGAAGAATTTGGGTGAAGAGATAAAGGAAGTTACCTTAGTTGAAAAAGTTTTAAGATCCTTGTCTTCTAAATTTGAATCAAAAGTATCTACCATAGAAGAAAACCAGGATCTACAGACTATTACTATGACACAACTTCACGGAATCTTAACTGCCTTTGAGATGAGAAAAGGAGGTCCATCATATATGAGAGAAGCTACATTTAAAGCTTCAGAAAAAGGAAAAGAAGAACTCAATGAATCAAGACATATTTCAAAAGAAGAAGAGGAAGTAAATTTTGTCAAGAAGCTTCAACGGGGTTCCATAAGATTCAGAGGTAAACTACCTTTCAAATGTTTTTCTTGTGGTAGAGTCGGTCATTATGCTGCCAAATGTCCTTGTAAAGATAAAAATGATAAAGGGAAGGAATTTGCAAAATGGAATAGAAAACAAAGTGTAAGTAAAAAGAGCTACTATACTCATGAAGATAGTGATGGTTTATCAAATAGTGATGAAGATGAAAATAGTAATGAATATAGACTTCTGATGGCTTATGAAGATGATGATTTCTTGGATGCTTTAGATGAAGATGACATTTATGAAGAAATCTCTAAACTCAAACTAGAATGTACACAGGTTTAGAGGAAAGCGCGTGTCCATGTAGGTTTGAAAAACACAATGAAAAACTAGAATGTGAAATTGTGGGTCTAAGAAAGGATCTTGAGAAAACAAAAGCTCTCAATCTTAGATTTGCTAAAGGATTAGAAACCTTAAATGAAATTATCAAAGTGCAGCATTCTCCTCTGACAAAGATAGGTCTTGGATATACTGAAGAAGCATCTCAATCACAGAAGCTGTCAACCTCCACTAAAAGCTATCTTAATGCAGCAAAGAGCAGTGGACAATTTGACAATCGTCAGCAAAAGCATAAAGCAGATCACCAGGTAAATCAGGCTCAATTTACTTCAAGGATGAACATAAGCCACAACCAACGTCAGGTAAATCGTACTCAATTTTCTTCAAAGATGAATAACAATAGAAACTACAATCACGAGGTCAGTAGATTCGATAATCGCAGGAACTTCTTTAATGGTCAATGTTTCTCATGTCATAATTTTGGACACAAAGCTACTCAATGTGTTTCTTACAACATCGTCATGACTAGAGAAGCACAAAATCAAAGGAATGTGACAAGGATCAAGAAAAGTTCCTATAATAACTTTTCTCTTCTTGAAAATGAAATAGAATGCTCTATATATAACAACTTTGGCCATGAAGAATCTGAATGTAGGAGTAAATTTCAGAAAATATCTCAAAAAGAGCAAACTCTATTAAATCCAAAAATATGGAGAAAGAAAGAACTGCAAATAGAAAGATGTGATATAGCCTTGTATGCAGAAGGACAAGAAAACCAGTGGTACATCGACAGTGGATGTTCAAAACACATGACAGGTGACAAAGAAAAACTACACTCATATAATGCCATAGAAAAGGAAAAGAGTGTCTCATTTGGAAATGACACTCCTACTGACATAAAAGGTAAAGGATTTGTTTTCTTGAAAAAGAAGTTAAAGCTGGGAATGTTATGTATGTTGATGTCTTAAAGCATAACCTGTTGAGTGTGAGTCAAATGTGTGATCAAGGAAATGAAGTAGTGTTTCGATCAAATGGATGTGTTGTTTGTGAGCTTGATACAAGAGAAATCATGATCAAAGGTACAAGAACTCCAAACAACCTATACATACTCAAGGGAGGACAAAAATAATGCTCTCTAAGCAAAAATGATGAAAACTAGCTATGGCACAGAAGATTGGGACATTCAAGCTTTTCTCAAATAAGAAAAGCATGCAGATTCCAAGCTGTTCGTGATCTTCCAGATATCAACATTCCTGAAAATACTATATGAAAATCATGTCATTTCGGTAAGAAAACCAGATCTCACTTCATCGAAAAGGAAGGGTCAGCTAGTAAGCTTCTTGAAATTGTTCATACTGATTTATGTGGACCATCAAGGAAAAAGTCACCTCATGGAGAAGAATACTTTATATTGTTCATTGATGATTTTTCCAGAATGTGTTGGATAGCTCTTCTAAAGCATAAAGATGAAGCATTTGAAAAGTTCAAAGCCTTCAAAGCTTTGGTTGAAAGTGAATCAGATCAAAAAATCAAATGCCTTAGATCTTATCGAGGAGGGGAATTTACCTTGGATGAATTCTTTGACTTTTGTGAACAACATGGCGTCGGATGCATGCATACCCTCATTTATTCATAGCTCCTTCCTCCGGGCGGTGTTATCGAAGGAATCCAAAAGGACAACATGGCGCACGGAATGTTTCCACATTTCATATAGAAATAATTTCAGTGACGGTCTTGAAATGGGTCTTGAAATGGGTCTTGAAAAGGTAGTTCTCCATCGCAAGGAATCCTCAGCAAAATTGAGTGGTAAAAAGGATGAACATAACTGTTCAACAAATGGCTTGTGCTATGCTAGATGAATCTGGAACTCCTACAACCTTCTGGGGTGAATCTGCATTCACCGCCATCACTATTCTCAACCAGACAAATATTTGGGTAAACAACACTCAAACTCCACATTAACTTTGGTATGGTAAGACTCCTATTATAAAATACTTCAAAGTTTTTGGAAGAAAATGTTACATCAAAAGCACTGATGAAAAACTTGGTAAGTTTGAACCTAGAGCAGATGAAGGTATTCTTCTTGGCTACTCTTCCCGAATCAAAGGATATAAATGTTATAATAAAAGACTTGGGAAAATTATTGAAAGTATTGATGTTGTGGTTGATGAAGCATGCAAAAATCCAAAATAGATAAAAATCGAAGATTATGACAATGAAGAAGATGAGCATCAATTTTCCACATCAAATCACACTAATTCTAAAGAAGAAACCAATGAAGCACCAAAAGAAGAAGTAACAATATAAGAAAAGACTTCATCTAGGTATGTTTAGAAAAATCATCCAGAAACTCAAATTTTAGTAGAAAAAGGGGCAGGTGTGCAGACAAGAAGAACTATTACCAAAGCCTCAAGCTATCTAGCATTACTATCTTCCACTGAACCTCAAAACTTAAATGAAGCATGCAGAGATGAATGTTGGGTCAAGGCTATGAATGAAGAACTTGAGAAAATTGAAAAGAATAATACTTGGGAATTAGTTCCTAGACCTCATGATAATAATATCATAGGAACCAAATGGATATTCAAAAACAAGCTGAACGAAAATGGAGAAGTTATCAGAAACAAAGCTAGACTCGTTTGCAAAGGATATGCTCAACAAGAAGGTATAGATTTTGAAGAAACTTTTGCACCTATTGCTAGACTTGAAGCCATAAGAATGTTTCTTGCTCTTTCTAGTTTTCAGAAATTCAAACTATACCGAATGGATGTAAAATCTACCTTTCTTAATGGAGACTTAGAAGAAGAAGTCTATATTGAACAACTAGAAGGATTCATTCTTGGAAATGATGAAAAACTTGTATGAAAACTTAAAAAGGCTCTCTATGGTCTAAAATAGGCTCCAAGGGCCTGGTATTACCGTCTTGACAAATATCTCCACCAATAGGGTTTTTCAAAGGGGTCAGCAGATAGCAATCTATATACAAATATTGACACTGGTAAATTGCTAATAATTGTTGTTTATGTTGATGACATCATTTTTGGTAGCAATGAAGAATCCATGAGTCATAATTTTCTTCAGTAATGCAGCAAGAATTTGAAATGTCCTTGCTTGGTGAGCTTACCTACTTTCTTGGTCTACAAGTTCAGCAAAATAAAGATGGCATTTTTCTCTCACAAACCAAATATCTCAAACAGATCTTGAAAAAGTACGGCATGGAATATTATAAACCAGTATGTACCCCAATGGTAACATGATGTAGTCTTAACTCAAATGATGAATCAACCACAGTACATCAACCAACTTATAGATCCATGATTGGCAGTCTGCTTTATCTAACAGGTACCCGACCAGACATCATGCATGCAGTAGGAATAGTTGGAAGATTTCAAGAAAATCCAAAGGAATCACACCTTCAGGCAGTCAAAACGATTTTCAAATGTCTTCAAGGAATACAGAACTTTGGTTTATGGTATCCCAGAGATATAGATATTACACTTCATGCATATACAGATGCAGATTGGGTAGGAAGTGTTGATGACAAAAAAAGCACTAGTGGTGGTGCATTCTATATGGGTTCCAAGTTAGTGTCTTGGTTCAACAAGAAACAAATTTAAATTGCATTATCTACAGCTAAAGCAGAATACGTGGTTGCTACATCTTGCTGCACATGACTACTTTGGATGATGCAAACCTTGCAAGATATTCAGATCACATGTACTCCACCCATCTTCATTCTATGTGATAATACAAGTGCCATCAGTATTTCAAAGAATCCAGTCATTCACTCCAAGACCAAGCACATACCCATCAAATATCATTTCCTACATGAACAAGTGGTTGAACAAAAGATTAAATTGGAGTATGTTCCCTCCAAAGAACAGGTTGTTGATATATTCACTAAATCACTGCCCAGAGAGACATTTGAATATCTCAAGCAAAATCTGGGAGTAGTCACTCCATCATCCTGCTGTTAAAACCGATTTTCTTTAGAGAAAGGTGGTTATACGCGAGTTTCTGTGGGCATAGTCACATGTATGTTGGTTTAAAGAAAAGAAATGGGCTAGACTAAAAAAATGGGGGGGGTCTGCTATGGTTCTGTCAATTATTTGCTTTGTTTAATGACGGTTTCAATCTATTGATAACATGTGGAAATATATTGGTCCTCATAACATTGTTAATAACTTGATGTATATCTGATTGATTATGATGCTTTGATATCTCTTACTGACATATGCAATGATCAGATCTGACAGTGAACAGGTGGAACAGGTTTAGGAGGATAACATGCTTGATGATATTTTGGGAACTAATGATGGACATTCACAGGTTGCTGGTCTAGATGTTGTTGACAAATGCTGCTAATGGTGCAGATCATATGATAGTTTTTGATGACTATCATGGTCTTGTTTAAGATATTTGGTCTTGTTTAAGATAACGGTCATGAAAAAACCTAATTTGTAACCCCACTATGCATGGGATGGATGATGTAATGTTTCTTTGACATGTATAAACAATTGATATATCCCCACTTGGTTGGGAGATGGATGTATGTATGATTCATTAGTGATAGGAAGGTCATTTGTGATGTATGTATAGAGTCATGTTCTTCTTTTAGAACATCTTTTTGCAGACTTTGCTTATGCTCAGGCGTAGCATGGACTCAATCATGAGACCTCAATTAGCACACTTCAGCATATCAGAGAATTCAGCATGCACTCAGGGGGAGCATGACTCTTTGCCCTTGATGAAAAAGGGGGAGAGTGACTTGGTGTGGTTGTTGCCATCAAGTCAAAAGGGGGAGATTTTTGGCATTATGTTGTATGTGTTATACTTGATGGCAACCCACTTATAGCAGAAAAACTCACCTGCATATGATGATATATCATATGTGACAGAATGCATGACAATTGTGTTTACAGATGTGATGAAATTCAAGGCAACTTCAAGGAATCAGTTCAGAAGGCAATTCACTCTGACGAAAGATCATAGTATAGTAGGTAAACAACAAAGAATAACAAATCAGTCTTCATAGAATGAAGAAAGAGAGGTATATGTAGGTTCACCATTGACCAAGTGGCGTATACACGTAGGTTCACTGTATACAAGTTGCATATACGTACACATGCACTTTCACAGAAGGAAAAGCGCGTATACCTTGGAAAACTAAATTTTTGGTCTGAAGTATTTGGTCCATGGTATTGGTCCAAGGTATCTGGTCCAAGGTATTGACCCTAGGTATTTGGTCCAAGGTATTGATCCTAAGTGGTTTTGGTCCATGGTATTGAGAAAGGCCTAAAACTATAAAAGGATGAGAAGATCACTAGGCCAAAGTGTGCAAGTATCGAATATCTGATGAAGTGTGAGATCTAATATGCAGGTTATTGGCTTATGGTGCTGTGCTTGATCTGAACCAAGGATGAACCTTAGTTTTTGAAGATGGATAAGATCTAATGATGTATCAAGATCTTAAGGCTTGAAGTGAATTATCTTTATGTGGTTTGGTCATATATCTGAATAACTGGCGCTTGTTGTAGTCCATAAATATGATGATCTAAGTATGACTGAAGTATGTAATAGTTGTAATGTTTAAATCATCATTTACAGATCTGTACGTAGGTTCATTTTAGAAAATGAGTGTATACACGCTGGTTCTGAATATGAAAGCGGTGTATACAACATAAATTTGATTTGCAGATCTGTACGCTGGTTTGCTTTGAGGAAAGCACGTATTCACATAGGTTTGACACATGGAAGTAGCGTATACCTTATAAAATATGTTTTAGTTTCTTCTGTTTGTTGTTGCAGTGTTCTGGGTTATGGCTTGGGTTCTGGTTAATATATTCTGGTGACAGCGTTCTGAACGAGCAGAATGATGGGTTGTCAAAGTGATTGATTGATTCAGTTGTGGTTGGTACAAAATAAGATTGGTTGATGCAAATATATTTGATGATTGAATGACGTTTTGGATGGATCCAGTCTGAAAATTTATGAAACGTGGTCCCCGGAAGAAAAAGAGAAGGTTGTATCCTTCTGTAGGTCGGCGCCTACGTACTAAGCAAACATAACAGCTAGTAACAGAGCTAGGGGCTTGTAGCTCCCTTCCAGTAGAATCTAGAGAATGAGAGAAGGTTGTAGCCTTCTGCAGGTAGAAGCCTGCGTACTGGTATAAGACTGCACCAGTACAAAATTGTAAACATAATTTTTCTTATTATTAAAAGAAGACAGAGACGACAACATCAGGTGGTTTTCACCCACATTGGGTTTCCACCTTATATCTTGGTGTTCATATGTGTTGCTTATGTGTGATGATTTATTATGCTTTTACTACACTATCTAATGAATTCCTGATACATTGGTTAAAGTTCAATACATGATAATTTGGGTAAATCAAAAGATCTCTGCATATACGCTGGTTTCATTAAGTACAGTTGTGTATACACGCTAGTTCACTAAGCTGAAGTAGCATATAAAAATCAGTTTTGAAAATTATATTATTGATCTAATAATACTAATTCACCCCCCCCCCTCTCAGTATTATTTCCAACAGCTTCTTCCTCTAACACAATTTTTATGCTTTCCTCCTTAAAGCTGAAATCCAATGTCATGGTAGCCACTCAGAATAAGGATTATGATAATGTGAATCCACCAAATGGTCAGGCTACTGATCAACCTGTTGGTTCAACAATGCCTTCATCTAACCCTGTTCCACCTCCAGCTCCTACGAAATTGACTATCAAGCCTCCAAAGGGTGTTATTCATAAGTATCCTTTTAATACTCATTTGAGAGCCACTCAAAATTACAACATAGTTGAAGAATTGGCTCAGTCTCCATCAACTATGTCGACTCTTGAGGTGTTGCAAAATTACCCCACCCAAAATAAGGCCTTATTGTCAGCTATCGGATGTGTGGATCCATTGAATTGTAACATAATGGTTTTCTCTCATGAAAAATATACCCTTCAACTTCAGACTGAGTTAGATTTTATTATTCAGGTCGTATTCCATGGTTAAAACATTCATCATTCTATTATGGATGAGGGAGCCTCAAACTGTATCATGTTCTTGTCTTGCTGGAAGGTGATTGGTTCACCCAAACTGAGTCAATCGACCACCGCATTAAAAACCTTTGATGGAAGTACATACAAACCTTGTAAGATTCTGATAAAATATGTCTTTGTTGAAGTAGAAGTTATTGATGGAGCTTTCGAATATAATCTTCTAATGGGACGTACATGGGTTTATGCTATGGATGCTGACATTTCAACTTACTTCTGCATGATCGACTTTCCTCATAAAGGTGGGATGGTGGCCATAGATTAAATCACTTTTTTTTCTCTGATTCCAATGTTACTGGAAGTGTCCTTCTTGTAGGGGAATCCCTACATTCCTATCAGTATGTCAAAGTTGGTTTGTTGAAGGATTCATCACTTATGGGAACCTTTTTCCCCCTCCCTCTCTCCTTCCTAGCTCCTCCCCTTCGGTTGCTTATATCAACATGACATCATCCTCTACAATCTTAGCCAATCCATGGATTTTAATTGATGAAATTGACTTCAAAAGTTTTTCCGATCAAATGCCACTTAGCCCCATTGAGCAAGATTACAAAGAAATCTAGTCAGCTTGTGTGGCTTATACTTTTTATTTGATCAATTGGGTAGATCGATCACTGAATTATGGCACGCCCGCTAATCCTTTCTCACGTACATTCTCTACTGATGAAAGCATCATGGAGATCATGATGTCAGATGACACACTGTGGGACTAACATCATCATCCTTCCTCCTTCATAGATACCATTGAAGATAATATCAGTGGTATGTACCTACCTAATTTTGTTAAGCCCTTTACGAATTATGTTTCCATTCATGAGATTGACTCTGAAAAGAACCTTTTGAATATCGAAGAAAATATTCCTCTCGATATTTTGATTAAACCACGAATAGTAAAAAATTTATACATTCGACTTAACCCACACAAATGTTTGTTCTGTGTTAGTTTTGATTGACTCCTTGGTTTTATCATTTCAAAACAAGGAATTCGTATTGATCCTTTAAAAGTCTAGGCAATTGTTGACTTTCCTACGCCTTCCTCCCTCATTCAGTTACAGAGAATCCAAGGGAAAGCTAACTTCCTAAGGAGATTCATCCCTAACTATGCTGAACTAACTAAAGGATTTACTCACTTACTGAAAAAGGGGATTCCCTTCCATTGGGATGATGTTTCACATAAAGAATTTGATGCCTTGAAAGATATACTGGTTCTAGAATCTCTCTTATATCCCCTTGACTATCAGCATGACTATTTCCTACACCTTATTGCCTCCATGTCTATTATAGATATGGTGTTGGTACAAGAAGATGATATGGCGACTAAACTTCCCATTTATTATATGAGTAGGAACCTCAATGATACCAAGATCCAGTATACTCATGTCAAAAAGTTGGCAAGCCATCTAGAGATTTCACCATTACATCTTGATTCGAAAAACTACGGTTGTTTTAAGTTTCAATCCTATGACATATATATTGTCACATCAATTACTGGGGGGGAAATACTCTAAGTGAATTATTATTATCCAAGATTTCGACTTGGAATTCATCAAATCCAAGTGAAAAAATACTTATCTTTTATCAAACTAATGTGCAATCTCCCTTCCCTTGATGTTGAGTCTACATGTGAAGATTACGTCCCAAATGAGTCATTTTTTCTAATCTCATCATCTGATCCCTAGTATGGAGATTTTATGATCTATCTCTAGACCTAATACCTCTCACTCAGAGTAGTGACGTATCCGGTACCAAGCCTAAAATTACGTGATTATCAACAACACCCTTTACCGCTGTGGTATTGATACAATTTTATGTAGATACCTCACTCTCGAGGAGGCTGAGAAAGTATTGAATGAATGCCACTCAGAGGCATGTAACAAACATTTATCTGGTTACACTACTGCATAAAAATTTTTTCGCATTGGTTAGTTTTGGCCCACCATTTTCTACGAATGTATCCTCGCAGTCTAGAAATGTCATGTGTTCCAAATCTATGATCATAAAATCCATGCCTCACCTGCTCCGTTGCATCCCATTGTCACCATTGATCCCTTTGCGAAATGGGGTATCGACTTTATGACATGTAACCATCATTCGAACAGGGGGAATGGCTATATAATTGTCGTTGTTGATTACTTTATTAAGTGGGCCGAAGCAATGCCTATGTTCAATAATATAAACAAAATGACTACATACTTTTTCTTTAACCATGTGATTGCTAGGTTTGGTGTTCTTCAAGCAATAGTTATGGATCGCGGGAAGCACTTTAGAAATCATATGATGGCTAAATTAGCTGCCAAATTGGGACATTCACATGAAAATTCCACTCCCTATTATCCTCAGACTAACGAACAACTTGAGGTGATTAACAAATTTCTTAAGACTATGCTTCAACCCATGATAGGGGTCCATAAATTGGACTGGAATTTTATTTTCTATGCTACTTTGTGGGCATACCAAACCTTAGTTAGGATTGTTACTGGATTCACACCCTTCCAGTTGGTGTATGGTCTGGAAGCGATCCTTCCCATCGAATGTGAAATTCCATCACTGAAATTAGCTATCAAACTTATTCCTGCTACTTCCATAGAGGAGGAGCATCTTTTACATCTAACACATTTGGATGAAACCTGAAATGATGCTGCATTAGCCAATGAAGCTCATAAAATACGCATCAAAGCGTAATATGATAAGAGTGTCAAGCCTAGAGTCTTATCAGAAGGATATCTAGTTCTCTTATATGACCATGAGGTCGATAAGTTAGTTCTAGCAAAGTTCTAGCCTATGTGGTTGGGCCCATATATTTTCAAGCGATTCCTTGCAAAAGGGGCTTATGAGTTAGTAGATCTCGATGGAGTTCCATTGACGCAGCCTAGAAATGGGATGTACCTCAAAAAATACTATGCTTGATCCCATAAATAGTATACTGTGTACATACTGTCTATAGGTGTGTTGAGTGTGTTTGTAGTATGTTTTTTAGAGTTTCCCATGGTTTATGTTGATTTTTTTTACTTTTAGATTGCAGATTTCAACCTCTCTCAAATTGTATATTGGTTATGTTGATGGTGTTAGTCGTAGTACTCAGAACCTATCCTCCGCAACATGGGCTATATTTGCTCCAAATGGAGAACTATTGAGCATACAATGGATTTTCATTGGTTTCTCGACTAACAACATCGTTGAGTATAGCACAGTGGTTGAGCTACTATCTGATGTTATTTCACATGGTATCTGTCGTATAGTCATCAGGCTTGACTCACAGCTTGTAGTGCTACAACTCGCTAATATCTATTCAATGAGAAATCCCGCCATCCTTTGCATGGTTTTGAGAGTGTGTATTCTAGAAAGACACTTCAATTTCATACGATATGAAAATATTTCTAGAAATCTTAACACATTAGCAGATGCCCTAGTGAATTTTGTTTTAGATCGACATTTGCAAAGAATGTAAATAACTTTCAATTCACATCACATCATATTGAAAGCAGAACAGGAACTAGGAAAAACTGTATATATATATATATATATATATATATATATATATAGATATATAAACACACAAACACACACATATACATATACATATACATATATTCAGTTTGGTTTTACAAAATGTGTGCCCCAAGACACATATGGCTACATCGCCCATATCAAAACTACATGCAAAACATCGAAGTAGACAAACTAGTGGTGCTCATGATAAAACGACACTACATGATCTATCTTGCACAGTCATCTACCAATATGACTAGTCACTCCGATTGTGTGTCATTGAATTCATAATGGAAGATGATCGACCACGGTCTCATCAATCCCATGTGTCAATCCCTCCATGTGATGCTCAACATTTGATAGGATCTCAGCTACCTCAAGATCTTGTAGTGCATCCCATCCTATTGCAATGACTTGTACTGTTCCCACTGTCTCCTCTTGTGGTTGTCTCTCTATATGACGAAGATATGTAGCACCTACTAGTTGAACAGGTCCAACGTCTGCATGAAAACATCAAATATTTTAGTCTCGTGAACATCAAAAAACAAAAAAAAATCGTAAAACTTTCAAAAACTTAATGATCAAAGTATCTTACTTGAAGAATCCCATTTCTCACCCTCGGGAAACTCGAGCTCAGGATCATCACATAAATCCATCTCTACGTAAGGATAATCATTGATAATGATGAGCGACCTGCGCAGCCATCCAAAGAAGGCTAGTGAAAAGTTGATCGCTAATGGGCTTGCATGTCGGCTCATGTGGTCCATCCACCTCCTCATTCGTGGGGTCCTCAGATCGATAGGCTCAAGTAAAATATACTAAGGCTGTAGTAATGGCAACTCCTCTAGAGAAAAAGAGACTAATATCGTGCCATAACCAAAATTCTTAAACTTCCCATCCTTTTCTTTAGTAATTCGTTCCTTCAAATTGAACAAGACACCCTCGTTCTAGTTGAATATTGTTGGCTCTAGAAAGTAGGTCACATCCTTTATTCTAATCTTCCCATCCCTATTACGAAGGGCTCGAGGTCTGCAATAGGTAGCGATATAGTCTTTCACCATCTCACTGCCACTTCTTCCACCTAGAAGAGAGATGGGAGCACCTCACTTTGACAATCCTGTTAGGAAGTAAATATCCGCTACATGTATCTCAAGTAGGTTATTCCCAAACCTAAACACCTATTCTTGAATATCACATGAACACACAAGGTACTTCAACAAATCTATTTGTTGCCTCATACCAAGAAGCCAGAAGAATTTCAACAACCCGCAGTTTTTAAGTGCCTGGTTGGTAGCATAGTCATTTGCTACATTCATGTCATGTTCCTCATGTTATCTTTATCTCCAAATGAATGACATTTTGTGCTAATGGGTACCTGAAACATCAACAAGGAATCCATTAGGCTCTTTTTCATGTAAAAAACTTGACAAAATTTGAGGCAAAGCTAAAAGAAAACTTAGAGAAGTGTGGCCAACGCACCCCAACAGTGTTTACTAGAGCATTGCACGTCTTCCTGTAGTGTTCTTATGCCTAGGTACAATGCAATTTTTGACACGGGGGGGGTGTGCATTGGTCCCAAGACGTTTTTTATGAACCCCAAGGGCCTCAAAATCTTAAATTTTTTGCATGTAAACACAATAATGAACCATGGAAAGATAGAGAAAGTTTTCAGTTCCTACCTAGAAGAGACAAAACTTGAAATGTTTCCCTAGATTGGTTGCAATCAACTGCAGAAGATCGAGGGAAAAAGGGCTCCAAATACTCACTATTGAAGATAAAATGTGAAATGGTAAAAATGAGAAGTCATTTTTAATATATATGGTCATTTTCTCATTATTTTATTCATTTTTAGTGTTTTGACCTAGATATGCTTCATTTTTACTATGAAACACATATGTTTAATCTTTCTTGTGGTGTTTTGAGTAGGTCAACAATTGTTAGCAGGTTTTTATTATAGGTTACTTTGAACACAATGTATGATTTTATCTCTTTTTAGGGCTCTGTAAAACTAAGAAAAAGAAACCCCCTTGAAGTCCTCTTTCAACTCTTTTCAGAATCGTAAAATATGAAAAGATTGTCGAGCACTTGTCTTTTCAAACTTGTAAAAATAAATGAAAAGACACCTACTTAGTATAAGTTTAACCCTTTTCTGGAATGAGATAGACTAACTATGAAATTAGAATACCTTAGTCGAACATAGCTAAGAGGTTATCTTGGGTATTGTTTTCTACCTTTTCAGACCTAAGGGACTACCTATGAAAAGGGACATATGAAGTTTTATTTTTCGCCTCTTTTTCAAAATCTCTAAATGTGAAAAAGATGTTGATTTTTATCTTCACTAGACTCGTTAAAACATCAAACAGTGATGGACTTGTCGAACATGACAAGGCTGAACCACTCCTTCTCAAGGTTTGTTAAATATACTTGGATGGATTCATCCAAAGGATGAACTTACAAATCAAGCATATGTTATCCTCCTCAAGCATGTTAAAAAATAAAGAGGTATTGACCAGTATGTTTGGGGAAATTGGGAAAACAAGAGATTCCATTTTACTAATGAAAGTGTGTCTCTCTTTAACACGACACTCTTCCACTTCATCTCCATGGCTGTTGGGTTAGGTAATCTACATGTCGTTTGGTTATCATACCATTTTTAGAGCCTCCATTTTTATTTTGGGTCAATGATGCCAACTCCATTTAGTGTTGCTAGTGTGTTCAAGAGAAGTCATTCAATTGATCTCCGCTACAATACTCTTAATCCTTCATTTCATGTCTGCCTGTCCTAATCTAGTTCCATATCAACATGATTATGATCATTCAGTCTCAATGATGATACCCATTTCATTTCATTAATGGGGGATACATCAAGGCCCTCTCGTAATGGGTCGTTTCCCATCGACATCAGGACATCATCTAGGAAGTTGACTTAGAAACACACCTTTGGTACCTTGGTGCCTGCATACATCAATGGCCTTCAACTAAAATATTCCATGTGGTTTTCGCATCGACTCATTTATTCACACCATAAAGATTGTACTTTATTACCATGAGATCCATTAACATCATCAATGGTTTCTCTCACTTCTGTTAATGACTCACATCATTGGATGATAATTAGATGGTGTCTACCATGTTCAACTCGAGCTAATTTATTCACATGGTTAGACTCGTACATTGGTTGGTCATGTGAACGAGATAGAAGACCCCAGATATTGTTTCATTCATCGAGGTTGCGATTTCAGGAGCTATACAAAGATCAAAATGTATGATGGTTATGATCATATAGACAATCATCCAGTCATGGGTTCACCATTTTCATCTTTGGACACATATTTTGATCATTATACATGTTATGCTATCTTATGAGCTAAGTATGGGTATGCCTCCCTAAGCAAAAAAATATGTCATGTTGTAAATGTATTGTAAAAGATGAAGCTCGTTGGTTGTCCTTGATCCCTAATTGTCACAAGGTAAAGCACTTCAGTCATCAATTATCACTTCTAACTTTGCGCTTTATGGGGAATTTTGATATAGTCCATTTTTTCACATCTGATCAGTGAGGCTCCTAATGGGATCAATAAACACCCTATTCCCCCTTATCACCATCTTGCACAAGGCCCTAAGCATGTTCCCTTCACCCCCCATAATTTTAGCCCTAAGATGCTTAATTTGAGCCAGTTTGAGGACCAACACTCCTTATAAACCTACTAGGGTGTGTTCAACTACAGGTTGCTCCACTATGGCCTACGTTGGTCACCAACAGGTTTCTCTCCTTTTCACCTATGTTGGTTCTATAAATCTAGGAGAATGATTATAATTCTAAAAGATTCCCCTTCTAGGAGTTTCCAAAAGTTGTTACAACTACTTACCTTGGATAAAAATTCATATCCCATCCTCCCTACTTTGGAGTTTTCACCACTTATCCTTTGATCATATCCCTCCATCAAAGGTGGATCTCTTACCCTATATTGGTAATTGGACAAGAACTCCAAACTCACCCTACTTCTCTATATATTCCCAGCCTTTTATGTGGTTGGGGGTTGGATTTTGGAGAGTGAGTCTTCCCTTATGTCACTATAGTGAGTGGTCATCATCTCATGCATTTAGGGTGATTGGAGGTGCATATTGTGACAAGGAAAGGATAAGCCAACAAGTTAGAGGAGCTCTTCTACAAAGATCAATTGCTACTTATGGTTGTAATCTCCTTCCATTTATATTAATGCAAAGAATTCATTGTTTTCATATATGTGATGTTTTTATTTCACTTATTTCAATACCATGTTGCTATATTTAATGAAGTACTTATGTGATACTCCATAGATCTTGTAGTTTCTTGGCTTGTGTTATCTAACTGTGAAAGCTCTAATTTTGGCAATCAGAGCTGGAATTGGAGCTTCCAATCTAAGGAAGGAGTGAAGCATGCAAAGGATTCCAAGTAGGCCTCACTCCATCATCTATTTAATTTAAGGAAAAACATTAAGTTCCTTGTCTCTCTGTTGTTCTAGGTTAGCCACCGACCTAGGGGAGATACTTTTGTCTGCAGTTGTAAATCCTGTATAAGTAGAGAAAAGTGAGATTATATGTATAGAACGAGGTCTAAAATGGGAAATAAAGGAAACAAATACTTCTTGAAGGTTTGACCCTTAATTGAAAGCTATTCCCATATAGAGAAGCTGAAGTCCACCCAATGTGTCACCAAGTGTTGTCGCTGCAACAACACCCTCCAAGATTTCACTACATTTGAATTTTGGAGCCTACTATTACTATTGTATCTAAAGTCACTTTGATTATCAAATGTTGTTTCATGTTATTCTATGTGTTTCAAGTATCTTTGAATGGTATCAAGTGTCGTCAGATTTATTAGAACATATTTTGGTGCATTTCATGGTCATAACATCTTTGTTGTCGTAAAACGACAGTTTTTGGGTCGTAGTCGCACACACTACACTCATTGCACTTAGGGAATGTGTATAAAGTGGAATTTTAATGTATATTCATCATTTCTCAGGATTGTATAAGTCCTTCATACTTGCGCCATGCACCTTGCCTTGACTATCCCCTTCTTTTGAGTGCATGAGCACATGCTGAAGCCTCAAAACCTTCCTCTTTAGAATTTCAGCCTTTCAAAGTGTGCCCATGCCCCCTGGAGCCCCTTTTGCCCCTCTTGAGTGACCAAAAAGGCGTGAATAGAAAATATGCACGAAACATGGTAGAATAAGATATTTTTAGGTTGATTGTTGCTTGTAATGAGTGATTTGCAGATACAGGTATTCCAGAAATATCATTGCAAGCACACATGAGGAATATTGGGCAAGGAGAACAAACAAGGGAAGCATGAAAAGAATGAAGAACACAGTTGAATCTTGATGATCAAATCACTCGAAGAATCCATTTGATAAAAATCCCTTTATAGGGTGAGGACATCAATGATAAAAGCTACTTAGAGAATAGAGATACAAGTGGCATCCATGTCACCACTAGATAAAGTCCATGGCATCAATTACTATTAGTCCCAGTCATCATAGATAGTGACACGTCATGTTCTTATCCCACGATGATGTGGAAGTCATGATTATAACAACCTTGGTTAAAAAAAATCCATGTAAAAATATATAAGGCCGTGGTCATGGGACATGTATTCCAAGTTGAATGGTGGGAAAAACATCCTAGTGGGTGTTTATTTCAGTTATTATGGCTAAAGGAAATTTGAAAAGGAAATGGCTAAGGCTTTGGAAAGGAAAAATGGCAGTTTTGGCACATTTATTTATGAAAATAATGGAAATTAGGAGAAAAGGAAAGTGAAAGGTCATAGGTTTCATGTGAGGAGGAAAATGAAGGAAAATAATGGAAAATGAAGAAAATAGAGGCCTCATTGATAAAAAGGTTTCTGAGGATAAATTCATGGACTTTTTGCCAGTTCATTTTTGGAGCTCTCTCTCTCTCTCTCTCTCTCTTGGACACTTAGAGTTTTCTTGGAGCACTTTGGCATTGGATCAAGAAATGAAAATAAGGCAAGGGGAAGGAAGGAGAAAGAAAGGAAGAGTAGGATCAAGTAGCTACAACAAGATTCTTTGCAGGTATTGGTTCACATGTGTGATTTCCTTGCTAGATTCGACATGCATGGTATACATGTGGTTCTTTGTTGTTATGGCATGGGTTTTACTAGGCGTGATAGTGTTTTCAACATAGCCTTGCCATTTCCAGATAGCCATGGTGTGATGGGGTTCTCATGTTTTTGTTGAGTTGGATTTCCAGATGGATTCAACGCCGAGTGAGGTGGATCTCTGAAAGAAAGAACACATGGCCTAGTGATCCTTGGATCGAAATGTGGATTGCAGTTAAGCCACTAGCCTAGTGACCCTTCAACCAAACTATGGGTCGCAGTAAATCAAGGTATCATGTGCCTCAATGGGGCCTAGGAATCCTCGACTGGTAAATGGTAGGATATACAATAAAGGCTAGAGGTAGGTTCTATCCATCAGGACTAATAATCTTGGGATGGGATATGCGGTAAATGTTTGAGAGTGGGTCTTGGTTTAGGGTATAGGGATCCAGTGTGGATTGCGGTAAAGCCTGAGAGACTAAGAGACAGGAAAATTACTCATGGTGTAGGTGGAGAAATCTATGGCATCCATGCTTGTTTTGGCTTAGTGATTTGGTCGAGGTCATGGTAAATCATGTTATTACATGTTTATTTTGTTGGCCTAGTGATCTAGGATTGATTTCGATAAAACCTAGTTTCTATTATATAGGGTGAGGTGCTTTAGCCTCAGGATGCCCTAGTTGGTTCTTTTGGTTTGAGTCCCACATTCATGCTTGGAATATGCCACGGGGGTGATTGATTCAAGAGAGATCTAGCTCAGCCAATCTATGGGTAGGTGGAATGTGGTAGTCCTATACCAAGTTGGCTTTTGCATTCATTAATAAGAGGTTCTCTCCTTGGTATCTTATGTGTAAATGTATTGGTTTATATGTGAATTATATGGCTATTGTATCTTTGATATGTGTGTTATTATGCTAGTTATAAGAATGTATTATGACTGTGATGATGTATGGATCTTGTCATGTTTTGATTTGTAAATGAATGAACAATGAATCTATGACCTAATAGATGATAATGAAACTAATGATATATGGGAATAATGTTTCTTAGTGATTCTCAGATAAGTATGAGACCCCTATGCTCAAATATGTTGTTTAAATCTGTAGATTACATATTTGTGATACGCTTGAAAAATTGTCTGTCATGTCTAGTAGGGGTCCAGCCTAGACCTTGTTATTGTTCCTGCAAATGCATCATTTTTATGTTGTGTAAATTCATTTCTGAAAGTGTCATTGAGTTTTGGGCAGTGACCTAAACTCTAGGCCTGAAAAAGTGGCACAAATCTCGGAGACATAGGCACAACACTGGGTAGAAAAGTCCTTGGATGCATGCATACCCATGTTGTGGGAGTGTCCAGAGCCTCCTAGATGCATGCATGCATGTTGACTTGTTGGGGCTTGACCCAGGTTCGGAGTTTAATTAGCCAAATAAATCCCGGTACTACTGGCCCTTTCGGCAACAGTCCGCGGAGCGCGAACTAAGGTCTCGCTCGAAGTAGTATGGGAGGGTGCTAGAACCAGGTTTCCACACCTTGGAGATTTCTGATGAGTTCGACTAGTCTGCGGTTTTTCCCTATGCGCAGGTTGCTTAGTGCACTTTCCCGTTACTCGCAACTTGATATACTGCCTTCGTGTAGCCCTACCCAGGGGCTGAGCACTGTGCTCTGCATTATTACCCAAGACCTTGCTTATATTCTAATGTTAGTTAATTATCTTTGCCTACTAAAGTGCTTTAAGTTATACTTAACAACATAAAACATTCATACAGGTGCGCGCATTAAATAAACAATATATTTGCAAATGATAAAAATCATGCATTAGCCAAGAACAGATACATATAATTATAACCAAACTTCTCTTTATTGATTCTTTCCATGGTTACAGACTCCTCTCACCTTGGGCACTCAGCTGCAGGGGTCCACACACTCAGTTGTGGACTACTAGGCCTCTGCGCACTCAGCTGCAAAGCCTTCTCCTACTCTACGACCCAAAGACACACTTCACACTGCGACTCAATCACTCAGACTTCTCATTCGTTTGTTCCATTTCTATTGTCTCTCCCCTTTTTTACACTTAGAGCCTCACTCTATTTATACAATCCCATGGTTCATAGACCATGGGTAGGTCTATCCAGCCGACATTACATTACAAAACTAGGGCAGATAACCCTGCGACTCTATCATACTTTCACGCCCCGCGCCCGCAATTCACGAAGCTTTACAACAATATTCGGTCAAAACTTGGGCTTTGAACCCCAAAACATGCCTTGGGGAGATTCCATGCCCAACAGGCCCGCAACACAAACATCGAGACTCACCCTCAAGTCACGCTGTCGGCACGACGATCTTTGTGTGGAGTCCCTCCAACTGTTCTCGAACTGTGCGAAGGTCAGTAGCACACTAAGCTGCTGCTTGTTGGATCTACTGCATACGTTGTTCTGAGACCTCTATGTCGGGAGTGCTTCTATGCATCAATGTGTGCATCCCCTACATGTGTGTGAGCTTGCCCTCGATTTCTGCCATGATGGTGAAGACCTCGTCGATCCAAGGCTGAACATCCACCTTCAGGACTGCTTCCTTATGTCGTGCCATGTCCACCTGCTCCTTCAATGCTTTAGCCTGTTACATCCATGCAAGCCTCTGAGTGAGGACCATCGTCTGCGCAGTTCCTTGGCCACTATCATACTGTTGTTGGAGTTCTTGCACCTCTATCTCTAAGCGTTAGATGTTGGGGTCCTCCTACAAATTTGAGAAGACCTCAAGTGATTCTTCCAACATACTGGTGTAGTCTCGCATTGCACCTCCAATTTCCTCCAATCCCACTATGATAGCGCTAGCGCATTGTTCTCTAACTTTTGGGGGAGTGGATGGATGCGCCTTTAACCACAACTTGGTGATCTGAAGGTTCAACTCCATCTAAACCTTTGTCATTTCTTCCCTCGCCTCGCGGACCCCTGCCGCTAACCTGTGGATCGTCACCTCTACTAGTAGATCTGCTGGGATGGCCCGCTCCGGGATGCTTTGGCAAGTGTTGTCTATCACCTATACCAACTATTGATTTTGCGACACCAATTCATCGCACTACAAGATTAGTTGTTCCATATTTATTTTCTGCTCACTGAGGACATGGAGCACGCAAATTTGTAGTTATCCCATCGAGAAACACACATAAGGTCTCACGTGGGAGTGCAGCTAGATTGATACCGAGACCTTTCAGCATGCTAACCGAAGGCCTATTAGCCTCATTTGATGGCACTAGTGCTCCTTCCGGTAGCACTATGGTGTTCGTCATTCGTGCATGCAACATCTGCTCTGCTGTTGTTGAGCCAACTGTGAGGCTGGCCGAAAGGGTACCAGCCTAGGGGGGTGCACCTATAATTCCTATAGCTACGCTCTGAGGGCCCCCAACACAATCTGGTTCTCCTGCATGAAATCTTGGAGAGCCTCAGAGGTGACATCGCGCACAGTTTTGCTAATGTCATGTAGATCACCCTCGGTTAGGGTGATTGGGTCAATGGACAATTTCGAGGCCTTGACCTTCTTCCATGACCCTGCCTGCTCTACTGGGTGCTGGCGCTTCAGCTGCATTGATGTGGTTTGTGGGTCCATGCCTCCTTCTTTGGTTTCTGGTTCCTCTGCTTCCTAACCCTGCGAAGACATTGTTTGGTCGTCGCCCACTTTCGCAGCTACTTCCTGTGCAGCTGCTACTGCTGTGGTCTTTTCCTACTCAGCTGCTTTCTGTGTTGCATCCTGCGCTGCCCGCACTTCTGCTACTGCTACTTCCTTCCTTCATTTTTCAGCCAACTGTGCGATGCGTAGCTTGGCCTTGTCTTTCTTTCTTTGGGTCACCAACTTCTCGATCTTTGGAATGTCTGGGGCATGCCACTCCGGCGGCCATGCCTCCAGTACATTAAAAATGACGTCATCGGTGGCTACGAAGGGTAGCTTTACCCACTTCTTGCTCGAGTCATTGCGTGCGTTGATATAAGTGTTATGCATGTCTGCTTTGGATTCTACAAAATTGTGCAAACTATTGTAAACAATGGGTGACAACCATGGCTTACGGTTGATCCCCATTCTGAGGTTCATCTCCATGAACACCTAGAAGATTTTTCCTTCATGGCCTAGAGCGAAGCATACTTCGTGACCTCCGGTAAATCCCTGTCAATTATGGGGAATTGACTATCCTCCGACAATTCCCCAGCCACAAGCACTATGGACAGCAACAACCATGCATAGTGGAATGTTTTTCCTTATTCCTAGGCTTCGCAGCAATTTTCTAAAAACTCCTTGCAGAGGAACTCAGACCAGTTAAACTGGACCCCCTCCATGCACTACTCAGCTAGTGCTACCACCGGTGCAGGTACTTCATCCGCGCAGCACTTGTGCATGACCTTTCCTGCCAGGATTTGGGTCGCCATGTACACTGCTTTCTCCTTGATGCTAGAGATGGTGTAGCCCCTCTTCTTCTTTTCCAGCTTATAATTTTTCTTCATGGCCTCCATGATGGCCAATTCACTACCCTTCCCTTCCGATATGTCCATGGGGTCCTCCCCTTTACATGGAAGCCGGGAGATGTGGTGAATCAGGTCTGCCGTGATGGGGATGGCCTCCTCTAGCCAAAAACACCCATCATGCACAAGGCAAAGTAGCTACCTGATGAAAAAAATGGTTATTGGTGCACGGTGGAAGTGCAGAACCTAGAGCAGATTTAGTAGCCCAGCCTTTTCCACTCTGCACAACGACTTCCGCGGCTCTAGTTCTGTAACCCCCACTGCGGTGTTCTGTTTGGGCTTCATAAGGTTCCCGGTCTCAAGGTGAGGGAACTTCCTATGGTCAGCGAAGTCCCAATCTTCAAATTTCGCCTTCCCTTTTCACGAGGGGACATAGGCGGGCAATTTTGTCGTGTAGTGCGCAGGCTGAGTGTCCTCCTCCATGCCTTCATCCTCGTCCTCCACGATGATGAGATCCTCAGATCTTCTTCTTCGTCATCTGTCCTTATGGTGATGGCTTTCCCTTTCTCCTCCATTGATAGTTCGTTGCGCAGTGGGTTCCACGGGGACACAGTACAAGAACCATTTCTTGTTTTTCCTTCTTAGGTCTTGGCATGTGTGGTGATTTCGGGATTTCTGCCACAATCGCAGTTCCTTATGGAGAATCTCCCATATCCAGGGATTGCGCTACCACTCCGGTGGTTATTTCAGTTATCTCCATAATGTCCTGAGTAGTTTCCATCGTATTCGTCCATAAATCTAGCACTCACGAACTTAGGGGCTCAATTAACACTCGGCTCACAACACTCGGGGCTCTGCTCAATCGCTCAATTTTGCAAATGACCAAGCGTTGTTTGCTGGGTAGCCCTTTGTATTTTATAACGCTTTTTGAATTTGAATTCGAACGTTCCCCCCAAATCCGGTTCATTAATGCTTCCTTGGCGGCAGATTTTTCCAAATATTGCCCATAACTCGCATCCTGAATGCTTGTTGCCCGCTCCATTTGGCCTCAAGTCGAGCATCCCATCATGAATAGTGACTTCAATGATCACTTTCTGGCTAACCCATGCAACAGCGTAGCCCCCCATGCGTGGTCATGGACCTTGTGACGCTTTTCTTCTGTGCGCATCTCCAATATCCTGCAGCACCCAGGCATAATAGTTTATAGTCCCGCTCTCCATTTCAATTGTCTAGAGTGCTAAGACTGTTCCTTCCTTGGCTAGTCAGGTGGTCATGCCACCTATGTGTAGTTTCCTCTAATCATTCAGCATTCTTTCAGGGAAATACCTACCTTTTACTATTACTGGCCACGTCACGCACCTTATCCTCTGCAGTGCATCACCCTGGTTAATTCTCCTAGTCATATGCGGTCCAAGCCAAGGCATCAGTCCAATAAATTCGCAGCAATAGTCCTCAAGCTTGTTAGCATGATCGTGCGCACCCTATTTTATCACCATGGTCTTCTTATCGAGAAACTCATCCCTTATGTCGTCATCTAGCTTCTTGACTTCCACTTCTACCAAAGTGCTTTTCCTCCTTAATTGCACCCTTTGATTTTCAAATTCTTGGAGCCTAAAATTTCCCTATTGGATTTCTACTTCCAAGGTTTTATGAACCATCGCATCTATTGGTGTGATCATGTGCAACTTAAGTTCTCCAAGTATTGTAGGTTTTACTTCAGTTGCTTCATACTTCAGCCTTAGTGATGCTTGCACGGTCAGGGTTTTGTACACAGTCATATATGCCTAGAGAACTGCTGGTACGCATAGGTCCCAGTCAGCCTACTTCTCCTGGTGGACCATGTTCAGTGCTTCACATACTTTGTCAAAAGCTTCTACATGCTTGGTCTTACCATACTTCCCGGTCCCAAACGAAGGGGTTGTTCACGCCATTGTCTTGCCTGCCCACGCTTACTGGTCGCGTTTCCTACTGCGAGGACAGTGTGCCTTCGTGCAGGTTGCACACCATATGCCTATATCCATCTGGAAATGTTGGCGCGTGGGCTGTTTCATCCATCATACTTGGCTTTTGTTCGCATCTGAGGCTTCCCAAATCATAGGTGCATCATCCTTTTGCATTTTCGCCAGTCCTAAAAACCCTGTTGGTGTGTACCCCACCACCTTGCAGACGTAACGCGCAGTACCCATTTCAGAGCTTTGAAACGTTGTTGTTTCGGTACTTCTTTTTCAAATTTTTTCAGGAACTCCTCCATTTCACCTAACCCATCACACATAGGTAGATCCCTTACATCTGGTTCTATGCAGCACAACAACCTTGTCATCATGTTACAGCTGAGCGTGGTTACCTTGTGTAACTGGTTCTGCCATCATTTTATCTCTTCGTCAGAATCTAATGTGCAGGAGCTTTCACGCTCCCAAGATATTTAGCCATCCGCAGTTGGATTTACCCAATCTTGCTACCACACGGTTATCTTGTAGATGTAGTCTAGGTTGTCATTGTTGTCGTAGTCGCGCACTAGCTCTGTGTAGCGTGATCCTTCCACAGGGTCTAAAGGTACCACTACACGCAGTGACTTTTTCTCAAAAATCATCTTGCGCTTCTTTAAATTTATCAACCCATTCATGTCAGTGGCCCAATCTATTCCCAGTAGCATGGGATAGGGATTGTTGTCATCAACAATCTCTATTACTTCAAAATCTGCTAGCACATTCGCACATTCGATATCTACGGTGATTCCCAAGAATCTTTCGATAGGTAGGATCTTTTGCTGGTTCGCCATTCACAATTGGATAGGATACCATTGCAGCACAGGCCTACCCATGCGCTCCCATGTCTGCTTTGGTAGGACGTTCGCGTCCAATCCTAGATCCAAAATCACTTGATCCATTTCATATTGCCCAATCTGCACAGCCAATCTCGTCTCCCTTCCTGTTCACGTCGTTTGCTTCCCGAGCTTCTAGACTATGCGGCGGTTCTCTTGGCGCAGTCCCATCACATCTAGTGATGAGTTCTTGCAGCCCCTTCATAGCTTTGCTATCATGCAACAACTTCATGCATGTCTCCAAGAATGTAGTTATCATCGATGGGTCCATTTCCGGCTCCAGTCTGTCTTTACTTCCTGAAGTGGAGGAATCCGTGAAACTCCTCGTAGCTTCCATGAATGTCTCCTTAGCACGCTCCAAATCAAATTTTGGTTCCTTTGTTCGAGCCTTGCGAACCCAGGTAATTTCTTCAGGCTACTTTCCTTTGTCATCCCCTATCGTGATACCACTCCAGAGCATGATATTTACATTTAGGTCTTCCTCGCGCAGCTCAGACCTCATCATTTGCAATTTCTAAGTCAAGGGATGCTGGAGTGCTCCTTTATCACGCAACCTCACTATCAGTGTGTGACAGTCATTCGTCTCATGATAAAACTGCGTACAATAAAAGCAAGATGGTCTCGTTGGATTTTTACAATTGCGGGCATAATTCCCCGATCCTCTACAATTGTAACATATCAACTGTCCTCGACCTCTTCCTAGTCCCATTCCACCTTGACCTCATCCACGCCCCTAAAATTCGGTTCACGCCATCCCTGCGTTCTGGTCAAGGGGCTGTGTTTCAGCCTAAACTCTATAGGTAGGAGTCTGATCCATCATTAGTTCATAACTTCTACAGGTGCGCTCATCATGGCCTAATGACCTATAGAAATTACAAAACAACTACTGGGAATTCTGTGCATACTTTTGTAACAGATGGCAGTTATCTGTAGCATGCTTCCCTCTAATCTGACAAATCGTGCACCGCAATGTAGGCACCGCGCTTGGTCCTACTTGTGCTTCTGGTCTCAATGGCATTGGTCACCCTCCCATGAGGTAATTTGCGAACACTGGGCAATGGTCCTTGTCATGTCCCTGGCCCTTGCACTTTATGCACCATACCTCATTGCGCACTTCTAGACGAACCGCCTTGTCTTGTTTCAAACTCTACATCTCAAGGCACAAGTTCTTCAACTGCACATGAATCTACTGGACTCTTAGGATAGGATCTTGTATCAGAGTCTCGTGAAATCTCATCACAACCTCCAAAGCTTTAGCCTGAGTGGTTAGAATTTGTTGTGACAGCGCATTCCGTAGATGCATTGTTAACAAGGCTACAAATCATTCGCGGTGTTTCCCATATGTTAAGGTCATGTTCACTTTTCGAATTGTGCACTTCAGTCTTTGATCTAGCTCCCAGGGGGTTTCACCTGGTAGCATTGTGATTTCCTTGAATTCAATGATCGAATGTGCCTCTGATTTTGGTATGCTAAATTCCTTGTTTAGTGTAGCTTGGATATCTGCTATCCCCACATTCAAATTGTCATTGGAATGCTTAATGTACCAAGTTAGCACGCGATCTTGTAGAGCACTGACCAATGTTGCCTTCTTTATATTGTCATCTCTGACACCCTGTGCTTCCCATAAAGCTTTTAACACAAACCAAAATTGGTTTGGATCTTCATTTCCTACTCGCTTGAACACAAGTATCTTTATCGCGCTAGCCATACTGCTTCACAGTGGTGGCGGAGGTGGTATGGTCGAAGTCAGGGATGAAGATGGTGAAGTTGGTGGTGGTGTGGGTGGGGGTGGTATGCTGTAGAATTCTCTACTTTATCAGATTGATTGAACTCCTTGGTTAAACCTTCGCGAGCTCTCCTTCACCTCCATGTGGAGATGAAATCAAGGGGCTAGTTTCTAGTTCTATGCTACCTTCATTTCTATAGATCCTCCCACTCCGTGTAGCCCCAAACATCAATTTATTTTCATAACCCGCTTTTCACACAGTAGAATTTTAATCCAAGTTTTCAAAGATTTAACGTACTTACCTCGCGGTCCCTTGAGGAAGTGTCATTCTACCTTTCTATAGCTAACTAAAGTATCTACCACGAAGTCAGTGATGAATCCTCCTATGATTTGATCCAGCCAGTGATCTACAGTGTGCATGATCTTATCTTCCGATGCTTCCAGTCTGCACACCAATTCAAGAGTCCACACAATAGGTTTGTCAAGTTTACACCTTTCTTGGCTATCTGCTAGCCTCGCGATGCACTCGTACAACTCAATGGGGAAGGATGCAAAGAAAATTTTGTGAATTTCTGTATATAAGTAGCAATCTAACCACTCTTCCTTTGACAGTCACAGATTCCTATTTTCCTACGCCGTGAACCCATGAATCTTTCTATCCAACCACTCCTCAATTCCTTTCTTTATCAGATTCCAGTGATACGACATCAGAAATCTCTATGTAGATCCTGGTCCCAGCAACGAAACCATTTGTTGGCTTGTTGGGGCCTAACGCAGGTTCAAAGTTTAACTAGCCAAATAAATCCTGGTACTATTGGCCCTTTCGGCAATAGTCTGTGGAGCACGGACTGAGGTCTCACTCGAAGTAGTATGGGAGGGTGCTAGAACCAGGTTTCTGCACCCTGGAGATGTCTGAAGAGTTCGACTGGTTTGCGGTTTGTCCCTACGCATAGGTTGCTTCACGCACTTTCTCGTTCCTCGCGGCCTGATAGACTACCTTCGTGCAGCCCTACCCAGGGGCCGAGCACCGCACCCTACATTATTACCCAAGACCTTGCTTATATTCCAATGTTAGTTAATTATCTTTGCCTACTGGAGTGCTTTAAGCTATACTTAACAATATAAAACATTCATACAGGTGCGCGTAGTAAATAAAAGTATATTTGCAAATGATATCAATCATGCATTAGCCCAAGAACAGATACATAGAATTATAGCCAAACTTCTCTTTATTGATTATTTCCACTATTACAGACTTGACTCGCCCTGCACACTTAGCTGCAGGGGTCCGCACACTGAGGTGTAGAGCCTTCTCCTACTCTATGACCCAAAGACACACTTCACATTGTGAATCAATCACTCAGACTTCTCATGCTTCTATTCCATTTCTATTGTCTCTCCCCTTTTTTACACTTAGAGCCTCGCTCTATTTATACAATCCCATGGTCCACAGACCATGGGTAGGTCTATCCAACCGACATTACATTACAAAAATAGGGCGAACAACCCTCTGACTCTATCATACTTTCACGCCCAGCGCCCACAATTCGCAGAGCTTTACAACAAGATTCGGTCAAAACTTGGGCTTTGAGCCCCAAAACATACCTTGGGGGGATTCCATGCCCAACAATGCCCATATGAAGCGAGCGTCTAAGGGTTAATGGTATAAAACTTCAATTGGTGTCAAGGACTAGTTACCTGAGTGGTTGGGATGGTTCCTAGGAGTTTTGTTGCTGATGTGGAAGGTTCGTATGGTGTGTTTTTGTTGGTTCCACTTCCTTAACTGACACATAGGGAGTCGAATCATATCATAGTAACTTATCATGACATGTTTACCCAGGTTAGTCAGTTACTTGGGTAGATGTGGGAGGAGGGTGTTACAGGGTGGTATCATAGCATGTTTCACCCCTTGGATTGGATGGGTGGTGTGTTGGTCATGCATTTTTGGTTTCATATGTGTCCCTTATGCTTGTATTCCAAATTCTTGTTGCATTTTCACGGTGTTAATCATGGTTGTAGTGATGTCACCATATGAAGGTTGATGATGTTTTCGTGGGATGTGTCATCATGAGTGTATGGTTGTATATACATTTGTTATGCATGTCGGTGTCTATATGTTGTTATGCATGCATTTTCATGGTGAAGGTTGTTGTGAATAAGGTAATTTTATGCCTTAGGTAATCATGATGATATTTGTATGTTATGATGCTAATATGTTGGCTGAGATAGAGTAAGAGATGTAGATCATTAAATTGAAGTTGCAACAATGGACTTCAGGGTAAGAGAAGATCATCATACAAGTTTGTATGGTGGGCATGCATGTATGTTGGTTAATGTTTGTTATAAGAATTAGAGTTACTAATATGCTTGTCATTTTATTATTATTATGGTTACATGTATGATAAATACTAGTTGATTAATGTAGTCATATGTACATGTGTCAGATATTCATGAATGATAGTAACCCGTGGTTATATGCATTGTTGTTGTTTTTTTTTATGTTAGTTAACTTGATGATTAGGGTTATTTCAACTAATATCTTGAAGTTATATGTATCATGTTAAATTGGATTGGCCTATGCATATGCCATAGGGTTATGACGTTCAAGTATGAGTCAACATATTTGTGTTGTACTAATCTAGACTAACTTTCCATATGTGATTGTTATGCATGAATGAAAATTATTTATGAGCTTATGATGTAAACATGTTAGCTAGTTACTGTTATGGATATCATGACCTTATTTATGTTTGAGTTGATATGTTGTGAATTTATATCATGCTAATATAGATTGATTATGTAGAAAAGATAGCCTCCCCTAATATACATTAAGGTATGAGTTTTCTTATGTCGTCTATTTGTTGTTTGAATGTTTGACTATGTCATTTATTTAGTGTTTGACTCTTTGATGTCTATTATGTCATCTATCTATTATCTAAATGTTTGATTACTTAAATGAAATGAGTATGTGTCTATAAGATTCCTTGGCAAAATGATCTTATTTTAAGATGGTTGTACTAATACATATGTGTTGAGACAACTGATATGTACATGAGTGTAAGTAGGTGATAGTTGTAGCATTATGTATTATGAATGATGAATGAGAGTTGATTGTTGATTATGACGTGGTTGTTAGACTTGGTAAAGGCTGATTTCAAATTAATATACATGATGTCTTGATCTTTGGAACGTGAGATTGACATGTGTGAGCAGTTGTAGGGAAACATGCTTGGTATTGGCTTGACAAGGTAATAGTTGATGTGTTTATATAACTAACAATTGGGTGATGTGACAATGCATAGTAAGACTCAATTGCAAACTGGGTGAAAATTCCTTTGGATATGTTTGGAAACCGTAATTCCAAATGAATGATTGAATTGCATACAGGAAGTCTTCTTAACCTTGAATTTGTCTGACATTATGAGGATAAGTATTATATTCATAAATATGTATTTGAAAGGTACAAAAACTAGTTCTAGTTATGGCTAGATTCGTCAAAGGATTGGAGTCCCTTGAGAGATGGTGTGGATGTGTTCAGTTGCAAGAAACTTTCTTGGAATAACAAGGTAGGGTAACTAATGTATTGCTATGTTTATTTATGCACTGACAATTATGTGTTTATGGAATATGATGTAGGTGATTACATGGTAAAGAGACTGCCATGAAATTCTGAAGAAGGCTCAAGTTGATATTTCCTTTGGAAGCACTGGGAACCATGGGGATTGAGTCATGGTGTCTGTTGAGAGTATTGTGCTTTAGATTATTTGTACATTATTTTCAATTGATTTGTAGCTTTGTTTATGTATAGTGTATGGCCATACCACTTTGTTTGTGTTGTCGTATTGTTATTGGTTTTCATGGTTTTCTTCTTGTTTGTGTTTTTTCTTGCCTTTTATGTCTTGAGGGTCTTGGGAATTGGTTGGGAAAGAGGAAAGTTAATGGAGCTCAGGGAGAGCTAAATGAAACCTAGAAGGTAATGTAATACTTGAATGAAGCTTGGTGTATGAGTAAGGGAAGTTAAAGGCAAGAGTATGACAGTTAGTTATATTGATTGGGTCCACTGGCGTAAATGGACAATGGTAGGAAAATCATGAGAAAGGTAACAAGAAAGGTGAAGTAAATGGATTTGAGGCATCAGATGCCTTGGCTATGTTGGGAATGATTGTTCTCAATGTTGTGCATGGTGTGCACAGATAAAGGGAGTTCTCTTAACCTTGACCTTATGCTATCTGGTAATTATGTTATGATCATGATTATGCTAATGTTTATATATGTATACATGTATGTATGTATGTATGTCATGTTTGACATGGTCATCATGGATCATGGTTGTCTAAAGCTAAATGTTTATATGTATATATATGTGTGTCTGTATGTCATTGTCTGAGAGGATCATGATTGTTTTATGCTAATGTTTATGTATACGTATATAAGGATCCATGTATCTATGTCACTATGCGACACGGTTTCAAGGATAATTCTTATGGAGGAATGATTTCTTATGTAGGTGAATGAAATGACGAGGTTCCTGGTCTTATGGGAATCAAGTGGGGAGAGTAGTCATGACAAATATATGAGGTCAGTATCATGTGGATATGAATTGATATTGTATGCTTGTATTATGCCTATGTTTATGTTATGATGATAACTCTGAGGTATAAATAAACTGAATGAAAGCAGTGAGATCTGAGGCATGCTAGGATAAGCATGGATGGCATAGAGACACTAGAAGCACAGTTGCCTCGTAGAGACAATTTGGTTTTGGATGTGCAGAACTATTGTTGTTTATGTGTTGTGCATGTTGTATATTCAGTGATTGTACCTATGGTGATGCGCACATGTAATATATGTAGTATTGTGTACATATGATGTCGTGTGCCTGTTGTATGTATGGTGTTGTGTGTACATTGCATATGCAATTTTGGATATAGATGGTGCTATGCACATGTTGGATATGCAATTCTGTGTACATAGGGTGCTATGTACATGTTGTATATAAAATGCTATGTACATATGGTGTCGTGTGCATGATTTTACAAGTGGTGTTGTGAGCATGTGTTGTTGTGTACATGTTGTACATGTGGTGATGTGTGCAGGTGTTTTTGTGTACATGTCATGCATATGGTGTTGTGTACATATGGTGTCGTGTACATGTGCATGTGGTACTATGTACATGTGGTATTGTGTACATGTTTTATAGGTGGTGCGGTGTATATATGGCACTATGAAGGTGGTTCCATGTACATGTGATGTTGTGCACATGTTGTGCAGGTGGTGTTGTGTACAGGTGGTACTGTGTACATGTTTTACATATGGTACTGGTGTATGATGAGCCTCATCATTGGGTAACTATATGGACCTTAATCCACCTCCTATCTTATTCAAATCAACTCTTCTCACAATTTATCACATATTTTGATTATATTTTGTTTAATGAGATGAGTCAAAGTGAGATATTATGCCTAGTGGACTAATGTGCATTGATTGCAGGTTTGTGAGAGAAAATGATGAAATTTTGGCTAATAAAGGGATGAAACGTGAATGAGACAAGGATGAGAGATTGTCGGAGGTAGATCCTCCTCATTTACTCCTCCCTCATTCGAATATTCCTCCATCAATCACACTAGCTCAGAGTAAAAGAAACCAAGTCATGGATATCAAAAGGCAGTCGAGCAAGTGACAGTTAAAGAGCTAGTTTATCTCGAGTTTGGGAGCCGAACCTCCCTAGATTTAAGGAAGTCGTTGGGGACTTTAGTTGTATAAATAAAGAGGCCTAGAGCCTCATTAGGATTCAAATTTTTGCTGTAAAAAAACACTAGTCAATTTCGAGTTGAAGACTTGTGGAAGACATCGCTATGTAATTTCCTGTTTTGATAATGAGAATGAGAAATTACTTGATCCAACGCTGAGTTAACTCAGAGGGCTGAAGCTCTTGGGTTAGGGCCCAACCCTAGTAGCAAAGGCTCCTCTTCTTGTATTTGTATGCTTATATTGAATTCATAGATTAATGGTTGAATTTTCTTTAGAATTATTTCACTGCAAGTAGTGTAGATTTGATTAGTTTGCTTATTAGTTTGCTTCCATTTGTGCTTTACTTCAGTAGTAGTTTAAGAGAGATAAAGTAACATCAAAAATCTGTCAATAGGTGGTTTTGTCCTCACTCCTTCCTTCAAGGATAATGGTTTGAGGAAAGAACTCCTATGCAACCCCAAAAAGACAGAATTCTAGTTTCTCATGGAATTTAGAGTTTTCTGTACTTAGGCCAGCATTTGATCAGTTTGCAAGAATATGATTTAGTTATCATTTCTTCTATCTTCAGTCTTAAATTATATCTCATCCATGTTCCATCTTATTCTGCAAGTTTTCCTCATGCATGAAGTAGGTAGTTAGATCATGAAATTTTGTTTTCCTAGATCATTGAAATTCTTCTTGTTTACATGATTTTTGGGTAAATGTCAATGTTTGATGCAGCGCAGTTGTTTCAGAAGTGCAGAGATATTTCATAGATAGAAACATAATTCCAAATTCATCCATCCATGATCATTCTTTTCTTTCACTAAGACCCTCACCAATTTCATCATTTTACAAGGAAACTTCTCCAAACTTGTTGAGCAAATCCAACCATCTCCCAACCTTGGTTTTGAGTTCTGAAGTGGTCCTAGGCACTCCCTTTCCTAATTCCATCCACCAACCACCTTCCCTAAGCCTTCCATCACCTTGAACACCCATCCTTTTGCTCTCGACTGTATCCTATTGGAATACAGGGGATCTTGTAGGTTTTCAGGACATCTTGTAGAATGCATTAGGACATCCTGTAGGTTTTCCTGTAGTGGCCTGTTTTGAGGCCGAATTGAGGGAAAAGCCTATAGGAAGATAAAAAAGGCCACCTAATGGTCTCCCCAACCTTCTAACCATTCGCCATCATCCCTAAGCCACCTGCCACATCACCAAAAGAGATTAGCTTTCACACTTTCACATAAAAAAAAGGACAAAAAGAAAAACAGATTTATTTTAGTCATTTACATGCACAGTAGTAGAATGTTTGATGCTTTGAATTTTCATGCTTAGGACAATAGGATTGCATACATGTTAACTTAGCATTCTTTTGAAGCATAGCCTCTTAGCAGTTAGTTAGAAAATGGTGTGTTTTAGCATTTGATTTCATTCTTTTTCCTTACTGCAGTAGACAAGCTTTCTCTTAGAGTAGATTTCTCTTTCCCTCATTAGTAATCAAGCTTCTTCTAAATCCATAGAAGTATGGATCTATCGCCAGCTGAGCAGTGACAAAGAGAAAACCCATCACTTTTACTTGTGTATATAGCACTATCACCTCCAAGTTTGTACGAACCCTAGGTTGATAAAGTAAAGTTTGTAGCCCTAGGAGTTGCAGCATTCTTGTTGCAATACTGGTGCTCATCACTTTTTGGCGCTGTTGTTGGGAGGTGTCTGAGTAATATGTGATTACCACTTTCTTTCTTCCATTTCTTGTATCTGATATTCTGCTATTAGTTTCATTTCTGCAAAAGTAATTTAGTTTGCTTTCTTTTCCATTCCGAATTCTTTGCTTTCCTTTCCATTCTGCAAGTAATATTTCATTCAGGTAGTTATTTTTCATTTAGTTAGTTAGTTTTCATTAAGTCTGCAATTTCAATTCCTCAATTATTTTCAAAGCTTGAAAAAAAACACTTCTTTCATGCCTCGTAGGAATGGGGATAACTTAGGGAAATTTTTGCCAAATAACCCCACTTATTCAAACAACCAACCTTCCCTCTTCTTCGGTGGCTGTGACTTGGAGGAACCCTTAGGTGAACAACCAGAGATATTTGAAGAGCATATTGGGGGAGAAGAAGAAGAAGAACCCATTCCAACTGACCCAATGACTGAAAATAGAAATGACAGAGGAAATAGAGAAAGAGTTGAGGGTGCCTTCCCCATCAGGGAAACCAATGGGGATACTAATATGAAGAATATAAGCCCCTTTGCCCTTGCTCATTTCCATGGCCTGACCTTAGAAGATCCATACACTTTCTTGTTTGAGTTTGTTGTCATATTCAGAACCTATGATTACACCAATGATGAGCATAAGTTGAAACTATTCCCATCCACTCTCAAGGATGCAGCTTTGTGCTGGTTCATGGGTTTACCTGGGGATATCATCACAACTTGGGCTTAGATGCAGCAAGCCTTCAAAAATAAGTATCAAGACTACTGCAGGTCTAAAGACATTAAAGAGGAAATTTTTAGGATGACCTTAGGGCATGATGAATCCCTAGAGGATTATGAAGAAAAATTCTAGCTTAGCTACAAAAGGGTCAGGTGCACACTTGACCCTGAGTCACTGAAGCTAGTCCTACTTAGAGGGGTAAGGGAAAATATTATGGATACCCTAAACCCGTTAGCAGGAGGGGACATCTACCAGATACCCTATGAAGATATCAAGATTTTCTTTAGAAACCATTCTAGGGTAGCTAGGAAAAAGGGTAGGGGTAGTCAACCTATGGTCAGTCCATCCTCTTCCAATACATCCATCAAGGGTGAAATTGAAAACATGCTGGAAGATTTCAAGAGTGAGATGCTGCAAAACCTTGCCCTACAAATGGACACCATGCACATTAAGAGAAAATAGGAGGAAGCAGAGAGAGCCTTAGCCATTTTCTGCCCTATATGCACGAGGCACCCTAGGAATGAATGCCCATTAGACCTGATTGAAGTTTGCTCACTATGTGAAGAAAATCACTCCACAGACAAGTGCCCTTTGCTACATGGACTAAAAGTTGTATATTAGGGAGCTGGAGGGGTGACTGAACAACTCTGCTACATAAGTCAAAGGAGACCTCATGGGCCTTGGCCATACCAGTAGGGCATGCAAGGGTCATCACATTCATATTACAACCCCAACCAGACCACATCCATTCCCTCTTGGGGGACCCCTACTCATCCTTCCTGGTCCACACCTCCTCCTTAGTCCTTTGCACCTCAGTATCATTCCCAACCGACCAGCTAGTCATTTCAACCATATGCTCCGCCTTAGTCTCAGTGGAATGCATCACCCCAGGGGTGGAGGCCCCCATACAACAATGCTACAGATTTATTGCCTTCACCACCTACTCAACCACAGCTTTTACACCCTTCTCCACCTAAACAACCCAAATTCCTGCCCATCCAAATCAAAACCCCGAAAATAGACAGGCACAACAAGTATACAGTGAAGAGACATCCTATTCTACTTATGTTGTGGAGATTTAGGAAATCAACCTAAGATTTGGGAGAGTACTCCTGGACAGCCAACCTCTACCTCCACCTAGGGAGAGTGAGGAAGATAGAGAGGAAAGCATGCCTAAAGTAAATCCACCACCCTTTCCTGAGAGATTAACTCAACCAATCTAGCCTACCTTGGAAGAGACTAAACTTCTGGGAGAATTGAACAATCTATGTGTCAAAATTGCACTTCTCCAAGCTATAAAAGATGTACCTATTTACAACAAGTTGATTAAGGAGAAGTGCTTCAAACATCCAGGGAGGAGAAAAAGAGATGCCCCTACCATTAATGTCACTGGAAAATTGTCTAAATTAATGCTAGGGCAGGTAATTTGTCCAAAGTATTTGGACCCTGAATGCCCTGTAGTAGATGTGCACATAAATGGCACCATTGTCCCCCACACTTTGATTGATCTTGGGGTTGCCATTAATTTGATGACCAAGGACACCATGCTCAAGCTCAACCTCTAGGGTTCATTGAGAAAGACCACAACAGTCCTGCAACTTGCAAACCATTCCACAGTGACCCCTAAAGGGTTTCTGGAGGATGTGATGATCTCCATTGATTCTTGGGAGTACCCACTAGATTTCCTAGTTCTCCAGCCTAAGGCCAAGCTTATTGGTTACCCTCGCATCCTTGGGAGGCCCTGGTTAGCCACTGTCGATGCCTACATTAGCTACAAGGCTAGAAATATGACTATAAAAAATGGGCATATGTCCAAGTAGTTGGTCCTGTACCCTCCTACCCAGCCATCTCTAGAACATGACTTACCTTTATGGCTGGAGGAGGAGGAAGAAGATGAAGTTTATTCAGCCCAACTCTATACCTTAGAAACAACAATGGGAGGAGAAAAACTAGATGAACATGATTTGATTGAACACATACTCCAAAGTCCAACTCCCAGCACATTGTCCTTAGAGGAAGTAGTAAAGGAAACCTAGAAAAACCATTAGAATGATCTATGCTTAGCTGATTCAAACCCTACCCATGTCAAAACCATAGAATTTGGCCCTGAGAAAACTTTGAAAATCAACCCATCTCTTTCTGTACAACAAGAAGAAAAGTTGTGCAACATGCTAAAGGAACATCTAGATGCCTTTGCTTGGAGTTACAAAGAAATGAAGGGAGTGCACCCCTCAGTGTGTACTCACCACATTTATATCAAAGAAGGTTGCAAACCAGTTTGACAACCCCAAATTAGAATGAATCCAGCTCTCAGGGATATAGTTAAAGAAGAATTGCAAAAGCTGCTAGATGCAGGATTCATTTACCGTATCTCAAACAATGAGGGGTCTCTCCTTTGGTGTTGGTTCCAAAGAAAAATGGGAAGTGGAGGATTTGTGTCGATTACAGAGAGTTAAATAAAGCCAAAAAGAAGGACCATTTCCCTCTACCTTTCATTGTCCAACTTCTAGATGGCCTAGTAGGGAAAAAAAATTTCACTTTCCTAGTTGGGTTCAGCAGATACAATCAAATGCAAATCAACCTAGAAGACCAGGATAAAACCACCTTCACTTTTCCTTGGGGTACTTTCGCCTATAGGGTCCTTCCTTTTGGCCTATGAAATGCCCTTGCCACTTTCTAGAGAGCAGTCCTGAGTATCTTTGCCGAGCTAGTCCATGATGCAATAGAGATTTATATGGATGATTTACACCCTATGGGTGTGATTTCCAGGAGGCTCTTTCCAACTTAGGTAAGGTGTTGAACAAATGCATTGAAATGAACCTGTCCCTTAGTCTTGAAAAATGTGAGTTCTTGATGACTGAAAGGACTGTGCTAGGTCATTCAATATACTAGCAAGGATTGTAGGTGGACCTGTTGACCACTGGAATGGCACCTGATGATTATTTGAAGACTCCATGCCCAAGGATGATCTAGAGGACACTTGTAATATCATATATCATCAGTCAACAGAGTTTTTTAACTCTACTTCTATCTTCTCATCATCTTTCTTGTACCCAAATTCCCCACCCTGCGGATAATTGTAATAAGTGATAGTAGTAAAGATGCATTTTTTATTCTATAACGGGCCTAGGATGTTGGGACTCTATCAGCAAACGAGTAAACCTTGGAGTGTTTTTTTATCCAGTTAATTATCCCTTCTTTTTCAGAGGCAAATAATTTTTTGGGTTTTTTCAATCACTTTTTACCCCACAGTCGGGGTGACAGTTTTAAGGTTGAACCCCTAACACATATTAGTGTCTAGAGTCGATGTATATTACCATACTATATCGCACAAAAAGTTTCAGGGAATTTTGCTAGGTCTAAGTGGGATTTTTTAATAATAAAAAAAACGAGATTTTTTAGTTATTTTCTATGTAATGGTGCAAATAAGTGGCCTTAGGAAATGTCTGGGGCATATGACTACTCGAAGTCCATCCTCAGAGGCCCAACATTATCCTAGGACCCACTTTGGGGGTGAAAAAATGACTTATAGTCCCTCAAAAGCTGATTTTTCAAATGACAGTAGCAAAAATGAGGAAAAATTTCAAAAAATGAATAATTGGAAAAATTTATAAACTTTTCCAAAGTCAAAGAAAGTCAACCAAATAACATGGCAGTTTCAAATGAAATTCAAAGATGATTTAGTAATTATGTGGGGCCAAACATATGAAGCCACAACTTAGGTCAAAAGTTTCAAGTCAAAATCAAAGGGACCCACATTGAGCTCATGAGAAGTACGTACAAGAAAATGAAGTGAATTTGATTTAATTTAAATCAAATGTTAATTAAAGTCTAAGGTGAAAAAGTTAAAAGAAGTTGGAGGGACCCCACATGACTCCTTTTCTATGCATAAGTTGGGAAATATGCACATGTTAATTAAAGCATCCACACTAGCACAGTCAAGGTGTCAACACTCCAGCTCCATGCAAATCAGCCAACAATAGTTCAGTTAAGCTTGTACACAACAATTAGAGGCATTTTTTATGTTCATGATATTATGTAGCAGATTTTTGAACAGATATTACGCTGCCAATCAAGGAGACAACTCCACGTATGGGCAGATTAGGTACACGTTGGCAGTCAAAGATCAACACTACAACAAGGGAAATCAACGCATGGTTCAGATTTTGTAATAGCAGATCTGATTGCTATTATTTTGTGAGTATATCTCCACACAACTTTACATCCTTTACACTTGTACGCATAGTACCTACCTTAGCCTCTACGTAACAGCTAGTTCAAACTACACGCAGATTTGGAAGGGGCTGTGTTATTTCAGTTAGTGGGGGACATGTGTCAGAGTTTATCCCTCCACAAAATCAGTCAAGAGATACATGTTGCTAAGTTCATACGCAGAGGCAACTTGACATCGTATTTTGTGGGGATTGCATTGGAGTTTACAACAATTAACTAAGGAGTTGTCCCCCCATTCCACCAACATTTATACACATGGCAACAATGAGGATGTACACATAGGCCAACAGAGGGTATTCACAACAGTTTGATTTCCACACAGCCAGTCATCTTGCCACTTGTGATTTGATTTTCTACATTAGGCTTGTCAATCCATCTCCACCTGTCATTGGAATTTTCCTTGGGATCATCTCCCATTTTCTTATTTATATGAGTCTTGAGCTCTCATTTTTCTTATCTTTAGAACGAGCTGTTGGGCTTGCAGAGACTCTGCTGGATTTTGTATTCATCTTTCATATAATAAAAGAGACTTTGGGGTACTATTGTGTTGATATTCTCCTTCCATTTCTTGAGGTGATTTTATTTCAATTTTTGTGCTTTACATTCTACATTGTTGGATTATGCTAGTTATCATTTTACCACTTGTTTGGATTAACATATGCAAGTTATCTTATATGGTTTTTGGGTTAGAGAAATACTCTAGGAAGAGGAGCACTAGAAGATTTTTGGTGAAATCTCTAGCCTTCTCCTCCATTGTATAATCTAATCTCTTATGATTGCTGACATATTTTTCCAAGTGTGTAGAGATATTTAGATTTGATTGAAGGATTTACTTGGGCATGGGGTAGCTATCCAATATACGAACTAACTCCCAAGATCAAGAATAGAAGTAACCAATTGGTTTGACTCAAGGATCTCATCAAACGATTTTGAAAGAGGGAGTTTCCTTTCCTCTAGGTTATTACGATCACATAAATTTAAATTAATATTTTTCTTGATCAATATCTTGTGCTTTCAAGTATTTTATTTGCTACCTAGAGCATTGTTTTAACTAGACAAGTATGGAGTTCTACTTGCACGTATTGATCTAGTTCTTGTACACTAATTTTAGATTATCATTTAGACTATTTCATGTCATCTTTGTCTCCATTTCAGGATTGCTTTGATTTCAATTTTTGAAGCATTCTACTTTTGTTTTAAGAAAATTACAATTTCATTTCTTAAAGAGCAAATACTTGGAAGGCACTAGTTGTTTATGTATTTCATGCTTATCTTATGATGGTTATTGCTCATATCAGTTTTTTCTTATAAATATTAAATAAATAATCTATTTAACTCTAACAATTCTCCTAGAAACTCACATCTCTTTTTAACTTAACTTTTCATTAGGGACCACCCCCCCTTAGCTACCCTAGGAGATAGCTTAAATGGAGAGAGAAGGGATTTACTGTGACAGCCCCTTCTCTGAGTTCCCTGCCACCAACCACACCTTGTGGGCTTGAAGGACCCAAACAAAATAGCCATCATCCAAAGGGTACCACCTCCGCAAAAGCAGAGAGATGTCAGAAGTTTTCTAGGTTTAGCTGGATACTATCGGAGGTTTATAAAAGACTTCTACAAGTTAGCTTCTCCTTTATTTGGGTTGTTGGCCAAATACTCTGAGTTTGTATGGTCAAAAAGCTATCAAGAGGCCCTGGACACCCTAGAAGACAAGTTGACCATTGCATCTATTCTCCGAGGCCCAAATTGGACCGTTCCTTTTCATATACATGTTGATGCCTCACACAAAGCCATAGGAGCATCTCTAGGTTAGATATATGACAAATTGTCTTATGCCATTTACTTTATCAGTAAGAATCTGTCAAAGGCCGAACTGAAATACATAATGACTGAAAATGATCTCCTGGCTGTTGTGCATTCATTGAACAAATTTAGGCATTACATTACATGTTATCAAACATTTGTACATACTGACCATGCTGCAATTAAATATTTAATGAATAAACTTGATGTGAATTCCTGGATTATTAGATGGTTACTTTTATTACAGCAGTTTGATCTAACTATTGTTGATAAGCCTGGCAAGGAAAATGTTGTTGCAGGTTTTTTGTCCAAATTAACTTTGCATGCAGGGGAGGAAGTAATGGTTGATGATCAGTTTCTGGATGAACACTTATCCACCATTTTAGTTCTCTCTCCATGGTTTGGTGACATAGCAAACTATTTTTTGTCCACACATTTCCCACCTAGTTTGTCCTCCAAAGAGAAAAGCAAGATTGTGAGGAAAAGTGCCCCATTCACTTGGATTGGGGGCAACCTCTTCAAACTAAGCCCGGATTAAATTATGAGAAGATGTGTTAGGGAGGAGGAAGTATTTGACATCCTTATGACTTCTCATGATGAGCCTTGTGGAGGTCACTTTGCAGCCAAGAGGACAACATTCAAGGTGTTACAAGTTGGTTATTATTGGCCCACTCTTCATCAGGATGTGAGTAGATATATTAGTTAGTGTGATCGGTGCCAAAGGATGGGAAAGCCTACTCCAAGGGATGAAATGCCTCTACAACCTTAAGTGACTTTCGAGCCAATTGACAAGTGGGGCATGGATTTCATTGGACCTATTGACCCTCCTTCTAAGCAAAAGAAGTACATCATTGTGTGCACTGACTATTTGACCAAGTGGGCTAAAACCAAGGCAATCAAGGAAGCAACAGAGGAGAAGGTGGCTGAGTTCTTAAGGGAAAATGTATTTTACAAGTTTGAGTACCCTAGAGAATTGGTCACTGATCAAGGCATCCAATTTACATCCAACATGATTGAAGACTTGTTAAGCCAGCACAAGATCAAGCATAGAACCTCCACTCCCTATCACCCACAAGCTAATGGGCAAGTGGAGGTGACCAACAGAGCGCTAGAGGGCATTTTGACCAAAGTGGTTAGTGGCAGCAGAAAATATTGGGCATATAGATTAGTTGAGGCCATCGGGGCTTACAATACCACCTTGAAGACCACCACTAGATTCACACCCTATGAGTTGGTCTATAGGAAGAAGGCCGTGTTGTCCATTGAATTTGAGTACATTACATTGAGGATGGAAGCCCAACTAGATATAGATCTCATCAGTGCACAAAAAGAGAGATTGCTCCAGATGAATGGGCTGGATGAGTTCATAATGTAGGCCCTCCTACACACAGAGGTGACTCAAATTCAGAGGAAGATCTGGCATGACAAGAACATCAAGGACAAGAAATTTCAAGAAAGTGATTGGGATTTGTTATATGATTCCAGATATAAAGAATTTAAGGGAAATTTAAGGACTAGATGGTTAGGGCCTTATGTCATAGATAAATGTCATGATAATGGTTCAGTGCAGATTAGAACCATAGATGCAGAGGCCATTCCTTTACTTGTTAATGGGCACAGATTGAAGGTTTACAAGAGGCCATTGTCAAAGCAAGAGTTCATTGATGGTATCAGCAAAACAATGATGGTGGTGGAGCAAGTATCAACTCCTACCTCATCAAGTCACTGAGAAAAGGAAAGAAAAAAAAAAAATAAGGAGACTCAGGTGAAAACATCCATGAGGCACCTGAGTCCCACTGTTGGGTTGAAAGCCTCTTGAGGCGACCCAATGGTGTCCAAAAAAAAAAGAGAAATAAAAAGATATCTGGGTGAAAACCTCTCTTGAGGTTCCCAGGGAAAGAAGCTAGGATGAAAACCTCTTGGAGACAAACTAGATGCTTTCAATAAAAAAAATAAAAGAAAAATAAAAAAGGGAAAAAGGAAAATTACGAAAATATTGTTTGCAGGTCAGCAGTAGGACGATCAAAGCAACAAGAGAGAATCAAAAGGGACCTATCCAGCTCGTGTTTTGATTTATCCATTCATTATCCTTCATCATTCCATCATTCCCTCCATTTTTCCACTCATTTACCTTAGTTTGCAAGGGTTCTGTGTTTTCTACAGGATTCCTTGTAAACCTACAGGATTCCCTGAAAACCTACAGGATTATCCTATAGGAACTTCAATGGCTTGGGAATCCTAAAAGAATAAACCCTAGAGCAAGGGGATGACCTACCCATATTAGAAAATAAATTCGTACTTCACCATATCATCACCATACCTCTCTCCACCATGATCACCCATGCATTCATCAAAAAAGTCAGTTTTCAAAAAATTACA
Organism: Pinus tabuliformis; assembly: GCA_031772625.1. Lineage (NCBI taxonomy): Eukaryota > Viridiplantae > Streptophyta > Pinopsida > Pinales > Pinaceae > Pinus > Pinus tabuliformis. The sequence continues at coordinate 1,518,471,828 of CM062818.1, read as the reverse complement.
GTTTTCAAGAAAAACACAGAGAAAAGAGGATGAAGACATAGAGAAAGGGGACAACACTTGAAGGCTATTTTCCTCATGCAAAAATCCATAGACCCCTTCTCTGCCCATGCCAGCCATCCTCAAGTTCCAGCAGTAGAAAATGATTAAATTTTTTGAGGGAGAAGCAGCTACAGGACATCCTGTAGCGACCTATCCCATAAAATAGAAATCATAGGTTGGAGTCAGCTTCAAGCATGGAAGATACAAAGGTAGAAAAGGCTCCTCCAAAGCCTAGCAACAACATCAACATCATCATCATCAACACCAAGTACCTGCACATCAAACAAAACCATCAATGGACAATGAAAAAAGGAGAAAAGCACATGCAGCCAACACAAAGCAAAGAATTCATTTCCTCAACAAACTACATCAAGGCGTCATTACCAAAGGTAAGTATCTTGCTTCCAGTCTCTCATTAGCATAATGTGATCAAAAGATGTAAAATTTGTGAAAGAGTTGGTTTATAAGCAAAAGGTAGCCAATTAACTTGGCCACCTTCATTTAGTCAACGAGGAGAAAGAAGTTAGTCCTCACACATGTGGCAGCAATCAAGTCAAGGAAAAGAAGGATGAGGTCAAAATTAGTTAAGCTACGGTTGCCCGAAGTGGGAGTTTATTGCAAGGTGAGGAAAATGATGATGTGTAGTGGGACCAACGATCCAAAAATAGATATTTGTACCTTGGCTGCCAACACACCACCTCACTCAAATCACCAATATGAGTAAATAAACGTTGATCCCCATGCATAGAAGCATTCACATTCTCGAGGCTCACACTAGCAAAGTCGCTCTCAGCCCTCCAGCAGTCTACAAGAAAGGAAAATTTCGTTTTTCCCTGTGCAGGACCACCTGCAGGATCCTATAGGAAATCCTACAGGATACAATCTAGCACTTATAGTATTGGCAGTGAGAAGCTTCAGAAGGGAAAAACAGAGGATGGCTTCATCAAGCAGTGTTAAGGAGGTAGGCTCTACATTTCCCCACATTTTTCCAAGTGAAAGGATCATAAAAAAATCTTCTAATTTGTTGAAAGTGATTGCAGCATAAGGGAATTGTATACATAGAATTTTCATTTACATTTCCTCCTTCATTAAAATTTTCATCAGACATATACACTCCACCCATCAAAGAAAATGATAGGGGGGTTTAATAAATGGGAACCCATCAACACAACGAGGATTCATCAACACCCTCCTTTGCTAGAGATATTCACAAAGCACAATTGGATGGGTTTCTTTGAGAAATTGAGGGGGTATGATGATGAAGTAGCCAAAGATTTTGCTCTCTCCCTCATTCCACTGACTAGGACCCATGCCACTGTTGTGGTGAGAGGCCTCTCCATAGAGCTCACCCCTGAAATCATAGGTAGAATTACCACACTTCCCTTAAGAGTGCCTTGGAGAAAGGAGGACAAGGGAAATAGCCAAATTGCAAAGAAGAAAATATTTTTAGAAGAAGAGGAGGCCATAGAAGAAAAAAATGGAGTGAGAAGAGCAAGACTACCCTATCCTTGGAATGACATTAGCTACCACCTTATAAAGTATGTCTCATGTGAAGGTAGGTACAGTGTGGTATATGGATACCACTTTAGGCTTCTTCAAGAGTTGAGATTTGGAGCAGACACACCTCCTCAAAACAGAATCAACATCCCCTACATCCTTCTTCAATCAGTGATAGATATGAGCATGAAGGTGCAGGAAGGAAACCATCAACAGCTAGCCCATCATGGGTTAATTAGAATTATCATAGAAGATTCCCTCCAAAACCTCAGAATTCCTATCACATGGGAAATTTACAGAGACATGCAGACAGAGGAGGATATAAAAGACCTTGAATATGAAAAGAGCCCTACTGCTAGTGAAAGGGATGAAGAGGAAATAGATGAGGAAGAAGAGGAAGAAAAATAAAAGGAAAGTGGAGAAGAAACATAAGAATATGCAAAGGAGGAAACTGATGAACATAGTGAGGAACTAGAGGGAAGAGGAGAAAGACAAACATGAGAGGGGGAATGGAAAAGAGGAGGTACAAGAAAAGGAGGAATCACCCAGGGTATCTCCAAAACCCACTGAGAAAGAGGCAGCAACTACCCTCACTTCCCTTAGTACCTCTATCAAACAAAAAGGGAAAAGATAGAGACAACTCCATTGTACTTTAGGACAAGAAAAAGTACAAGAACAAGGCAGGGAAAACCTCAAACTCCCACCAAGTTTTCTATTATTATTTAAACTCACCCAAATAGTAGGAGAAGATGGCTCCTCTTATGAAAACTCAAGGAGAAGGATCATCAAGACAAGCCTCTCCCAAGTCTCCTATGACTTATGTGAGAAGGCTTGTGACTAGATCTGCCTCATACAAAGGAAAAGGCATCCTACAGGATACAAAGAAGGACCTACAAGAAGCAGAGGCAATCCTACAGGAAACTTTGCTAAACCTACAGGATACTAAAAAATTGGATAAATAAGGGAGTGTGCAACAAGAAACAAAGAAAGAGGACCTAGAGCTAAGGGAACCTAGTCCTCAACCTAACCTTGACTCCTACTACAGGTTTATTGAAGGGGGTAGCGTCATTCCACAAAAAATTTCCATCCCATTATTCTTTGAGCTTGAGAAACAAAGCGAAAGAACACTAGATGGATGTAGATCACCAATTCCAAGGGAGTGGAGGACATAAGTCACATGGAGGAAAAGCTTAAAGAGATGGGAAGAGAACTAAGTAGCCTGAGGGACAAAGAAGCAATAATGAAAGCTCAGTTGGAGGTAGAAAATGGATGGTTAAAAGGACAACTATAAGAAATAGAGAATCAATTGGAATCCATGGCCAAACTATCCTTAGAGGCAATCCAGTGCAGGATGCCAGCTAAGTCCTATGCATTATACCTTAAGTAATAGTGACTACAGTTCCAAATCAAGACTCTAGCACAGAGAGGTACCATGTCATTCCAGGATTATAGACAATTTATTGGTCTTTGTGATTAAAGCACACTGGAGGAAAGGGCTCAAATGTCTGAGTTCTACCTACATAACTTAGCCTTGATAGATCTAAATGTGTGGGACCCTAATTCAAAACTAGGGGACTTATAGTTGATGGCTTTGGCATCATGGATGAACCATGAGGAAGAAAGGGCTACTGAAATGAAGAAAATAATGGCAAGGGAAGAAACATAGCCTCTCATGATAAGAGCTGAGTAGTCTAATCCAATGGTTGTCATCAACACACATAACTTGATTGCAAATGACCCTCAACTTGCACCCAGATACCTTGCTGCCCAAGAGCAAGCAATTACACACTTTGAGGATATGTTCAGGATGTTAGGGGATGACAACATGCAAGCTTGCCAAAGGAGATGGAATACTTTGCCCTACAGTTTGAAAATCAGAGAGTACCATTCTCCTCAAAGAATGAGAGAAGCACTGAACATGACACCCATGTACAAGCAAGCTCTCCAAAGACTCAAAGTCAATTGGATTGGCTTGAGACTCAGTCCACCACTTCTCTTAGGGATGTTAGAAGGAAGGAAGGAAGAGGAAGAAAGAAAGTAGTGGGAGAAAACAGAAAGGAAGGTAGGATTCTATGCACAGGAAGAGGAAACTACAGCCGAGCATGGGATGTCAGGGAGGCCACTAGAGCTATGAAAGACATGGATATTGATTGAGTTGCTCAAAGGATGAGAAACACTTTTAGTAGGAGGGTGATGATGACCCTCATCATTGGGTAACTATATGGACCTTAATCCACCTCTTAGCTTAGTCAAATCAACTCTTCTCATAATTTATTACATATTTTGATTATATTTTGTTTAATGAGGTGAGTCAAAGTGAGATATTATGCCTAGTCGACTAATGTGCATTGATTGTAGGTTTGTGAGAGAATATCATGGAATTTTGGCTAATTAAGGGCTGAAATTCAAATGAGACAAGGAGGAGATATTTTAGGACGCAGATCCTCCTCATTTACTCCTCCCTCATTCGAATATTCCTCCATCAATCACACTAGCTTGGAGTATAAGAAGCCAAGTCATGGAGATCAAAAGGCAGTTGAGTGAGTGACAGTTAAAGAGACAATTTATCTTGATTTTGGGAGCCGAGCCTCCCCATATTTAAGGAATTTGTTGGGGACTTCAGTTGTATAAAATAAGAGGACTAGAGCCTCATTAGGATTCAATTTTTTCTGTAAAAGAACACTAGTCAATTTCGAGTTCAAGACTTGTGGAAGACATTGTTAGGTAATTTTTTGTTTTGATAATGAGAATGAGAAATTCCTTGATCCAACAACGAGTTAAATTAGAGGGATGAAGCTCTTGGGTTATGGCCCAACCGTAGTAGAAAAGGCTCCTCTTCTTGTATTTGTATGCTTAGATTGAATTCATAGATTAATGGTTGAATTGTCTTTAGAATTATTTCAATGCAAATAGTGTAGATTTGATTAGTTTGCTTCCATTTGTGCTTTACTTCAGTAGTAGTTTAGAAGAGATAAAGGAATGTCAAAAAGCTGTCAATAGTGGTTTTTGCCTCACTCCTTCCTTCAGGGATCATGGTTTGAGGAAAGAAATCATATGCAACACCAAAAAGACAGAATTCTAGTTTCTCATGGAATTTTGGGTTTTTTGTACTTAGGCCGGCAATTGATCAGTTTGCAAGAGTAGGATTTAGTTATCATTTCTTCTATCTTCAGTATTACATTAGATCTCATGCATGTTAAATCTTATTCAGCAAGTTTTCCTCTTGCATGAAGTAGGCAGTTAGATCATGAAATTTTGTTTTCCTAGATCATTGAAATTCTTCTTGTTTACATGATTTTTGGGTAAATGTCAATGTTTGATGTAGCGCGGGTGTTCCAGAAGTGCAGAGATATTTCATAGAAAACAACATCATTCCAAATTCATCCATCCATGATCATTCTTTTCTTTCACTAAGACCCTCACTAATTTCATCATTTTACAAGGAAACTTCTCCAAACTTGTTGAGAAAATCCAGCCATCTCCCAACCTTGGTTTTCAGTTCTGAAGTGGTCCTAGGCACTCCCTTGCTTCATTCCATCCACCAACCACCTTCCCTAAGCCTTCCATCACCTTCAACACCCATCTTTTTTCTCTCGGATGTATCTTGTAGGAATACAAGGGATCCTGTAGGTTTTCAGGACATCCTATAGAACACATTAGGACATCCTATAGGTTTTCCTGTAGTGGCCTATTTTGAGGCTGAATTGAGAGAAAAGCCTCTAGGAATCTAAAAAAGGTCACCTACTGGTCTCCCCAACCTTCTAACCATTCTCCATCATCCCTAAGCCACCTGCCACATCACCAAAAGAGATTAGATTTCAAACTTTCACATAAAAAAAGGTACAAAAAGAAAAACAGATTTATTTTAGTCATTTACATGCACAGCAGTAGAATGTTTGATGCTTTGAATTTACATGCTTAGGACAGTAGGATTGCATCCATGTTAACTTAGCATTCTTTTGAAGCACAACCTCTTAGCATTTAGTTAGAAAATGGTGTGTTTTAGCATTTGATTTCAGTCTTTTTCCTTACTTCCATAAACAAGCTTTCTCTTAGAATAGATTTCTCTTTCCCTCATTAGTAATCAAGCTTCTTTTGAATCAATAAAAGTCCGGCTTGAAAAACACTAGTGGTCTATCACTAGATGAGCAGTGACAAAGAGTAGACCCATCACTTTTATTTGTGTATACAACACTGTCACCTCCAAGTTTATACGAACCACGGGTTGATAAAGTAAAGTTGGTAGCCCCAGGAGTTGTATCATTCGTGCTGCAACACTGATGCTCATCAGTGTACATGTGGTATTGTGTGTTTGGTACATGTTTTGTTGTGGGCATACGATACTATGTATGTGCATTGTGTAATCATGATATCGTGACATATGTATTCATTGTGTTGTACTCTGTGTATGTATATGTATTTTGGTGTAAATTAGGTGTAGGTGTATGTATTGTGTGGTGGTGTACACCAGATGTAGGCATATGTATTGTGTTGTGTTGTACACTGAGTGTAGGTGTATGTGTTATATGTTAGGTGTAGGTGCATGTATTGCATGGAGTTGTATTTCATGTGTGGTTATATGTGTGTGATTTACATTATGTGTATGTGCACATGGTTGAGGAAAAAGGCACTGGGTGTTTGCTGAGTATGGTGACCAATCCGATGTGCATATGGAATAAGGACAAAGACAGAAGTAAGGATCGATGAAGGATAAGTTTCTATTTTTTATTTCAGTTTTATTATGCATGTGATCCATGATTATGGTTTATGATGGTTACATGTGATTTATGATTTTGATCTATGATGGTTGTGATTTTGAGCTAACCTGATGTGATATGTTTATACATAATGATTTGATCAAACAATTAGTTTGACTTGTTGTGACAAAAAGTAAACAAGATTGCAAGTGTAACTTATTGATGAGATACTAATAAGGTATGATGTGAATTTATTTCAATTTATTTTAAGTCTAATGGAAGTTATGTGCCTGGTATAGGAAGCACGGAAATTCCTAGTTTGGTGGTTGAAACTAACTACAAGAACTAGTACCATCAATGAAAGGAATTGGCACAGGCAATAGTATGCTAGTAAAGCACTAAAGGAGCAGAGCCATTATGGGACACTGGTACCCGATAGTGTCCATTGATTTCCATGAGCATGTTATGACTAGTATGATGGTTTTGAGGTAGGTATATGCCTTGGTTGTTTGACCTTCCGATGCGAGGAAGCCTTGCCAAGGGATGGATCGCCCAAGACAGGGGATGTTAGGGAACTTGGAAGGTGAGTGACTGCACGGAAGGGGTGACCAGATTTCCTGAGGGATTGTGTAGCAAAGAAGGGAAGGATAGGGATGGATTTTTTTTGGTCATTAACATTTCCTAATGGACTCAGAAGCACATTTGGAGTGTGCCCTGAAATGATGAGACGGTAACTGTTCAATGAGAGGAAATGTAGTGCGGGATTGTAGCGTTGAACATTGATGCAAACTTTGGCTTTGGTAGTGGATTCTAGACTTTCTAGGAAGGAGGTGAACCCTAGTATTACTTTGAGGGTGGAAGTGTGGGCCTCTGGATACCCTTGTTGTAGATGCAGGCATATATCCTTTTATTTGCTAGTTGAGAAAATGTGCATATGTGCATATCATTGTAAATATTGTATCGAGCTGGATTTATAAAGCTCCATAGACAATATGATTATTTCTTGGGTGAAGAAAATGTGTATGTGTGTATATGTGGCTATTATTGTAAATACCTTAATGAGTTGTGTTATAAAGCACCAATAAACGATATGTTTGTCATGTTTTACCAAATGATCATTGTAAATAATACAACGAGCTATGTTATAAATCTCCATGGGCAGTATGTTTTGTTTTTAGAAGTCTTGCTGGTTATAGGTGTCATTGGACATCAAGGACAGTGTTGCCCCAAAGGGGAGGGTTCTGTAACAACCCTGGTTAAAAAATAAAATCCATGTAAAAATATAAAAGGCCTTGGTCATGGGACACATATTCCAAGATGAATGGTGGGAAAAACATCCTAGTGGGTGTTCATTTTGGTTATTATGTCTAAAGGAAATTGGCAAAGGAAATGACTAACGCTTTGTAAAGGAAAAAAGGAATTTTGGCACATTTATTCATGAAAATAATGGAAATTAGGAGAAAAGGAAGGTGAAAAGTCACATGTTGCATGTGAGGAGGAAAATATACAAAAATAATGGAAAATGAAGAAAACAAAGGCGTCATTGATAAAAAGGCTTCTGAGGATCAATTCATGGACTTTTAGTCAGTTCATTTTTGGAGCTCTCTCATTATTCTCTCTCTCTCTCTCTCACTGTTGGACACCTAGAGCTTTCTTGGAGCACTTTGACAATGGATTAAGAAAGGAAAATAAGGAGAGAGGAAGGAAGGAGCAAGAAAGGAAGAGTAGGATCAAGCAACTACAACAATATTATTTGCAGGTATCAATTTTCATGTGTGATTTCCTTGCGAGATTTGGCATGCATGGTATTGCATGTTGTTCTTTAATGTTATGGTAAGGGTTTTACTAGGTGTGACAATGTTTTTAGCCTAGAGTTTCCATTTCCATATAGCCATGGTGTGATGGGGTTCTCATGTTTTGGTTAAGCTGGATTTCCAAATGGATTCGGAGCTGAGTGAGGTGGATCTATGAAAGAAATAACACATGGCCTAGTGATACCTGGATCAGACTATGGATTGCAGTAAAACCACTGTCCTAGTGACCGCTGAACTAGAATGTGGGTTGCGGTAAATCTAGGTATTGTGTTGCTTGGTGGGCCTAGGAATCCTCAACTGGGTAGGATATATATTAAAGCCTAGAGGTGGGTGCTCTCCATCAGTCCTAGTAATCCCAAGATGGGATACGCAGTAAAGCTTGGAGAGTGGGTCTTGGTTTAGGGCCTAGTGATCATGTGTGGATTGCGGTAAAGCCTGAGATACTAAGAGTTAGGAAAATTCCTCATGGTGTAGGTGGAGAAATCTATGGCATCCATTCTTGTTTTGGCCTAGTGATCTAGTGGAGATCATGGCAAATCCTATTATTACATGTTTATTGTGTTGGTTTAGTGATCCAGGATGGATTACAGTAAAGCCTATTTTCTATTGATGAGGATGAGGTGGTTTAGCCTTGGGATGCCCTAGTTGGTTCTTTTGGTATGAGTCCCACATTCATGCTTTTAATATGACATGAGGGTGATTGGATGTAGAGATATCTGCCCAACCAATATATGGTCGGGTGGAATGTGGTAGCCCCATACTAGGTTGCCTTTTGCATTCATTAATAAGAGGTTTTCTCCCTGGTATATTAAGTGTAAATGTACTAGTTTATATGTGGATTCTATGACTGATCTATCTTTGATATTTTTGTTGTTATTATGTTGGTTATAAGCATGTATTATGACAATGATGATGTATGGATCTCCTTATGTTTTTATTTGTAAATGAATAAAAAATGTATCTATGACCTAATATATGATAATGAAACTAATGATATAGGGGAACAATTCTTCTTAGTGATTCTCAGATAAGTATGAGACGCCTATTATCAGATATGTTGTTTAAATCTGTAGATTACATATTTTTGACATGTTTGACGAAATGCCTGTCATGGCCAGTAGGCATCCAGTCTAGGCCTTGTTATTTTTCTTGCAAATGCATCATTTTTATGTTGTGTAAATTCATTTCCGAAAGTGTCATTGAGTTATGGGCAGTGACTTGGGCTCTGGGCCTAGAAAAGTGGCACAGATCCCAAAGACGTAGGCACAAAACTGGGTAGACAATTCCCTAGACGGATGCATACCCATGTTGTGGGAGCATCCAGAGCCTCCTGGACGCATGCATGCCCATATCAAGGGAGCATTTGGGGATTTAATGGTCTAAAAATTTAGTTGGTCTCTGGGAATGGTTACCTAAGTGGTTGGGATGGCTCCTGGGAGTTCTATTGTTGATGTGGAAGGTATGTATGGTGTGTTTCCATCAGTTCCACTTCCTTAACTGAGACATAGGGAGTCAAATCATATCATAGTAACTTCTCGTCACATGTTTACCCAAGTTGGCTGATTATTTGGGTAGATGTGGGAGGAGGGTGTTATAATGATGTATTGTTGTAATCATTGTAAATAAAAATAAGTGGAAGACTGATCCAGGTGGCTCTAGAGACACACACAAGACAAAGAGGACTCAGGAATGATCAAAAATCAAAGTGTTTGGATTATGCTTGAACTAGGACCAAGGCATAGATCTCATCGTCTTGATCACGGCAGTGCGAACGGTTCGTCAAACCGAGTCCGTATGCGAAAGTTAGAAGTAGTCAAAGTTGGGTTGACTTTTTGCTCACTGGACAGGCTTAAGGAGGCCACAATTTGGACAGAACCCAACCACCAGATTCTAGGCAAATTTGTGGCCCGGTTAAAATGACTCCTTTTCCTTAAATTTTGAATTTTTTTTCCAACGGCATATTGTCTTATTCAAATTAAAATATATATATATATATATATATATATATATATATATATATATAGATATATATATATATATATATAGATATATATATATATAGATATATATATATATATATATATATATATATATAGATATATATATATATATATATATAAAGGGTGGTGGTGGGCCACCACCCCCACCACCCACACCTCTATACACATACGTAACCATATTTAGTTCGGGACTGGTGGGGGTCGAACCCACCCGGCCCACCTGGCCAACCCCCAAGCGGGCAGTCCCATAAAACAGTATTGCAGCCCATAAATAGTACACAACCCATAAAGGGTGGTACCACCATAAAGATCGGCCTCCCCCCCCCCATGTCTATTACGAATGATACCACATGCATACATGTCGATGAGAAGGCATGGGGCAGGCCGCCCAATGTGGACCTGACCTCATTCTAAAATTCATTCATTTTTTTAAAACTATATTGTGTAAAAAAATGGGAGGGGTGGGGTTTGACCACCTGACCCCTCCTCAACTAATGCCTAATCTTACCATTGTGCCCAACTACCCACATTGGAAAATCCGTCAAAGAAAACATATAAAAACCCATTTTTCTCAGTGTGTGGGCATATGGAGGAACCAGGAGTGGGCATGGATTTTGAGACAAGAGGAGGCAGTGCACGCAGTTCGAGGCATTGTTTTGCAGGAGGGCTGAATTTTCACTTTGTCAGATTTTGACAAATTTTATATGGTTTTAGCACTTCTCGACACCGCAAATGTAATGGCTTTGTTCGTTTCTCCATAATAGTTCAACATTTTTTGGCCATTTTTCATTATGTAGGTGGAACCATGTCTGCTGCAGAAATAGGGAGTGGAACCATGATCCTTGAAATTTTCCCGAGGAGGTAATTTTTCTTCATGTCGGAATATAGTCAAGTTTATAGTGATTTTTCATGGTTTTCTACAGGGATTACAATGGGGAGGTCAGATTCACTGTTTGAGTTGCAGATTCCCAATCCACCCATGGAGTAGAATCTTTGAGGAATCTCGGGGAATCTAAAATATTCCTTAAGCCCCAAATTCTCAATTTCTCAGAATTCAAAAATTGGACAGTTGATTTTTCACTATTTGATGCCACAAATCTGATGGTGCATTCATATTTCTCAATTTCTCATTCTATTCTTTAGCCACTTTTCTAAGTGGAATGCAGGTGTTAGCATTCATGTGCGAGTAGCCATTTCCATGCGATTGATGCTGTGAGATCGATGGTCCGAATAGCTTCAACAGTTTGACATCCACTTCTTCAAATGGCCCTTGGTTGTGAGGTATATGGAGTGTTCATGTACTTCTTTTGCTATGCATTGTGTTGCACAGGTCCTTGCTTGATGTTTGATGTGGGATCCTATTTCTTACTCGTTTTTACAATTCCTTTCTTGATGTGATGTGGGATCGTCTATGTGATGTATTTATTGTCATGATTTGTCATGTTATGTTTTGATATCCCTTTGTTGTATGTTGATGGGATACTCATGTTGTCGTCATGCATGTTTTTCATTGAGATCCCTTTTATGCCATGTTGGCAAGATGCTCATCATGCATGACTTTGTGTCATATTGATAGGAGTATTTCATTGAGAGTTCCTGTAGCAGAACATCTCTTGGAGCCACTCCTATGTGGGGGAATTTTTCTTTATACGATCGTGACATCATCTCTTATGTAAATCACTATTGAAACACTTAATGCAGTGGCCCACACCATCTTGACACCAAGGCCCAGAGACGTAGTCCCTCCTAGATGAACTCCGTTATCAATGTCTTGTTATTTTATGTTGCTAATGATTGTCATGTTCCTCTTCTTTACAGCGTGCACATGTATTCATTTATGTTCTTTTAAAAATGAAATCTAACACATCACACAAGTAAAAGGTCTTGGAAGGGTCCTTCATCACACCCATACCCGGATCAAGTGGTATCAGAGTGGTCTTTGCATTGATGTGAATTGCAGCGTGAACAATGGAACGTACAAAAATAAAGGATGAAAAAGCGATGTACAAGACCATGCTCAACATTTCCAAAAGAGTGGAAATATTGTATGAAATTCTACAGAAAGAGACAGAGGAAAATGAGCGCTTGGAGTTTCAGTTGCAAGCCATGGAAGAGGCGTTGGAAGGACTGAAGCACAACAACCAAAATCTTCAAACGGAGAATGTTGAATTGACGATGCATCTACAAGAATAGAAAGAGGAGAAACATTGTTTTCTACAACAGCTACAAGCAAAGGACGAGGCCTTGGGAAAGCTGCAGCATGACCCATGTGAGGTAAAAAGTAGTTCTCTGAATTCATGTATGTTTCGTGATGATGATTTCGCTGTTTTTGAAAATCATACCACGGGAATTGGCTCCAAACTGTTGAAGAAAATGGGGTATGAAGGAAAAGGATTGGGCATTAATGGCCAAGGCATTATCAACCCCATCAATGTAGAAGAATTGCCTTGTCGAACAAGACTTGGGTATGTCAGAAAGGAAGTTGGGGAATGCGCTGAGACAGATAGCAAACCACCAACAAGAGATGATGAGCAACCCTCATCAGTTCTTTCCAAATCAACAGAGGAGGTAAAAGATGTTGATTTCCTTTCGGTTTGGTCTTCAAATAGTATGATTTCTATTGGAGATTTGGAGATCCCAATTACAAGGAGAAACATGAGGCTCCTTACCAGGACGAAGCACGGGAAGGAAAAAGAACTTGGTGTCAATAACCAAGACATAACTCAACCATTAGAGGTTATGCAAAGACCTTAATTTGCAGGCTTGAGATACGCTAAAGGATAATACTCGAAGGTGTCAGATTCGTCCGAGACATCGTCAAAATGGTCGAGGAAAGAGAATGATGGGAAAACATCCCCATCATCCCATGGTAGTTTCCATTGCAAGGAAAGAGTTGAGGCAAGCTCTCATCGCCATAATGACATCAGAGACAGTAAGGGAAGGTATAACCACTTTCGATCTTCAAATGTTCATTTTGATTATAATCATGTTTTTAATGATGAGCATAAAACATGGCATCAAAAAACATGTACCTTTTGTGGATTACATAACCATACATTTTTGAAGTGTTGGAAAAGAATGGCAACACACAAAAGGATGAGGTGTGCAAGATGCTCTCAACAGCATGTAAAGAAACATGTTAAGAAAATATGGAGGAAGAAGATGTATTGCAGTCATTTAGACAAAAATGGCCATCAAAGAGCCACATGTTGGAGGCTTCATCCAGAGCAGCACCTTAAAGACAAAGTGTCAGTGCATGAACCAGGTGAAACGATTGTTCGACAAGCAAAATCACCACAAGGAGGCAACCCATTCACATCGATAAGTGAAAAATGGTTTCTAGATATGTTAGCTTGTCATGGTTGTGCTTTTGTAAATCATTTGTTGCATTTTAAGATCTAAAAGTGATGATGTGTTTTCCATCACTTGTTCAGCAACAATGATGTCTGGTCTTATTTTGTGTCGCATGTTGAACTGTGAAAGTGATGTTGTGTTTCCATCACTTGTCAAAGAGACAATAGTGTTTTCCCTTATAGTTGTAAATCGTGTGTTGCATGATGAATTGTTTTGCATCACTTGTTGAAGCAACAATGATATGTTGGCCTTGTTTTCGTAGCTGGGGTATTGCGTCCATCTTGTTGTAAACTTGACCACCGTGTATGTGTTATAAACTCGTGGGAAGTGTGGGATGCTTGGGTCATTAGTTGGTCATGAAAGTCAAGCATGTAATTTACGAAAACAATGTACTACAGGTTGTAGAAGTAGCAGGTGTTAGCTCTTTGCTTAAGGCTCCGAAGAACAAAGGTGAAGGAGATGGAAGCGAGACCTTTCAGGATGCTTGTGATGCAGACAAGGTATAGAGAAGTTGTAGGTTATTCTTCATGCTTTTGGAGGACCAAAAGCTCCTCAGTGGGGAGGATTGATCCAGGTGGCTCCAGAGACACACACAAGACAAAGAGGATTCAGGAAAGCTCTAAAATAAAGGTTTTTGGATTATTCTTGAACTAGGACTAGAGCATAGATCTCATCATCTTGATCATGATGGTGCGAGCATTTCATCAAACCGAGTCCGTATGCAAAAGTTAGAAGCAATCAAAGTTGGGTTGACCTTTTGCTGACTGGGCAAGCTTAAGGAGGCCACAATTTGGACAGAAGCCAGCCACTGGATTCTGGCCAACCTGGGTCGTATTACGGGTGAATTTGTGGCCTAGTTAAAATGACTCCTTCACCTTAAATTCAAAGTTTTTTGCCAACAGCATATTGTCTTTTTAAATTTAAAAATATATATAAAAAGGGTGGTGGTGGGCCACCACCCACACCTCTACACACATACGTAACCATATTTAGTTCGGGACCGGAGGGGGTCAAACCCACCTGGCCCACATGGCCAGCCCCCAAACGTGCGGCCCCATAAAACAGTACTACAGCCCATAAATTGTACGCAGTCCATAAAGGGTGGTACCACCATAAAGATTGCGCCCCCATAACTATTACAAATGGTACACATGCATACGTGCTGATGAGAAGGCATGGGGTGGGCCGCCCAATGTGGACCCAAACCCCTTTTAAAATTCGTTTAGCTTTTTAGAACTATTTTGTGTAAGAAAAAGGGAGGGGCAGGGTTTGACCACCCGACCCCTCTTCAACTAATGCCTAATCTTACCATTGCACCCAACTACTCACATTGGAAAATCAGCCAGAGAAAACATATAAAAACCCAGTTTTCTCAATGTGCGCGTTGATGGAGGAACTAGGAGCGGGCACGGATCTCAGGAGAAGAGGAGGCAGTGCATGCAGTTTGAGGCATCATTTTGCAGGAGGGCCAAATTTTCACTTTTTCATATTTTGACAAATTTTATATGGTTTCAACACTTCTCAACGCCACGAATGTAATGGCACTGTCCATTTCTCCATCAGAGTTCTGCATTTTTTGGCCATTTTTCAGTATGCAGGGGGAACCATGACTGCTACAGAAATAGGGAGCGGAACCATGATCCTTGAAATTTTCCTGAGGAGGTAATTTTTCTTCATGTCAGAATATAGTCAAGTTTACAGTCATTTTTCATGGATTTTCATGGGGATTGCAATGGCGAGGTCAGATTAGAAATTTGAGTTGCAGATTCCCAATCCACCCATGGAGCAGAATCTTTGAGGAATCTAGGGGGAATCTAAAAGATTCCTTGAGCCCCAGATTCTCAATTTCTCAGAATTCAAAAATTGGGGAGTTGATTTTGCACTATTCGACGCCAAAAATCTGATGGTGCATTTAGATTTCTCATTTTTTCATTCTATTATTCAGCCACTTTTCTAAGTGGAATGCATGTGCCAGCTTTCATGTGTGAGCAACCATTGCCATGCGATTGATGCCATGAGATCGATGGTCTGCACAACTTCAGCAGTTTGACATCCACTTCCTTAGATGGCAATTGGTTGTGAGGTATATGCAGTGTTCATGTACTTCTTTTGCTATGCATTGTGCTACATAGGTCCTTGCTTGATGTTTGATGTGGGATCCTGTTTCTTACTCGTTTTTACGATTCCTTGCTTGATGTGATGCGGAATCGTCTATGTGATGTACTTGTTGTCATGATTCGTCATGTTATGTTTTGAGATCCCTTTGTTGTATGTTGATGGGATACTCATGTTGTCGCCATGCATGTTTTTCATTGAGATCCCATTTATGCCATGTTGGCGGGATGCTCATCATGCATGAGTTTGTTTCATACTGATAGGAGTCTTTTGATTGAGATTTCCTATAGCAGAACATCTCTTGGAGCAACTACTGTGTGTGGGCATTTTTCCTTGTATGATCGCGACATCATCTCTTATGTACATCACTATTGACAACACTTAATGCAACGGCGTACACCATCTTGACACGAAGGCCCGGAGATGTAGTCCTCCTAGAAGAACTTCGTTATCAACGTCTTGTTATTTTATGTTGCTGATGATTGTCATGTTCCTCTTCTTTACAACATGCACATGTATTCATTTATGTTCTTTTAAAAATGCAATCTAACACATCACGAAAGTAAAAGGTCTTGGAAGGGTCCTTCATCACACCCTGACCCGAATCAAAGACTAAGAGTCATGTATGCACTAAAGAGTCATGGAAGTCCAAAGGACGTGTAATACCAAAAGTCATATATAATATCAAGAGTCATTTGGAATCCCAAAGTTTATAGAAGTCCAAAGGTCACTAGAAGTTAGAAAGTCAAGAGTCATGAGGATGTGAAAGGTCATCACTCAAGTTATAAATAGGTCCTCATTTCGAACTTTAACCTTAGCTTCTCCCATAAGGCATTAGAGAGACAAAGTTATTACTTTTGGGGAGAAATTAGTGGCCCTTACACTCCACTACTAGAGCTGGTGGTGTTCATTTTATTTATGTATCTTGTGACTTTTTCTTAATATTAAAGCCTTTCAGGCCAACACATTTTCAACCATGGATTGTGAATGTTTCTAAGACTATTCTTTGAATGTTTATGGTTCATGTTTTCTTTCATTAGTACTGGAGTAATTGAATTATTTCGGTGACTTCGGTGCTTCTTGTTTGAAATGTGTTGTTATGCTTATAATGGATGTTGCATCCTTGTGAACTATTTCGCTTAATGTTAGATGAACCTTTCTCTTTCATGTGTGTATCCATTAGGTTCATACTATAACTTGTCTCTTAGAGTCTCATTTCATTTTTCCCTTCCAAAGTAAGAGAAACTTGATACATCGACAATCGAACATTCACAAGGCGCACCAGCTTGGTCATTCAAAATAACACTTGCACTTCTCTCTCGTGCTGACAGCTAAAACCAAGGCATATCTTTAAGTAAATGGTGACCGAGCCATATTTTGGATGGGACTCCTACACCAAATAGTGTGAGGTCTATTTGGGACCTTATATTGGGGAGAGCCACTATATGTTGGCGATATCCAACATCGTCAATAGATTCACAAACGTTTTTATACGTTTATTTGCACTAGAAACATTTTTACACTTAACACTAAGTATTTCCAATTGTGTACAATATCTATGATAATGAGGATTTTAGGTCAAAACTCTTCTCAAATAGGAAAACGAGACCAAAATAGTGAATTTAGAAATAATATTGAAGATTTAGTCTCGATTTAGATACTTAATGGTTTATTAATTAGTTCACATGTATTTTCTTCTTGTTTGGTTCAAAATCAATATAAATCATGATGTTGTGATAACTCTATGAGGACTTCAACAATGAAAACATTGTTTATTAATATGTAAGATTAAATTCTTGACATGAGAGGTAAAGTCATGTTTACTATATTTAAATTACAATTCTTGCAACATTATGTAAACTAAAAGGAGGTCATATGCATGTATAAAATGTTGATTACATCTTTTTATGGACCATAAGAGAAACAAACAGGATTACATGGATGCATGAGAGGTTTTAATTTTTTCTTCATGGATAATGGAACAATTTTGACTTTTCTTTTTAATGGTAATTATAAATAAAAGTTGAATTAATAAATATTTTATGGCTAAGAATTAAATGATAAATAATGTGATGGTGATTAAGAGGCATTTGTTTGACTTTCAAATCGACTTGCGATGCATTTTTCTTTCATGTTTATATTAGGTAAAATAAATATCTTATTTTATGTATTTATAAGTAAATTATTTAAAGTAGACATGTATTTATAAGTTCGATAATAATAAGTGATAAGGCTACATAATAAAGTGTTGCGTGTAATATATTATTAAAATATATATATATTCTAACCAGAATGATCATTTAAGGTCACGGGCCATATCCATATACATCATGTCATTGAAAGTCATGAGCCTAAGCCATATACATCATGTCGTTGGTTTGAAGGACATCAACTGTACGATACAACATTGGCATGAGAGACACACCTGTAAGTTTTCATGGTGTTTGGTGTGTGACTGATAAGACCCTTGAAATCCTAATCTGATATCTTTTCTCCATACCACTCCCTTCTCAATTCACTCTTACTTTACCATTTGAGTTGACAACATTTAACAAAGTATAAACTTTTCACAGTTCCATTTCTGAAATCCATGGTGACATGTCGATTTGTAGCAAGAACCTTTGAGATCCAAGTAAGAAACCTAGAGTGTGTACTGTAAGAAAACAATTAGGTGTTCTCCCTCTCTCTGGCCTCCCATGGTCGAACCATATTGTATGGGTTCATCATTTTCTCCTGCTCCTGCTGCTACTCCTTCTACTAACATCTCTGCCACATGCTTGACATATAAAACACATCAGCCTCATACATTAAATATAATTTTTTTATTAAATGAAAAATGTATTTATTAAAATTTAATATAGAAACATAACTTTAAATTAAAAAAAAAAAAACCATCGGTGTGCCAAAAGCACGGTCATGCACCGGCCCCGGTATGTTGTCAAACACAATTGCGCCAACAATAGTGCACACATGCTTATGACACACCACTTTTGGTTCACAAATTTCAATTTTCATTGTGGTACACGACACTTATGCACCAATGTGCATGTCTAACTGTTTCACACTAGTACAAAATGTTCAGGTTATAGAACGCACAGAGCTATAACTATCTTTTTAAAATATTATTTTTACAGTGTGTTTGTGAATGCACCAATGCAAGAAAAACATATCAAGCGCACCACATTTGTGATGGTGATTAAGAGACATTTGTTTGAATTTCAAATAGACTCGACCATGCATCTTTATTTCCTATTTAGATTATGTAAAATAAATATCTATTTTTATGTATTTCTAAGTAAATTATTTAAAGTAGAAATGTCTTTATCATTGTGAACATGATGTAATATTAGCTAGGAGAATGTGAAAACATGAATTTAAGTGACTATCTCGTGCTAAGTATGTGGAAAAATTAATATTTGTTGAGTTGTTCATTAAGAAATAATGAAATATATTATTTGTCAAAAGTTTAAATCTAATATAGTATTATTTTTGTATTATTTAATTCATATTTATTATTAAAAAGAGTTAAATTTAAACCAATACAATAGCAAATAAAGAACTAAAATAGCACCAAAATGTTATATCTTTATTACTAGAAAAAAGTTCACTTTCCTCTTTAAGGGATAACTTCCAATAGAGAAAATCCCCAACTACAAGTAACTTCACAAGCCTTATTTTACATTTCTTCATCCTCATCTTTAGAGAGAGAAATTTCTAATTTGAATTAGTAAGAGTTGCTATAAATATTAAATTTAAATTTTTTGAAAATCTCATAACTTTAGTAATAAATTAAATTTTATAAAAATAGAAATTTTTAGGGTATATTAAATCTAAATGAATTGTGTCGAGAGGCACTCTATAGCTCAGTATGGGAGAGATGTTGTCACGTAACGTTACATTTAAAAATAGTAAAATAATAATGTAACCCTCCTTCACACTATATAATTTTTATTTTACATGTGTAATAAATCCTCCACAGACCCAAACAAAATATTTGGACATAAATACAAAAAACGTTGTTAGCCACAAACTTAACACAATTGTTGTTATAATGGAACTATATATAAATTAGGTTTGTACCTTGTACAAGTTCGTATCTTTATATACATTTGATCAATTAATATGGTTTGACTGTTATATTAATACAGCATTGAAGTGACAATTGACGTTGGGGTTTAACATTAGTTTGGAATGTATAATTATCATAGCGTTAACATTATCACTTGGAAACTTCTCGACCACCCCTTTATTGACTTTGTGCTGAACACTTGGATGTTTATCTGTTGTTGATCAGATATTTGATTAATGATCCTCCTTTCAGGGATAGAAGTTAGGGTATTATCCCCTCCCAAATCGCCACTTGTTTTTTCACTTCACTGTCGCTCCGAGGTGTGGCACCGCTCTGCAAATTGGAATAGTTTGGGCATTCTCTATGGGTCTTTTCTTTCACCACAATGCTAATGGTGCATCTCCGCTCCTGTGGTAACCCATATCACTCTAATTTCTTGTCTAAAGTGGTTGTTCTTATTTTAACTATTTTGGGTTTCTTCCACTACCAGATTTTGGAGTCATTGGTGCATAAGGGTGATGTCATGACATTGTCATCAACCAGAGAGTTGATTCTTCATTACCTATGTTGTGCTACATTTAAACTACACTTTTTGAACCCGAGTCGAGTTTCTATTCTCGCTTCCCCTAGGTTCTTGCATCCTCGAACGACATTCAATATTCCCTATAGGTATTCTGATTTTTTATTCTTTTTCGTACCCAGTTTCATAAATTTGTTTTGTTTTAGGTCACTTATCTAATGTACTGTCCCTCATGAATGTTGTTGTATGCATGTATACCTTATCGTCCTACTGGTTAGATGCCTCTATGAATGCTCCTACACCAGGGGGAAACCTAACACTATTTCCTTGCCAGGTAATTCTCGGGAAAACCTCGGTGGACTCTGACTCCGCTTAAGCTTGCCCTACGAACTTTGTGAATTGTTAAGCTTGCCCTTAGGGACCAATATTGTAAAATTTTAAAGGATTATGGCTGCTCTCCTACCCATGGCTACGCCAATTGGTTGTCTTATCATTTTTTTCTTTGGTCCATTGTGGCAAAGTTCCAAACTATGGTTGCATGACTCTGCTGTTTATCAATTGTGATTTCACTATGGAAATACTTTCTTTGATTATTGAGTGCATTTGTTAATTGTTCTCGCTGTACTGTGTGGAAGTTTTTAGAGTATAATGTTACAGGTTCACTGTTAGGTTCCAGTAGCATTACTATGGTGTTTTTCTTGAATAAGGGGTTGTTTTAGTTTTTGTATGAAACACAACGCAGTCCTCTTGTTGCTGAATTCTAACACCTTAGTTTTCTACTACGTTACCTTACATATATATATATATATATACCATGACTCTGCTGTTTATCAATTGTGATTTCACTATGGAAATACTTTCTTTGATTATTGAGTGCATTTGTTAATTGTTCTCGCTGTACTGTGTGGAAGTTTTTAGAGTTTAATGTTACAGGTTCATTGTTTGGTTCCAGTAGCATTACTATGGTGTTTTTCTTGAATAAGGGGTTGTTTTAGTTTTTGTATGAAACACAACGCAGTCCTCTTGTTGCTGAATTCTAACACCTTAGTTTTCTACTACGTTACCTTTATATATATATATATACTCTGTACTGAGCACTATAATAGTACAAAATCCTTCTAGAATAAATCTTCGTCATGCTAAACGTATGTGTGATATATATTTCTTTCCTGGTTAGCCTGCCAGTTCAATTTTGTTTGTGTGGTTTCGACAACATATGAATCTTTCTTACTAACTTTTCTAATAACAATAACGGGTTCTTGATTGACCCTAGTCACTGGGTATAGGTCTGTTTGGCCCTCAGGTGACTACCTGAGGGTTGAACTAACTGATACTGCCAGTATAGTCAGGTCAGATTTTACTGTCAAATCCCTGTCAATCCTATCCTCGTAAGGAATTAACTTAGTTTATGCCTTAATCTTTTAAATAGTTTCTATGGAGCCCACATTTCTATAGAAATCTGACTTTAGTCTAGCATAGAATTTTCTAAAATATGTAGTTTCATATCACAGGCAGCAAACTCATACAAATGCTTGTAAAATTCTTATTTGCTGACAATAACTAACTTTCTTACTAACTTTTCTAATAACAATAACAAAATAACAAAACTAAAAATCTTATTTGCTGACAATAGCCTATAAGAACTCAATCAGAGGAGTACCCTCATCCTTTGCACGAGATCAACAATAACTTCTGGATCTCTCCCCCGAGCCTCTACTACTAGAGCAATCCCCAACTAGGTCAACTTTGCAGACCTCAAGACCTTCAAGAGTCCATTCCAAAGTTAATAATGTGGAGCATTCCACAGGGTCCAACCTAGCTCAACAAACTATCTCCACCTATAGCATTCCACTAACCTTCTTGGTGTTCTTGGTGTGATTCCCTTTTTCTGAAAAATTAAAAAGTAAGAACCCTTTTCCTTTCCACTAAGACCAATTTATCTCCCAGGAAAGGAAACCGAGAACCGTAACTATTTCACTGTTTGGTAGTTAGATAACTTCATTTAGGGTCTCTCCCTTTTGATTTTTTCCAGTCATGTCCATATATTTTTCAACACGTCTAATTTTATGCGCGCACACACACACACACATATATAGTCATATAAGAAAATCAATTAATTTTCTCTCTCTCTCTCTCTATCTCTCTCTCTCTATATATATATATCATTCATAGTATAAATGACTAGAATTTACTGAACAAAAATGATTACTAATTGCTATGTACCGGGGTGTGACAAATAATTTAATCTAACAAATTAAAAATAGTAATAACAAAAGAAAATGCGGCCATAATTACAATACTTCAATTTACATCTTAATCTTATATAACTTTATATAGACATATAAAGTAACCAAAAAAAAACCAAAAACAAAAACAAAAAACTTTTATTATAAGGAAGAAATATAATGAGTAAAAAAATATAAGTTATTTTTTACTGCAAAGAAGAAATGTAATTTTTTCACATGACAAGATATAGTATTATTTATATTATATTATGTGTAATTCATTCTAAGTTCCATTTACATGTAATATTAAAACAAAAATATATTTGTAACACAACATATTTTACTTTCAACCATAAGTAAAATATTTCAATATTCTTATTAAATAACATAATTCTATATATGCTTTATATAAAGAAAAATAAAGTAATTTAAATTGAAAATTTTCTTATATTTTCACTTTAGTGAGAAAGATTGAGAGAATTCTTATTCTATTAATAGTAACTTTCTAATTCAATGTATGAGAGATATTTGTAAATTTTTCATGTTTAATATGGATTTAATATGTAATATTTTAGGAAATATTAATAATAAAAATAATTAAATGTATACATACAGGGAAAAAATATGAGGGGACATATTTTAACATTTCAATGGGTAGAACGTGAATAATGAATAAAATATTTCAATGTCAACTACATATATATTATACCACCCTAGATCCATCTTAACTCCGGGATATACCAAGCACCTAGAGGGATAAAATCTCTTTTCACTGTAAAATATGTTTGCATCTCAAGAGACTTAATCCCTCTCTAAGCTTGGTAGATCTAGAGTTAAGAGTGATGTAGGCTAGTTACAAAAAAATCACACTTAAGTTTTTTAAATTTAACAATCGATTGAATTTTATAAACCAATATTGAATTAGTTAAATTCTATTTTTGTATTTATCATTAAAAATTGAATGAGTTACACATTTTTGTCTTATTAAGAACTAACTAGATTATTTTACCTTTAATTATTTTTTCCTTGTGTGTATTGAAATATTTTACTAATTAAGTTAGATTGAATATCAATGAACTATCTGAGTAATAGAAAAACATTTATCCTAATTTTACAATCATAGTTTCAACTATACTAAACTTTGTAGTTTATACAAATATATTTGCATTTTTTTAAAGTAAGTCATTTTGCATGCAATTTCATATATAAAAGTTTGATATAAGTTCATGAATACATAATTTATAATAAATATTATTTCATAAAAATAAACATCATGATGATAACCATCTAACAAACATAAACATCATCTAAGATACACATTCAAATTCACTACCATCATCTAAATATATACACCTCTAGCAGATATAAAATTCATTAGCTAGCACACAAATCTAATAGTTTAGCAAGGCATCATCATCATGATCACATCTAAATAAACAAAAACATTGTAATCTAACATCAACACCACACACGTCCTCAAATTAATATAAATCTCATGTAAAATATATGCTATCACATACACATCTATCTGCAAGCACATTAAATGAACATATCTAACATGACCTAACAATATACACATTAACACAACCATATAGATTAACTACATAAAGATGATTTTTTTGCGATATATATATATATATATCAAGTCAAATAAGTGCAATCAAATATCAGATACAAGAGATAGTAGTGTCATCTTGGTCTGCAGTAGAAGACGATGGATGGTCAACTTCTTCCTCAAGGTCCGTTGAACTCAACTGAGGTGGAGGAGGAGGTCGCTGGTCTACAGTAGAAGACGATGGATGGTCAACTACTTCCTCAATGCGATCTAACTTTGAGGTGGAGGAGGAGGTGCTTGTTCTACTCTGTCAGTAGCAACATAAGGCACATCCTCTAGCTCTGACATCTCATCATCAGGTGGCCGACGAGGAGGTATACTACCAGAAGGATCAACAACACCCTAAGGACGATGATCTGATGGGGTGGTACTACCAGAAGCATCATGATCTCCACCCTCATCATGATGATCATGATCACCACCCTCATCATCATGATCACCACCCTCATCTGATGTATCTGCCACTGCATGGCCTGCATCCCTCATCACTACCAGTACGCTACTAGCTCCAATGATATGACACATAAGAGACATCATATCACACGGACATTCCCTGTACAGATCCACGAACCTAGGATATGTGATATCTTGTTCCCTCACAGGGAACACTCCCTCATCAACCAAAACTCTAGCCAATATATCACAATAGTTCATCCGAAATTGCAGACTAGCCCTATGGCCTCAGATGCCCACGCCCCCATGAGAATGTGCCTCACCCTCTTAGGCCTCACCCATCTCCTCATCTCCTCCATATGGTGGGGGAGGAGGCATGCCTCCATCAAATGTGTTGATGTCTACAAAATTTATAGTACACAAAAATAATTAGACAAATTCATTAAACAATTTAATAAAACAAGTTAAAGAACGTGTTAGAATAAATTTTATTCTAATTACTTAAAATAATAAAATGAAACTATAACAATTTAAATAAAACATTAATATTACTTGTTTCATCTGGAGGCTCAACCACTATGAAGAGGATGTTGGGACACTGTCTCCAATCAATCTCCACATATAGAAATACCAATGCAACAAATGCATGGTAATCCTCACTAGCAAATAACGCCAGTGCCTCAACAGAAATCCTGGTTGTATACTCCGGTAGGCCCCTTTTAGGCATCATCTTCCCCCACACGCGCATCCAGACCTCAGTGGTAGGCCTAGGAGGGTGATGGTAAAATGCAGGCTCATCTCTTGAAACCTCTTAAAAAATAAACAAAAAATCTCTGAAGCGAAAGGGAAGGTCACCCTCCCATGTCTCAATGCACGACATCTATCTAAAGCCATACAAAATTACCTCAAAAAATGGAATACCATCTGATATAATGTGGCGCCTGAATCAAAGAATGGGAATAATACAAAAGAGGACAATTAATTCATTTCCCATCACTACTAAAGTGTGCATTAGTGTTGGCTAATAATGAGAGGCACCTAACTGCCTCTGCAGCAAAAGAAGAAATGCGTAGCTGTCCACCATGCACCTAAAAATTTGTTCGACGTACTGCATGAGGCCCTACATATCCCTGAGTGTATGTAAGCCGAGTCTTAGTTATAACTCTATGGGTGGAATTACACAACTAGGGAAAATCCTCCTGTCTCCTGGATATACCTATGATAAAGTATATGTTCTCCTCAGTGGGCCTATACCATGCCCCAAGACTGAGATGGAAAACATGCTCCTAGGCACTCCATTGGTGGATCAGATGCACTAATAAGATAGAGTGTGCCTTCAAGGATGTGTCCTTATCATAGTACTTGAGGAGGCCTACATTCCTTAAGAGCACTCGGGTCACTGCAGTAATAGGGCGAGGGTATAAATCATTCTCCCTCTCTCTGGCCTCCCATGTTCAGACCATATTGTATGGGTCCACTTACTGCTCCTGCTCCTGCTCCCTCTGCTGACGTCTCTGCTACATGATTGACATATAAAATACATCAACCTCATACATAAAATATATATATATTTTTATTAATTGAAACATATATTTATAAATAAGGAAACATAACTTTCAATTAAAAAAACAAATCATCGGTGCACTCAAAAAACAGTCATGCACTGGCTCCAATGCACTACCAAACATAATTGCACCAATCTCGGTGCACACACAAGTATGACACACCAAGGTTGGTTCACAAATTTAAATTTTCATATCAGTGCACCACACTTGCACAACCATGCACACATATAACCTTTTTGCATCAATACTAAACATTTAGGTTATCGAATGCACTGAGCTATAACTATATTTTTTAAATATTACTTTTTCAGTGCATTTAGTAAATATAAACACATTAAGAGTAGCACACCAACGTACAATTTATCAAAATCCTTATTCTTTTTCATTTATGAAACACACCATAAAAATCTTGGTACATTGTGTTCACGCATCGAAATGCAATGCACCCTATAAATTTATAGGGTGCACCGCTATCAGTGCGAGATGAATATATAAGGTGCACTGCACAAGGTTTTTTTTCAAAAACAATGGAAAATTTAACCCAACTTGCAATTATAATCTGCTAAAAATTAAATTAAAGAGAAAAATAGACATTACCCAGACATTTGGTCGTCAGGGAGGAATTGTGGACACATAATAGAGAAAAACAAATTTTAGCACCATTTGAGAAAATTGGAAAGTCAGAAAGTGAGCATGGTATGAAAGAATGGTGAGCAAGAGAAGCACCGACATTAAGGCACTTGCAAGAAGAAAGAGTGGTACTCGTGCTTTAGAGCTCTCCAACACTATAGATGGTAAAAATGAACTTTACGGTCGAAAGTTTTTTTTTCATTTAACCCTCATTCAGTGTGTTACTCTAACAACACAGACACATAATATATCCAAGAGCACCGCATTTTTTTTTTTAAATTAAAAAATCTATCGCAGTGATTTTCTTAAGATGCCCTAAGTCATTCTATTACAAGTACCACACTGATGCTTTGTTTGACTATAGCACCACTCTATTTTAAAAAATTAAAAACCACCTAGTAGTTCTCTTTAGAATACACCTCACAACGTTTTAGTACCTTTATTGCACCAATGCATCATTGAAAAATAGCACCGCGTTTTTATGAAGTTTTAAAATTATAGCACTGCTCCTTATTGGTATGCACCAGGACATTTTACTGCATGAAGAGAACTAGTGCTATCGATTATTCAAGCACCAGTGCATTGTGTTATTTAGCACGCCATGGTTTTTTATTTTATAAAAATAGTTTTACATGGTGCACCATGTATTTGAAACATTGGTGCTTGTATGGATAGTAAAGCACCGGTGCATTTGTATATTGTATATGCATCATCCAAAAAACATCTGCCTGCCCACCTCTGTTAGTGAACTTTGCTAGAAACAGATTTTTCGGCTATTTTTATAGGGGCTTCCACAAAAATCTCCACTAGAAGGTCTTTTCCTTGTAGTGCTTGCGAAAGAAAAATAAATCGTTGAGTAACTCACCCAGATGATGGGGCATTTTCAGCCATGGGTGAGATAATACCCCTTATACTCCAATAGGGAGAGAAAACATGAAATTAGAGTTAATATTGGTGAGTGTGCTTAGTGCATGTCGGGAAACTAGAAGCCAAAAGTGAATTAAATAACTTGAAGAAGCACACTTTCACTGTTGCAAAGCGTGTTCAATAACTATCTATAAAGGATTCCCTCAGACTATCTATTTCCATGAGGATTGCAAAATCTCTGTCTACAGGAATTGCGTCGACAATGCTCACAAGGACTGCGCAATCATTGCTCACAAGAACTACGAAATCATCATCTCTAGGAAATGTGCAACCGCTGTCATTAGGAATTGCACAATGACTATGATAAAACATTGCAAAGTTCTTGAATTTCAAGGGTGCATATTGAATGCTAGTCTTCTGAAGAAGAAGTGTGCTATGCAAGCATCACAATCTAAGCACATAAAATTCATTCGCTTCAACACTTAGAATTCTGAAAGAAAGACTTGAACACTTGAGAAACATGAATTAGAATGAAATTAATGGCATGAAATGAAGGATGGCATGACCTTAAGGAGGCTCCAAAATTTGGGCGTGGGAAATTTTTTTGAGGGTTCTTGTCGTAGCGACAACAAGTCCATTATAACATATTATGACAATGAATCAAAGAAATACAAAACTATCATAAAATAATAGAAAATTATATTATCATTATAGGCTAGCAAAAAGGACTATCTATATAATACATTGAAGGGTAACTAATGAGTTTCTCATCAATGGTATGATGTGCTAGTGCATAACGATAAGGAATAAGAAACTAAATTATCTTGATCTAAATTAATGTAATCATATATGGCCATCACTTAGCTATTGGGATCAATAACAAATTATTTGACATATCTTTACCCATATTTTGCTAGTTTTTGTAGCTCGGATATGTGTTCTAGTATTAAGTGGTGCTATTGAGGCTAAGAACAAAGAGCAATTAATTATCTCTAAGTCCATGTAATTTTTCCTAAGTTTCACATAGGGAAAATATCTTAATTATGTAAATTAGTGGTTTTTAAAATTATTTCCTAAGCCTAACTTACACAAAGTGAATAATTAATTGACATTAGTTGGGATAAGATTGATTTACCTCTAAAAGTTTGTAGAATGTTTCTAAGTTGATCTTAGCCATCGATTGGATCAAGTGAACCTCTAATCGTGGTCATTGATTTGTGAATGAGAGATTATAAAGGGAATCAATGGGAAACATTAGAGATCATTTGAGTGGGTGATTTTCAGAAGACACTAGAGGGTTTTAGTAGTAGTGATTGAGGAGATATATTTCTAGGATAATTATTCACCATATAGATTTCCAATTTCTGAGTTCCAGAGGAAGTTTACCAGGGCCGAATTATTTCTACAGAAGGAGGTTGAGTTTGGAAGAGTGAGTTTCTAGAGGTAGTGAGAGTGGCCTATGTGAGTTGTTGGAGGTAGTATAACTTGCTAGATCAATTTCCTAGAGGAAGAGTGATTTCCTAGAGGCAGAGAAAATTGTTGAGAAGGGCTATGAAAGTTCCCAGTTAACTAGTGTAATTGTAGGAGAAAAGTGTGAATTGCGGGAAAGGGATGAGTTGATATGTAGAGGGAGACATTGAAGTTTCCCAATTCAAATTGTTCAACAGTGAAGATAAAAATACTGTTAGATATTTTCCAGTGTTATGAAAGGAGTTGTACTTTCTCAATAATAGTTTTTATTGAAGATATTAATAAAAATCACTCAGATATGGAAATTTGTTTTCCCCATATTGGGGTTTTTCTAAGGATGTCTTGTCCAAAATAATTGGTGTAAAGTGTGATTGGTTTCTCACATATTTCGTGTAATTTTATTTTGTGCTTGGTGCTTTTATGTTATTGTTCCTTACTTTTTGCAAAAAAAAATTGTTCTTAATAAGTAGCATGAAATAATTAACTATGATAATAGTGCCTTCTGGGTAGCTAGAATTTTCACATGGTATCAGAGAATTGAAGCGCTAAGGTTATTCGTGATTTGAGCACGAGGATTTCAAAGAAGAAACCAAAGGATTTATCACACATATTTTCTCTTCAAATCTATTTAGATTTATTGGGGTTTATTGTTTGAGGGTTTCATAAATGGCTTCAACTAGTTTGAGGGATTAGGACAAACTTGATGGTGCATCAAACTTTGGTCTCTGGAAATCTTGAATTTTATTATTGTTGGAGGAGCATGGACTTAAGGAGTACAATGCAATAATTGTTTCCGTACTGATAGATCTGACACAATTAGTGGCTTACTGTAAGGAGGATGCCAAGGCTTGGTGTATTATTCAGGGTGAGGTCAAGGATCATATCGCACCCCATATTTTAGAATTATATACAACCAAGAATATGTGGGATGCCATCTTGAATTTGTTCTAGAATGATACTATAAACAAGAAGTTGATCCCGAGAAAGAAGCTAAGAAACACCAGAATGAATAGGGATAAGGCGTATTCAATTATCTATCCAGGATCAAAATTATTAAGGATGAGTCAGTAGCTATTAGAGAGAATATAGATGATGATGAGCTCATGAGAACTACCTTAACTGGGTTATCAAAGTAGTGGGACATGTTTGTCCAAGTGATCAACAGACGACTAGACCTAACTGACTAGGATCATTTGTGGAGCGATTTCACTTAGGAAGAGCCTAGCCTGAACCTTTTTAATGGTAACAATAGTAAAATCTAGAAGCATGAGGATGACGAGAACTTTTCTCTTACATGAAAGGGAAAATACTAGAAGGGCTCAAGTAAACAGCCTGAATCCAAGGGAGATAAAAAGGACTTGATTAAAATCAAGTGTTTTGGATGCAGTCAACATGAAAAGTATGTCGGTTAATGTCCAAGTAGGAAGAAGGGTGATAAAAATAATAACTATTAGGCAACAACTTCAATGGATATTGAGGATTTCTTTTCAGGACTAGAATACGAGTTCACTCTCATGGCTTGTTTATCTAGCTCGACCACCACAAGAGTAAAATATATTGACTATGGGCATCATGTAATATGACCAGGGTTAAAGAGTGTTTATCCAACTATAAAGTGGAGGAATAGGCTTCTATATCTAGATGGTAAATATGTCCAAGTGTACTCTAGTTGGGAGAGGGACAATTACATTTTAGAGGGAGTGAAGCAAGAGTACTGATGTTACAAAATTGTTGCATGTGCCAAGTTTAGGAATGAACTTGATTTCAGTTTCTTCTCTTTAGAATAAGGGGTATGCCATGTATATTTAAGGATAAAAGGTGTATATCAAACACCAAGATTGGAAGTCAGTGAAGGAAATTGGATTGAAAAGAAACAAATTGTACATATTGCAGTTGGATGATCCAAAGACATTAGCGAGTAGCAAAAGTAACATATATATGGGAGAGTTATGGCATAGGAGGATGAGTCATATTCATCATGGAGCACTTAAGTTGATTATATAGATCGTGACATATGTTCCAGATATAAAAATGAAACATGATGATGTGTTCAAAGGGTATGTACTTGAGAAGTTCGCAAAGGAAAAATTTCCAAGGAGTGATAGTAGAGAAAAGGGTGTTCTAGACTTGATGTATTCTGATATTTTTGGTCCATTGTCTACTAAGTATCACTGGGTTATGATTATTTTGTGACCTTTATTGATGACTTCTCAAGGAAGACTTGGATTTACTTCTTGAAGAAAAGGGACGAGGTCTTCAGTCACTTCCAAGAGTTTAAGGCTATTGTGGATAACATGACAGCAGGAAGATAAAGTTTATTCAAACAGATAACGGAGGCATGTTCATTGAGAAATATTTCAAGGATTTCTATGTTGAGGAATGAATTAAGATGGAATGGACAACTTTGTACAACTAGCAGTAGAATGGGGATGCAAAAAGAAAGAACAAGACAATAGTTAGAGCAACGAGGGCCATGATAGATGATTAGGACATGCCTAGATATCTCTAGGAAGAGGCATGTAGGACAATAATATACAGTTAGAATAGGGCCCTATATAAGCTGTTGGGAAAGATGACACAAGATGAGGAATTTATAGGAAAGAAGCCAGAAGTCGAACACTTCAATAATTTTGGAAGTATCACATATTGTTACATTCTAGATGGGAAGTGTAACAAGCTAGATTCAACAACAAAGAAGGGGTATTCATTGGTTATAGAGAAATGTCCAAGGCATATAGGATCTATGTTCCAAGTAGTAGGAAGATCATCGTGATATGGGATGTAAAGTTCCAGGAGGAGAAATCCCTTAGGAGATATTGAGAGTTGTCAACAGTTGATTAAAGTCGTAAGGAAAAATCTCCAATGCTTGAACACAAATTTGATCCGGCTTAGGGCACGAGTACCAATACAATGACTAGTACGTGCATAGGTATAGGTGGAAAGGAGAGTTTGCAACATGTGAAGTAACAACAGAATGAGCTTGAAGCTCCACCCACCATAAGTGGGAGAAGGAATTGAGAGGTGCTTTAGACGTTGAGAGATGCACATGTGTTTGTGAGAGCTCCTATATTAAGCATCAAGGACAAGAGATCACCAATGAGATATTTGAGGTACAAGGTGTTGATGAGTGAGCTCATTGATAGTGATCCTCCTAGTTATCAGGAGGCTACACAACATAACATATGGTATGATGTGATTGTGGAGGAGTACAACTCCATCATGTTGAATGATTTTTGGAAGGTGGTTCCTAGACCATTGGATAAGGCAGTGGATGGTTCCCATTGGATTTATGAGATCAACCACACTGTAGATGGAAATGTAGAAAATGTTAAGGTGAGGTTCATGGCCAAGGGGTTCTCTAAGAAGGAGGGAATATAATATGAGGAGAAATTTGATCCAAGGGACATATATACTTCCATTAGGGTTGTGATCTCATTTGTAGCATAAATGGGATGGAAAATCCATCAAATAAATGTCAAGATTTCATTATTGAATGGATTTATAGGGGAGGAGGTGTACATCAAACAACGGAATGGTTTTGAGATACATGGGAGGGAAACCCATGTATTCAGGTTAAATAGAGTGCTATACAGACTCGAGAAAGATCCTAGAGCATGGTATCGTCAGCTTGATAGCTACTTGTAGGAAATGGGCTTCAGAGTCAGGTAGATTCAAACCTCTACTATCTTATGTTTGGAGGTGAGACACTCATTCTCGTTTTATATGTGGATGAATTTTTTTTACTTAGTCACCATGGATCACAGAGGAATGAAAGAGGGACTTAGCAACAAATTTCAACATGAAGGATTTGGGGACAATGCCCTATTTTCTAGGACTTGAGGTGTTGCAGACAGATGGGGAGATATTCCTTGGTCAACAGAGGCATATTATGGAGATCTTGAAGAAGTTAAAGATGTTGGATTGTAGTCCCATGTGTACACCTATGATGACCAACTAGAAGAAGATTGATGCATCTAAGCATGAGGTAGTGGACCCCACCTTATATAGACAACTTATCGGCTCTCTCATGTATTTGTTCAACACTAGGTTAAACATTTTCTTTGCGGTCAAAATTATTAGTCAGTTCATGGTGGAACCAAAGGGGGTGCATTCGACAACAACGAAGCATGTATTGAAATATCTACAAGGTAAAATTGAGTATGGGTTGAGATATACTCAAGGTGATGGTGCCTGGTTGATGGGATATATTGATGTAGACTAAGTAGGTAATGAAGTAGACAGGAAAAGTACTTCAAGGTGTCACTTTAACATGGGATCAAGGGTTATCTCTTTGTATTGTAGGAAGAAAAATTCAATTGCATTAAGTTCTACAGAGAAAAAATACATGGAAGTGAGCATGGCTATATGTGAGGCCATATGGCTTCGGAATATACTAGTGGTATTGTTTGGTCATAAGATGGAGTCAGCCAAAATTTACTGTGGTAATAATAGTTGCATCAAGCTATCTGAGAATCCATTGTTTCATGATAGGTCAAATAACATCGCTATTAGATACCATTTCATCAGAGATTATGTACAATGTGGATCAGTTTGACTACAATATGTTCCCACAAATCAGATGGTTGCAAACATTCCAATGAAGGGCTTGAGTAAAGTAAAGTTTGTTTTCTTTAGGGATAAGTTGGGTGTTGTGGAGAAAACCTTCCTTGTTAAGAGGGAGTATTAATTTTTATATCTTGGGTAGGTGTTCTAGTCTTAAGTAGTGTCATTGAGGCTAAGAATATGGAGGAATTAATTATCTGCAAGCCCATGCAATTTTTCCTAAGTTTCACTTAGGGAAAATATCATATATATGTAAATTAGTGATTTTTTAAATTATTTCCTAACTCTAACTTAGGGAAAGTGAATAATTAATTGGTATTAGTTGGGATAAGATCGATTTATCTATAGAAGATTGTAGAATGTTTCTAAATTGATCTTAGTCATTGATTGGATCAAGTGAAATTCTAATCATGTCCATTCATTTGTGAATGTGAGATTATAAATGGAATTGATGGTAAGCTTTAGAGATCATTTAGTGGTTGATTTTTATATGACACCAGTGGATTTCAACAACAATGATTGAGGAGAGATATTTCTGGGAAAATTATTCACTAGATAGATTTCTAGTTTTTGAGTTCCAGAGGAAGTTAATCAGTGTAGAAAATCCTTGAAACCTTGCAACTGCTAATGAGATAAAAATGATCACAAAATACACAAGATTTGTCTACCAAATTTCTGCAGAAAGAAAACAATGAATAGAAACACAATCACACATAGAAGTTTATCTAGAGAACCCAACTAGGAAAAACCCTCCTTGCTTGTATTATCGACTAAAAAATTTGATTTATTACAAAGAATCTTCTTCAATCCTGAAACCCCTGCAATATTGATCAATACTTGCCCAATACTTAGGCAAATAAGGCCTACTAGAAGCTCCCCTTTCCTAGCGCAATTCTACCCCTAAAAAATAGTAATTTCTCATATTTCCTTACACAATTCCTAAGAGAATTGCTCTACTTGCTTCTCAAACTCTCTAAATAGAAAAATGTGTACAACAAATAAACAGATCTGTGCCTTCATTCAATCTCAATATGAAATTCAAATTTCATGACCTACTAGGGATAAATTTAGTAGCTGCAACTAGTTAACTGAGAGGCAGTTGAGTTAAAAATGTCAAACTACTCAACTAAACTCAAGAAATCAAGTCTATCTCTATTCTAGAACTAGATATTAGTTAACTAACAAACACTAGATTTTAACTCCCCTAGATAGCTAAATTTTAGCTATCAATTAGTACACAACTCACTGAAAGCCATCTAACTTGAATTAACTGAGAATAAACTAGTGATAGGCCACATCACACATGTTAACTGGAAACTAACTCAAGTATCTATGAGACTGAATTTGAATTAGCATATTTGACTAAGGCACAAGTCAAAGAAGCCATTCCTTGCTACAATTTCAAAAATAATGGCTAAATTATTTCTACAGAAGGAGGTCGAGTTTGGCAGTGTGAGTTTGCTATTTTACTAGTGCGAGCTGCGAAAAGTCTAGATCGAATTGGCAGTTATGAGTGTGAATAGATAGAGGTAGTGTCATGTGTGAGTTTTTGGAGGAAGTATAAATTTCTAGATCTATTTCCCAGAGGTAGAGGGAAGGGTAGTGTGAGTTCCTAGTTAGGCAGTGCAATTGCAAGAAGGGAGTGTGAATTGCAGGAAAGGGTCGAGTGGGAGGAAATGATGTTTCCCAGTTCAATTTGTTTAGAAATGAAGATAAAAATATTCCTAGAGATTTTCCAATGTTAAGAAAACAATTGTAATTTATCAATAGCATCTTTTGTTGAAGATATTAATAAAAAGGTATTAGATTTGGGAACTGGTTTTCCCCACATTGGGGTTTTTCTAGGAATGTTTTGTCCAAAAATACTAGTGTACAGTGTGATTGGTTTCTCACATATTTTTTGTAATTTTATTTTGTGATTGGTGTTGTTTATGTCATTATTCATCACTTCCCACAAAATAATTATTTTTTCATGAATAAGTAACAGGAAATAATTAACTGGGTTAATGCACCTTCTGGGTAGCCAAAAAATTCACATATCTTAATTTCCTCTCTCATGACACCAAGAATTAGATCAATGAATGGGGAAAATACTCCTATCTTTTAGATATATTGGCAATGGATTAAAAATCCTCCTCTGTGGGTTAGTGCCAAAAATTAAAGCCAATCATCAAGACTTGGTTTCCATTATCCCAATGACCAAGTACACCAATAAATGTAAGTTCCCTTTATGATATTTATCCTCCTAATAACACCGAAGGAAGCCAAAATAACTTGAATGTAAATATAAATAATAGTAAAACTTGGAAACACATCCCTCTCCCATTAAGATTGTCAATATAAGTAATAGTAAAACTTGGAAACACATCCCTCTCCCTCTATGGAGTGTTCTATATGCTCTTAAAATCATATGATTGAACATATTATCATTGTATCCATTCCTAATTCACGTACAAATTTCATCAACAAAATTAAATTAGAAACAAACCATCTATATATTAAATTAATGTTTGTAATATTTATTTCAATATTGAATACAAGATTTGTTATAGAAACAATATGTAAACAAATTGTCACACATTTCAAATAAACACATAATATATCTACATATTAAATTAATGTTTGTAATATTTATTTCAATATTGAACACAAGATTTGTTATATAAAGAATATGTAAACAAATTGATACACATAAGAGAAATTTTTGGCCAACACATTTCGAACTAACAAGTGTGGTTCATCATTAGGACCAGATGAAGAGGCAGACCATGGAAAATGCTTAAATAGAGAGCAATGTAGAGACATAATTTCAAGTAACGGCTATATTTGAACAATAATATCTAACTTATGATATTAATATATTAAAAACAAATATTATTAAGTAACGATTATATTAAATGGCTAGTTTTTGAAAAATAATATTTAAATAATGATATTAGTTTATTAATTTATTAAAAATATTAATAGGTAACGACTATATTAAACGCCTATTTTTTGAAAAATAATATTTAAATTAATTTATTAAAACCAAATATTACTAGTTTTTGAAGAATAATATTTAAATTAATTTATTAATAAAAAATAAAAATAAAAAGTCAAACTCTAAATAAGGAGGGAAGTCAAAAATTATAAAAAGGAGTCATGACCCTAATCGAGACAAGATCATTTAACAAACAAAAAATAAACTAAATTAAAAATAATTAATGGAAAATTAAATAAAACAAAAATATACACAAGTCAAGAGAAATATATATATATATATATATATATTTGAATTTAGGCTTCTGTGATCCATATCAATATTTTTGAGAAGATATTTCGGTGGAAATCACATCATAAAGAAGCCTAGAAAACTAAGATTTATTTTATTTGTTTGTTTATCTATGTAGGTATTGGCATTCTTTTTATAGTATTTGTTGATGATTTATTCTTCATTAGAGTTTATTTTCTTGATCCTTTTGGTATTTTTGTTATTTGTTTAATGAGCCTCAACCCCATATTTTTATCGTCGACCGTGTTTTATTTAGTGATTACTTTTCTTTGTATATATATATATATATATATATATATATATATATATATATATATATATATATCTATATATATATATATATATATATATATATATATATATATATCTATATATATATATATATATATATATATATATATATCTTTTGACTTGTGTATATTTTTATTTTATTTAATTTTCCATTAATTATTTTTAATTTAGTTTATAATCTTGTCTCCATCAGGGGCTTGACTCCTTTTTATAATTTTTGACTTCCCTCGTTTAGAGTTTGACTTTTTTTTAAATAAATTAATTTAAATATTATTTTTCAAAAACTAGTAATATTTGGTTTTAATAGATTGATTTAAATATCATTTTTCATAAACTAGTTGTTGTTACTTATTAATATTTTTTAATAAATTAATAAACTAATATCATTATTTAAATATTATTTTTCAAAAACTATCTGTTTAATATAGTTGTTACATATTAATAAATTTTAATAAATTAATAAACTAATATCATTATTTAAATATTATTTTCCAAAAACTAGCTGTTTAATGTAGCCGTTACTTAATAATATTTGTTTTTAATATATTAATAAATTAATATCATAATTTAAATATTATTGTTCAAATATAGCCATTACTTGAAACTATGTCTCTACATTGCTCTATATTTAAGCCTTTGCCATGGTCTGCCTCTTCATTTGGTCTTGATGATGAACCACACTTGTTGGTTCGAAACGCAATGGCCAAAAATTTCTCTTATGTGATTTCTACCGAAAGAATTTTCTTAATTCATTATGGATCACAGAAGCCTGAATACAAAAATTGACACACATTTTAAATAAACACATCATATTAAAGTGCAATGTTGTGCAATACAAATGAAATAATACATCATTAAAACCTATGGCATAATACAAATGAAATAATACATGATACTCAATGTTCTTATTAATTAATTGGTATATTAACCAGAAATTGCACCACATGTTGCAAAGGAAACATAGAAAGGTGGGAGTGTAGGAAAGAATAACATAGAAGATATAGGAAAAAAAAATATGTAATTTTATTTATTTACCAACACTTATGTGAGAAAACTTTGCAGAAAACGTTTAAAAGGCCTCCAATTCTATTCCATGATTAGTCCACTTAGTCTCAACTCTCTCTCCCAAGTACTCTTCATTTGGTGAATGCATTGAAAGAGTGTCCATGACAACCATGGTTTTGGTGGTGTGGAGCTAAGTTGGCAATGATGATAGGAAGAAATTTGGAGGATTTTAAAGAAATCTTTTATACTCTGGATGTGTTTCATTAAGGATGAACTTTCTCATAGTATAGGGTATGTTGGGTACATACCCTCCATATGGGTATTGTCCAAAATTCAAAGAAACATGTTGCCTTGATGCCACCTAGATTATTGTAGTTAATATCCCCGCTAGAACTTCTTTTGCCTCCACCTCTAGCCACCAGGATGCATGTAATAATATTTAGAAAGAGTGTTCCCATATTTTTGTGGAGAAATCCAATTATGAGTAAAGAGGGCATGTGCTTGTGTGCATGCTAGAATAAATTAGGAAGCAGATAATTTCTAGAAAAGTGGATTTTAAGATAAAGTACCATTCCAAAAGGTGCATGTGTAAAATTTTGATTCTTCTAATATGTTTTGTGTTAAGTTTGCAAATATGAAAGATCAACTATGTAAATGTTTTTTACTGTTATAAAGAAGCCCAAAAGATCAGTGACCAAGAAGAAATTGAGTATTTTCTTGAAAGAAATGAGATGAACATTGCATGTTGTTTGTGCACAGATTCCAAGGTTATGAAAAATGGGAAAGTTGCAATCTATAAAGGCAGGAAAATTTTGGCTATACAACAACAAAATATGTTTAAGAAATGCTAGTGGTACGTAAAGAGCAATATGTCGTAGGAGAGTATCCCAACTTGGGGAAACATTGGGTGGTTATTTATGAGGATTTTGTTTCATCAAGTATTGATGGAGAATGGAATATGAAAATAAAGTCATGTTTTTACTATCTCAAATTAAACCACATTCCTTGCAAGAAAGTCGGAAGGCAAGGCCTCCATGTCAAAGCACCCGTTTTTGTCATATGCAGATGCACTTAACTCCATGTGTATTTTCCTGGTGTAAAAATTAACATATGTATTAATGAATCCATCTACAAGATGCAATCTCATAATAATTTATCCTAATGATGAATAACAGGTTTAACTCCTTAGTTGAGGCTTATCACTTGATTTGTGGATTGTTCAAATTCATCTCATCTATTCACACTTAATAGACTATACTAAATATTATGAGGTCCATTTCTATCATTGGTGGGTCCCATTGTATCCATTGATGGTTTTCCACATTAGATGGTACTAAAGTAGTTTCTTCTATACTTGACATCACCTATCATATTCATATACTATAGAATCATACCATTGATAGGTTTAGATTAAAGACATTGGGCCTAGGAGGAAATTAGTCATTTTTTCTACCTCTCCCAAGTTGTGGTGGGATATATCATTACTATTTGAAAACCTTGAAGACTATATTGGCACTCTCATTGGTGCTAGATATTGTGACATAATTCCACATTATATATGCTCGTCACTATGATCTCTTTTATGACATGGATCCTCCTTGTACTTTCTATTATCCATGGTATTGCATATTATTACATGGAACCACAACATATTTTTCCAATGGAGAATGGGTATGCCTACCTTAAGGATGATTTATATATCTAATTGGTTGATGAATAATTGTAGGTACTTCTAGGTATTTGATCCAATAGATGTTTACATATGCCACTATACTCAACATGAATTTCTTAATCTATTTTAGCCATCATTTCCTTTTACGACCTTATACATTGGCAAGCATATGTTATAGTTATATTTTCTACCATAGGCCTTGCAATGAATTTGCTAGATTATATGAGGCTAAAATTAGATAATTGAGTAATTTCTCATAATTATTTTAGAAGGGAGTAATTATTTTGTCACAAACTCGTATGATTATATATATATATATATATATATATATATATATATATATATATATAATTAGAAATACTCATAATTGAAAAAACATTCGTATTGAATTGGGAAAAAATGATAATTGAGTGTGGACCATGAGCAAATAGATCATAATAGGGAAAAGATCCATCACAACTTAGAAAAAATATGATAATTGAGCATGGAACATATCTATGAATTTTAATTGCTTGGTTCAGATGCCATGACCTATATCCACCTAATTCACATGCCATCAAGCCTATATCCAGTCTCTTGTAAATTCCTTCAACAAGATGTCAAATTGGAAGATAGGCATACCTAAAATTTAAGAGTGAAAATTTTGTCACAATAGAGTCACTAGCAAAGGAAAGTGTCTTAAGGAGCAAGGAAGAGGGAGGATATTCAACCAAGACTCAAGGTATAATATGGTTGTTATAATGCTATTACCTTGATATTAATATGGATCTACAATATTTCCCCTCCATCATATATTGAATTCAATTACATATACTATATTTAATTATTCTTCAATATATTAGGTTAGATTTAGTTGTAATCAACATTCCTACTTTCTTGAAAAGGTTAATAATGGCATTTCTTTTTTGTGTGTGTAGGTAGCAAGTGATAGGAGTTGGAGCATTAAATCTCTATAGTTACGTCAATCAAATCACATGAGAACAACCTTCAAGAAAAAGGTATGTGCCATGAATCCTCTCCTCATAACAAGGAATTATATTGATTAAAATAGATCTAGAGGGATTTTGTGTAGTGATCTATCATCCTCTTTGTCTTTGATCTCATCAGATGAAAGAATAGATCTTCTTATCTACAAGAAAAAATTTCTACAACAATCAAACATTTTTGAAGGATCCAAGAATTAAACCATGTGGATATCGATCTCAATAAAATTTCTTTTCTTACTATTTATGATAGTGAGTAGGAGGGAACCAAAGTATGTAAGAATTCTCTTTGTGAATGTATACGGTTCAAGAGAAATAAAAACTTGTTTTAATAAAAGATTATTGAGAATTTTTCTATATACTATGTTTTGTATTCATTTGCATTATTGTAATGTGATTCATTTCTTTCATTTTGTAACTCTTATTTTGCAACTCACTAGTCTATATGAGTATCAAATCCATGATATTTCCATGAAAAATATGAGTTCCCTTATGACTTTCTGAAGGAAATATTTTCTAAGAACGTTTAAAACTCCCCATAGAGTTTCCCCTACGAAGCTCAAAGGACACACCATTCCTGCAAGTTAAGGTGCTCTATTCCTTATCCCTTATCTTTTGTCACGTTCAAAATTTTCATATTTCAAATTAGTCATAGATTCTAATTCAAACTAGTTATAGTGTCTAAGATGATGAAACTTAAGGGGATATTCCTTATATATGACTATAAGATCTATAAATTTATTATATTTTCTTTATTTGTTGATTTAGATTTGATTTTTATTATCATTCACAAATTTATTTTTTCAATCAATTATCTTGATAGCATTTCTTCTACTTTGTACTTATCACCCTCCAAGTGCAACATTGTACTCTATATTTGGATATGATGATGTGTAAAATTTCTTTTTTCTTCAGAAATCACTTTGTTTCAACAAAGTCACTTAACTTATAATGCTTAATATTCACACACACACACACACACACACACACACACACATAGACCTACTAGAAATTTGAACCTTGAATCTTATGGTTTACAAAATACTTCATAACATGGTGACTGTGAATTGAGATATCACAATAAACTTTTTTTTTATGAATTTTTAAAATAAAACCCAAATCCAAAATAAAATTAATAGCTGAAAAAAATAAAAAGGAAAGAAAGACTAAATACTACATTTTTTTGCTATATTGTAATTTATTTGATCATTTTCTAACAACAAAAATAAATATATTCAAATTAATGAATATCATCCTAGAATAAAATTAATAGATAAATCATCCCAAAATAAAATAAAAATATAATGAATAAATTTACATAAAATTTATTATATATAATTTTCCCAAATTTTATAACTTAATTATTTTTCAACA
Organism: Pinus tabuliformis; assembly: GCA_031772625.1. Classification (NCBI taxonomy): domain Eukaryota; kingdom Viridiplantae; phylum Streptophyta; class Pinopsida; order Pinales; family Pinaceae; genus Pinus; species Pinus tabuliformis. The sequence goes on along the minus strand of CM062818.1, from coordinate 1,518,429,799 downwards.
TATTTTGTTTACTTCTTTCACCAATTACATTTCTAATAATTTTATTTCTTTCATTTCATTTCTATTATATTTAAATATAGCAACAAAATAAGGGAAACTTAGTTCTTGTCACTCAAGCTACAAATTATGCTTTTTGAAAAATTGCAAATGGTGGGCAATAACTCTAGATAACTATAGTATATGGTATAAATTTGAATATGAAAGTCAATGATATAATGGTGGGCAATAACTCTGGGTAACTATAATGTATAGTATAAATTTGAATATGAATTTCAATGAAAGTGTTAAAACGATTACGTTTGAATATGAACCACAATAGATGGTTTGAAACATTGACTCAAATCCCAATGATACATTTAGTTACATTTATATGTTCTAATTTTTTTAATTTTAGGTTAAATTGGTAAAATATATATCTATATAATAAAATAGTATAAATATAATGGTGTAGGTTTTGTTTTTTTGTTTTTTTCTTAATCATAAATTTAATTTTTAATTTATTTATTTTTTATATATAAAAGTTTGATTTTTTTTTTATTTTAATTTTTAAATACAATTTAAAATTTGCAAATCACATTTACTAGTTTATCGTTCTTATTTTTATTGTAGGATATGTATCTTGGACACTTCATTTTTAACATACACTCCAATTTATTTATTAAATTATATTAAATCAGATTAACTTACATTTCATATTTATATTTAGAATAGAGTATCATATTAAAAAATATTTTAATAAGGCTAATTGAGTCTTCTATCTTACTAAATTTATGTTAGTAGCTACTTGATATTACTGATTTATTAAATCTCTTCACTTAATAAACTTTGGTTGTAGATTAAGATTAAAACCCAAACTTATTATTAATAAGGTTAACATTAATATATCTCTTAAAATTAAAAAGCAAATATAAAACAAATCAGAAATATATTACAACTCTTGTATTTAGAGCCTCTTCAACTATACACCTAAAGTGAAGTCTTAGATAATTTTCTCTCACACTTCATAGAAAGCCAAAGCAAATAAGAAATGGTAACATGAAATTATTGGGGTAAAACATGGCATTTCTTGTTGACACCTAATCATTGGGATTGGGTGAACACTTGTAAATAACGGAAAATAAAGAGTCATCAGGAAGTGAATCCCAAGAGTCACTCTCTCATTATATAACCATGAGTAATCTTAATGAATAAGCACAATTCATGTGAGGAGTTACCTCCTGGCCTGACATGGTATCAGAGTGAGCTCCATTTTTGGCTTCCCTCTCTTCCCTTGGAACTCCCTCCTCCCTATGTTCTACCTATTTTGTAGAACTGATGTTATGAAACCAGCTCACAAAAAGATAGAAAAGATAGATCAACTCCTTAGGATTCAGCCTCTTAGAGGGGGCAACCCCCTTTACATTACACAAATGAATGATTCTTTGATGATTCAAATGACAAAACCTCCTTTCTATATATAGAATTCTAAGGAGTCACAATAAAACCTAGCCGACCTAACAATAATAATATAAAGGCACAAAAATAACAATAGAGGGATTCTATGGGGCATAGTAATAACAATATGGGGACAATAGGGGCACAACAATATTAATAAGGGATACAACTACAATAGTAATGGGGTAATCAATAGTATTATAGGGACCTAACATGCCCCTCCCCTTCAAAAAAGTGTTGTCCTCAATGTTTGATTAGTTCTGGATGCTTCTGCATAAAATTCTCATCCTCCCATGTGGAATCTTCAGCGGATAAGTTCTTCTACTTGATGAGATACTCTGAAATTGATCGATTTCATAGCTGTCGAGTTCTTGTTTCTATGACTGCTTCCGGTTCCAATACAATTTTTCCTTCCTCGTCAAGTTCTGGAAATATTGTTTGAACTCGGAGCTTTTCACCTATAACCTTCTTTAAACATGAAACATGGAAAACTAGGTGTACTCGAGAAGCTACAGGAAGCTCCAATTTGTATGCCATAGTACCAATATTTTGCAACACCTTGTACAGACCCTAATACTTTGGTGATAATTTATTATCCTTCTTAGCTTGCTTGAGGGACATTTTTTTATATGGTTGTAGCTGTAGGAATACCCAATCACCTACATCAAAACTTCTTTCACTGCGATGTTGATATGCCTGTTGTTTCATTCTATTCTGCGTGAACACGAGGTTATCCTTCAAGAGTTGGAGGACTTGTTGTTGATGCTCGATGTGATGTTCCACTGCTTGAACCTTAGAATTTTCTCTTAAATATGATGTGATGGATAGTGGCTGATATCCATAAAGTACCATAAATGGGGTCATTTTTGTTACTGTATGGAAGGAAGTGTTATACCACCATTTAGCTAGAGGAAACCATTTGACCCATTGTGTTTGTTTATCAAATACAAAGCAACGAAGATATCCTTCCAAACATTTGTTTACTATCTCAATTTGCCCATCAGATTGAGGATGATAAGATGAGCTATGAGCTAACTGAGTACTGAGACAAGAAAATAATTCTGTCCAAAAATTTCTAGTGAAAATGGGATCCCTGTCACTTACAATAATCTTTGGGTTTCCATGTAGCTTTTGAATTGTTTCCATAAATGCAATAGAAACTGTATTGGCTTTAAATGGATGTGATAATGCACAAAAGTGTGCATAATTGGTAAGTTTGTCAACTACCACCATGATGACACTCTTTCCCTCAGACTTGGGTAAACCTATGATAAAATCCATTGAAACCTCCTCCCAACGTTGGTTTGGAATGGATAAAGGTTGTAATAGACCTGGGGTCTTAATTGTTTCAACTTTATTTTGTTGGCAAACTAAACATTCCACCACAAACTTTTGAATATCCGGTTTAAGGCCATCCCAAAAAAGTTCCTTCTTCACCCTGTGGTAAGTTTTAAAAAATCCTGAGTTCCCTCCTAAGGGAGAAGTGTGCAATTCCATAAGAATATTCTTCTTGAGTTGGGAATTCTTACAGAGGTATAAGCGATCTTTGTACCATAACCAATGATTTTGCTAGCTAAATGTATCAGATGTACTGGAATCTTGTTGTAACTTTCGAATAAGTGCCCCCACTTCTTCATCATTCTTTCATTCCTCCCTTGTTTCATTTATCCAATATGGTTGGATAATAGAAATGGTGCACAACAATGCTTCCACATCCTCATCCTTTCTTGAGAGTGCATCTGCCACCACATTTTGCTTCTCTTTTTTGTAGATGATTTCAAAGTCATAACCCAACATCTTTGTGACCCACTTTTGTTGCTCTTCAGAGGATAATCTTTGTTCTAAAAAGTATTTAAGGCTATCATGCTCCGTTTTTACCTTGAAGTGTCTTCCCATTAGGTAGTGTTGCAATTTCTTAAGTGCATGTAGTATTGCCAACATTTCTTTCTCATAAATAGATTTTTGTAAAAACTTTCCCTTGATTGGACGACTTTCAAAAGCAATGGGTCTTTCATCTTGCATTAAAACAGCACCAATTCCATTTCCTTAAGCATCACATTCCACCATAAAGGTTTTTGTGAAGTTCGGTGTAGCTAAGATCGGTGCTTGGCACATTGCCTCTTTAAGATGTTCAAAGGCCTTTGTTGCTTCTGGAGTCCATGAAAATGCATCTTTCTTTTATAATGTTGTTATAGGTGCTTCTATTCTCCCATAATTCTTAACAAACTTGCGATAATACCCTGTCAACCCGAGAAATCCTCACAGATGCTTTATGGATGTGGGGATTTTCCATTCCTTAATGGCTTTAATTTTGCTAGGGTCTACCTGAACTCCTTCATGAGATACAATATGACCCAGATATTCCACCTCTTGTACTCCAAAGAAACATTTGGATCCTTTTGCATATAATTGTTTCTCCTCCAATAGTTGTAGCACCCTGTCAACATGTTCAACATGATCCTTCCAAGACTTGCTGTAGATTAGTATATCATCAAAAAATACTAACACAAATTTTCTAAGGAAGGGTTTGAAAATGGAATTCATCAAACCTTGAAATGTAGAGGGTGCATTGGTAAGGCCAAAAGGCATGACCAAAAATTCATAATGACCCTCATGAGTTCTAAATGTTGTTTTCAGAATGTCTTCAGTCTTCATTCTGATTTGATGATATCTTGAATGAAGATCCAACTTGGTGAAGTAAATTGATCCATGCAATTCATCTAGTAATTCATCAATGACAAGAATGGGAAACTTATCTTTAATAGTGAGCTTGTTGAGCTCCCTATAATCTGGACACATGCACCATGATCCATCCTTCTTGTGCACCAATACTACTAGAGCAGAGAAAGGACTTTGACTAGGTTGAATTATACCAGCCTCTCGTATTTATACAACCATACGTTCAATTTCACTCTTTTGGGCATAGGGATATATGTACAGCCTGATGTTTGGAGGAACACTTCCTGGAATTAGATGAATATCATGATCATGATCACGAATAGGTGGGAGACCTTTGGGAGTCTCAAATACCTTGGTATGATTTTCCATGACTTTTTGGAGATCTGAAGAAATAGATGATTTCGATGTGGAAACATCTAGCGCGAGGATAATTTTAGGGGCGAATGTTCGCCCTTTGGCAAAATTAAGGGGTTTTAAATTTTTAGTGGGCGAATATTTTGTATCATAGTAAATTTTTACAAATCACCTCAAATAGCCCACCTTATTTTAAGGGAGAGGGTAAAAAAGGTAAATTTAGCCCTTGAAATTAGGACTTACAACCTTCCATTCGCCCATTTTCAAGAATAGGTTTTATTTAAGTGAATCCATTCGCCCATTTTCAAGAATAGGTTTTATTTAAGTGAATCCTATGGGCCAAATACCATATTTATAAAAGAGGTATGGTAAATTAATAAAAATATAAATAAATGAGAGGTATGGTAAATAAATAAAACATTTTTTATATTTACTCCATAAGTCACCTTATATACATGTAACGGTGTAAACAAATAAAAATATAAGTAAAGTGGAGGTATGGTAAATAAATAAAATGTTTTTTTATACTTACTCAAACGGTATGGTAAATAAATAAAAATATAAATAAACTAGACATATCGTAAATAAATAAAACCTCTTTTTATATTTAGTCCATAACCCTCGTTCTATTTATGAAGGCTCAAGAAAGAGGTTTTATTTAAGTGAATCCTATGGGCCAAATACCATATTTGTAAAAGAGGTATGGTAAATTAATAAAAATATAAATAAATGAGAGGTATTGTAAAAAAATAAAACATTTTTTTATATTTACTCCATAAGTCACCTTATATTTACGAACACTCAAAAAATGGGTTATATTTAGGTGAAACCTATGGCCAAAATACTATGGGACAAATACCATGGACTAGATTGTTATTAATACCATGAAAAACGCCATTATTAACCCTAATATTAGAATTAATAAAAATAAAAATGCCACATGGTATTGACCCATGCCATTATTAACCCTAATATTAGAATTAATAAAAATAAAAATGGCACATGATATTGACCCATGGTATTCACCAAAATGGCACATGGTATTGACCCATGGTATTCACTTGGAATGTAGCCTATTTAAATGGGGGAATTAAACCAGCATGTAGCCTATGCTAAGATTCACTAGGACTTTACAAAGCTTTATTATTTAGTGAAAGACTCGCCAAGATCTTACAAGATTTTATAATTGAGTAAAATATTCGCCATGCCTGGTGAGAGATTCGCCAAAAAATTATATATACATATTATATTATTGATAAAATCGCCTTCCATTTTTCCTATATACCATGGAGATTCACCCATTTATTATATTTATAAATTTAGGGGGGGTTCTTAAAATTTTCCCTGATCTAGCGAACATAATTGTGCAATTACACCTCCTTCTGCCTTTTTTAGAAGCTTTGTCATACTGTTAGAGTTGATTATCTTTCCTGGTTTCCCTGCAATACCCCTTAATTCAACTTCCTTTCCTTTCGCATAAAATTTCATGAAAATTTCTTGAAAATTAAAAGCTATTGTACCCAAGGATTGTAGCCAATGGACTCCTAATACAACATCAGCGCCTCCCATTGGAATGGAAAGCATTGGGCTAGTCAATACATATTCTCCCATGGATAACTTGATATTATGGCACTTCCAGAGCAATTTATTGTTCCTCCATTTGCAACCATCACTTGACACTCTAGTGCTGGATATAGGAAGCAATTCAATTCTTTTGCTACCTTACAATGAATAAAATTATGGGTACTTCCTGAATTAATCAACATTATTACCTTTTTCTTCTTGATTTGTCCTTCTATCTTGATGGTTTGATGAGTGGTAATTCCAGCCAATGCATTACAAGATATGGTTGGATTCATTTCTTCTTTATCTAGGCTTTGTTCCTGGAGTATATCCTCTTCTTTTGACCTTTCTTGCTCCTTTTCTTCTTCCTCTTCACAATCTATGTAGAATAATTTCTTCTTAGCACACTTATGACCTTTAGTGTATTTGCTATCACAATTGTAACAAAGCCCTTTTTCTCTTTTTTCTTCCAATTGTTGTGGTGTCAACCTTATAGGTTGTGGAAGACAGGGGCAACAATATTTCCATCTTTATAGTTGTGAGTGGTATGCTTCCTGATTGCCATAATTTTGCTTTCTATTTTTCTTGCTAACCTGAATGCCTTCTCTAATGAATTAGGTTCCCAAAGGCGAACATCATGTTGGATATTATCCTTTAAATTCCCTATGAACACATAATCCTATGCTCCTCTGGAATATTTTTTACCCTTATGTTCAATTTTTGGAACTCCTCAATGTGCTCCATTATTGAACCCTTTTGTTTGAGACTTATCAATTGGCTAAAAAAAGTGTTGCTTTTTGTATCCTCATAATGTGCTGTCAATTCTTCCGTAAAAATTGCCCAACTGATAATCTGTTTACGAGAGCAAAGCCATTGATACCATACAAACTGATTTGGTTCCAAATATAAAGTTGCAATACATACCTTTTGTGTGTTTTGCACATTATTGAAATCGAAAAATTGCTCCATCTGTAATATCCATGTTGCGGGATCCTTTGTTATATACCTAGGGGGGATAATATGGGGTACCAAGGGAGGTACCCAAGGTAATAATGTAATAATGGGATGGGCCATAGTAATAAATAAGGTGGTTAACCCATTTCATGTAAGGAACCACAAGTAGTTAATAATAATGTAATGGGCCCATGGTATTAGTTGATTGTATGAGGGAACCATGGTAATGACCCATGGTATTGTATGTATAAGGCCTATATAGAGGCTAGAGACTCCAGATGAAGAAAAGTCAAGGATTATTGTATGAACCGGCATATGGCTTGTGGAGTGTTCTCCTTCCTTAAGGAGTGAATGTATGGTGTTGCCCTACCTTAAGGGTTTGATCTATAAAGAATCATTTCATATTATTTTTGGGTTTATTTGCATTATCTTATATTTTCGTATCTGATCTATAATATTCTTGGGTTAGATCTACAATAAGTGGTATCAGAGCACTTTCTTGGGCACAAAAGTGGAGAATTTTTTTATTTATTTTTTTTGCAGGATTTCTGGGGCGGCGAGTTTTCAGATCAAATTTGTATGTTTTGGTGCAAGATCTACAAAATATAATTGTATATCTGTATCCTTTGTGAAAAAATAGCCGATTTCAAAAAAAAAATCAGTTGAATCGGAGTCTGGATGAAGGAGATATCGCTGATCTAAAAATTAGTGGGGTTGCAGACAATTTTTCAGGGCAGCAAGTTTGCGGCGCAGATCTGGACGTCCTAGTAAATTTTGGTCACGGCGGGAGAGCTGCAGTGCAGATTTGAAATTCCAGTGCCTGGATCAAGATTTACATCACATGGGAAGATGCAAAATGATTGTTCCATTTCTGAAAACAGGTTATAATAGGGATTCTAAGCAATATTGACGGAATTGTGACCATTTCAAATTTTCGCCAATTTTTTTTGTGATGGCAGGCCTAGATCTGAATTTGAGGGACTTGTATCCATTTGATGGCTCTCATCCAGCCAAATGGCTAGCACAAATGGAGAAATGTTTTAGATTGAATTACATCATGGATGATAAGACTCAGCTGAGTGTGGGAACAATGTACTTGGACATTCAAAGATTGCAATGGTGGCAAGGGCATTAACGTTGCTATCGAAGGCCCTTGACTTAGGACAAATTCACAAAAGCTCTTATGGACCACTTTGACCATAAAGCTAATCTTGTGGATAAGCTCACACAGACAGACACACAGCCTAGCAAAGATTTTATTTTTACAGGAAAGAAGGAAACCAAGGAACCGAAAGGGTTATTTTCTACTGGTATCTCCTTATTGCAGGTTCTTGGATTGATTCAGAAGGAGAAAATCATTGTTTCTATAAATCCTAGTTGCAAGCATAATTTCATCAATGTTAATTTGGCAAACAAATTGCAAGTTCCAGCAAAACAAATTGAAAATACACAGGTTGATGATGAGGATGTTCAAATTTATAAGGATTTGAAGCTTTCTATGGATAAGTATTTGTTGCATGGTGATTTTTATACTTCAGAGATGGATAATATGGATGTTGTTTCGGGATATCCTTGGATGGAATCTGCGGGTACTATCAATATTAATGTGCAGAAGAAATTCCTAAAGCTTTGGTATAAAAAGAAGAAAATTACATTACAGGATATTTCCATTAATAAACAAGTAGAGTCCAAGGAGGCTGAAGGAGAAGATGTTCCAGGGTCTGACATATTAGATGATGAGCCAGTGATGATAGACAATCAAACACAAACAGAGGCTGAAACAGAAAAGGTTACAGGTGCTGATACATCAGAGGAGGGCTCAGTGGTTGAAGTCATGTTGGAAAATAAGACACCACAACAAGCACCACAGCAGGGTGAATTAAAGAAAAAGACACCGTGGGTTAAAACTTCAACATATCATCACCCACATCACCCCGCAAGAAAACAACCAACAAGATGGCAACCAATTAGCCACAAGGACAACAACCCGCGTATGATGGATAGCGAGGATCGAAGATCCACCTACTACACATCAACACAGAAGAGCTGCCATGGTCAACTTCCATCTCAAGCGAGCGAGGCACCAGCGAGATTGAGGGTTCACCTTTCTCTTGGATGGCTAGATGCACATGCATGGTACCAGTGGACTACTCTTTTGAGTAGATCTTATTATTTGTGTTCTTCCCATGTTTCGGGGACGAAACATGCTAAGGGGGGTGGAGTGTTATATACCTAGGGGGGATAATATGGGGTACCAAGGGAGGTACCTAAGGTAATAATGTAATAATGGGATGTGCCATAGTAATAAATAAGGTGGTTAACCCATATCATGTAAGGGACCACAAGTAGTTAATAATAATGTAATCGGCCCATGGTATTAGTTGATGGTATGAGGGAACCATGGTAATGACCCATGGTATTGTATGTATGAGGCCTATATAGAGGCTAGAGACTCCACATGAAGAATAGTCAAGGATTATTGTATGAACCGGCATATGGCTTGTGGAGTGTTCCCCTTCCTTAAAGAGTGAATGTATGGTGTTGCCCTACCTTAAGGGTTTGATCTATAAAGAATCATTTCATATTATTTTTGGGTTTATTTGCATTATCTTATATTTTCGTATCTGATCTATAATATTCTTGGGTTAAATCTACAACATCCTTGCCATCAAACTTCCTCATATTGATTTTTGGAATATGGTGGGTCTTCGATACAACATTAGATTCTATGAAATCATGATTAACATTTCTTTTGTTCGCATCATGAGTTTCCTTTACTACCCTTTCACCATTAGTAAGTATTTCTTGTAGAAAATTTGTCAAAATTGTCTTGAAATCTATCTTCAAATCGTCTATCTTAGCTTCCACGCCATTCATCTTAGCTTCCACGCCCTTTATCTTAGATTCCATGCCATCTATCTTAGCTTCTGTTAGCTTTTGCGATAGTAAAATTTGTTGCACTTGGTCTTGGAATTTTGATATATCATGTATCATTTCTTCCTCTTCTTCATGAGTCATGCTAGAGCTTTCAGGTTGCTTACTGGGTGTTTACAATTTCTTTCCTCGGGGCATCAGTTACCGATAATAATTCTCTACTATGCCTTTTGAATTCCTTCAAAATGATTTTTCAAACCAAGCTTAAGCAAAAATTTAAAAAAAATCTACACACCTTTTTTCACTTTATAGGAGCTCGATATTGCCTCTGATGTATCTTTATAATTCTGGATCATCCAGTTCTGAAATTGTGATCTATAGTAGTGCTCTGTGTCCTATTTCCAATGCCACCAGTCTGATCCCAATTGGATTTTCCAAGGAAGATTTATGCCAAATCTCCCACAGTGACCTGATTATAGACTAGTTCAGTAGAACGAAATTGTACGATGTGCCACGTGTCCCTATTTTGACCTTTGGCTTTGAAAAATACATACAAGAAACCACAGTCTGTTCTCTTTCTGTACCTTCTTACAAAATTTCAATCTGATGCTCAGAGAGAAAGTTATGACGATTTTCCCCAAGTCACCTATTTGGAATGTAATTTAGGAGTTTGCAAAAAGACCAACTTCCTCAGATCATATCTCTGCAAATATAGCGTGAAAAGCTCTTAAATTCGGGCCCGAGCTTCAGTGCGATCTCCTCTCAAATGGTTTTTTTTATAGCTACTGAAACGTCGCAGAAAAAAATTTATAGCAAAAATGCCATGATGACCTATTTGGAGCAGCGAAACCCTAGAATCCAAAGCTCTAATACCAAATGTTATGAAACCAGCTCACAAAAAGATAGAAAAGATAGATCAACGCCTTAGAATTCAGCCTCTTCGAGGGGGCAACCTCCTTTATATTACACAAATGAATGATTCTTTGATGATTCAAATGAAAAAACCTCCTTTATATATATAGGAGTCTAAGGAGTCACAATATAACCCAGCCGACCTAACAATAATAATATAAAGGCACAAAAATAACAATAGAGGGATTCTATGGGGCACAGTGATAACAATATGGGGACAATAGGGGCACAACAATATTAATAAGGGATACAACTACAATAGTAATGGGGTAATCACTAGTATTATAGAGACCTAACAAATGATGCCTCTTCCATACTCCTGAGGTCTAAACCCACCTTCCATACACTGTCATATGCATTTTTTATTCCAAGCCTAAACGTTGCATGAACGTTGGCCCGAATGTTGTTCATTAATGACCAGTCTCCAGCCATATTCCACGCATACCTTCATACTTAGGATACTCGTTGCATTTTTTTTTATTGAACTCAACTCACGGCCGACTTTGTTTGTTTACACAGTAGACCTCGACCCTTCAGCCCTTGACTATGACTTTGACCTCCATACACATATCCATTGCATATGTTGAATGCTCTCTCAACACTGCATATCTCTCCCACACTGCCTGGTCAATACCATGACGTTCTCCCCACTGCGCAGGAACATACCACCTCCTCCCTAATGTTGGCCACTATATAACACTTTTCCACTATAAAGTGTTGTCCATATAACATTTCTCCATAGCACCGGTTTCATACCACTGTCCAAATCACAGTTATACCTTTGTTTTATAACATATATGAATGCCATTGTATACCACTAGTTTTTGTTAATATATAACGCAAGACTAAAACCGTTGTTTGGTGTTACATTTTAGATTATGTTGTGCGCTACCATACCATGCCAATACTCCAATACTCCATACTCAACACCCATACCACGTTTCCATACCAATCCGCTACCGGTTTTTTACATTGCGTTTTTTCATGCTCCCAATCCCACTTCAAACTCCACGCTGAATAATATGCTGCCCATGCTCCAGTTTTTACCACTACACACCACTGTGGGAGGGTACTATACCACTGCATATAGCTCTGTTGTATTTGGTCCACGCTATTTCCAGGCCCAAATAACATAACTCTGGTTTTTAATATAGGTGTTTTATGATATAACACATGCTAGACATATTTTTTAATACATGCATTTTTGATATAACACAGGCCCGACATTTCATTTTTTTATATATTATTATGTGGCCTAAACCCTCCTCCCTCATATAAGCCCTCCCCCCATATATACCTATGCCATATATATTAGAATTGCATTTTTTACAACCACAAGTGAAAATTGTATATATTGGCAACAAAGTATATTTTTTACAGTACACAGATTTTAAAATGCATTCATTGATATCTATTGTGGGAGTGGTTCTCACCGAGAAGGAGAATTATCCTGAGTGGTCTCGAAATATCAAACACACTCTCATTGTCAATGAGTTGTGGAAAGGAGTTTGTGTAGGAGAAGGAGATAATGAACCTGCAAAGCCTACCTCACACAGGGAATTTTCCATTTGGGAAAACAAGAACAGCAAGGCCTATGCCTTGATTGCAGCATCTGTAAATTAAGAGGTGAGTCACCATATTTCACCATTTTCAAATGCTTTTGAAGCCTTACAAGGATTTAAGGAACTTTATGACTCACACTCTACACTTGAAGTTGTTCAATTGATGATTAAATTGTTTAGTCTTGAATTACAAAATGATAATCCTCTTTCTCTAGCATCAGAAGTAAAATCTATTATGCATGATATGAAAGTCACTAATGTTGAACTAGAAATTCCTCTGATAACTTTTTTCAAGGCACTTTATCCCACTTATTCAAATTATCTTGAGTGATTGCAAGCAAATGGAAACCTCAAAGTGATTACCTTTGACTCCCTTGTGAATAATTTTGCTGAGAGAGAGAATGATTTTGGGAAGAAGACAACTCCTCAGTCATCTAAAGAAGTTATGTGTATTACACATAGAGAGAAGAATCATGCTCAAGATTCTTCCAGAGGAAGAGGTGGTTGAAGAGGAAGAGGAAGAACAAATTTTAGAGGCAGGGGGGGCAGACACTCTCATGGAGAAAATTCTTATCTTCATTGCATACGTTGCAATAGAGATTGATGACATGATGCATCCACATGCAAGTTTCCTTGGGAAAAAATTGAGCAGGAAAGAAATCAAGCCAAAGGTAAAACCAATGATAAAGAGAAAGGTAAATCACCTGGATCCGCTCACTATGTTGTGGCACATTGTAATATCGGAGTAAATGAAGACTTGATTAATGCTTCACTTACTTCTTGGAAAAATGATTGGTTTCTTGATTCATCGAAAACTTGACACATGACTTATAGAAGAGATTTTTTTGAAGAATTTATTGACAATGTTGATGGAGTAGTATACTTTGCACACAAATCAAAACTCAAGCCATCGGGGCTTGGCACAATCAGGCTCAAATTGCCTAGTCTTCCAGACTTTCTTCTGCAAGATGTTTTATATCTCCCACAGCTGAGGAGAAACTTGTTGTCCTTGGTCCACATCTGCCAACAGGGACACTCCATTCATATGTTTGATGACAAGGTTGAGGTGAGAAAAAAATCAAATCACTCACTTGTCATGATGGGGATAGAAGAAGAGAGACTTCTCACGCTGCAAGGTACCTCTTCTCATGCAAAAAAGTTCACATTAAATTCTCATTATGATGAAGGTACATTTCCATCAAGTCTATTATGGCATGCTAGATTTGGACACTTGAACAATGAAAACCTTCGCTTGTTGAAGAAAATGGTGTTACTGGTTTGCCTACAATTCCAAGGAAACTTAAGTATTGTGATGCTTGCATTCTAGGAAAGCATAGCAAAAAGTCTTTTCATGATTCCATTCCAGAGCACATAGAAAAACTGAACTCATTATTTAAAATTTATGTGGTTCAATGTTTTTTCCTTCTACAAATGGAAATAAATACATGATGACATTTATTGATGACTCCACCAAAATGTGTTGGGTTTATTTATTGAAGAATAAATCGGATGCTTTTCAAACATTCAAGAACTTTCAAAAATGGATTAAAAATGATGCACAATCTCATATTGGCTCTATTCACACTAATAATGGAAAAGAATACACTTCAAATGAATTTGAAAGCTATCTTTGCCAGCATGGGATCAAACATCAAACAATTGTGCCTTATAATCCCCAACAGAACGGAGTAGCTGAAAGAATGAATAGGACAATCTTAAATATGGTATGTTCCATGATGTTTTTCAAGAATGTAAAATTGATTTTTTGGGCTAATGCAGTACTATGCGTTGTATATGTAAAGAATATATGTCCATCTAATGCTATTAGAAACAAGAATTCTTATGAAATGTGGTATGGCCACATTCCTTCGGTAAAAAATAACAAGGTCTTTGGTTCCACCTGCTTTTCCTTGATACCAAAGGTACATAGAAACAAACTTGGTGCAAGGAGTCGTAAGTGTATCTTCTTGGGGTATTCAAATACCTCCAAAGCATACCATCTCTATGATGAAGTTAATAAAATGTTTGTTGTATCTAGAGATGTAATATTTCTTGAATCTTCCAGAGCTGATAATTTTGTTGAGTGACAACTTGATCGCTTGGATAGATTCAGACATGCAAAATCATTTCAAGAATTTGATAATTAGATTCCACATCTTGAAGGGGGGGTTCCTATATTGGATCAATCTGTGGAATCTTCTTCTAAAGCACTCTCTCCCCCACATGAAACTCCAACCACTGATGATACTTTGAGTGATGTGATTGACAGAATTGGGAGACTCAATCTTGAATCAACCCCAAGTCAATCAACTGAGTAGCCTGGACCATCTCATAAAGGTCCCCCAAAGTGGCTGACAAAGACACTTGAAAGTGTTCATCTTGATGAGGTTGGAAAGACAGGAACAAGAAATTCAACTGGGCAAAATGGAGGTGATGTAGATGATTCTAATTCACCCGTTGATATGGATGTTTCTTATGATTGTAAACTGAATTTGTCTATTTTGAACCAAATTCCTTCAAATAAGCCACTTCACATGATGAATGGAAAGAAGTGATGCAAAAGGAGTATGATGCCTTGATAAAGAATGGCACTTGGAAGCTGGTTGATCCTCCATTGGGAACCAAACTAATTGGTTGTAAGTGGGTCTACAAGAACAAGTATAAAGCTGATGGCTCACTTGACAAGCACAAAGCCAGGCTTGTGGAAAAAAAATTTGCACAGAAGGAAAGGGTCGATTATGAGGAGAATTTTGCCCCCATAATAAAATGGGCTACCATCCAGACACTCTTTGCCTTAGTAGCTCAGAACGGTTGGAAATTTCATCAAATGGATGTAAAAACTGCTTTCTTGAATGTAGATCTTAACGAGAATGTTTTTATGTCCCAGCCTGAAGGATTTTCTGTGAAGGGACATGAACATAAAGTATGAAAACTTGTGAAACCCTTGTATGGCCTCAAGCAAGCACCATGAGCCTGGTATAAAAACTTAACTGAGCATCTTCTAAAACTCAACTTCAAACATTATGATCTTGATGATGCAACTTTGTTTGTCAAGAAAGCTGGAAAAACAATTGTATATCTTGTGGTATGTGTAGATGATCTTTTGATGACAGGGAAAAATGAAAGATACATTACATCCATAAATAAGGAATTGAGGAAAGGTTTTGAAATTAATTACTTGGGATTTGTTCAATACTATCTTGGTATTGAAGTAACTCAACATCCGAAGTCTATATTCCTCTCTCAAAATAAGTACATTGGAGATCGGTTGAACAGGTTTGGCATGGATGAGTGCAATCCTCTGACTACTCCAATGGAACAAAACTTAAAGCTCACATAAATTGAAGGAAAAGAATTTGAGGATGCAACAAAGTATAGACAGCTTGTAGAAAGTCTCAACTACCTGACTACTACCAAACCAGACATTTCGTTTGTTGTTGGAATCCTCTCTAGGTTTGTGCAAAAGCCTTGTGAGGGACATTGGTTTGCTGAAAAAAGAATTCTAAAGTACTTTAAGGGAACACAAGACTTTGGACTCAAGTATACACAGGTGGGCGACTTTAGCTTGATTGGATACTCTGATTCAGACTTCGATGGAGACAAAGAAATTGCGGTATCTACTTCAGGTTATGCTATGAGTCTTGGATCATGAGATGCCTCCTGGAGATCACACAAACAATCAATGCCAGCAGATTCCACAACAGAGGAAGAATATGTGGTCGCAACTGAGGCAACAAAAGAAATTGTGTGGCTTAGGAAAATTCTGGAAGATTTGCAAGTAAAACAAGTACATTCAACTCCACTCATGATTGACAACACCTCTGCAATAAAGCTGGCCAAGAACCCAAAGTTCTGTGATCGAAAAAATAAAATCAATACAAAATACCATCTGATTTGACATCATGTTGAGGCCAAGACAATCCATATATGCCATTGTTCCACTAATGAGAAAATTGTAGACATCTTCACCAAAGCGCTTGGAAGAGAAAAGTTTGAAAGATTCAAAATGATGCTTGGACTCACCAACATCCCTCCAGATTAATGGGGTAGATATTGACACCTAATCATTGGGATTGGGTAAACACTTGTAAATAATGTAAATAGTGAATAATGGAAAATGAACAGTTATCAGGAGGTGAAGCCCAAGAGTCACTCCCTCATGTATATAACCATGAGTAATCTTAATGAATAAACACAATTCATTTGAGGAGTTACCTCCTGGCCTGGAATTTCTCATATTGTTAACAATCTCATGATTTCAAGTTAAAAAGTTTTACATTTATGTTTCATGACTCAAAAGTATAGATCAACCTAGTTTGACATTAAACAAATTGGAAGAATTTAACACATGGACATAGATCTCATAGATATTGGATTTTATCATTTTATGTTGACACAACATAATTTTTATGTTTTATTTATATTAAGAAAAGAAAAATAAATAAATATGCTTCCCGGGGAGTTTGGGCCGAAAGAATTCTGATAACTTACACATTGGATTTTATAATGACATACCGTATTTTCAGAATTTCCCTATATTAAAATGTGGGGTAATAAATAACAAATATTAAATCCCTTAAATTGTGAGTTCAATTAGTCTTGGTCTTCGTCATCAACGTCGTTTAATGATGTGATAAATTTGGAATTAAACATATTGTTCGATCCTGGGATAGAGGTTCTAAGATCTAAAATCTTTTATACCATATATATATCAAGGGTTGAAATGATTTAGTATAATGGAAAAGGAAATCTGAAGTGAAGATTGTTTATCATTTTAGAATAGGAAAACCTTCCATTAAATGGTGGTAAACCTTGAATCAATTTCACAACGTAACATGCCCGAAACACTTGATGTAAGATTGAGAATTTTAGAAGATCATTTGAGACGAAACGGTAAAGGATCGCACAATTATCCAAACATTCCTTTTGCTCCATCTTGCAATGATCATGAAAAGTAGTGGATGGAAATGGAGGGCGTGGCCCCTCTTTTCCATTGTTCATCATCTGCATAACTGGAATAGAGATCGCCACAAATAAGAACCATATATCAGATAAATAAAAAAACACAACGCTCCTTCAATCATGTAAAACAACAACTGTAACATCAATTTGTTAATCATAAAGAGAAGGACAAGCAAGTAGAGACGACCTCCATAGGTGTAACAACGTCGCCTTGGAAGTAGCCAGTCTTGAAGGGATTGGTGACTGCTCCAACAAGAACAATGGCGATGTTGATGATCATCCCATCGATGTGAATGTCTTTGTTTGGTTCCATCAAGGGAGGAGTTTGGGGTCTGTCGATGGGCTGATAAAACAACCACGTACACTGCCCTAACCATTGAGTTTCATAGTTCACTACCCAAGCGTAGGGTAAATGAACTTTCTTCCTTGACAAGAGATTTGCATGGAATCCATGACTCATATAGAAGTCATTCATAGAAACATCATTGCCATAGATTCTCCAAGTACAAAGCTCTTCCGAGAAGAACCCCTGACATGAATCTCATGTTTAACAACCTTGAATTCAGACTTTGCCCATAATTAACTTTGTTGCACATTTTTTAGAGCCTTTTTCTACACGCAGGGGAGGATTTCATAACTAACTAACTAACACTGATAGAAGGATTTCATAACTAATATCAATGGAATCAATCTGATAGCCTAAACTATTTCTATTGTCTGACACCCAAATCAAAGTCACACAAAAATACATATGGTATGGAGAGGGAGTTCTTCCAATGGCGTAATTAATTGATGTACTTATTATTTCAATAAATTGAGAAAATATAATCGATGCAACATGAGAGATACATAGTAGTGTGTTAATATGTCATATTGACATGTTTACTAGTGTAAATAATATATTGATGATTTTTTTTGGGTATTAATATTTTCTTATATGGTATATGTTTTTCAATTTCATTTTACTATTATTTAGTGTTGATGTAAAATTATTTTACTTAAAGTAGATATTGGAATCTTTTATTTATGATAGATATTGATTTCAATTGAAAAGTTGTTTTGTACATTCTTTATATTTAGGTAAACAAATATATTTACGAAAAGCTATTGCCCACAATAATTTATGCAATTCTTTGCATAAATTTAGATAAGAATAAAACTGTAAATAAATGTAAATATGTTGATTTACAAAGGTTAGTATCCAGCAAACTTTATGCAAGTAGTTGCACAAAATTTGGGCATAAGAATTATTGATGTTAATTTTATCCAGATTTTAAAATTGTTTGATGATAATTAAAAGAGAGGATGTTTTCTCAACATATCTCCACCATTAATTTTGAAAACTCTCTTCCAATTCTAAAAAACAAACATATATATGCATACTTAGCTAGTACAACCATATAAATGAAATGGTTGGAAAATACCAATAGATATACTCTAATGATGACCTAATTTTGCTTGGAAAACAATGAAAATTGTGATATGATTTTGAGAAAATCTGGCAGAATTTTTTGGAAATTTGGGTTACAACTGTCAAGATTCAAGATTTTGGGTGCCCTTGTGCTTCTTGATGGTGTTGAATTCATTTCCACCATCAAAAAAATGATTCAAACACTCCCAAGATTTGATTTCTTGAAAAAACTCTCGTTGGATTCCAACAAGAATTTTTTCGTTCGAGTGAAATTGTGGCATTGGTAGACAACAACCATAGTAAATGTCAAATTATTGTGGTTCTCCACCCTACGCCCCATTTTTGACTCAGGTAAATGGATCACCTGGTAGGTGGATCACATGCATTAATTCATGAGGTATCACTTCGATATGTACAACAACTTAATGACATTCATTGTATCTTCAATTGTTGTGCACTTTAGGTATGGAAGGTGGATCAAATGGCGAAAATTAGGTACCCATTGGCATTTATGTGTAAGGATGTTAGTTGGGATTATTTTGGATTCATTCAAAGATTTTCTTTCCATGGCACTTAGAATAGGTTTGAGCATTGAAGAAGAGTGAGGATTATGTGATGAGCTTGGTCTTATAGGCATGTGCAAGCTAGAGATTTTGTGTAGTGAGAAGACAGGGCGATGAGGGACATCATTAACCTTGTCACACATGCATCATTCATGGATGTTCTATGGATAATTCATATTAGACTCAAATACCCTATTTTTTTAATTTTTCTACTTTGGTTGTTTGGATTCTATGGCAGATTTGGAAATCTAGGTGTGGTGTTTCAAAATTGAGGCTTGTAGGAGGGTGTTGTGGTGTGCCCTTGCTAAGTAAATTGAGGAAGAGTGTCTATTTTGTGTGAGTATGACATAGTTTTAGACTAGACTTGAGGTGGTAGACTAGTAATCGTGGACAAAGGGTCATATACTAAGTCAGTTATAGGGTCTTGTCACCCTTGACATCTTACCTTTTCAGTTGCGGGGGTGGGGTCGGGTGGGAGGCGTGGAGTCCTCCTTTTGTCTGGGTTTGAAGTTGAATAGGGTTATAAGGTGGTGGACTTGATTTTTGGTTTGGATTTCCCAACGATGTTTAGAAAAACTCCATCCAACCAGGTTAAAGTGGGGTGGGAGTCGTGACAAACTTGCACTTTCTCCTTTCTACAAGCAGACTCGCCACCACGTAGTTGGGGTCAAGAGCATGTTGAGATAAGGAATCCTTGGGCTCAAGAGGACCCTTGGGAAAGGACAAGTTTGAATTTTCCACATTGGAGAAGGAGTTACAGGATGAATATGAGAGTTCAACACCATGAACTGTCTCAAGAGCAGGGACCTGGCCAAACGGTGGATTCACCATTTCCCTTAGGATGATATTGTTCATATAATATAACATCTTCATAATGTGTTAGTCTAACTCAACCGCGCATGCTAAGATGACCATAACGACATCCTTGACTTCATGGACCATCTGCAACAAAATCTGTGGGAAACAAATGACAGATTGGTGAGCCTTTGGTGCAAGTAGAGACTTTTTTAGGAGCAGATGGAAAAGTTGGAAACCAGGATTGCTCACATGAAGGATCATTTCCATTTCAATTTCAAGCCCCTGTCTCCTCTGGTCTTAGTTTGCAAACGGCCGGTCCCAGTAAATTCATATGACAATCACTGTGTATTGGTTGTTTTCTTGTGTTGTTTATTTTTTTCAATGACTGTCGGTTAGTGTTTGTAGATCATTGCCTCTCTGGAAATATATCATGTACTTGGGAATGCCCATGTTGGTCAATAAATCTAGTAAGAGTAAGACCAACATGTTTTTGAAAAAAACCATGAAATAATGTAATCTCTTGATACAAAAAAAATTGATAAAAACAATTAATATACAATTTAAAACATATATACATTTTAAGAAAATCATGTAACAATATTGTTAACTATAAAGTTTCACCTCCACTTTATTACGAGATTGATAAACTCTAAATAGGCTTTCCTACAATATTATGGACTAATACTATTACTTATCCATACATGTCCAAAAAATCATGACTCATTTCATATTACAATTGTCCATCTAACATTTTTTTTAATTAATAAATTTAATTATAAAGATAAAATTTTATAACTACTTTGAGAATAAATATCAACTTTTAATTTGTATATACTATTAAAAATATTCTCAAATATTTTATGTAAATTAAATCTCTACCATCCACTTTATAATTATACCGAAGGTGTTCCTGTGATGGGTTTGGCTAGGCAGAGTCAATCAATAGTAGAGGCTCAATTTCATCCTCATCTATCCAAAAAAATTTGAACATGTGACAAAACACAACAATTGCAATTTTTTTGGTCAAAACACAACAATTAGAAAATTTTAACAATGTGCAATCCTTTTCTAGGAATATGAAATGACATCGATGATTTTGAAAACTACATCCAAAAATATTTCTTCTATAATGACGTCGTAGATTTTGGAAATTGCATCATGATTCTAGGTAATACCTAAGAATAATAAAGAAAACCAAAAAAGCCAAGGCATCAAGACAAAAACACCAACTGAAAACTTTACTATAGTGGGCATGATTTTTCCATAGAGCGATGCTTTATTCATCTAATGGTTTTGAAATTAGTAGCACATTACTATAAAATAATTGGACAATTTATCTCAGAAATTATGGGGTATAAACAATTTTAAATTCAATCTACCACTAGGGTTTGTAACCATATTGTGCTTTCTCTGACCTCGTCTTATCCTAGCTCTAGATACACCAGAACCCATGTCGTGTGCCCATGGAGTCATCACCATCTTCCTTATCTATTGTAGTCATCAAGGTTCCTCGTATGGTGAGAGTCTATGAAGATGGAATTGTTAAATGCTTGGTCAACCTAGGTACAATTCCCCCTTCTTCACTAGTGATTGGCATAATTATGACTTCTTTTGCCACAATTTGAGTATGTGAAACCGTTACAAGATAGGATTAAGGCACTTGAATAAAAGTGTAAAAAAAGACTCTGCATTTAGTTCTGTGCATGAACAAGACGAAACTCTCTACCAATGATCAAGACATGGACAAAGAAATTTTCCTTACTCACATTAACTCTCCCATGAATATCTGCCTCACCTTATGATGATGAGTTGAAATGATTATGTATTATTAGTTTAATGGGAGTTTAACACTATAGTTAAAGAGATGATTTCGAGGATCTCAATTGGGAAGGGAGGTGAAGGTGAAACCCCTGGAATCAAAGGAACATATGCAAAAATGATCAGATGCAATGCCATGACATCTTTTAAGAGCACAATGAGGGGAGATGATGCCACAACTTCTATATGTATCTTCCTAGTAGCTTACATTGCATTGTCTATGTAAGTAATGCAAACAACTAATAAAGGAGTAGATTGTTATGTTTCTCATCAACCGATCATTTGTTATACGTTTTTTTTCCACTTTCATCTCTTCATTGAAGTTGGGTTATGTTCTAATAATCTCTTATATTATTGTCTAACTATGTGTACATGTTTATGCATATCCTTGTCATTGTAAGTCAGAGGATAAAATTGATCCTCTTTTTCAAAGAAATCTACAATTGCAGTGCACTTATGGACAACAACTTGTCCTAAAATAACCTCTTCTATTCTCTTGCTAAGTTTGTAAAAGTTGTCATTTGAGAAAGAATGAAATGTGAAACCAATAGTAACAGAGTTTAGAATGACATTGAGTGCACCACCTCCATTGAATGAAACAATAAATACTACCTCAGAATCCAAGGGATTAGCTTCACGTGAAACGAGATGTTGTAAAAGGACAACATAAGCATAACCTGCCAATATAGGATCAATTGAATGTTGTGGGAGTGTTTCATGCCCACCATTCCCAGTCATTATTGCCTTGAAGAATCCATAACCAACAAGTAAGGGCCTAGGCTTTGAACAAATCACATATGTGGATAATTGCCAAAACATTAGAGGAAATTTTAGCCTAAAAGTGGCCTCCTAAGGAAAAACAATAAAATAAGAGCTATGAATTTTGGAGGGAAAAGAAGAAAACTATTTTTTTAATTGTATTTTTGGTTTATCTCCTTATAGGTTTACTCAAATTTCAAGTGCAGATACTCGTTGGATGCAGAATTAAATTTATTTTACATCCAACAAGTACCCATCATGCATACTTTTGAGAAGACCCACATTGATAAAAATTGAAGATACATTAAAAAAGCGTGTTCAACACATTTTTTAATGTATCTTTAATTTTGGTCAATGTGGGTCTTCTTAAAAGTATGCATGACGGGTATTCGTTGGATGCATAATTTAATTCTGCATCTAAAAAAGTGTCTACACATGAAATTTGAGTAAACCTATAAAGAAATAAGCAAAAAATATAATTAAAAAAAAAAAAAAAAAGTTTTTCTTCTTTTCGCTGCAAAATATTTACATGTACCTCCTTTTAAATTTAAAGGATCTTGATTTGTTTACATATTATGACATGGATATTACGTGGCACTTTTAGGCTAAAATCTCCCCTAACGACATGCAATTGTGAATATGCCTTCCACATTTTCCAGTGCTCCCTCTTCTATCATTCTTTTTGATCCTGCACCTGATTCCTCTGAAGGTTGGAAGAGTGATATGATAGTTCCCTGTAACAAATGTTGATGATGTTGCATAATATTTGCACCACCAAGAAGCGTGGTAGAATGTGCATCATGTTC
Organism: Pinus tabuliformis; assembly: GCA_031772625.1. Classification (NCBI taxonomy): domain Eukaryota; kingdom Viridiplantae; phylum Streptophyta; class Pinopsida; order Pinales; family Pinaceae; genus Pinus; species Pinus tabuliformis. The sequence continues at coordinate 1,518,406,350 of CM062818.1, read as the reverse complement.
ACATGCGTGCATTTTTCTTGGGGATTTTCTTTTGTGATCCCACTCAATTACCTTCTGAATTTGCAAAGCATCTATGTCTACTCAAAGAGCTACGAAAGGAGGATTCCCATTACCAATGGAAGCCACCACACTTGTTCTGGCCACAGGGTACTTATAGCTAATATTCATTTGATCAAGCTTCTGCCTCATGAGCTTAATGGTCTCAAATTCCTCATAAGAAAGCTCCAGGTTCTCATGGATCCTTCTCCTTATGCTCTTCAACCACTCGACATTTTCAGGCAGATTGACCAACTCCATAATCTCCTGAGCAACAACACTCTCCAAACCCCTCATCCCCTCTACAACTCCAAAGTGATCTATTGACGTCCCATATGGATCCCCAAAGTTACTGATCAATGAGTCGGCATCCCCCAAGGGGAAATCCATTTCACAGTTTGATGCACAATCAATCATTGAAACCATGTTGAACAACACCCATATCAAAATAAATCCTCTACAACAATCCATCTAGGTAACTGCTTTGCAATCCATATGGGCATTTGCTCAAATAAGACCTTTGAAGACTAACCCTTCACTCATGTAAGACCACACTCCACCTATTCTCTAATACATAAAATAAAAATAAAAATTGAGGCCTATAAAATGGTCGTGGCTGCAGTTGGGAAGAGACTTAAAGCACCTAATAACCGACTCTTAAGTAGGAAAAAATTCATTTATGGACTAAATAATATGAAATATGAACAAGTTCCAGATATGAGATCAACAAAAATCTTGCCTGGCTTAGTTGCAAGTCATTGTTGTCATGAGGTAATCCTCAATTCAAAATCGTTAGCTCTTGCGATGTTGTTGGATGGAATGGAATGCATGGAATTAATCTAGCTTGAAAATATATAAGAATTTGAAATTTCTACATTCAATATCGTCTGTTTACTCCCATTACTATTGCCATGCCCCCAAGCATGAGAACTCTAATGGAGTTCCTTCTGACTTTTCCCTATTTAACCTTTCCAACTCCAACCTTCATAGGAGAGTTACTTAGATTTAAAATATCCCCCGTAGGTCTGATTCCAGTGGACCTCCCACAATCGATTGTGCACTTTGAGATGTCCTATACCATGATGCATTGAACGTTAAATTTGGATTTCTCACTAAAAATTTTATGTTGAATGTGAAGTAGGATGTGAATGTGAATTCATCCTCTTCATTTGTTTTTAATAATTTGTTTACTTGTGTATATTTCTAAATGCTCAATTTGAGGGCATGGCTTGAAAATGTATACTACGGGTGTTATCACTCCAAAATTTCTCTAGAGTTGTTAGGAAAGAAATAATAGAGGTAACCACAAACCTACTTTGGAGATTAGGATCTAGCCTTCCTAATTCTCAGAGAGGGCTCTCTCTTTATGATTTAAATTTGTTTAGTTAATTGTTTTTAGGCTAGTTATTTAAGCTTTTATTGGGTTTTGATTTTGAATTGGTGGTGGAATCACTAACTTAGATGGATAGAGGGATGTATTTTACCATTAGGCTATGGGGTCAAGTGTCAAGCAATCAAGAATGGATCAAGTTCTAAAGATAGTGTTTACAGGGCAAGGTAGCTGAGTAAATTCAGATCTTAAGGTTGGATGGTGAAGTGGTTTTCAATTAGGGTCAAGGAGCAATTAAGGGTTCCTCAAACCGGATCATGAAGGAAATGGTAGGGGTCAATAAAAACTAGGGAGAAATGAAGGATTCCCTAATCTAGATATCAGTATAAAACATTAAAATGATTAACTGTTCAAGACATAGTGTGCTTAAACAAATTTTGTAATATAATTCTAGTTAATTCATTCAATTTAGATAACATGCAAGTTTCTAAAACACTTAAGAAAAATAACAATTTTGCAAAAGAAAATACTTCATTGAAGTGGCCCACCACATGAATCCTATAATGTAATCTCTTTATTACTCAGTCCAGTCTGTTGACTTGAAAAATGGTACAAATAACCCTCAAGTTTCGGATCAATACAACTATAGTAATGTCAAGTAATCCACACACTATTCTTCGAATTATGAAGTATTTATACAAAAATAGTTTACAAAATATCCCAAACTTTCTTGGGAATTAATCTAGCAAAAGGAAATATCTTCATGCAAGAAGATAGGGACAAATATTCAACTATTGCAATCTATCCCTGTTTATTAGGTTGTGTTGTCTTATTTTTTGATCTTTTGTTGTTTATTCTCCTTTATTGTTGGTCTTCCACGCTGACTGTTCTTTTTACTCTGCCATTTTAACTGATACTCTTTCATATGATACTCTTTTATTTGAGATAGTCTTCTGCTTTTATTTTACTGCATTGTTTTCACTTTCACTGTGCATTTTTACAGTAAGTCATTTAACTTTTCCCATGTGTCTGCATCTGGTAATTTGATATTTACCATCTTTCTGTAAATTTCATCTACTTTTGCATACTTAGCAAAGGTTGGTCTGTTCACAAAATGGTGTTTTACCTCATGCTAGAGGTAAAATATGTTCTCAAATTTTTGGTACAGAACCTTTCCTGTGGGCATCCCCTTCATAGAGGAATTATTGTCTTGATCTCTTGCCACCTCTCTGATTTTCTTGTTGTAGTCTTCCTATGGCATCATTCTGTCATTTATCACCAATGGATTTGGCAGACCTTTCTACCTTAAAGCATCAAACTTAACCATGAACCTGTCTATAGCCAGCTGCATGGTTTGGCGTTTGTCCTCAAGGTTCATCATTAAATGCTTCTTGGTGAGCACTTTTTTCACTTCTTGTATGGTGCCAGTCCTGTTAGCTATGTATAGCTCCTGCAATTCATACTTATTTTTGGATTTAAGGAATTGGATTATTCTGGTGGCTTCTTCTGGCATGTCTCCAAGCTCGGCCTTAACTCTCTGAATTTCTTCTGTAGTCTCTTTTACTAAATCATTTTTTTTAAAGATGACTTGTATAGATGGAAAAATATTATTGACAGAGTCAATGATATTGGTCCATAGTTGTTCTTCAGCGTGGGCAAGTGGCTCCTTCAATATTAACTCTTTCTCTAAGTTCTTTATTCTCTCAGTCATCTTGGTTGACTTCTGAACTTCATCTTTGTGCATAATCTGAGCTGTTTTCTTCTCATCCTCTAGAATCCTTATCTGTTATCTCAGAGGTCTTAATGAACATGTCCTCCATTGCTTTGACCAGTTTTCTAGCCTCATCACTTGGCTGAGCTGCCGCTATTGTTGAACCTATTGCTGATGTAGATGATGTTGCAGCCGGAAGTGTTGTAGCCAGTGGAGCTGTGGGGGCTAATGAAGCTGCCAAGCTTGATGGTATGGTTGTAGTGACTGTTGGAATGGCAGTAGCAGTGGCTGTCTCAAGGCTAGCCTATTTTAACTGTATCAAACTATCCAACTCCTCCATTTCTTTTAATTGATCATTTAATTGGAGAATGAGATCCATCATCTCCTCCTGTTGGGTTTGGCTTTCAAGGACCTCCTTAGTCTGTGGATGCTCTAAATGAGGCAGCTTTAATTGCTTTTTCAAAGCAGCAATATCTTCATTCTTCTTGTTTATCAGTTTCTCTGCAACTTTGGCATCACTGGGACTATATCCAAGCTCAACCACCAAGTCTTCCAGTGACTTGATTCTATTATCCTTGGCCTATGAGGGTGCCTTTTCCAGCTTGTATTGTGCTATAATATTATCCAGTGAGCTTTGGAGCTTGTTCACAGTCATTGCCTTATTTTTCATGGTGGAATAAATCATCTCACCTGCCTACTTATGGAACTCAAATTGGTCAATAGGGTGAACATCCCTAACCAAAACTTCAAATTCAGTTTTCCTGTATTTAGATGATGATTTAGGTTGCTGGACTATAGGCTGCATGAATGTCATTTGAATTTTACCTGTTTTAATGTCAAAGGCTGACATTAATCTATTTTGATTTGTAGGTGTCTGTTTGAAGTACTGGGAATAAGTCTTAGCCTTCAATGTCTCATTCCTCAACTTAATTTCCTTGTATTTTTCTTTAATATTTGTCTCTTTATCCACAGGTCTGGTGGATGAAAAGACTTCAATTATGAGTTGTTTCTCAATAAGTTGAGTGTTTGAAGTAGAAGGCTATTGAGTTTCACCTGAAGCTATTGGGTTACTCCTTCTAACCATTGTGTTAGTGTCAGTGATTTCCATTGTTCCAATGGTGTCTTCTTGTTCAGTTACAGGATTAAGCTTGGGCCTCTTCATGTAACTGATCTCAAATCTTTCATTTGTAGTGTCCATTGCTGAGCTAGAACCTTCTTCCCTGGTTCTTTTTGCATTTCTGTCTTCATTGGCTGGAGTATGCAAAATAGGAGGAATATTCATCAGTTCTTCTAGGGTTGGAACCTTCAGAAAGGAACTAGTATCAATTTGCTTCCACATCTATAAAAATTTTCTCCACATCTACTACAGTATTCTCCACATCTATCAAAGTTTTTTTCCAACCATCCTGACTGGTTGGAAAATCTCTCAATGTTTGGCCTAGGATCATGTATGAAAGGACTCAATTTGACTTTGAGCCTTAGTTTATTTATGACACCATGAGGGTCATATTGCCACATAAAACCTCTCTTGAAATTCATCTGTTGTAAAATTTTATCTGCCTTTAGTCCAACTTCTCTATGATTATAAATAAAAGGGCCCAATTGATTTGTCATTTTAAACCGGGTCTTCTTCCTAGCTAAAAATAAATTAACTTCATCAGAGTTTATAATCTACCTAAAGTAATCTAATGCAAATATCCTCATGGGGAGGTATTTGGGCAATTTGTAAGGAGTTAGTTGGCATCCATATATTCTGATTTTTGTGTGGTCCTCGTATAGATACTAGTCTCCCACTCTACTGTTCTTAGCCAACTGTAAAACTCTTTTAATCTCGTGACTGATCCTGGGCTGATAGCTATTGGTTAGCATGTTTATAATCGGATGGACAAATGAATCAATGAAGTCTTTATAGGAAAAAATTGTGTAGTATTTTTGGATCAATGGTGTCCAATAGATGACAGATCTTGGATTTTCTTTGGTGTCTAACTTCTGATTGCTGACTGGAAATTTGTCTTACTGGAAGTACAAGAACATATGAAATAACACTGATGAATATTTGAAGGCTCTCTCATTTGATAGTCTGATGAACTATTCATGGATTCTATCTGCTATGAACTGAGCATAGTTTTAAATTGTAGCAGGAGGCTTGCCTGGGAAAAAGATAGAAAGGAAAGTAAGGACAACTTCATCCACATTTTCATCTGTGGTGTACCCTAGAATGCAAACAAATGAATCAATGAAGTCTTTATAGGAAAAAAACGTGGAATATTTTTGGATCAATGGTGTCCAATAGATGACAGATCTTGGATTGTCTTTGGTGTCTAACTTCTAAATGCTGACTGGAAATTTGTCTGACTGAAAGTACAAGAACATATGAAATAACACTAATGAATATTTGAAGACTCTCTCATTTGGTAGTCTGATGAACTGTTCATGGATTCTGTCTGCTATGAACTGAGCATAGTTGTAAATTGTAGTAGGAGGCTTGCCTGGGAAAAAGATAGAAAGGAAAGCAAGGACAACTTCATCCACATTTTCATCTATGGTGTACCCTAGAATGCAAGAGAGAATGGTTATAATTTGGTTTCCTCTCTCAAAAAAAATGGTGACAGCATATGGAGTACTATCTGTTGGAGTATGAGACTCTTCAATGATGAAAGTCTGAAAGATCTTAGCTTTCTTGGGAAGGTCTAGCTTGATGTAGAGTTCAAGTAAACCTTCAATGGAAAGTGGGGTCTCATTTGGGCCTGGCTAGATCTGCAGCATTTGAGTTATTGATTCTGTTGTGACAGTGAATAGAACCTGTTCATTAGGGGTGACTATGGCTCCTTGACTGGAAATATAACAAGCTTGAAAGAAGTGGATGATTTCTAGGAATGGGTGTACTTCTGGGAACATGTACTTGGGAAAATTGGACTCCCATAGGTGAATGTCATCATTCTGGTTCAAAAACTTGTCTTTACTCCAGCAGTGGAGTTTTAGTAGGTAGGCAGGGGAAGCAATGTCCTTGATTTGAAATTGTTTGTCGTCTAATCTAAGGTAGTCAATATCAAGGTGAGGGGTTTGCAGCGATATTAAATACAGAGAAGTTTGGGAAGCCGTAATTTGGTATATTGAACTGAATTAGTCTTTTTGTGGCTTTGGGAGTGATGTCAGAAACTCTGGAATAGTGGGGAGGGTAATAACAATATGTAAAAAGGGAATTTAGGTTCACAGTAGGTTTCTCTTTAGTTTAGGAAGGTTTTTTAATTAATTTAATCAATTAGCCTCTGAGAATTACTGTTTATAATTCAAATTTACATGGCCGTTCTGGTTCTTTCAAGAATACCTGGAATTTGATGGTTTTCGGTGCGCAGAAGGGGTTCTATGGTAGTTGCAGAGGGTATTAAGGCTTGAACTGGCTATTTGTTGCTTCAATTTGGTGTCCGTAGTATCTTCAGGTGGCAAAAGGTGGCTAAATTGGTCACTCAGAGGTTCAGGGTGTCAGAATTGGTTTAGCAGAGGTTTACAGTGAAAACGAGTGAAAAGAACAAATTGGGGCTTTTTGGGCCTTTTAACCAATAACGGTTACATTTTGGTGCGAGATTTATTGAATGAACAGTGGGAAGTTTTTGGTTTAGGCGGGGAGGTTTTTTTCAGTGATATCACACCACTTTTGGGAGGAGGGTGGTATTTTTCGTGAGCACGCGATATAACTTGGTGGCACCACATAGCCAAACAACGCTTGGCCAAAACCGCGAATCTCGCGTGCTCTCGAGCTGTTGACTTTTGGATGATGAATCCGTGCGATATGGCTGTGCGCCGTTGGATATGGGGGTGGGATATTAGAGGGATATTGCGTAGTGAAGTTGCATGGACGGAGTCGGGAAAGTAGTTGGTGGGGCCCAGGGTTTAATTACAATGATTTGTAATTAATTAGCGAAGTAATGTCGGGATTTTTAATATAATAAAATGGTTAATAAAGGTGGGACCATGGGTTATATGGCAGGGGTTTTTAACTATACACAAAGGCTTGGTGAGTTAAAAGGGTGTTGGGAAATTATAACTTGGGGGGTTTTATAAAGCAGGATATTAGGAAAAAACTTAGGATAAAGGGTTTTTGTGGGTTTTTAAGGGGAAAAGGGAAATTAATAAGGGGGGGAAGTATTATTTGTGATGGGAATGTGTTTCACACTAGGGAAAGGAGTTTTGGGAAGGGGGAATGATTTTTTGAAGTGTAATGTGTGAAACATAGGGATCACAGGTGAAAATGGAGGGAAAGGGTTTTTACAAGTAATGAAGGAATAATGAGGGGAAATTATCAAATAAGTATGTGGTGGTGAAATGAAATGAGGAGAAATTAGTAAATAATCTTCTAGTGAATGTCCTTTCTCTTTCACAATTCCTCCTCCACATGAAACATAGGATTAGGCATGATGGATGTGCTTTTGACTTAGCAACCTTGTGCATTTGCAACATTTCTTCTACCTACCCTTTATTTACCCTAGCCTTTTCTCTTCATTCATTGGATGCATTTGAGCTTGTTGACCCTTTATTTATTTTTCTTTTGATAAGAAAACTATATAATTCTAACCTTATATCTTCCAATGGCTCAGATTAACTACTGATCTGCCAAGATTAAATAGTTTGGCTACATCTTTATTCTCTATCTATCAACATGAAATTTAAAGCATGAATGTGTCAAGATTAAACTTTTTGACCATCATGGATTGTGGCATTTTTGACAAGCTGCACACAATCTTATTTTGCAAAGTAAAGTAAAAAGTAGTAGCATTTGAATTTACACACTTTCATGATCTATTTTTATCTCTTTTTGGGGTTCATATTTTTCACTTATTTTTATCTTTTATCTTTCTTTTTGTCCTTTGACTATTCTTTTAGGACATACCCTCTTTACATTTTTTTATTTTTAATATGGAAAACATTTTGCAGAAAGCAAAAGTGTGTACAATATTACAAGACTAACCATAGCCAATTCAAAATTATGAATCCTATTATTATAGAACCCTAATGGTGGCTCCACATGGGGATGACATTTGCTGGTGAAATGTTAAGAACTTTAAGATCAGTAGCCTTTTGAAACTTTAATTGTGGCTAGCTTGTAACTGCTCCTCTGTGATTTTCTTTATTCATAATTATGATGGTAAACCTTTCAAAGCTCAGGGCCTTCTCTTTGGGCTTCAACTTCAAAAGATTACCATCCAATTCAATCTAAACTTTGCAATGCTATATACAATGAGCAAAGTAAAATGAACTACTGTTAATCTATGGATAAGTAATGCTTCAACATTCTACCATTGACTGGTCCTCCTAGTAGATCTGTTCCATCTAATTGTCTTAAGAAAATTGCATTGTTACCTCTGTAACCATAAATGATATAAGGGCCTTTTCACAGGAAATCAAATTTACCATGTTTACCTTTCTCTTCTCTTCTAGAATCCCATTTTAGTACTTTGTCACCTATGTAAAAATCATCAGCTTTGGTTTTCTTATCAAAAATATTTTTAATTTTATCCTATATCACTTGTGATTTGTCATAGACTTCTTCTCTAGTTTTCTGCAAATGTATTGTTTGATTTATCCTCCTTTGGATATCATTTGGTTCTACTTGCAACTCTTGAATCATTCTCATCATTGGTACTCCTAAAGAGGATGGAAAAACAACATCCATTCCATATACTAGCTGGTAAGGAGATGTACCAATGGACTTTTTGGTAGTTAGTCTATCTGCCCATAAGGCATTAACTAACTTTTCATTCCAGGTCTTCTTTTTGTCTTCTAGGAGTTTCTTGATGATATTAACAAGGCTCTTGTTTGAGGATTCTGCAAGTCCATTACCTTGAGGGTAAAAGGCAGTGGAATGGCCAAGGGTAATGTGATATCTGTTACAAAAATCTAGCCTTTTCTTGGATTTGAAAGCAGTTGTATTATCAGTAATGAGCTTTTGGGGGCATCCAAATATAGAAAGGATGTTGTTTTCAAGGAATGAAATGATGACAGAGTATGTGGTTTTTCTGGAAGGGATGGATTCTATCCATTTAGTAAAGTAATCAGTGGCTGTCAAAATCCATTTATGCTGGGCTAAGGAGGATGGGTGAATTTCACCAATGAAGTCCAAACCCCATTCTTGAAAATGCATTTTTGTGGAGATGGGTTTGAGAGGTAATGGTAAGAGTTTCCTTTTTCCTTCAAATATTTGGCTCTTGTGATAGGAGGTCACCTACTTTTTGACATCTGAAAAAAGGGTGGGCCAGTAAAAACCTGCCCTTAAGATCTTATCATCAATTGTTTTCCAGTATAAGTGTCCTCCACAATCTCCTACATGAATTTCGTGCATAACTTTGTCAGCCTCATATTTTAATAAACAATTCACAAAATGCCACCATTATCTTTCCAAAATAAAGCATTGTCTATGAACAATATTTAATTGATTTCATTTTCAAAAATCTAGCTTTAGTTCTAGATAAACTAGGAGGAGCTTGTAAATTTAGTAAAACAAATATGATATCTGCACACCAAGGTGAATCTGTGAAATCTTCATTGATCCGTGGAGTTGCCATCTCTTCCTAATCATTTAGGGCACCAATGAAATTTATATCTAAGGCCTGATAGTTCGATTTAGCCATGAGTTTAGCTAAATCTTGGCCTTTGATAAGTTTTGTAGGCTTTATTTCTATGTCATATTCCAAGATAGTGGCAATCCATTTGCCTCTCTTTCCTTCCGGCCCATTTTGTGTCAAAATGTCATGTACTTTTGAATTTGGAACATAAGCAATGTTGTGTGAGTACAATATGTACACACTGAAATCTTTAATAGATTTCACTAAAGAAAGTGTTTTTTTTTTCCATTATGTTGTACTTTAATGTAGCATCTCTCAATGATTTGTTGAAAAATGCAATACGCTACTCATATCCTTGATCATTCTTTTGCAATAAGACTGTTGCAATAGTATGTTCTGAAGCAAAAGAAAAAAATATAAAATCCTTTTTGAAATCAGGACTTACGAGAACTAGTGTTTTAGTAAGGGCTTCTTTGATTGCCTCAAAAGACTGTTTAGCCTCTACTGTCCACTTAAGTGTTGAATCTTTCTTTAACATGTTATTTAATTCTTTGATTAATTTTGCTAAGTTAGAAATGAATCTCCCAAGAAAATTCATTTTGTCTAAAAATGATTGTAATTCTTTGATGTTTCTAGGATAAGTGATGTTTAGGATTGCCTCTATTCTAGCTGGATCTATTCTAATTCCATATTTTGATATTATGTGTCACAAGAGTTTACCTTATTTTAGGCCAAAGAGTCTCTTTTTGGGATTCAAGGAAATGCCAAATTTACTACATTTCATAAAAACTCTTCTCAGGTTTTCTAGATGTTCATTATTTGATTTGGAAAACATTGTGATTTCATCCTGGTAAACAACTAGAAATTCATGGATTTCCTTTGCAGAGGCTACGTCCATTGCTCTTTGGAAGGTATCCCCTGCATTCATCAATCCAAAAGGCATCTTTCAATACATAAAAGTACCTTAGGGAGTGGTGAATGTAGTCTTTGCTTGATCCTCTAGTTGAACTAAGATATGGTTGTATCCATAGAATCCATCAAGCAATGAAATTATGGATGAGCCTACTACCCTCTATAGAATGTGGTCCATTTTAGGGAGAGGGTAGTTATCTTTTAATGACACTTTGTTCAAGCTCTTGAAATCAACACAGAGTTTGATTTCTCCTATTTTCTTTCTAGTAGTGACCAAATTAGAGACCCAATCTAAATATCTGATTAGTGCTATGATTTGTTCATTCTACATCCTTTTTACTTCCTTTTCAATTAATGGCATAAGAACTGGATCAATTCTCCTAAGCTTCTGTTTAAAGGGTTTTTAATCTTCTTTGAGGGGTATCTTATGTTGAATAATGTTGGTGTCATAAGACTTAAGGTCTCCATAACTCCAAGAAAAGACATCTTGAAACTCTTTGAACCAACTTATGTATTTCAACTTTTCATTTGAAGGTAATGCTTTGGATATTTTGATAAGCTTGGGTTTTTCTTCAGTTCCTATGTTACATTCTTCTATGTCTACTCTTAAAGGCTCCATTTTTGGTTTTCTAGCTACATCATTTGAATCAAACAAATCTTCTAATGGGACTTATCCCTTAGGAAAAAAAAAAATTATTAAGGTTTAAAATCTCAAAATCATCATTGATTATTTCTCCTATTTCTACTTTCTCTAAGCTATCTACTTTTACTTTAGTGAAATTAGTGGGTTTATCAACATCTAAAGCATTTATATCCATCTCACTATTTATGATATTATCTATTGTACAGTCTATATCTACGTTACAGTTTTGAAAGTCTCCTTCAACATTCATAAAATCATCAATTTGAGAATCTTGTGAAAAAGTCTGTCAATATTTGAGATTATCAGGTATGACAGGTCTTTGTCTTACTTCTACAGTGTACTGGTGGTTGGGCTAAAAAGATAATCTGCAAGTGCTAGCAAAAGTAACCAAATTGTGAGCTTGCATGTTTTGTTTCCTAGGAATAGCAGCAAAATCAGTTTCAAGGAGTTCCTTAATCAGATCTGGAATAGCTTCTTTGTATTGGCTAAGTCTGGGATTATTCACAGAATATTCTCCTTTAATTTGTTTTATAATCAATTCTGAGTCTCCCATGATAGAAACTCTCTTGGCTCCCAGTTTTCTGACAATTTGCAGTCCTAAGATTAAAGCCTCATATTCTGCCATGTTGTTTGTGCATTTAAAGTTTAATCTAAAGGCATGACCTTCAAAATGATTATTTTCCATGTTATGAATCCAAACTCCTGCACTTGCTCCTAATCTATTTATAGAGCCATCAAAATCCAAATGCCATAGAGACTCATGAAATATGTTTTCACTATCAGGTGATTTATGTTTTTCTTCTACGACTGTGATTTTATTTTTTCCATTGTCTGAATTGTACAAGATAAAAGAGTCCATATCATAATGCATGGAGTATATAGGGAAATTCTGTGGTTTTTCTACACTACTCACCATGTATTTCATCAAGGTCTCTCTGTAAATTTTTCTTGGCTTACCAAACACAAATATGGTGGCATATGACATGTCTAACTGTAGAGATCCCTCCAATTTTTCTCCCCATGAGCGAGATAACAATATTCCATACTTGAGTGGGATATCAGCAACTACTATGTCCATAACAATACTCTTTGCTATGCACTGGACTAGAGTCACACACAAATATTTGATTAGGCCAAGGCATTTGACTTGGCTGGAATCAAAAGAAAATAGGTCCTTGTAGGGTCTGGTAATATCTAAGTTTAATATTTCCATGATTGCTTTAGGCATTAAGTTATGGGATGCCCCTCAATCTAGCATAGCATTATGTAAGATTTTATCATGAACATTTAGGCTAATGTAGAATGGAGAGATACCCCCTGCTGATGTGTGCCATTTACTTCTGGACCAAATAATAACTCAGGTTGATCATCATTGAGGTTTACAACATCTTCCCCTTCACCTATGTTCAGTGTTTGAATGATTTGTGCTTTGTATGATTCTTTTTTCACTAACTCTGTCAAAGGAACTAATGTTTTCAATTTGGCTATCTCAGTCTTAATGTTTAAAGGCAATTGAGCTTTGCCTGATTGTGTGAGATCTTCTTGAGAAATTGTGGTCTCAGTACTTTTATCTTCTCCTTCAGCACGTGGTAATTCAGTTTTTGTACCAACAATTTTGTTTTGAATTCTCTTATTTGGAATAGTTTGACTAACAGTTTCAGTTTGAGTTTCAACTAAAGTTATATCTACAATTTTAGGGCTGGATGTATCCTGAGTTCCTCTAGGGAGAATTTGCAGAACTTTGTTCACAGGAGCTTCTATTATTTTTTAAGTTTGTATTTGGATTGATTTCTTAGTAGGAATTTCAATATTCTTTTTTCTTCTTAGGCCATACTGTTTGTGAACTTCATATATAGTAGATTCATAGCCTTGTTTGAAGTTAAAGGACTCTCCAAATTCTCATTGTAATTATTGTAGTATGTACAATTCCTATTCTTCCTAAGTAAGAAAAACAACATCTTCATTTTTAATCCCTAATAGGTTTATCTAGGTGTCATCCTCTTCTTCATGGTTTTGTGAACCCTCAGCAAAGTTTTCCTAGAAAGGTGGTCTAATCTGTTGATCACGTATAACATTCTTTTGAGTATTAAGATTTTTACCAAAGTTGGGGTTCCTAATTGGGGGTGCTTGTTGATTTTCCCACTGAGTTTTTCTTTCCATATTTTCTAATCTATTCATTATACTTTCTACACTTTTAGCTAAACTGTCTATTTTACCATCTGAAGTGGATGGTTCCTCTTTAATGGTGACCCTTTTCTCATTTCTCATCCTAGCTTTCTTAGCTAATAAATTGGCTTCTACACTAACAACATTACTTTTCATTTATTCCAATGTTTCAGAGTTTCTTTCTCTCAACTAGTAAGACATATCAGTGTCAAAACCATTGGGAAATTTGATTAATGCTAGGTCTGGTGGAGGTTTAATGTTTGCAGGGATTGCATTATAGATATTGTTGAACCTAGTACAATAGTCCTGAATAGATTCATTAGGATCTCTTCTAATGTTATCATATTTAGATAGCATTTGTAAGGGGTTTTCTTTCTTTCCCATCTATCAATCAACAATCTATGAAAAACAGCTAAATCTGCAAAATGATTAGCAGGTAAACCTTTAACCCATTTCTTTACATCCCCTCTCAATGCTTGGGCAAATAACCTAATTCGCACATCAGACTCATAAATCTCATGTAACTCAAAGTAATCAGTCATTTTATTCACACGTTGTTGGGCAGTATACTGACCAATAGCATCAAACAAAAAGATTTTACTTTGGCGGTCTTGGGGCATGCCATGTAATTGAGCTGGTAAGACCAAAGGTGCATATCTATCTGCCATGGTTGAGGTTCTAGCTTGGCTAGGAGGTAAAGTAGTGGTGCTTGGAGAAGAACTTGAGATGGTTGTGGATGAACTAGATGAGCTTGAGTTGTTTGGTTGAAAAGGAAGTTGAAGAATAACTAGTTTAGGGGAATCAAGTGTGGTGGATATTATAGGTGAGGTGGTAGTAAATGAAACTGTATTTACAATTTTTGAAGACTCTATAGAAAGTTCAGAGATAACAACAGTCAAGGCAACTAATTCAACTGATTGTTGAAGATAAGCATCATCTATATGGATTATCAAGGTTGAAGTTAAAGCTTCTAGTTTATCAAAAGTATCAAAAACAAGTTGATCTAAATTAGGATGTATAGGCACCTTTTTTGACTCAATGAATTGAATAAAATTAGGGTCTATTACAATTTCATGAATTAAATTTTCTGATTTGGTTCTAAACAAAGAAAGCTCAAATGATAAATCAAACTGAATATCCTCTAAAATTGATAATTCTTTGGGGAGTGAATTTGCTTTAATTAATTGACTACTACTTCCTTGAGTTTCTACATTTTTTGGTTTTCTTAAAATTCTGTCAGGTTCATCAACTATTGTAGCAGGGTTTGAATCTGGATTTGCCCTGGTATAATGTGTTCTTTTGGGAGCCAGAATTTTAATTTTTTAATGAAACCTTTTTGAACAGCTCTAAAATGACCTCAAGGTGAAAAAGATGAGATTTAAGATTTCCTTAAAGTTTTATTTAAACTAAGGACTGCTCCACAGTATGGTCGCCAATATGTTATCACTCCAAAAATTCTCTAGAGTTTTTAGGAAAGAAATAATAGAGGTAACCACAAACCTACTTTGGAGATTAGGATCTAGCCTTCCTAATGCTCAGAGAGGGCTCTCTCTTTATGATTTAACTTTGTTTAGTTAATTGATTTTAGGCTAGTTATTTAAGCTTTGATTGGGTTTTGATTTTGAGTTGGTGGTGGAATCATTGACTTAGATGGATAGAGGGATGTCTTTTACCATTGGGCTATGGGGTCAAGTGTCAAGAAATCAGGAATGGATCAAGTTCTAAAGATAGTGTTTACAGGGCAAGGTAGCTGAGTAAATTCAGATCTTAAGGTTGGATGGTGAAGTGGTTTTCAATCGGGGTCAAGGAGCAATTAAGGGTTCCTCAAACCGGATAATGAAGGAAATGGTAGGGGTCAATCGAAACTAGGGAGCAATGAAGGATTCCCTAATCTAGATATTAGTAGAAAACATTAAAATGATTAACTGTTCAAGACAAAGTGTACTTAAACAAATTCTGTAATATAATTCCAGTTAATTCATTCAATTTAGATAACATGAAAGTTTGTGAAACACTTAACAAAAATAAAAATTTGACAAAAGAAAATACTTCACTGAAGTGGCCCAACACATGAATCCTGTAATGCAATCTCTTTATTACTCAATCTAGTCTGTTGACTTGAAAAATGGTACAAATAACCCTTAGGTTTCAGATCAATACAACTATAGTAATGTCAAGTAATCCACACTCTATACTTCGAATTATGAAGTATTTATACAAAAATAGTTTACAAAATATCCCAAACAGTCTTGGGAATTAATCTAGGAAAAAGATATATCTTCATGAAAGAAGATAAAGACAAATATTCAACCGTTGTAATTTGTCCCTATTTATTAGGTTGTGTTGTAATACTTTTTGATCTTTTGTTTTTTATTCTCCTTTGTTTTTGGTCTTCCACGCTGACTGTTCTTTTTACTATGCCATTTAACTGATACTCTTTCATATGATACTCTTTCATCTAAGTTGGCCTTCTTCTTTTCTTTTACTGCACCATTTTCACTTTTAATATGCATTTCTACAGTAAGTCATTTAACTTTTCCCATGTGTATGCATCTGGTAATTTTATATTTACCATCTTTCTGTAAATTTCATTTACTTCTGTGTACTTTGCAAAGGTTGGCCTATTCACAAAAAGGTATTTTACCTCATGCTGGAGGTAAAATAGGTTCTCAAATGTTTGGTACAGAACCTTTCTTGTGGGCATCCCCTTCATAGAGGAATTATTGGCTTGACCTCTTGCCATCTCTCTGATTTTCCTATTGTAGTCTTCCTGTGGCATCAATATGTCATTTATCATCAAGGTATTTGGCAGACCTTTCTACCTTAAAGCATCAAACTTAACCATGAACCTGTCTATAGCCATCTGCATGGTTTGGCATTTGTCCTCAAGGTTCATCATTAAATTCCTCTTGGTGAGCACTTTTTTCACTTCTAGTATTGTGCTAGTCCTGTCAGCTATTTCTAGCCCCTGCAATTCATACTTATTTTTGGAGTTAAGGAATTGGATTATTCTGGTGGTTTCTTCTGGCATGTCTCCAAGCTCGGCCTTAACTCTCTAAATTGCTTCTGTAGCCTCTTTGACTAAATCATTTTGTTCAAAAATGACTTGTATAGATGGCCAAATATTATTGACAGAGTCAATGATATTGGCCCATAGTTGTTCTTTAGCTTGGGCAAGTGGCTCCTTCAATGTTAACTCTTTCTCTAAGTTCTTTATTCTCTCAGTCATCCTGGTTGACTTTTGAACTTCATCTTTGTGCATAATCTGAGCTATTTTCTTCTCATCTTCTAGACTTCTTATCTATTCTTTGAGTCTATTTATCTTAGAGGTATAAATGGAAATTTCCTCCATTGCTTTGACCAGTTTGCTAGCCTTATCACTAGACTGAGTTGCTGATGTTGTTGAACCTGTTGTTGATGTAGATGTTGTTGCAGTTGTAAGTGTTGTAGCCAGTGGATCTGTGGGGGCCAATCAAGCTACCAAGGTTGATGGTACTATTGCAGTGACTATTGGAATGGTAGTGGCAATGGTTGTCTCAAGGATGACCTGTTTTAACTATATCAAATTGTCCATCTCCTTCTCCATTTCTTTTAATTGATCATTTAATTGGAGAATGAGATCCATCATCTCCTCCTGCTGGGTTTGGCTCTCAATGACCACCTTAGTTTGTGGATGATCTGAATGAGGCAAATTTAGTTTCTTTTTCAAAGCAGCAATATCTTCATTCTTCTTATTTATCAGTTTCTCTGCAACTTTGACATCACTGGGACTATATCCAAGCTCAACCACCAAGTCTTTCAGGGACTTGATTCTGTTATCCTTGGCCTATGAGGATGCCTTTTCCAGCTTGTATTGTGCTGTAATATTATCCAGTGAGCTTTGGAGTTTGTGCATAGTCATTGCTTTATTTGTCATGGTGGAATAACTCATCTCACCTGCCTGCTTATGCAACTCAATTTGGCCAATAGGTGAACATCCCTAGCCAAAACTTCAAATTCAATTTTACTGTAGTCAGTTGATGATTTGGGCTATTGGATTGTAGGTTGCATGGATGTCATTTGCATTTTACCTGTTTTAGTGTCAAAGGCTGACATTAATATGTTTTTATTTGCAGGTGTCTATTTGAAGTACTAGGCATAAGTCTCAGCGTTCAATGTTTCATTCCTCAACTTAATTTCCTTGTATTTTTCTTTAATATCTTCTCTTTATCCACAGGCCTGGTGGATGAAGAGACTTCAATGCTGAGTTGTTTCTCAATAAGTTAAGTGTTTGAAGTAGAAGGATTTTGAGTTTCACCTGAAGCTGCTAGTTCTTTACTCCTTCCAACCATTGTGTCAATGTCAGTGATTTCCACTGTTCCAATGGTGTCTTCTTGTTCAGTTATAGGATTAAGCTTGGGCCTCTTCCTGTAACTGATCTCAAATCTTTCATCTGTAGTGTCCATTGCTGAGCTAGAACCTTCTTCCCTGGTTCTTTTTGCATTTCTGTCTTCATTGGCTGGAGTCTACAAAATAGGAGGAATATTCATCTGTTCTTCTAGGGCTGGAACTTGCAGAAAGGAACTAGTATCAATCTATTTTTCCACATCTATCAAAGTTTTCTCCACATCTATCAAAGTGTTTTCCAACCATTCTGACTGGTTGGCAAATCTCTCAATGTTTGGCCTAGGATCATGTATGAAAGGACTCAATTTGACTTTGAGCCTTAGTTTATTTATGATTTGATGAGGGTCGTATTGCCACATAAAACTTCTCTTGAAATTCATTTGTTGTAAAATTTTATCTGCATCTGGTCCAACTTCCCTATTATTACAAATAAAGAGGCCCAATTGATTTTTCATTTTAAACTGGGTCTTCTTCTTAGCTGACAGGGAATTAACTTCATCAGAGTTTATAATCTGCCTAAAGTACTCTAATGCAAATATCCTCATGGGGAGGTATTTGGGCAGTTTGTAGGGAGTTAGTTGGCATCCATATATTCTGATTTCTGTGTGGTCTTAGTATAGATACCAGTCTCCCACTCTACTGTTCTTAGCCAACTGTAAAACTCTTTTAATCTCTTGACTGATCCTGGGCTGATAGCTATTGGTTAGCATGTTTATAACTGGATGGACAAATGAATCAATGAAGTCTTTATAGTAAAAAATAGTGGAGTATTTTTGGATCAATGGTGTCCAATAGATGACAGATCTTGGATTGTCTTTGGTGTCTAACTTTTGAGTGTTGACTGGAAATTTGTGTGACTGAAAGTACAAGAACATATAAAATAACACTGATGAATATTTGAAGACTTTCTCATTTGGTAGTCTGATGAACTTTTCATGGATTCTGTCTACTATGAACTGAGCATAGATGTAAATTGTAGCAAGAGGCTTTCCTAGGCAAAAGATAGAGAGGAAAGCAAGGACAACCTCATCCACATGTTCATGTGTGGTGTACCCTAGAATGCAAGAGAGCATGGTTATAATTTGTCTACCTCTCTCAGAAAAAATGGTGGTAGCATATGGAGGACTATTTGTTGGAGTATGAGACTTTTCAATGATGAAAGTCCGAAAGATCTGAGCTTTCTTGGGAAGGTCTAGCTTGATGTAGAGTTCAAGTAAACCTTCAATGGAAAGTGGGGTCTCATTTGGGTCTGGCTAGATCTGCAACAATTGTTTTATTGATTCTGTTGTGACAGTGAATAGAACCTGTTGGTCAGGGGTGACTATGGCTCTTTGACTGGGAATATAACAAGCTTGGAAGAAGTGGATGATTTCTGGGAATTGGTGTACTTCTGGGAACAAGTACTTGGGAAAATTGGACTCTCATAGGTGAATGTCATCATTCTGTTTCAAAAACTTGTCTTTACTCTAGCAGTGGAGTTTTAGTAGGTAGGCAGGGGAAGCAATGTCCTTGATTTGAAATTCTTTGTTGGCTAATCTAAGGTAGTCAATATCCAGGTGAGGGGTTTGCAGGGATATTACATCTAGAGAAGTTTGGGAAGACATAATTTTGTATATTGAATTGAATTAGTCTTTCTGTGGCTTTGGGAGTGAGGTTAGAAACTATGGAATAGTGGGGAGGGTAATAACAATCTATAAAAAAGGGGTTTGGGTGCAAAATAGGTTTCTTTTCAATTTATGAAGGTTTTTTAATTAATTTAATCAATTAACCTTTGAGAATTACTATTTATAATTCAAATTTACAGGGCCGTTCTGGTTCTTTCATGAATACCTGGAATATGATGGTTTTTGGTGCGCAAACGGGGTTTTGTGGTAGTTGCAGAGGGTATTGAAGCTTGAACTGGTTATTTGTTGCTTCAATTTACTGTTCACATCATCTTCAGGTGGAAAAAGGTGGCTAAATTGGTTGCTCAGAGGTGCAGGGTGTCAAAATAGGTTTAGCAGAAGTTTACACTGAAAACGAGTGAAAAGAACAAATTGGGGCTTTTTTGAGCTTTTAACCAATAATGGTTATATTTTGGCGCGCGATTTCTTGAAGGAACAGTAGGAAATTTTTGGTTTAGGTGGGGAGGTGGTTTTCGGTGATGTAGATGTTGTTGCAGCTATAAGTGTTGTAGCCAATGGAGCTGTGAGGGCCAATGAAGCTACCAAGGTTGATGGTACTGTTGTAGTGACTGTTGGAATGGCAATGGCAGTGGTTGTCTCAAGGATGACCTGTTTTAACTATATCAAATTGTCCAACTACTTCTCCATTTCTTTTAATTGATCATTTAATTGGAGAATGAGATCCATCATCTCCTCCTGCTGGGTTTGGATCTCAATGACCACCTTAGTCTGTGGATGCTCTAAATGAGGCAAATTTAGTTTCTTTTTAAAAGAAACAATATCTTCATTCTTCTTCTTTATCAGTTTCTCTGCAACTTTGACATCACTGGGACTATATCCAGCCTCAACCACCAAGTCTTTCGATGACTTGATTCTGTTATCCTTGGCCTATAAGGATGCCTTTTCCAGCTTGTACTGTGTTGTAATATTATCCAGTGAGCTTTGGAGTTTGTGTATAGTCATTGCTTTATTTTTCATGGTGGAATAAATCATCTCACCTGCCTGCTTATGCAACTCAATTTGGTCAATAGGGTGAACATCCCTAGCCAAAACTTCAAATTCAGTTTTACTGTAGTCAGTTGATGATTTGGGCTGTTGGACTGTAGGTTGCATGGATGTCATTTGCATTTTACCTGTTTTAATGTCAAAGGCTGAAATTAATATGTTTTGATTTGCAGGTTTCTGTTTGAAGTACTAGGCATAAGTCTTAGCCTTCAATGTTTCATTCTTCAACTTAATTTCCTTGTTTTTTTCTTTAATATCTTTCTCTTTATCCACAGGCCTGGTGGATGAAGAGACTCCAATGCTGAGTTGTTTCTCAATAAGTTGAGTGTTTGAAGTAGAAGGATTTTGAGTTTCACCTAAAGCTGCTAGTTCTTTACTCCTTCCAACCATTGTGTCAGTGTGAGTGATTTCCACTATTCCAATGGTGTCTTCTTGTTCAGTTACAGGATTAAGCTTGGGCCTCTTCCTATAACTGATCTCAAATCTTTCATCTGTAGTGTCCATTGCTAAGCTAGAACCTTCTTCCCTGGTTCTTTTTGCATTTCTGTCTTCATTGGCTGGAGTCTGCAAAATAGGAGGAATATTCATCTGTTCTTCTAGGGTTGGAACCTGCAGAAAGGAACTAGTATCAATCTATTTTTCCACATCTATCAAAGTGTTTTCCAACCATTCTGACTGGTTGGAAAATCTCTCAATGTCTGGCCTAGGATCATGTATGAAAGGACTCAATTTGACTTTGAGCCTTAGTTTATTTATGATTCGATGAGGGTCGTATTTCCACACAAAAATTCTCTTGAAATTCATTTGTTGTAAAATTTTATCTGCCTCTGGTCCAGCTTCCCTATTATTACAAATAAAGGGGCCCAATCGATTTTTCATTTTAAATTGGGTCTTCTTCTTAGCTAACAGGAAATTAACTTCATCAGAGTTTATAATCTGCCTAAAGTACTCTAATGCAAATATCCTCATGGGGAGGTATTTGGGCAGTTTGTAGGAAGTTAGTTGGCATCCATATATTCTGATTTCTGTGTGGTCCTGGTATAGATACCAGTCCCCCACTCTACTGTTCTATTGAGGGCCCCGAAATCAGGTCAACAACAAGGGGGATACCCACCCGGTTGGGACCCTGGTTGGCAGCTCCTTGCCCGTTTGGTGTAGCGGGTCCGACTGGGGATGATGGGACCAGCTTCCCAATCTAAAAGATGTGTGTGTGTGTGTAGATTTTGAAGACACTAATCTAAAGGTAATTTTAAACTAATTTAATTCTAGATTCTAAACTGACTCTATGCTACTGTAATCTAACAAAAACAGCACATCTAATCTATACTAACCCAGGTAATAATTCTTTCATTATGCGATCTAAAAAGATTTCATACAACAACTGGTAATAAAGATCATTCAGCTATCATAAGAATATAAATCAATTTAAGATGAACTGTTCTGCATAAGAAGTTAGGCAAAACAGTTGTGAACAGCATATCGCATAATCAGTTATTCATATGTTAAGCATAAACAAATGATTCCACCGTACAAAAGCGCCAAATGGTAATCCAGACATTCATACATTAACATATAAACAAATCAGCTGTATATCACTCTAAGAATATGAGCAGAAATTAATCAAGAGATAAAAGTACCATTTATGACTGATTTTACTCACAAACTTCAAGCAATAATGATTTATCTCTACTTACTTCTAACATCTACTAAGAGTACAAAAGTGCAACATCAGTAGCAGACATTAAAATGCAAACATAAATAAATCTCGATCCATCCATTCATCAAAAACCCCCTTCGAGGGTGCAAAAGTGCATGTTCTGAGGACAAGTTTTTTGACAGATTTCCGGACCCCTCTCCAAATTCCATGAGAAGGGTTAAATACTACTAACTAATTAATCTTAATTACACAAATTTAGGGAACGGCTTCAAATGACCGCCCTTTTCCTAAAAGCAAATTTATTTCTAAAAATCAAATCTAATTTCTAACCATTTATGTATCTGCTCCTTAGTGTTGTAAGCAATGCGCTGTTCGCTGTGAAAGAGTCGGCTGGTTGTCCTTTCCTTTTGTTCGAGCTTGAAAATTAGAAATGACAAGAGCTGGCACCTCTTTCTGACAGACTAGAAGATATTTTCGAAAACCTTTCTCTAGCTGGGTGTATTCGCTGTGCGTACACTTAGTACAACCCAGGTTCCTTTCGAACTGATTTTGTTGTTGCTATTTCGGTTTTCGGTCGTGTGAATGACTCAATGAGTTAGGAGTCGCGTTGTATGGACAATCCCCTGTATCGAGAATTGCTTCCGTTCTTTGTTCCAGGCTTTTCTGGAGCGTCCTCCTTCTTTTGCGTTTGTCTTTTTGCTTTACCCAGTCTGAGCTTCAAGATCTTTTGCAAACACGCTGCTTTTGTGCGCCTTTGACTCTGAGTCTTAGATAGTCTATTTTCATTAGCGCCTATTGGGTGATACTCTGGAATCCGCGGTCCTGCTGCATGCGGCATCCATTTGCGGAGGCATCTTCTCTCTGTTACCCCATTGGCGCTTTCCTCTTTTCCTTAGATGTTTCCTGCATATAGGTTTATATCAGTTACATGTCTTGCAGTTTACGCAAAGAAGAAGAGAAATGACGAAAATATTGACATGAAAGCATTAAGTTCTAATGAATGCGTAATTCTGACACTCATCATGATTTGACTCTTCGAAAAATGCGATACAATCATTCTTGGATACTCAAGCATGCGATCATTAATTTCCCTTAAGGTGCGCGCTCAATTTTGGGTTTACCGTTTATGTCGGAGAATTCTTGCGATGAGTCCTTTCTGTGATTGGAATCGCAGTATCAAGGACTGCGACGTCATTAAGTGTTATCGCAAATTGCCAATATCGCAGATCGCAGTTTTGTATGATCGCAGATCGCAGATCGTAAGATCGCAAGATTTTCGCTTTATCACTCTGTGCTGCTTATGCGACATTGCGACGTGTGACATCGCATATCGGCCGTCGGCGATTCCTTAGGTTTTCCCTTTTTGAGCGCTTTTAATGCACGCGATGCGATGGGTTCTCGTGTCGCTCTTTTTCAGTGTATTTATGCGCTTTGGGAAAACGCTTCTCTCTACCTTTGCGACGCGATATAGCTCTTAGGGAGTTAATACAAAAGATTTTTTAAACAAAAATATTTTTTGGATTTTTGTTTAAGGGTCCCCCTTTGCTTGGTGTTATTACTAATATCAAACAAAGAGGGGGGTTGTTGGTGACCACAACAATGGCGATTCACTGTGAAGAACCAGTTATCTCTGCTTTTCTATTGACCGTTCACTTCCGAAACAACAAAATTTTTATATGTCTAAATTTTGTTATGGACAAATAGAGTAGATTACCCCTCACCTTGTCAACGATACTTTGTCTCAACCCTTTTTTTATCCCAATTGCTTGCTTCCTCGGGCTTTTTCTTGCATTCGCACCAGACATTACTTGGTCTTGATTAAAGATAAAATAAGGTCTTCTCTGCATACTGGCTTAAAAGTATGCTCATTTGTCGTAGGTAGAGCCTCTGCTGCCCGCAAGCGTCCATAGCCTCGACAGGGTTACCATGTTATCCAGCAATGATCCTTTTTCCTGCTTGAGGTTACTCGCAACATTCCAGAGAAAAAATCCTTTTTTGACACACTTTTCCTTTTTTAATTCTCTAAAGAATAATGTCTTGGTTTGGTGGCCAAATTATGACACAGTCATTCACTTGATTTACACTTTTGCTGAACAAGCCGGCTCATGATGAGACCTCTTGTCTTTTGATTGCAACAATCTTAAGTCGTTGCCCTGTTTTGATAGACAGTATTGGCAAAGTCATCAAGTTATAATATCTGTGATCATGATAAGCCGGCTCGTGATGAGACCTCTTATTCTTTGAGATATAGTGTTTTCCTTGGATTGTTTCTCTGAATGCTGCAATTTCCTTTTAGCAGGGAGGAAGTCATTGTTTTTCCTTAAGAAAGCTCTGGACGACAATAATAGATTTTTTGAAAACAACAGTTTTGCAGAGAATACTTATTTTATTATTGATGATACCTTTCATTATGTTGATACAAAACAATTCTTTACCAAAGGTTGCTTTTGTCAAAGTTTTTTAGAGGTTGAAACTAGCATCGTAATCAAGGTGAAGTTAACTCTATTTGTCAATAATAAAATTCAAATTTTCAAAAATTTTGCTATTTGTACAAGCGAAATCAAAATCTGATAGAGAATTGGCATGCTCTTTCATGAATCCTTTTTAAATGATCATTTACAACGGGTTTTATTCATAAAAAGAGAAAAACAAAACAAAATAAAAACTAAAAATTAAATCTATCCTACAAAAATTAGAAGAATTCTCTTCTATGGAAAATACATTTTGAGAATTTGTCCATTCACAGGCAGAGAATCTCTCCTGCCTGTTAAATCCTGCAACACAAAAGTCGATGGGCCTATGACCTCTACAATCTGAAAAGGACCAAGCCACAGCTTCTGGAATTTCGTATGTTTGCCCTTTTCTTCATGAGCCTTATCCCATTTTAAAACTAAATCACCCATCTGAAAGTTTTTTCTGGTCATTATGTTTGTGTCAAAAGAGGATTTTATTAGCGCTTGGTGATGAGCATGGGTTTTCCTAGCTTGTTCTCGTCGTTCTTCTAGTTTGGTTATTTCCATTTGTCTTAATTGTAAGGAAGAAGTAGGTACTTCATCGATGTATTGAACTAAGGACAAAGAGGGGATGACTAAGTGAGTAGGAAGAACTGCTTCTCTCCCATAAACTAAACTAAAGGAAGAAGTGCCGATAGAAGCTTTCTTTGTAATTCTATCTGCCCATAAGGCATTTACCAGCGCTTTGTGCCAATTCTTTTGGTTTTGGTCGACTGTCTTTTTAATAATCCTGATTAGGTTCTTGTTTGTTGATTCGGCCAACCCGTTACCTTGCGGATAGTAGTTGGCAAAATACTTCAGTTTGAACCCTCTTTTGAGCGCAAACTCAGTCATTGCATTTCCAGAAAAATATGATGCATTATCAAACATTAAGGCCGTTGGCAATCCAAACCTAGTGATGATAAACTGATCTATGAATTCAATAATGTTTTCAGAATTAGCTGTCTTGAGAGGAACTGCATCTACCCATTTGGTAAAATAGTCAGTTGCCGTGAGGATATACCTATGCTGTTTAGAAGAGTGAGGAACGATCTCACCTATTATGTCCAGGCCCCATTGACTGAACGGTTGCTCAATGTTAACCGGCTGCAGTGGCATGGATGACTTCTTTTGTTTCCCTGCAGCAGTCTGGCAGACTTGGCATTTCCTTACGTAATTGTATGAGTCTTTGAACAACGTGGGCCAGTAATATCCTGCACGCAAGATTTTATGTGCGGTGGCTTCTCCAGCATAGTGTCCACCTGCTGGTCCATCGTGAAGTTCCTGCAAAACCTTTTCGGCTTCAGTTTTCTCAAGACATCTAAGAAGCACAGAATCGTAATTTCTTTCAAATAGAACATCATTTATGAGCTGGTATTGTTTAGCTTTCAATCTCAGGGCTCTCTTCTTGGTGTGATCCAGGTGAAATGGAGCATACCCGTTCTTAAGAAAATAAATGGTGTCAGCATATAATGATTCTGCGTCGTTTAGGCGTACCTCATACGTGTGTACCTCTTCAGACGAGTTCTCAGGAATTTGCGATGCTCCAGCTAACATCTTGCAGAAGCCTTGACCTCTCACGATGTGTTCTGGCTTGATCTCAAGATCGTATTCTTGTAAGGCGGTGATCCAATTTGCTCTCTTTTCGCCCACGTCCTTCTGTATCAGGAGGTTTCTTACCGCTGGGAACGGTAGTATGACTTTGGTATGGGCTTTTAGCAAGAAAGGTCTGAAATATTTGATCGCTTTGAAAATGGCATATGCCTGTTTCTCTACGTCTGAGTAATTAAGTTCAGCACCTTGTAAGTTCGAGCTAAAGAATGCGATTGGAGCTTCTGCCTTTTCTTGATTCGCTTGAGTTAAAATCGCAACATAAGATTTCTCTGAGGCAAACGTGTATAAGATAAAAGGTTCTGAAAAATTTGGGGTTGCTAAAGATGGAGCGTTGATGATAGCTTGTTTGATTAAGTTGAATGCTTCGTGCTCATCTAGACCCCATTTGAAATTTGAATTCTTTTTTATCATATTTTGTAAGGGAGAAATAATACGTGAAAAATCCGGGACAAATCTTTTGACAAAATTGATCTGTCCAAGGAAGGATTGCATGGCTTTTTTGTTATGGGGCATGGATATTTCGGAAATTTCTTTGATTCTGTCGGGTTCTATGTGAATACCAGATTTCGACACTATGAATCCGAGCAATTTCCCTTCGCTTAATGCAAAGAAATATTTCTTTGGGTTGAGCGAAATCCCATACCTCAAACATCTTTGAAAGATTTGCTTCAAATCTTTGAGGTGTCACTTTGATTCTTGGAGTACACTGTTATATCGTCCAGGTAAATCACTACCGATTTATTGACTAACCCTTTAAATGCGATGTCCATGGCTCTCTGAAAGGTAGCTCCGGCATTGATCAGACCAAATGGCATCTTCCGATATGCATAAGTGCCCCATTTGGTTCGGAACATAGTCTTTAACTGATCATCGGGATGCACCAGTACTTGATTGTATCCTGAAAATCCATCCAGGAAAGACATTAATTCTGAGCCTGCTACTGCCTGTAATATTTGTTCCATAGGTGGGAGGGGAAAGTTATCTTTCTGACAGGCTTTGTTGAGATTTCGGAAATCGATACAGATTCTAATGTCTCCGTTTTTCTTCCTAACGGGTACCATATTGGATACCCATTTGGAATGCCTGACGGGGAAGATTATTCTGGCTCTCAACAACTTATTAAGCTCAGTTTTTATCTGATTTTCTAAGTTAGGGTGTATTTTTCTGAGCTTCTGCTGGACAGGTTTTTCATTGTCAATCATAGGGATAGTGTGTTGAATGATAGAAGTGTTGTAAGTCTTCAGCTCATCGTAATTCCAGGAAAAAACGTTTTTGTACTGTCTCAGAAGACGGATATATGCTGATTTCTCTTCAGGGGCTAGGCCGTGGCCTAGGTTAACGTTTTGTGGCTTCTGATCGGTCCCTAGGTTTACTAATTCATAGTTCAGGGTAGAACTGTAAAGTTTAGCATTGGCGGACCTTTTAAACCGACTTTTCAAATCATATAAATCTTCTAACTTGACCACTGATTTCGGTATAGTGTTGTCAGTGCTACTTTGTTGTATTTGGTGATCATGACAGTCTTCGTCGATTATCTGGTTTGAGTAGGATCCTTCAGAAGTAAGGAAATTTACGATGTCAGGATCGTCATTGAATACTCTCCAATTGGTGATGTTGTCAGGGATGGATGGTCTAAAGATTAATTCTATTGAAAACCTATCAGGACTAAAATCTTCGGAAGGAATAAGTCTAGAGGCTACGTTGGCTAACAGGTCTGCGCTCGCGTTTTGAATTCTTGGAATTGACGAGATGTTGAATGCTATGAAATGTGCAGTGAGATCTTGAACTAACGATTGATAGTGCTTTAAATGACTTGACAGGCAATGTATGGTGTTATGTACCTGTTTTATGACGATCTCAGAATCTCCAAAGACTTGAAGATACTTAACGTTCAATCCGATTGCTTTGTATAGGCCTTGAACCAAGGCTTCATACTCCATTGTGTTGTTCGTGCAATCGAACTCAAGTCTGCATGTGAGCATAATCTTGTTCCCGTCCGGGCTAATCAGAACGCATCCTGCTCCTGCTCCCTCATTGGATTTAGACCCGTCAAAATATAATTTCCAAAATAAAGATGTATTTACAGAATTATCTAAAAAACTAAAACATTTTGAGTCATCAGTTTGGGAGAAATTTTCAACTTGGGATAAAACTGAATTCTCTAAGTAAGGTGAAATATGAGCATTGAAATTACTGAGGAAAGAATCTACTGCGTAATTGCCTACAATGCTGCTATTGTATGTTATGGCTTCATTTTCTCCTTCCAGTTCTGTCACTATGTATTTTTGGTGCAACTCTCGTTCAACCTTTATCTGATTTGGTTTACCATTGTATGGTAACCACATGTGCGACCAGTCGGTTGAGAAATATCCGTGGAGTTTCTCCGACCAATCCCTGCTAAGAATCAAACCATAGAACTCAGGGATATCAGCTACTAGAATGTCGATAACCTGACACACTTTTGGGTTAGACGACAATCTTATGGTCACCTGATTAAGTTCACCAATCACTTCGACTTGGGATCGATCAAGTTGAACTATACGTACTGTGGATTTTTGAGGTTGCACATTCAATTTGGCACATATTGACCTGGGTAAATTATTCGTTGAAGCACCAGAATCGACCAAGCAATTGTGCACGTTTTTATTGAAGATTTCATATGTGAGAAGAAAAGGAGGAGTATGAGATCTTGATCTTCCTCCAATCAAGGCGATGTCATTTGGATCAATATTATTGATCGCGTTGGTTGGAGGCCTTCCCAGATTGTGGGAAGCTACAGCTGTAGGTAAAGATGTAGTAGGCACAGCATGTAATTCTTTCATCATTATTTTCTGCTGGTGTTTCAATTTACTCAATTCATAAAGAGTGATGTTAGCCCTAGTCCTCTTCATGTCATCAATGATGTTATACTCCATTTCATCCGACACTATCAGTGTTCTTGATGGAGGTGCTTGATCAGATTGGACTGGGCTAAACTGGGTCGCTTTAGCAGTTGTCTTTTTTGTTGCGACCTTATCTTTTGTTGCAGGGCTTGCGCCCTTTTTTTTTGGGGTAGTTTGGGGAGGATCAAGTTGATTTTTGCTTCTCATGCTAACCGGAAATTCTTCTTGATCCTCTTCTTGTGGGAGGATGAAATCCCACATTCCTTGTAGTTCCACCACTTCTTCATCGTCGGTCTGGGCTTCGATGGTATTCTCTTCTTCTTCTTCTTCAGATTCAACGTTTGAGACAGTGTTGGGTGGCTTCGTCTCCATGGGAGGGTTTCTCTTAAAAGTCCTGAAAGGCTTTCTTGAAGACGTTTCTGCTACTTGTTTTCTTATATCAATCATCTCATTGGACATGGCCTTTAATACTTTTTGTAATCCTTCCATATCGAAAGGATCTTTCGTTTGCTTCTTCTTGGTGTCTTCTTTGAAAGAGATCTTCTTAGATTTACGTTCTTCAATTGCAGATCTCTTTTCAAGGGCTACTACGCGTTTTTCAACTGCTAACGCCTCTGTTAAGTTTTCAACTAAGGTTGTCTTGCTTGCCCTATCTACGAAGATAGTCAAGTTAGATGGTAAGGCCGTGATGTACCATTCACATCTTACTTCCTCGCTGGGTTGTGAAGCAGCGGGGATTTTGTTGAGGATCTTATTGAACCGTAAGTTAAAATCTTTAATGGGTTCTCTAGCCTCAGCCTTAAGATTAGATAGGTCATTGATCAATGTCGCCGTGGATCTGTCATCACCAAACTTGGTGAGGAACTGACTTTGAAAAATGTCCCAGCTTGTGATGGATCCGGAAGGTAACGAAAAGTACCACGACCCGGATGTTCCTTGCATTGTATAAGGGAAAAGCCGGATAATAGCGTCTTCGTTTGTAACTCCATTGAGATTAACAGAAAGCATGAAATTATTGATATGTTCTTCGGCTAGCATTCCTGCTTCTGGATTGAATTTAGGCAGCCATTTCTCAGGATGGGCCGGTATAGGGCTCAGGGGTGGAGGCATTAAAACCACCCCAGGATTGTTCCATGGAGACTGGGCCATCGTTGAGCTGCTAGTCAATGGAAGTGCAGAAGATGATCCCTGATGCTGAGAAGATGGAGATATTATGATTTTCGATGATCGCGGAGGAAGGGTTGCGGAAGATGGATGAGTGATCTGGGGTGAAGATGTGGGTGGCTGACTTCGCGGTGAGGGAGTTGAAATGGATAAGGTAGATGAAAGAGTCTCTCTGTCAGACTCTGGAAGTGTTTTCCTTGCTCTTTTCCTAATGGGGAGAGGGATTTCAGTTGGCTGGATGCCAAACTTTTCACTCTTCAATCTGGTCAGGGGATGAGCAGGATTGTACTGCGAAGTCATGCTACCTTTAGATTTATCAGACCTCTGAGTAAAAATAGAGAATCCCTGAAATTTACGAATTAAAGTTTAAAGTTCAGGGGGATCAATGATAAGTTGGTCTGATATATTAGAGTGTGTAGCAGCGGTGGATGCCCGAGCGACTTCTAGCTCCGAGTTTAATCATACCGGAGAAGTCGGGGGAGTTGGTGAGGGTGATTTTCTCTCATAATGGTATTTAGATTTTGATTTATGCGCCATTCATAGCTCGTGCCCTCCTTCTAGCGCCAAATATGTTGAGGGCCCTGAAATCGGGTCAACAACAAGGGGGATACCCACCCGGTCGGGAACCTGGTTGGCGGCTCCTTGCCCGTTTGGTGTAGCGGGTCCGACTGGGGATGATGGGACCAGCTTCCCAATCTAAAAGATGTGTGTGTGTGTGTAGATTATGAAGACACTAATCTAAAGGTAATTTTAAACTAATTTAATTCTAGATTCTAAACTGACTCTATGCTACTGTAATCTAAACAAAAGCAGCACATCTAATCTATACTAACCCGGGTAATAATTCTTTCATTATGCGATCTAAAAAGATTTCATACAACAACTGGTAATAAAGATCATTCAGCTATCATAAGAATATAAATCAATTTAAGATGAACCATTCTACATAAGAAGTTAGGCAAAACAGTTGTGAACAACATATCGCATAATCAGTTATTCATATGTTAAGCATAAACAAATGATTCCACCGTACAAAAGCGCCAAATGGTAATCCAGACATTCATACATTAACATATAAACAAATCAGCTGTATATCACTCTAAGAATATGAGCAGAAATTAATCAAGAGATAAAAGTACCATTTATGGCTGATTTTACTCACAAACTTCAAGCAATAACGATTTATCTCTACTTACTTCTAACATCTACTAAGAGTACAAAAGTGCAACATCAGTAGCAGACATTAAAATTCAAACATAAATAAATCTCGATCCATCCATTCATCAAAAACCCCCTCCGAGGGTGCAAAAGTGCATGTTCTGAGGACAAGTTTTTTGACAGATTTCCGGACCCCTCTCCAAATGCCATGAGAAGGGTTAAATACTACTAACTAATTAATCTTAATTACACAAATTTAGGGAACAGCTTCAAATGACCGCCCTTTTGCTAAAAGCAAATTTATTTCTAAAAATCAAATCTAATTTCTAACCATTTCTGTATCTGCTCCTTAGTGCTGTAAGCAATGCGCTGTTCGCTGTGAAAGAGTCGGCTGGTTGTCCTTTCCTTTTGTTCGAGCTTGAAAATTAGAAATGACAAGAGCTGGCACCTCTTTCTGACAGACTAGAAGATATTTTCGAAAACCTTTCTCTAGCTGGGTGTATTCGCTGTGCGTACACTTAGTACAACCCAGGTTCCTTTCGAACTGATTTTGCTGTTGCTATTTCGGTTTCCAGTCATGCGAATGACTCAATGAGTTAGGAGTCGCGTTGTATGGACAATCCCCTGTATCGAGAATTGCTTCCGTTCTTTGTTCCAGGCTTTTCTGGAGCGTCCTCCTTCTTTTGCGTTTCTCTTTTTGCTTTACCCAGTCTGAGCTTCAAGATCTTTTGCAAACACGTTGCTTTTGTGCGCCTTTGACTCTGAGTCTTAGATAGTCTATTTTCATCAGCGCCTGTTGGGTGATACTCTGGAATCCGTGGTCCTGCTGCATGCGGCATCCATTTGCGGAGGCATCTTCTCTCTGTTACCCCATTGGCGCTTTCCTCTTTTCCTTAGATGTTTCCTGCATATAGGTTTATATCAGTTACATGTGTTGCAGTTTACGCAAAGAAGAAGAGAAATGACGAAAATATTGACATGAAAGCATTAAGTTCTAATGAATGCGTAATTCTGACACTCATCATGATTTGACTCTTCGAAAAACGCGATACAATCATTCTTGGATACTCAAGCATGCGATCATTAATTTCCCTTAAGGTGCGCGCTCAATTTTGGGTTTACCGTTTATGTCGGAGAATTCTTGCGATGAGTCCTTTCTGCAATT
Source organism: Pinus tabuliformis (assembly GCA_031772625.1). NCBI lineage: Eukaryota > Viridiplantae > Streptophyta > Pinopsida > Pinales > Pinaceae > Pinus > Pinus tabuliformis. The sequence goes on along the minus strand of CM062818.1, from coordinate 1,518,373,805 downwards.
GAAATCACAGTATCGAGGACTACGACGTCATTAAGTGTTATCGCAAATTGCCAATATCGCAGATCACAGTTTTGTATGATCGCAGATCGCAAATCGCAAGATCGCAAGATCGCAAGATTTTCGCTTTATCACTCTGTGCTGCTTATGCGACATTGCGACGTCGCATATCGGCCGTCGGCGATTCCTTAGGTTTTCCCTTTTTGAGCGCTTTTAATGCACGCGATGCGATGGGTTCTCGCGTTGCTCTTTTTCAGTGTATCTATGCGCTTTGGGAAAACGCTTCTCTCTACCTTTGCGACGCGATATAGCTCTTAGGGAGTTAATACAAAAGATTTTTTAAACAAAAATATTTTTTGGATTTTTGGTTAAGGGTCCCCCTTTGCTTGGTGTTATTACTAATATCAAACAAAGAGGGGGGTTTTTGGTGACCACAACATGTTCTTAGCCAACTGTAAAACTCTTTTAATCTCCTGATTGACCCTGGGCTGATAGCTATTGGTTATCATGTTTATAACTGGATGGAAAAATGAATCAATGAAGTCTTTATAGGAAAAAATAGTGGAGTATTTTTTGATCAATGGTGTCCAATATATGACAGATCTTGGATTGTCTTTGGTGTCTAACTTCTGAATGTTGACTGGAAATTTGTGTGACTGAAAGTAAAAGAACATATAAAATAACACTGATGAATATTTGAAGACTCTCTCATTTGGTAGTCTGATGAACTGTTCATGGATTCTATCTGCTATGAACTGAGCATAGTTGTAAATTGTAGCAAGAGGCTTTCCTGGGAAAAAGATAGAAAGGAAAGCAAGGACAACCTCATCCACATGTTCATCTGTGGTGTACCCTAGAATGCAAGAGAGCATGGTTATAATTTTTCTACCTCTCTCAGAAAAAATGGTGGTAGCATATGGAGGACTATTTATTGGAGTATGAGACTTTTCAATGATAAAAGTCTGAAAGATCTGAGCTTTCTTGGGAAGGTCTAGCTTGATGTAGAGTTCAAGTAAACCTTCAGTGGAAAGTGGGGTCTCATTTGGGCCTGGCTAGATCTGCAGTATTTGTTTTATTGATTCTGTTGTGACAGTGAATAGAACCTATTGGTTAGGGATGACTATGGCTCTTTGACTGGGAATATAACAAGCTTGGAAGAAGTGGATGATTTCTGGGAATTGGTGTACTTCTGGGAACAAGTACTTGGGAAAATTGGACTCTCATAGGTGAATTCATCATTCTGGTTCAAAAACTTGTCTTTACTCCAGAAGTGGAGTTTTAGTAGGTAGGTAGGGGAAGTAATGTCCTTGATTTGAAATTCTTTGTTGGCTAATCTAAGGTAGTCAATATCCAGGTGAGGGGTTTGCAGGGATATTACATCTAGAGAATTTTGGGAAGACATAATTTTGTATATTGAACTAAATTAGTCTTTCTGTGGCTTTGGGAGTGAGGTCAGAAACTATGGAATAGTGGGGAGGGTAATAAGAATATATGAAAAAGGGGTTTGGGTGCACCGTAGGTTTCTTTTCAATTTACGAAGGTTTTTTAATTAATTTAATCAATTAACCTTTGATAATTATTATTTATAATTCAAATTTACAAGGCCGTTCTGGTTCTTTCAAGAATACCTGGAATTTGATGGTTTTTGGTGTGCAAACGAGGTTCTGTGGTAGCTGTAGAGGGTACTGAAGCTTGAACTGGTTATTTTCTGCTTCAATTTATTGTTCACATCGTCTTCAGGTGGCAAAAGGTGGCTAAATTGGTTGCTCAGAGGTTCAGGGTGTCAAGATAGGTTTAGCAGAGGTTTACACTAAAAACGAGTGAAAAGAACAAATTGGGGCTTTTTTGAGCTTTTAACCAATAACGGTTATATTTTGGCGCGAGATTTCTTGAATGAACAGTAGGAAATTTTTGGTTTAGGTGGGGAGGTGGTTTTCGGTGATTTCGCACCGCTTTTGGGAGGAGGGCAATATTTTTCACAAGCACACGATATAACCTGGTGGCACCACGTAGCCAAACAGCACTCGGCCAAAACCACGAATCTCACGTGCGCTCGGGCCGTTAACTATCGAATGATGAATCCATGCGATATGGTTGTGCGTCGTTGGATCTGGGGGTAGGAGATTGGAGGGATATCGCATAGTGAAGTTGCACGGACGTAATTGGAAAAGTGGTTGGCGGGGCCTGGGGTTTAATTGCAATTATTTGTAATTAATTAACGAAATAATGTCGGGATTTTTAATATAAGCAAATGGTTAATAAAAGTGGGGCCATGGGTTATATGGCGGGGGTTTTTAACTATACACCAAGGCTTGGTGGGTTAAAAGGGTGTCGGGAAATTATAACTTGGGGGGTTTTATAAAGCGGGATATTAGGAGAAAACTTAAGATAAAGGATTTTTGTGGGTTTTTAAGGGGAAAAGAGAAATTAATAGGGGGAGGAAGTATTATTTGTGATGGGAATGTGTTTCACACTAGGGAAAGGGGTTTTGGGAAGGGGGAATGATTTTTTGAAGGGTAATGTGTGAAACATAGGGATCAAAGGTGAAAATGGAGAAAGGGTTTTTACAAGTAATGAAGGGATAATGAGAGGAAATTAGCAAATAAGTATGTGGTGGTGAAATGAAATGAGGGGAAATTAGTCAATAAGCTTTTAGTGAATGTCCTTTCTCTTTCACAATTCCTCTTGCACATGAAACATAGGATTAAGCATAATGAATGTGCTTTTGACTTAGCAACCTTGTGCATTTGCAACATTTCTTCTACCTACCCTTTATTTACCCTAGCCTTTTCTCTTCGTTCATTGGGTGCATTTGAGCTTGTTGACTCTTTATTTCTTTTTCTTTTGATAATAAAACTATCTAATTCTAAGCTTATATCCTCCAATGGCTCATATTAAACTGATGAGCTCATTATTATTCTCTACCTAACTACTGATCTGCCAAGATTAAACAGTTTGGCTAGATCTTTATTCTCTATCTATCAACATGAAATTTAAAGCATGAATAAGTCAAGATTAAACTATTTGACCATCATGGATTGTGGCATTTTTGACAAGCTACACACAATCTTATTTTGCAAAGTAAAGTAAAAAGTAGTGGCATTTGAATTTGCACACTTTCATGATCTATTTTTATCTCTTTTTGGGGTTCATATTTTTCACTTTTTTTAATCTTTTTCTTTCTTTTTGTCTTTTGATTATTCTTTTAGGACATACCCTCTTTACATTTTTTATTTTTTAATATGGAAAACATTTTGTAGAAAGAAAAAATATGTACAATATTACAAGACTAACCATAGCCAATTTGAAATTATGAATCCTATTATTATAGGACCCTAACAACGGGTTCAACTTTGACAATACACTTGATTTATAGTATGGTGGTCAAGATTTTACATACATGCGTGATCGCCTGATGAGGATGAATCAAAACAAGCGTAGATATATTTTAAACTGAGATTTGTTTATTTTAAAACATGAATTGCTTTTAGTTAAAAAAATTATATTTTGATTTGACATACAAGATAATAGTAAAGATTTTGCAAACATGAATGATTAAGTCTAATTAAGGTGAATTAAAACAATAATAAATATATAAATTATCTCCAAATACATTTATTTATCTATTTATTTTAAGAGATATAGTTTTTTTGTAAGTATAGATTCTATATAATGTATTAATTATTTAATTTTAATTTGATTGAGTTTATACTATTTTTGTTAATTAAAATTTTAAATATGGTTAAATAATATATAAATACTTACAATGGTATTATGAGAAAGGGACAACTATTTATTCGTTAATATGAAGTGGAGTCTTGCTGGAATAAATATTCATCCTTTTTTTTTTAAGATTTCACTTCAGCTTAATCATATTATGAGAAATTTTCTTAAGATGAAAATATTGTTTAATTTTCAGAGCTTTTGGTCTGAATTTGGCTGAATTAGAATTTTTTTCGACTTTAAAAATCAATATTATGAACGAGTATTAGAGAATTCTTATTATATAAAGTTCACAAAAATATTTAAGATTTTTAAACAAATTTAAATTCTTCAAAATTTAGAATAATTAAATTATGACTCAAACTAATCACATTATATATATTTCACATTTATTTTCACATGCCTCTCTTTTTTGTGGTGTGGATAATGTAATCAACATAATATTAGAGTAGTAGGTAAGTTTTTTATAATCATTTTATGATAAAGAAACAAAGTATCATTGAAAATGTTAATTGAGAATTAATATTTTTTGAGAAGCTTTCTTAAATCTTCTCACAAGGGAAAAATGAGGCAATCCGTATGGGTTCTCTCTTAGGCTCTCCGATAATTCCAGTGAAGGATTTCGACATATCAGATTGGATTTCCACCATGTATTGGTAAAAGCATCGTTAAGTTTTAGGTGAATATAAGATTTGTGTTGTAAGAAGTTTGGGGTTTTGTTTCACGTTTCTTCAATGTAGTAGAGGAAATTTGCACTGCTATGAAACTATTTATTATTATTTTTAAATATAAAATATAATTTAACTAATTTTTAATAAGATAAACTTAGATAAAATATTTTTTTAACTTAATTAAAAATTTGTAAAATTTTTATTATTTTTTATGATTAATTGATATATGTTTTTAAATAAAATGATTTTTTATTTTCACTAACAATTTTTATAAATGTATTATTTTTATTTAATTGCGGCATTGTGTGGCACACAAAAGACAGATAATTGGGCGTGACACACCTGGGGTAAGATTTGTCAATACTTTGCGCTGATGAATAAGCGTACATAGATTGTAAGCAATAAATTTTCCTTGTGACATTTGCATAGGAGAATTTAAATGATTTTCCCAAATTTTTTATTTTTTTAGTGTAACTTTACACCTTTAGAAATAATTACTAATTATTAATAATTAAATTAAAATTATAAAAACTTTATTTCAAAATAAACAAAAAAATATTACATAATAATAATAATATTTATAATTTAATAAATTTTCATTTCTTATTTTTAAGACACCTTCCTATTTATTAAAAATATTAGTGGTTTAACTTTTGAACGTGGGATGTCAAGCTTTTGCTGCTTTTAAAAAGATCATGAGTTTTGTCATTGTTACATTGAAATCTTCCTGCAATTTCCATTAGTTTTATTTAAAACCTACATCAAGTAACTTTAATTTATTATGTCATTGTCAAGTTACCGGGGACATATAGCAATGGTATTAGAGCAATAGTATTAGTTTTAGTTTTTAGGTGTGAAAAAAATTTCGTTTTTTTTTACAATATTAAATATATATTAATTTTAAATGATAATTTCTGCGGCCAACACTAAAACTATATAACCCTGAAAGAATACATCAAGCTTCCATCCCTTCAGTCTTGGCATTTCTTTTTGTGAGTACGACATACACTTACTTGTTCTTGTCAGACCAGGCTTCACCAACTCATTTGAGATATAATATCACATGCCACAAATAAAATTCATACAAGAGGTGGTTATTTTAGGTAACACTAGCCATCCATTCATTAATCGTGTAGGTTTCAAGGTGGGCACTTTTCCATCAATGACCCAATCAGCAAATGAAATGAAATGAAATTGTTTTTGATGACGTCTATTAGACCTCGTGATCTAAAGGACTACCCACTAGTGCTTAATCTATATTCAGATTTTTTTTCTAGGTTGATTTTGTTGTTATGGATCTTGAGTAAGAAATTCGTTGTTTTGTGAAGCCTTGTTTCCTCAAAAAGTTCATTAAGACTGTTCACCTTTAAGTTGTTATCAAACTAACAATAGATAACTTCATACGTTGCACATTTTTTGATAAAATGTCATTTTGTTTCTACCACCCCTATGTTGCAAAAAATGCAAGTTTGTTCTTCCCAATCTTCTTTAGGAACCGCCCATCTACCAGTTTCACATCTTAGATGATGGGAACTAGTCCTCAACTGAGCAATTAAAATTTTAGTTGTTCCCTTGATTGAGGAACTCAAGTACTCTTTATCATCATGTTTCCATGTTGGATTAAATTCTTTAACATAATATGATTTCTTTTTTCCTACCTACTTTATCCACATGGCAATCCTAAATTTTTCTAACACCCACTTTTTTATCTCCTCCTTAGTGTGAGGGAAATCATGCAGATTTATGTCCCATTTGCCTAACCACTTTCTGTTTTGTTTCATCCATGTCTTTTTCTGGTGGTTTAGTTCTTCTTCAACAACCAATTTAGACCACCGATGCTTATCCATATTTTCAACCTCCTTCAGATAAATTAGCAAATGAATGATCGTTGACGCCTCAATTGAAAACATACCAGCCTCAAATAAAAGGATATCATATGGGACCATTGATTTGACTTTGAGGCTACTTGTGATTAGGTGCTTTTGAATTCTTTCTATTTGTCACCATTTGTGGCTTAACATGTTGCTCCCCCATATTTCACAACCATAGAGGATAATTGGTACCACTAATATACCAAAGAGGGTTTTCTTAGTCTTCCAATCCCATAGTTATGCATGTCTACACCTGTTCTGAAGAAGGTAAGAATATTTCCACCCCCCTTGGATTCTCTTTGATATACAAGTCTCCTAGCTAAGCCTATAGTGAAAATCAGTTCCTAAATACCTGTACTCATCTACCACCTCCAAGGTGTTGCCCTCAAAGAGAAAAATAGCCTGATTTCTCTTTCTTGTCAAAGAAAAAATCATGACTTTAGTTTTGCTGTATTTACTTGCATTCCCACCTCTTGACAAAAGAGTTCCAAAGATTTCAAGTGCTCTCTCAAACCTAGTTTTGATTTAGCGATAAGAATAAGGTCGCCTACTTATAAAAGTAGTTTCACCACATATCTTTCTCATTGGATGCCTTCTCCTTCAGTATTATTTATCTACTCTTCAAGCTTATCAATATATAAACCAAACAATGTGGGGGAAAGAGGACTTCCCTGTATGACTCCTATGTCACTGCCACAACATTCAGACATGCCTTCCTTTGTTCTGATTCTAGCTCTAACCTGCTCATAAAGCTTATGAAAAATTGCCCTATATTTCTTTGGGACCTTTAGTTATTCCATTATGTGCCATAGTTTATCTCTAGGAACAGTATCGAAGGCTTTTTTGAAGTCAACAAAGCAACAAAATGCTTCCCCACCTTGGTTGTCTCAAACTTTTTCAATGAAGTGTATTAGAGTGATGCAATGATCAATGGTATAATGTTTAGGCCTGAAGCCAACCTGTCCCTTTGCTCTTTTTCCATGTTTTTCTACCCATTCACTGATTCTTCGCTCTAGCATGCTCCCAAAAAGTTTTCCAAGAAGAGGGTTGATCATAACAATATGGTAGTTAGAAAGGTTATTTATGTCTCCGGTTTTGTGAAGAGATATAAAAACATTAGTTTTACACTCAACCGGAAAGCTGTCTTGATTGACTTTGTTGAATATCCCCATGATGTGTGGGGCTAGAAGCTTCATTCCCCATTTAAAAAATTCTACATGTAAACTATCAATGTCTTTCACTTTTCCATTTGCCAGTTTCTTTACACCTTGTTCAATATCAACAAACAAAAATAGCTCTGTTGAGGAGACAATTATGGGAGGCTTACTTTTCTCATTTGTCTGCTCATATATAAGTTTTGCATAGTCTAACCATTGAGGCTCTGTGATATTGTTTTCTATTTTCTTTTTCTTTTGTTGTACTTCCTTTTAGAAACCTTTGGGATTTTGTTTTCCCAAAGAAATTAATTCCTTCCCTTTTGAAATCACATAACTTTCTTTCTTTGATTTTATCAATTGTTTATATAAAATCTTGTTTTCTTTGCTTGACTCTTCTTTGAGAAATATTTTCGCATCCTTGCATTCCTTATTATACCAAGGATTAACTGGTAAGGTGTTTGAGATCCTCTTCAAGAGGCCTAGATCTCTTACATGCCTTTAAAGCTTTGTGTATTAAGGGAATCAACATACTACTGCAAATATATATTTTATCTCTTATGTTATCCTTGCAACGCCTATTGTTGTTTTTGGCCAGCTGAGGTGTTCTTTAAGAGCAACCCTAAAGAGCTCTTGATTTTCTTGGTTTAAAATAATTCTCCCATGCTCATAAACTTTCTTGTGTGAATGATGGGAATGTTCTCCCTTTCGATCTTCTATGTTTATACCAAGCTTAATAAGAAGAGGCAAATGGCCAAAGTCTAGCTCTATAGGGCAACACTCAATATTAAATATTAATGTTCAACAACTTGTAAATAGACCTTTGAGAGCATATAACATACTCTAGTATGTTTTGCCCATTGTATCTTTTAAAAGTAATACTATTGGACTTCGGCCAATTTTTCATACCATTACATATAACCATGTCATTTAAGCTACAAAGGCCTAATAGTTGTGCTTTAAAGTGTGAAACCTTCCCTTTCCCATCTTATAATGTCTTGCTCCAAAAATATTCTTCTTTCCGTCTAAGCCATACTAAATTGTTATTCTCTCTTTGAGCCATACTGAATTGTTATCCTCTCTCTTTTGGAGCGAGCACATGCCTCCACTTTCTTTTGGGGTATATAGTTCACTTTCCTTTGGACTATATACTCTTGTACTTGATAACTATGCTTTTAATATTACAAAAATAAGCCTCTGGTCAAATCCGTGTCTTAACACCCAATTGGTCCATGATCTCTATTTAAAGAGCATGGATGGTCATTTGTAGGGTAATCCGTCTATGAGAGAAGCATATGTAAATTTTCATTCTTTTATTAATAAATTGCCTGAAGTGGTCGCGCTGGCTCAGGCCGTGGACTGTTTCCCTCTTTGAGGGTTTTAACCACGTCAAAATACTGGTGTATTGATCTGTGATCTGTTTGTGAACGGTGTCCTTTGGTGTTCTGTCTGAGGAACTTACCCTATAAATTCCTACATGGTATCAGAGCTATTTGAGTGCCGCGTCTGTTGGTGATCCAAATTTGAAGCCGATAGAACTGCATCCGACTACCGTTTCCTAGATCTACTGTTTCTGACTACTTTTGGGCCGAGAGGACTGCTCTATTGTGTTGGGAGCATCTGTTCCAGTGAGGAACCCCTTTCGTTTCATGCGAAAAGGTTTCTGGTAGCCCTAGCTGCGTCATTTTTAAGATCTGGAGGTATACAGTGTTTATTTGCAGTTTGTAGTTATTTTCTCTCTGTTTATTTCGGTTTTCAGTTTATTTAGCTTTTTTTATTACCGGATCTATACCTTTCATTTCTGCGTATGCTCTTTGCCCTGTGACTCTGTGCGATCTGGGCAAATCAGAAACAGAAAGGAAGGATTTTTCTCATGCATATGCTCTTTTCCGTTGCGCCTTAGTGTGATCTCGGAAAATCAGAAACATTGAGGAAAATATTTAGTTTCCGGCTAAAGCTAACTTTGAGCCGCAAGGTTCGTTTTTGAAAATATCTAGTTTCCGGCTAAAGCTAACTTCGAGCCGCAAGGTTCGTTTTTTTTGTATGTCCGTGTTGGGTTTTGTGTTTTTTGTTTTGTAGGGAAAAAGAGCTTTCTCAAAGCAAGCACGCAACCCAAAGCATCAACCCCCCTCTCTCTCTCTCTCTCTCAAACTTTTTGTATAGCTCACTTGGTGCAAAGCTAATTTATGAGAGTAGAGGTCTTGGGTTCAAGTCTCCATTTTTTTGGGGCAGATTTTTCATTTCCGCACATTCCCGCACTTCGTCGGCGACTTCATCAAATTTTCTTCAAAAAGCCATAACTTCTTCATCCGGAAGCCGTTTTCAGAACCGTTTTTTTTGAAACAGCCTAATTTTTCGAGATCTTTCCATTGAAACACTTAGTTTTAGCATCTATAGCTTCAGGATTTTTAAAATGAAAATTTCATGCCAAGTTATTCTTGACAGCACCAACTACTTCCAATGGTGGTCCTACATTGTGGATTTACTTAGAAGTAAAGGTCTTTACAGAATAGCCACAGGCCAAGAGACCAAACCAAAAGATGAAGACAAGGCAGCTAAATGGGAAAATAGGCAAGACCAAGCACGTGGGTTGATAGGGATGTCTATTTCTCCAGATCTTAGATTCCATATTGCAGAACTTGATACTCCTGATGAAGCAATGAAATAGATTACTAAAGTCTTTGGAATTAAAAATGAACTTAAAGCCCATTAACTTGAAAATGAATTGCTTACATTGGACCCCAATAATTTTTCTTGCATTGAAGATTTTTTGTCCAAGTTCAAGACCCTTAGACTTCTCTTGGAAGGTGTTAAGGTTAAGAAAGAAGATAGTAGCCTTATCTACTCCATTCTTACTAAGTTGGGACCAGCCTATTCTGTGTTTGTTTCCACCTTCCATTCTACAAGAAAAGCCTTCATTTCTCAAAGACAAACCTACAAGTCCCCTTCCTTTGATTCCTTTTGTGATTCTTTAATAAGAGAACAAGAAAAACTCTTACACCTTGGTCTTCTTCATCTTGGAAACTCTTCTAAGAAAGCGTTAGCCACCCAGCAGCAACCAAATCCAAAGAATCCTAAGAAGTTGTATCCTAAAAAGAATGGTCCTAAACCAAACAAGGGTCTTAAGCAATTTCAGCCTCAAAATGAAAGATCATTTCAACAAAATGATAAGACAAATAAAAACAAAGGGAAGAAGACTGATAGAAATTGCAACTTTTGTAATCGAGATAGCCACTTAGAATCCAAATGCTTTAAGAAGATGGAAGCCTTGGAAGCAACAATGAAGAAGCATAACATCCATTTGGAGCAATCTTCAACTTCAACTTCATCTTCAAGAATGGCACTTTCTGCATGTGGTTGTCAAGCATCTCGGTCTGGCTATGCACTAAATGTATCTTCTTCTTCTCATTCTCATGAGTGGCTCATTGATTCTGGAGCTTATTATCACACAGCCAAAAACAAAGCCATGTTTTCTTCTTTAAATGATTGTAACACCAAAAATATATATGTTGGTGATGATAGATCTCTTAGTGTTGTAGGGACTGGAACTGTTCATCTAGACAATGGTCAGTTTAATGATGTATTATGTGTTCCAACCTTATCCTGCAACCTTCTATCTGGATATCAGATAACCCATTCAGGTGAAGGTAAAATCGTTGAATTTTCACCTCACGATGTTGTAATTAAGGACCTAAGAGATCCTAGACATATTTTAGCTACTGGCATTGCTGATGATTCTACAAGGTTGTATAAGTTTCACAACTTTGGGTCATCAAATCTTCCCTCAGTATTTTTTGCTCATAATGATGAAGTGAGAAAACTTTGGCATGAGCGATTTGGTCACTTAAACTATCGCTCTCTTCAGAATCTATGTAAATAAAATATGGTGACAGGTCTTCCAATGGTATCTTGCAGAGATGGTGTTTGTTCCGGATGTGTACTCAGAAAACATCATCGGGACAATTTTGAAAAACGTGCCTCTTGGCACGCCTCAGCCCCTTTACAGCTCGTGCATAGTGATTTATGTGGTCCACTTCTAGTTGCTTCATTCTCTGGCTACAAGTATTTCTTAACTTCAATTGATGATTTCTCCAGACGCACTTGGGTATACTTCTTAAAACTCAAGAGTGAAGTATTTAACATGTTCTTGGCCTTTAAGGCCTTTGTTGAAAAACAATCTGGACATCAAATTCTTAAGCTAAGATCTAATAATGGTGGAGAATATGTTAAAAAAACATTCATCAACTTTTGCACTGAGAATGGAATTCAAATGCAACATACTGTTCCATATACTCCACAACAAAATGGTGTAGCTGAAAGGAAGAATCGCACCTTAAAGGAAATGGCTAATTGTATGGTTCAATCTAAAGGACCTAGTCTTAATTATTGGGCAGAAGCAATCAACTGTGCAAATTACATAATAAATCGCACTCCTACTAAGGTTTTAAAGAATATCACTCCAGAAGAAGCATGGAGCTCAATCAAACCAGATGTAAGTCACTTTCGTGTTTTTGGAAGTGAAGCATGGGCCCATATTCCAGATGAGAAACATAAAGCTTTAGAACCTAACAGTGAAAAATGTATTTTTGTTGGATATTCTGAAGATGTCAAAGGATATAGACTTATTCCACTTAAGTCCATAATTTTATCATTAGAAGAGATGTAAAGTTTGTTGAAAATATATCGGCCTGCGAGCCTAGTTCGGCGGATGTGCCACCTCTCCCTATCTCTTCTACTTTTGAAAATATTTCTTCTTCAGATGATGAAAGCAAGGATGAAAATCCTCCCCCACCTTCTCAGGATCCTCCTTCAGCTCCTCAGCTTCCAAAATGGGTCCGTGCTACTCAGGATGCAGCAGGTGATCTTGCCGGTGATCCTACAGATCAGCGACGTACACGTTCTCAGTTCGAGAGATCCTCTTCTTTACTGGCTCAAGCTTCAGTGAATTATGATCCTGACACCTTTGCAGAAGCTTCAGGCCATCCAGATTGGGAAGCAGCTATGAATGAAGAATATCATTCATTATTGGCAAATGATACATGGGATCTTGTTCCTCTACCAAAGGGATGAAAACTTGTTAGATGCAAATGGGTTTACAGAACCAAATATGGACCAGATGGGAAAGTTGATAAACATAAAGCTCATCTTGTTGCTAAGGGTTTTTCACAAGTTGAAGGCATTGACTACACTGAAACCTTCTCCCCTGTTGCCAAAATGAACTCTATCCGCCTTGTTCTTTCCCTTGCTACTTCTTTCAAATGGGAAGTCCATCAGATGGATGTTAAATCCGCCTTCTTGCATGGGGACTTGCATGAAGAAATCTATATGGAACAACCTATTAGCTTTATACAAACAGACTCCAGCCTTGTATGTCGGCTTAAGAAATCCCTTTATGGTCTCAAGCAAGCTCCTCGAGCTTGGTATGCCAAAATGGATAACTTTCTTTTAGAATCTGGCTTCTCTAGGTGTCATTCTGACAATACTATCTACAACAAGAAAGTGGGCAAGTCTCTTATCATTCTTGTTCTTTATGTTGATGATCTTATCATGACTGGTAGTGATCCCAACCTTATAAACCATGTGAAGCCTAGCCTTAAAAGGAAGTTTGAAATGACAGACTTAGGACACTTACATTATTTTCTTGGTCTTCAAGTCTTGCAATCCAAGGAAGGTATTTCCCTTTCTCAGTCCAAGTATGCCTATGATATTCTACGCCATTTTCACATGGAAGACTGTAAGCCAACCCCTTCTCCCTTTCAGTCTGGAGTCAAACTTTCAGTCACTTGTACTTCTCCTGAAGTTGATGCTACCATATACCGTAAACTTGTAGGAAACATTTTGTATCTAACCCATACTTGTCCTAACCTTTCCTTTGTTGTTGGCCTTGTTGCTTGGTTTATGCAAAACCCACATGAAAGTCATTGGAAAGCAGCTAAAAGAATACTTCGTTATGTTCGAGGTACAATTCAGTTTGGGATTCATTACAGTGCCGAAGCAGCTCCTCTATTGGTTGGTTTCACTGATTCTAATTGGGCTGGTGACCCTGATGATCGGAAGTCTACTGCAGGTTATGTGTTCACTCTTGGTTCAGGACCTATTACATGGGCTTGCATGAAACAAGGTGTCATTTCTCTTTCTTCAGCAGAAGCAGAGTATCGTGGTGCTGTAGAAGCTAGTAAGGAAGCCTTGTGGCTTCGTCAGATCCTGTCAGAGTTTGGCTTTCAGTAGCAGCATCCGACTACACTTTGGTGTGATAATCAAAGCGCCATTCAACTATGCGAAGATCCAGTCCAACATCAGCGCAGCAAACACATTGAACTGCACATGCACTTCATCAGAAAGCTCACTCATGACCATGTTCTTGGAGTGCAATATTTTTCAACAGATGATGAAGTTGCAGACATCTTTACAAAGGCTCTCACAGAGGCGAAGTTCACTAAACTTCAATTTATGGTTGGAGTTCAGGAAGTTGTCACTAAGGGGGGATAGGCTCTAGTGCCTCCTTCCTTCTCCTATTGTGTCATATTTGTAAATCCTTCAATCCTATCCCAAGTTGTTCTTAAGGGGGGATGTTAGGATATTCCAACACATAGGAAATAGTTAAGTACAACTTGGTCTAGTATAGAGTTAGGTAAAGTGTGTTTCTTTACTATGTACATTTTGTAACTTACAATCCGACGGTCACGATATGTAGTGATCTGATGGTTCATTCTCTCCTCGGTATTACCGACACTTGATCCGTGGCTTAACACCCGATTGGTCCATGATCTCTATTTAAAGAGCATGGAGGGTCATTTGTAGGGTAATCCGTCTATGAGAGAATCATATGTAAATTTTCATTCTTTTATTAATAAATTGCCTGAAGTGGCCGCGTTGGCTCAGGCCGTGGACTGTTTCCCTCTTTGAGGGTTTTAACCACGTCAAAATACTGGTGTATTGATCTGTGATCTGTTTGTGAGCGGTGTCCTTTGGTGTTCTGTCTGAGGAACTTACCCTGTAAATTCCTACAAATCGCATAGCAATTAATTTGGTTGGTGACTTTCCAACTACCCAATGCCCAGTTATTTTAAGCCGTTACCGTGATTCGCTTGCAATTTTTAAGTGCCAAATTCCAATCAACTGTAAGTTATTGCTGAATGTGAATTCCCTTGAGAAGTAGGGGCATAGGCAAAATTCTGTAAACTCTGTAACTTCGAATGCTACAGAACCTAGAACTCAGCCAACCAAGTAACCAAATAACCAATGAGTGATAGCCATACTTTGTTCTCTGCATTTTGATTATTTTGTTTCCAAAACAGTAATTGACACAATGGTTCTCCATACTTTTCTCAGTGTGTAAAACGAAAATGGTTATAATTGCAAATTAATTAAAGCATAAGAGATTAAATACTTAAAGAGGATTGAATAATTATAAAATACAAAATTTTATATGTTTTATAATTGCAAATTAATTAAAGCAGAAGAGATTAAATACTTAAAGAGGATTGAATAATTATAGAACACAAAATTTTGGTATGTTGGTATGTTAAAAAAATCTAAGTAGCCTGAAATCACACCCATGTCCCCACCCCATATTTTAGGCTTTATTACTCCTAGAAAATCACCATTTATATATCGGTCCCCTGATGGATCATGTTACCTATTTCTATGGAAACATGCCTGGGAACACTCTTTCATGCCATTTTCTTCAATTTTGGTCTATTGTTCTTGCCTGCATTTCGAGGGGCCTTTGAGCCATCTTCTCATGACTTGGAGCTTATGATAAAGCATTCACATGCACCTACCCCTAACTCTATCACAACACCTTTTTTCCCTTCCATGGAATTGGTAAAGAAGCAAAGAAAGATGGGCAGTTTGGAGATCGATCCATCCCATGGCTTCCCTTCCATGGTGTTTTGAATACTTCAAACAAAACAACCCATGGAAATTGGTTGTTGTGCTACTCAGATACTTTGCTAGAAGCTTCTTTGACAATGAGCTTTATGTGGAAAATCCTGGTGCTTGTAGTGGTGGCGAGTTTCTTTTCAGCCTCAGCTAATCCGACTGATAATGACCGCAAGTCTCCTTATAGTCCATTGCAATATTTGATTCATAATCTAAAAAATGGATGTTGTTTTGATATAGGCTATAATTTGGACAAAACCAATGTTCTCTCAACATTCTGGTGAGAGACTAAACTCTCGTGACTGAGTTTGACTATTGTTTTTAACAACGCATGAGCCTTATTCCAAATTCTCAATATACCAATGATATATTTATTTCTATTTTTTATGGTAAAAATGGGTAATTGGTTAGAGTAATTTAGGGGCTTTTATAGCAATAAGACTATATCCAATAGCCACAATTAATTAGATATTATTTTATAATTTAGCAAAGCCTAAAAACCAAAAAAAATAAGAATACTTATTCTTTAATCCTTATATATCGGCCAAAAATATTTTAATAAAATTTGAAATTAAATAAAACTTATCATATATAATGGAAAAAAATGCAGTTGCAACTTTACTTAAACTTAATCCTAACTTTTAGGTTATTGAAACAATTCAAGTTCTTTCTCATAAGGGATGCCCTCACTGCATTGGAGGGAAACTTAGAAGATCCTTATAATCTATTTCAAACATGGGATCATACTATTAGTGCATGTTACTAGTTCCACGTGATGTGTGACGGGGATAACCATGTTAATAGAGCGTAATCTTATCTTCCTATATCTGTGCAGCATTCTTGGGCTGGCCTTTATTTTACACTTTTGCTAATTTCTCTATGTTTGTAGGGACCTGGTCAATACAGATCTCTCTCGTAGTCTCGTGCCTCAACTTGGAAACCTTGATCATTTACAATATCTGTAAGTTTATAAAAACTTTATTTTAAAATAAACAAAAATATCACATAATAATAATATTTATAATTTAATAAATTTTCATTTCTTATTTTTAAGACACTTTCCTATTTATTAAAAATATTAGTGGTTTAACTTTTGAATGTGGGATGCCAAGCTTTTGTTGCTTTTAAAAAGATCATGAGTTTTGTCATTGGTACATTGAAATCTTCCTGCAATTTCCATCAATTTTATTTAAAACCTACATTAAGTAACTTTAATTTATCATGTCACTGTCAAGTTACTAGGGACATATAACAATGGTATTAGAGCATTAGTATTATTTTTAGTTTTTAGGTGGGAAAAAAATTCTTTCTCTTACAATATTAAATATATATTAATTTTAAATGATAATTTCTGCAGCCAACACCAAAACTATATAACCCTGAAAGAATATGTCAAGCTTCCGTCCCTTTAGTCTTGGCATTTCTTTTTGTGAGTACAACATACATTTACTTGTTCTTATCAGACTAGGCTTCACCAACTCATTTGAGATATAATATCACATGGCACAAGTAAAATTCATACAAGAGGTGGTTATTTTAGGTAACACTAGCCATTCATTCATTCATCGTGTAGGTTTCAAGGTGGGCACTTTTCCATCAATGACCCAATCAACAAATGAAATGAAATGAAATTATTTTTAATGACATGTATTAGGCCTCGTGATCTAAAGGACTACCCACTAGCACTTAATCTATATTCAGATGCTTTTCTAGGTTGATTTTGTTGTTATGGATCTTGAGTAAGAAATTCATTGTTTTTTGAAACCTTGTTTCCTCAAAAATTTCACTAAGACTGTTCACCTTTAAGTTGTTATCAAACTAACAACAGATAACTTCACACGCTGCACATTTTTTGATAAAATATCATTCTGTTTCTACCACCCCTATGTTGCAAAAAATGCAAGTTCGTTCTTCCCAATCTACTTTAGGAACCGCCCATCTACCAGTTCCACATCTTAGATGATGGGAACTAGTCCTCAAATAAGCAATTAAAATTTTAGTTCTTCCCTTGATTGAGGAACTCAAGTACTCTTTATCATCATGTTTCCATGTTGGATTAAATTCTTTAACATAATATGCTTTCTTTTTGCCTACCTACTTTATCCACATGGCAATCCTAAATTTTTCTAACACCCATTTTTTAGCTCCTCCTTAGCGTAAGGGAAATCATGCAGATTTATGTCCCATTTTCCTAACCACTTTCTATTTTGTTTCATCCATGTCTTTTTCCAGCGGTTTAGTTCTTCTTCAACAACCAATTTAGACCACCCATGCTTATCCATATTTTCAACCTTCTTAAGATAAATTAGCAAATGAATGATCATTGACACCTCAATTGAAAACATACCAGCCTCATATAGAAGGATGTCATATGGGACCATTGATTTGACTTTGAGGCTACTTGTGATTAGGTGCTTTTGAATGCTTTCTATTTGTCACCATTGTGGCTTAACATGTTGCTCCTCCATATTTCACAACCATGGAGGATAATTGGTACCACTAATATACCAAAGAGGGTTTTCTTAGTCTTCCAATCCCATAGTTATGCCTGTCTACACCTGTTCTGAAGAAGGTAAGAATATTTCCACCCCCCTTGGATTCTCTTTGATATACAAGTCTCCCAGCTAAGCCTATTGTGAAAATTAGTTCCTAAATACTTGTACTCATCTACCACCTCCAAGGCGCTGCCCTCAAAGAGAAAAATAGCCTGATTTCTCTTTATTTTCAAAGAAAAAATCATGACTTTAGTTTTGTTGTATTTACTTGCATTCCCACCTCTTGAAAAAAGAGTTCCAAAGATTTCAAGTGCTCTCTCAAACCTAGTGTTGATTTAGCAATAAGAATAAGGTCGTCTGTGTATAAAAGTAGTTTCACCACATATCTTTCTCATTGGATGCCTTCTCCTTCAGTATTATTTATCCACTCTTCAAGCTTATCAATATATAAACCAAACAATGTTGGGGAAAGAGGACTTCCCTGTATGACTCCTATGTCACTGCCACAACATTTAGACATGCCTTCCTTTGTTCTGATTCTAGCTCTAACTTGCTCATAAAGGTTATGAAAAATTGCCCTATATTTCTTTGGGACCTTTAGTTATTCCATTGTGTGCCATAGTTTATCTCTAGGAACCATATCGAAGGCTTTTTTGAAGTCAACAAAGCAACAAAATGCTTCCCCACCTTGGTTGTCTCAAACTTTTTCAATGAAGTGTATTAGAGTGATGCAATGATCAATGGTATAATGTTTAGGCCTGAATTGCTCTTTTTCCATGCTTTTCTACCCATTCATTGATTCTTCGCTCTAGCATGCTCCCAAAAAGTTTTCAAAGAAGAGGGTTGATCATAACAATATGGTAGTTAGAAAGGTTATTTATTTCTCTGGTTTTGTGAAGAGATATAAAAACACTAGTTTTCCACTCAACCGGAAAGCTGTCTTGATTGACTTTATTGAATATCTCCTTGATGTGTGCGGCTAGAAGCTTCATTCCCCATTTAAAAAATTCTACCTGTAAACTATCAATGTCTTGCGCTTTTCCATTTGCCAATTTTTTTTACACCTTGTTCAATATCAACAAATGAAAATAGCTCTGTTGAGGAGACAATTATGGGAGGCTTAATTTTCTCAATTGTTTGCTCATATATAAGCTTTGCATAGTCTAACCATTGAGGCTATGTGATATTGTTTTCTATTTGCTTTTTCTTTTGCTTTACTTCCTTTCAGAAACCTTTGGGGTTATGTTTTCCCAAAGAAATTAATTCCTTCCTTTTTGAAATCACATAACTTTCTTTCTTTGATTTTATCAATTGTTTATATAAAATCTTGTTTTCTTTGCCTGACTCTTTTTTGAGAAATAGTTTTGCATCCTTGCATTCCTTATCATACCAAGGATTAAATGGTAAGGTGTTGGAGATCCTCTTTAAGAGGCCTAGATCTCTTACATGCCTTTAAAGCTTTGTGTATTAAGGGAATCAACATACTACTGCAAATATATCTTTTATCTCTTATGTTATCCTTGCAACGCCTATTGTTGTTTTTGGCCAGCGGAGGTGCTCTTTAAGAGAAACCCTAAAGAGCTCTTGATTTTCTTGGTTTAAGATAATTCTCCCATGCTCATAAACTTTCTTGTGTGAATGATGGGAATGTTCTCCCTTTCTATCTTCTATATTTATACCAAACTTAATAAGAAGAGGCAAATGGCCAAAGTCTAGCTCTATAGGGCAACACTCAATATTAAATATTAATGTTCAACAACTTGGAAATAGACCTTTGAAAGCATATAACATACTCTAGTATGTTTTGCCCATTGTATTTTTTAAAAGTAATACTATTGGACTTCGGCCAATTTTTCATACCATTACATATAACCATGTCAGTTAAGTTACAAAGACTTGATAGTTGTGCTTTAAAATGTGAAACCTTCCCTTGCCCATCTTATGATGTCTTGCTCCAAAGATATTCTTCTTTCCCTCTAAGCCATACTAAATTGTTATTCTCTCTTTGAGCCACACTGAATTGTTATCCTCTCTCTTTTGGAGCGAGCACATGCTTCCACTTTCTTTTGGGGGTATATAGTTCACTTTCCTTTGGACTATATACTCTTGTACTTGATAACTATGCTTTTAATATTACAAAAATAAGCCTCTGGTCGGATCATGTGGCGGGCAAGAGATCAGACGACTAAATCAATATGGTTTTGATGCCCTAGGCTTGTAATTTTACCTTTTACACCTGGGCAAATATTAATTTAGGGTTACCAGTTTTATTAAAAAAAAAATTAAAGATGGAGATATGAAATCTCCGAATTCAATTTCTCAAAAACTACACCACAGAAATCTGCAAACTTTAAACACAAAAGTTATATAGAAATATGAAATTAGGTAAATAATTGGATTGAAGTTAATATTATTTATCGCTGAGCACGGAAATATTTTGTGATTAATAAAATAACTATTTATTGCTAAGCATAGAAATATTTTGTTGTGCTCAGAGTTTGCGTACAGAGGCATATTCTACCGCTCACTATGTGGGTCATTTTAAGTGGCTAATTTAAAAAATATTTACTTGATATACATAAATAAAAAATTAGAAATCGAGATTTTATATACTCCTTAGCGCTAGCTGGATTTTCACGTGAGTTATGGAAGTTCAAATACTTCTGTACGACTGGCGTTTTGTAGTGAATCTTAGTTCTGCCTTAGACGATGAATATATTTCGAAAGTTCGAAATCGTACGGTCTGATAGCAAATTTGAAAACATATTATAAAAACGTGTAATTTTTAAATAATAAGCCCATGATTTCGTCCTTAATTTCTAAAGAATGAGCTTCTAATCTCTTGTTTTCACCAACCGGAGGATACTAAAATTTAATACTATATCTAGATATACTCGTAAGAATAAGAAATTAACAATATTTATAAAAAATTGAGATAACCTCTAACCTTATATTAATCTATTATTATTAATAATATCTTTTATATACACTAAAATACTTCAATCAAAATTCGGCACAATTTAATCAATTCCCCGAACATAAATGTCCATACCTTACAAATCTTGATCGTTCTTTTAATTGCAATGAATATGAAACTAGAATGAAAATTCAGCTTAAATATACCCTCGCAGCCCCCTCTTTTGTGTTTTTAAGTTTTCCTCAGGCAATCCTATATGCGGCTGCGTTCGACAAAGTTCAGTCAATTCCATGAACAGAAATGTTCATACTTATAAATCTTGATCGTTTTTTAATTGCAATGAATATGAAACTAAAATGAAAATTCAGCTTAAATATACCCCCTAACAGCACCCTTTTTTTGTGTTTAAATAAAATTTGCTCACGCAATAGTTTTATTAATGTAGTAGGTTGTATAAGGCAATTTTTACATTTGGTACTTCAATTCAAGGATAAGCATACACTGAACCAGTGCATTAACAGAATTATAGGTCCAAAAATATTGATAACTCAACAAGACTCGGGGAGCAAATTGATAAATAAAGACATTAAAGGAGCCATCGAGGCAATCAGAATGGTCATGGCGTCGTCATCTTGGCCTACCCAAGACCTTAGATCGCAGAAGGATTCATCGACTTTTCGACCTAATGAAGGAAGCAGATTTCTCTTTGGTTGCTCAAGTAGATCGAGAGACATAGGAAGAGCGTGTTTCGGTTACTTGAGGTGCACCCGACCGTCCAATCGTTGTATGAGTGCACCTTATGGTAGATCCAACAATTTCCTAGGACAGGACCAAACTCAGCTTATTGCATGCGTGGTGTGGGGATCGACTGCCACTAAAAATAATTGCTCTGAAAATGGCACTGGGCATTAAATGAGTGGCTATATATGACTACCCTCGGATTTTGGCAAATAAGTAGCTTGACCATGATAATGGGCGGCTATATATGTTTACCTTTGGATTTTGGTATAAGTAGTTTGACAATGAACATTAAACAAGTGGTGATTTTGGCAGCATTAAATGAGCCGCGGTTATATGTGCTCACTAGGGGTTAAATTTGATGCCTATATACTTGTATTTAGCATTTTACATTTAAAATACTCTATTTCAAAATCTCCACGTCATTTGTAACTTGTCAATAATTTTTAAAAACGTCAATATGACGGGCATACTAAAAAATGAAAAGTTATTGTTTAATATCTAATGTGAGCATCGTGGTTAAAATTTAAACGTGAACGGTGAGAGTAAATCATCGTGAATCGTGATTCATTAGTATCTTTTTTAATGACCCTTAGATCCGTATCGCATTGTTCCAACTTACTAGACGAAGTCATAAATGTCAACTTTAATTTTTCGAGTGATAAATGGCATAGCAATTAATCTGGTTGGTGACTTTCCTACTACCCAATGCCCAGTTATGTTAAACCGTTACGGTGATTCGCTTGCAACTTTCAAATGCCAAATTCCAATCAACTGTAAGTAATCGCTGAATGTGAATTCCCTTGAGAAGCAGGGGCATAGGCAAAATTCTACAAAGTCTGGAACTTCGAATGCTACAAAACCTAGAACTCAGCCAACCAACTAACCAAATAACGAGTAAGTAATAGCCATACTTTGTTCTCTGCATTTTGATTATTTTGTTTCCAAAACAGTAATTGACACAATGGTTCTCCATACTTTGCTCAGTGTGTAAAACGAAAATAGTTACAATTACAAATTAATTAAAGCAGAAGAGATTAAATACTTAAAGAGGATTGAATAATTATAGAACACAAAGTTTGATATGTTAAAAAAAATCTAAGTAGCCTAAAATCACACCCAGGTCCACACCTAGGTCCCCACCCCATATTTTAGGCTTTATTACTCCTAGAAAATGGCCATTTATATACCGGTCCCTGATAGACCATGTTACCTATTTCTATGGAAACATGCTTTGGAACGCTCTTTCACACCATTTTCTTTAATTTTGGTTTATTGTTCTTGCCCGCATTTCGAGGGGCCTCTGAGCCACCTTCTCATGACTTGGAGCTTATGATAAAGCGTTCACATGCACCTACCCCTAACTCTATCACAACTCCTTTTTTCCCTTCAATGGCATTGGTAAAGCAGCAAAGAAAGACGGGCAGTTTGGAGATCGATCCATCCCATGGCTCCCTTCCATGGTGTTTTGAATACTTCAGACAAAACAACCCACGGAAATTGGTTGTTGTGCTACTCAATACTTTGTTAGAAGCTTCTTTAACAATGAGCTTTATGTGGAAAATCCTGGTGCCTACAGCGGTGGGAGTTTCGGTGGCGAGTTTCTTTTCAGCCTCAGCTGATCCAACTGATAATGACCGCAAGTCTCCTTATAGTCCATTGCAATATTTGAATCATAATCTTAAAAAATAGATGTTGTTTTAATATAGGCTATAATTTGGACAAAACCAATGTTCTCTCAACATTCTGGTGAGAGACTAAACTCTCGTGACTGAGTTGATTATTGTTTTTAACTACGCATGAGCCTTATTCCAAATTTTCAATATACCAATGATATATTTATTTCTATTTTTTATGGTAAGAATGGGTAACTGGTTAGAGTAATTTAAGGGCTTTTATAGCAATAAGACTATATACCATAGCCATAATTAATTAGATATTATTTTATGATTTAGCAAAGCCTAAAACCAGAAAAAATAAGAATACTTATTCTTTAATCCTTATCATATCGGCCAAAAATATTTTAATAAAATTTGAAATTAAATAAAACTTATCATGTATAATAGAAAAAATTGCAGTTGTAACTTTACTTAAACTTAATCCTAGTTATTGAAACGATTCAAGTTCTTTCTCACCGGGAATGCCCTTACTGCATTGAAGAGAAACTTAGAAGATCTTTATAATCTATTTCAAACCTGGGATCATACTATTAGTGCATGTCACTGGCACGTCCCCTGTGATGGGGATAACCGTGTTAATAGAGTGTAATCTTATCTTCCTTTTCTTTTTAGAGAGAAAATCCATATATGGCCGCAGCCCTCATGATTACAATACGGTCGAAGCCAGTCAGAATACGGCCGAAGCCGTCACAAATCGCCGAAGGGGGACCTCCGCAGGGTTCGAACTCGGCTGGGGGAGCGAAAGCCATCCGCCCCAACCGTCTTATCATGCACGCTGGGTGCGTAATCTTATCTTCCTATATCTGTGCAACATTCTTGGGCTGGCCTTTTTTTACACTTTTGCTAACTTTTCTATGTTTGTAGGGACAGAGAGAGATCTCTCTAGTAGTCTTGTGGCTCAACATGGAAACCTTGATCGCCTCAACTTGAAAACCTTGATCATTTACCATATCTGTAAGTTTGTTCTTTTTAATTTGGCATGTCTATTAGATATTCTTGTTAAGTTATGTCTTTTATTCTTTTTTTAAATGTTTATTCTGGTTAAACTATGTCTTTTATTTTCTTTTTTAAATGTTTGTTTTTTATATGGAAAAGAAAACAAAAAGAAAATGGTCTTAATTTACTAAGTTGTTTGATTTCATACTTCATGCACATTATGTTTCTAGTTTGAAACTTATTTCACAACTATTATTTTTTAATGAGATCAACATAGTAGTGACTTAAATAGAAAACATGGTATGTGTGTTTCACTTTATAATATTAATTTTTGTTGTTTCTATACATGTATTTTTGTCAAATTTGTTGCAACAATATTTACTTTCATTATTTTCAAGTGAGAGTAATTATGAATATATATTTTTTTCACTTTATAATATTATTTTTTGTTGTTTCTATACATAGTTTCCATCTATTTTCTCACTATTTCCATCTTTCAAAAAAAAAGTTGAACATTTCAACATTTGCAGAAAATTTTGATCACCAAGTCTTTAAAAAAAGCGTAGCAATGAGACTTGAGTGGCCCAGTACAATAGAGAATGAAAAATTTGCATCATAATAAACAATTATGAGTACAATTTGAAATTAGCTGAAACTTGTATAAAAAAATATTAAAAGTCAAGTGATGGGCAGTTTAAAAATAAAAACATCATAAAAAAATACCTTGACGGGTATAGTCACCTGTGAAATTTAACCCCTAATGCCCACCCTTGGATTTTGGCAAATAAGTAGCGTGACAATGACAATGGACATTAAATCAGCGGTGATTTTGGCAAGGCATTAAACGAGTGGCGCTATATATGCCCACTTTTGAATTTTGGCAAATAGGTAGTGTGACAATGACAATGGACATTAAACTAGTGGTGATTTTGGAAAACGAGTTATCCAACGGTGGACATATACAACCCCCAGTCATTTAATGTCCATTAACACACCACATATTTGTTGCCATCTACTGCAGTTACCAGAAAAAGAACTGCACTAATTGTGTTGAGGAGGCAGAGACAAACTAATATATAAATCCTAATAAAACTAGTTAGTTAATAAATTTTGATTTTTTTTTTTTAAATTTAGAATATAGAATTTAAAAAGATATTTACATACAAAAAGATTTGATTTTAATAAAAGCATCATAAATCCACGGTTCATAAATCTAGAGTAACAAGTGATTAATAAAATAACTCTCTTACGCCTTTAATCCTTATTTACATAATCTTTATTGCCACCCATAAAGTGTCACACTTATAAATTTGAGAATTAGAGTTAAATTTATTAATATAGGTATTAATTAATTTATTAATTTTTAAATATGGTTATTAATTTATTTATTAAATTATCTAATATTACTTTTAAACCAAATATTTGTATAAAAACAAATAACCATGAAGTTTTTCAATTTTTAAAAAACATAATTTTTTTTTTTTAATTTACAAATTATAAATAAAAATGAGTCTACTATAAATTAAAATAAAAATACAAATAAAAATTAAAAATAAAAATAAATATATAGCGATATTTAATTTTTTACCTTCACACAATTTTTTTATAATTGTTTCCTGAAAGATAATGAAACTAACAAATATAAATATATAGGTTTGAAGATTTTGAAATTATAATAAAATTAATTTTGTAAAAGGTTATGTAATTTTCTTTCAAATTATAATTTAAAAAGATAATGAAACTAAATACATAAGTACAATGTTAACGGAAGGTTTTAAAATTATAATGAAATTAATTTTATAAAATTTGTCTGATCTTTTATCGTATTATTATTTAAAAGATAATATCGTATTATTATTTAAAAGATAATAAATCCAAAAACACAAATACACAATTAATGGAAGAATTAAAAATTATAATGAAATTAAAGTAAATATAATTTAAATTTTGTTTACCTTTATTTTATTATAATTATAAGATTATATATAATTTTTAATATAGTAATATTTTTTGGTGGGGAATGGAATTAATGATTTCACACTAAAATAATATGATTAATATTTTTTGTTTGTTTGTCAAGTTGTTTGTGATTCTCACTTGATCGCTAGCTCGAGAAACCGCTTAGACATTTTAGCATGTCTCCTCCCCTAACACAGGGACAACCACTAGCTCGAGAAATCGCTTAGACATTTTAGCATGTCTCCTCCCCTAACACAGGGACAACCACAAACAGCTTAGATTTTTTAGCATGTCTCCTCCCCTAACACAGGGAAAACCGCTTAGATTTTTTAGCATGTCTCCTCCCCTAACACAGAGACAACCACCCCTGTGAGGTTTGATCCTGGGTCGCCTTGCTGAGGAGACCCATCCTCAAGTGGTTGTGCTAGTGGGACTTGACAATAAGATTAATATTATTATTAAATTAAATTAAATATATTTATGTGGTTAATATTATTCAATATGTGGATAATGTTATTCAATTTCATTTTTCTTATGATCGGATTTTACTTTTATATTTTCATTTTTTAATTTAATTTATTATCCTATGAAATTTGAAAGTCACCCAAGAGTGTTACTTGTCCTGTCTTGTCCTATTGTCTTATGTAAATATTTTGACTTCGTTAAATTACACAAAAATAAAGATAAAAAAATAAAATACTTATTTGATCCCTCCCTATGCTTGGTAGATTAAGAGTTCAAATATATCTAGACTAGTACAACATTGTTTTGTGTAGTAATTCCCATACCTTTATTTTTGTAATTTATGTACAATGTTGCATTTTGATTTTGGTACCAAATATATTTTTATTTTTTATTTATTAAGTTGAATATCATATTAAGAGTTTTTTTTTTTAATGAATATTTTTTATATTTTTTTGAAATGTGAGTCGTTATTGCACAATAAACAAAAGCCACATCTTGGTGCAAAGAAGCAAAAACAGTGACTCTTGTGTTAAATAAGTGTGTTTTCATACCATATTTAAGTGGACATACTTTCATATATATGTATATATAATTTTTTGATATTTTTATTTATATAAAATTATGTTTTACATTATTATTAAGATTAAAAAAATACATTTAAATCAAATTAAATGTATAATCATTTTAAAAAGATGTAAATTTAAATTTTTGAAATTATTTGGTATTTATGAAAGACAACAAATATTATAAAACTTTAATGGGTCAATTGGATTTTTAGTAATTTCTCAATATTCTTATTTACAATATTTGATTGTTCAATGCATTGGTTCATCACACAATACATGCCTTTGGAATTTTATTTTACTGGGCTCTTATTTATTCTCTAATATGGTGTACCCTTCCACAATATTAATTTTTCAGGTAACTTATATCTAGATAAATTTCCTATCACCTTATTTGTATATGCATTACTTTATATCACTTAATGAAAGCTTTGGAAAGAATTTTACCCACCTTTCTTTGTGAATGCCCACATGAATTCATGGGTTATGAGCATTTCTCATTATTGTTTGGTGTCCAACATTCACCATAATGTAATTTCCTTTGTTATCTTTTTCTCCATTATTGATTCTATAAAAAACTAAAGAATGTAAATTGTTATAACATTGGGAGATTATTAGTAAGATTAATTATAAATGAGTTATTAAATATCAGTTTTGAAGAGTAGACGAAAATCATTACAGAAACCCAGGGAAATTTTGTATCTCAGTTTTTTCATGTTCACTAATTCCATGTAAGTAATCCTATCAAACATGTTGATTCACACTTATTTTATTGCATTTGTAAGACCGTGTTTACATTTTAAAATTCATAACATGGTTATGGCTTTGGTAGCTAATAAGCTTATTATTTCTACACATTGATGGGTTTCTAAACCAGTTGGTATATAATTCATGGTGTATAATGAGAACAACATAGACAACTAAGAATTGAATGTGAATATTTCAATAATACACCAATACTGTACATGTTTAGCTAAGCTCATATTAGAGATAATGCATGGTTTTTCATTGTTTCCCACAAACTATTTAATGATTATTTTTGGGATTAAAAACTCTAGTAAGCTTGATGAAATTTTATAATTTGTATGTTCTTGATTAAGTTTCTTTGAGAAAGAACTAAACCTTGTCAACTTCACAAAACGTAAAATTGAGATGACAATAATGAAAATTGTGATTATGGATCTTCAATTTATATCATTATCATTTCATCACTCAATTGTTCTCCAAACTTATCATTCTTTTTTTCTAAATTGTATGCATAATTATCTATCACAAATTTTTATTTCCTTCTTCTTTCTTCTAGCAACATTGATTTATTAATGTAATGATATTATGCAAATATTTTGGTAATGGGCTCATAACTTTCTTCCCCTTGCCTCATCTCAAGACCAAGATTAAAGGGAGCATCCTTTTTAGCATTAATCTTTGGAACTATATTTTTGAAGCTTGGTGAGATTATTAAGAAAGGTAGAGAAAAGATAACATAATTTTTATAATGGTAAGCTAAGAAGAAGATGACATACTTTTTATTATGGTAAAATCTATGCATTATGTTCTACCATTTTAGTCTTATGTATTTTGCATAGTTTGGGAGTTAACATAAACAATGAATATCTTTGATAAAAAAGCACCGATGGTTTCATGAGTAATTTACTTTGATATCATGATTTTAGTAATCTTGGTAAACTTCAAATCATAAAAATATAAATGTAAATAATGAGAAATGGACAAGTAATGTTAAATTATCATGTTTTAGAAGGTTTCATTGCTTTTATAGTATTTAGATAAAATTATCGTTTTTACAAAGGTTTCAAATTTGGAAAATATAATTCTTATTTGTTTTTGTTGTGATTCATTTTATGTACAAGAGTATGTTCCTAATATTTGAGAGTGCCTTTTAAATTAATATGCCTTTGAAATATTCACTCAACCAAAAAATTGTATATTCAAAATAAACTATCTCAAACATAATCTGATGTATTTATATTGTGTTATTATTTTTCTATAAATATAATTATGAGCGAATTTAAAAAATATTTGTTAATATCAAATTTCGTATACGCCTCGTCCTTGGGAAATGAAGAGTATATGTATTTGTTGGAGAGTGTATTTCCTTTTATGTTTTGTAGTGGTATGTTAATTTTTCTTTGTCCATCAGATTGTTCAAGTGCCTGTGGAGTTGATTCAAAAGAAAATGAGTTGGGCTGCGTCGTGGAGATGTGTGCGAGGCGCGTTGCCGTCATTTGAGCCATTGACATACCATCACAACTTTGTTTACCATGAAATCTTGATTGGATATCTGGAATAATACAAGAAACGAGGCTTCACAAGTTGTTATGTATGGGCCTCCAAACCGCACAACACCTGGAGAAAGTGGGCGTGAACTGGAACTAACCCAGATAGGGATAATTTTTTATTTTTGGGATTGTGGATCTGCGCGCACGCCCATTTAGTTGTGGATTCCTGGCTGAAGCCGTAGGTCATGTAGGAACAAGGGTTTTGCTGTTGAATTACTTCAAATATTATTTTTTCTTACACAGTATTGGATATCTGTGCTGACCAGAGGTGCTATTTAAGTTCCTTGCGATGGCAAAATTTGGCGATACAAACTAAAACAGCGGTGGAATTCTTCCACGGGATAAAGAAGACGACCTCTTCAAATGTTAAAACGTGTATGTTGCTCAAGAGAATAAAAATAGTAGTTGACATGAATCGAAGGTGGATAGTAAGTTGGATATACAAGGTATAATTTACAACAGAGGTATAAAATTTATTTACAAAGAATTTTTGTGCCTTTTAATGGGAATTCTTTATGGTATTGTAATGAGAGTACTTTTGGATGTGGTCACCATAATTAAGTACACGGACCACTTTATGGTAACCTTTTTAATGGCCATGGTAAATGCATATTTAATTTCATGAATGATTTTATGAAGTGATTCGCTCTTATGTTTATGGTATTATGATAAGTCTTTTGGATTTATGGTATTATGATAAGTCTTTTGGACTATTCGAGTTTTTTTTATTGAGTTTAGCCAGTGATTTTGTTAGAATTGGTTATTCTAGTAAATCATATTTATGTAAATATGGAAATCCACGATAATTATTCGACAATGATATTGAATGCTAGAACAATTTCAAAAGAAGATGTTGGAACAACATTAGAGATTGAAGGATGATTGACAACAAAGTGAAAGTTTGTGTGAGTTTGTGGGATAGACACACTAGCATGTTGTATTATGAGTCACACATCTTAATTGTAAGAAAGTATATGGTGTTTTGTAGCGGTCTTTGTAAAGTATATACCTTGTAACTCCATGAGTTGAAGTGTGTAATGTAAGCCTGATGAGGCATGTGTACCTCCATAAAGTTCGTGGTAATCTTAAAACCACTATGTAAGTGCAGGTTTGTGGTAAGCCAGAAACCACAAGTGTGAGAATGAAGTGGACAAGGATTCCTGTAGGCATGGTTTAGTGTCAGCCGACAAAACCTTGGGAATGGTTTAGGGTAAGCGGATAAAACCCAAAGCATGGTTATGGGTAATCTGAGAAAACCCAAAACATGGTTATGGGTAATCCGAAAAAACCCATGATGACGATGATGGAGGGGGATTTACAAATACAAGTACATTTCTGCAAATAATGGTTGACTGAACCATACACACGAAGGACATCCTAGTTGACTGGTGGTTGGTACCCATGCATTCTGGTAGATGGTTGTTCCTTTATATGGACATCGACATATTCTTTTTTGATAATGTTTGTAAACACCATGACCACAATTAGACTTTGTTGATTGAGATCGAGACAAGTAGTCATTAAAGGGGGGACTTGGAAAAATATAATTCCTACTTGTCTTTGTTGTGATTCATTCTATGTACAGGAGTCTGTTCCTAGTATTTGAGAGTTTGTTGAGGTCTAGTTGGTTGAGATATTCTCTCCAACTAGTTAGCTTCCTAGATTGGTGTGTGATTGAGATATTCACTCAACCAAGAGATTGTATGTCCAAGATAGACTAGCTATCTCGAGACATAGCCTGATGTATTTATATTTTATTATTATTTTCATGTGAATATAATTCTAAGTGCATTTATAAAATCACAATTTATGAATTTTTAATGAGATCTAGAATGAACAGGAATCCTATAGTTAGGAAAGATTAGAATAGCTCAAAATATGAATATAATATGTAACAAGATACATAAAATACATCATCTCTTACATTGATGTTTACAATAATGATTTTTTTATTGTGTCTAAAATTTATCTTGTTATTTTTAATACCAAAATTATTTTAGAAAAAAATATCTCTCTATATATAAAAATTATATTCTTTTGTAAGCTAAATTCTTTTGTAAGAAAATATTATACTTGTCCCATAACCTTGCTTGTCAATGGCCTGCCACTTAGGAAACCAAACCACTAGCAAGAAAACAATGTAAAATGAACCAAGTGTCCAAGTGAAGTTACTCAAAGCACATAAAGATATTTTTCTTTGGATCCAGTAAGAGTGGTTCCTTCAATTAATCGAAACTTTTAAATACTGTACAAAAGTACGGGGTTATGAACAACAGCAGCTCAACCCCTAACCAACCTCAATAAAACCTACCAAAGGATGACTCACTTAACTATCACACAAAGCAACATGTAAAAACCTACCTTCTTAACCCGAAAGATAAGAAAAAATGGGTTTTTTAAAGTCTTTTCAGGACCTCTAAAAGACAAAAGTTTCGGGTCATGAAGCACCTGACACCCTTTTGAGTCGAGGTCCCACCCAAACTATAGCCCATAATACAATAATAAATGACTTAAGACAAGCCTTAAATCGGGATTACCAAGTAGCCCGAAAACCGATCGATCCAGCCAATGCAGATCTAACCGTTCAGAATGGATTTCAGGTGACCAACTAGCCTGTGCAATATAAGTTCAAACGGACCCGATGAAAAGTCTAAACCATAAATCTAAACTATTTCGGGTTCAAACTAGGGTTAACCGTCATTCAACTTGATGGCCCAAAAACCGTTCGACCCATCCATCATAGATCTAACGGTCCTGAGCCAATATCGGGCCAGTAACATGCTCTCGAGATACCTATACATTTGGACCCGATGAGTGGTATTAACTGTTGTTTTGAGATATTTCAGGTCAATTTGGATGGTTATCTTCCGATTATTTAACCACTCGAAATCTGTTGGATGTCAGGGATTATTGCAATCGATGGTCGACTGCCAGTCAAACTGCCTGCTGTTTACCCCCTGCTTTTTTCCTATGATTGTTTCCATTTCCTCTATTTCCATAGGCCTAATTACTACTTTTCTTTCATCTATTGAAGATTCTCCTTGTCTTCGATCGCTTGTCTATTACAGTCCTCCCTCAAATTTCTTGAGGGTATCAACTCCCAAGCGTATATTCTGTTGTTTTGAGTGTGGAGCACACCTTCATTTACCAAATGATCCACTAACTTATTGGCAATTTTGTGCACATGACCAAATCTGAGTGTCCTTAGGATCCTCAGGTGGGATTGGATTCGTTGGTAGACCTACAGTAATCGATAGTGTTTTGAAACTTTTTCTGGTGTTGTGCCATTTCCTATCTTCTTGACTGAATTGATTATTAATTCAGAGTCTGCTTCTATGATGGCATTGTGTAGATTGGAGTGAATCAAGATTTCTAGGCTTTGCTCTAAGGCCATGAGTTCTGCCATATTGTTAGTGGCCTTCCCCAAATGACTATGAAAGATGATTTTTATGTGACCCTTCTCATCTCTTATGGCTCCACCATAGCCAGCTACCCCAAGGTTTGCTTTAGAGGCCCCATCTATATTAAATTTCAGAAAGCCTTGAGGAGGCGGTTGCCATATGTCCTTTCCCGATGTTATGTGTCTTATTGTCCTGCTTATGCCCTAAGGGACAAGTGACTGGAGACCCAATTGAAGGAGAATCTAAGCCTCCTGCCTCAGAGGAGGGCTCTCAGGTGGTCTTTTTAGAAGGGTGTTCACAGTTTCTTTGATCTGTCTTAAAATCTGAGTTATGATGCTCTGTGTTGAACCACTTCTATTCTTGAAAATCATGTCGTTACACTCTTTCCAAACATCCCATATCAAAAAACCTAGAATCAGAGTCCAAGCTTTGTTGATTATTTCATTTTCTAAGAAGTTTTTTCTCCATTTCTTCAAAGTGCCAGTGATACTATAGTCATCCCTATCGGTTTGGCTGAATATAGAGGCTACCCAATTCCACAAGGTAGAGGTGAATGGGCAGAGGTTGAGTAGGTGATCTATCATTTCTTCTTGCAGACCACATAACTGGAATCTAGATGGACCAACTAAACCTCTTTTCCTATGGTTTTCCCAAGTCAGTTTTCTTTTGTGTTGCACCAGCCATATGAACAGTTTGATTTTCATCCAATGTGGGTTCTACCATATATCCTTCCATGTCTTGTCAAGGTTTAGAAAGTCAAGCCCCATGGCAATTCTTTTGGCTTCTTTGAGGTTGAAATTGCCTTCGTTGTTTCTCCCCCACCTTAGTTGGTCAGACGAAGTTAAGGTCAAAATCTTTCTCTTTTCCAAGATCATTGCAAGGGCTTCAACCTGGGCCTTCAAATGGGTCTCTTCCCTATATATTAGGTCCTTCCATGTTCTCCATTTGTCGTTGTTCCTTGTCTAATCCCAGAAGTCACATACCCTGAATAGACATTTATTGTCAGTGCCATTCTTGAGACTGGCTAGTTCTTCTCTACACAGGTTAGGTTCCTACTACTAGTTGTCCTCCTAGAACCAAGCTATGTTTCCATCTCTAATCTCGTAGAAACTATGCTTCTGTACTATGTCTCTATTCTCCCAAGAATTGCTCCAAATGTGGGAGCCCTTGATGAGCCCCGTCATCCGAATGAGATCCCTATCTTACTAGTTATTTGCATACTTCTGTTTCCAGAGCTTAGCCCAAGGGGTTCTCGTTTCCTTTAGCCATCTCCACCAAAGTTTAGCCCCCAAGACTTTGCTTAGGGTTTTCGGGTCATGAAGACCCAAACCTCCATGGGTATTGGGTTTACAAATCTTGTCCCTAGCTACCAAAGCCCATTTCTTTTTCTCTTCCCCTTTGACCCAAAGAAAATATCTCTAGATGTTCCTGATATGTTGTAGCAGGAAGAGCTAAAAACATGAATATGGGAACGGTTTGCAGGACAGGTTTTGTGAGAACTAGCCTTCCTGCTAAATTCAAAGATCTGCTTGTCCATTTCTTGATCTTGTCCTGCAGTTTATTAGTCATTGGCTCCCACACATCCTTGCTCAGGGGTTTGTCAGTGAGAGTTATTCCCAATATTAGGAAGTTCTGGAAGGCAATGGAGTCCCTGCCTAGTATCCTGTTCCCTCCTTTTTTTCTGTGAGAGATCTTATCATGTTAAAGTCTCCTCCTAGAATCCAGGGCATAACATGATGTCTTTCTCTCAGCTCCTCCAGTGAGGTGAGAAGCTTGAGTTTGTCTTCAAGTTTTTGGGGGCCATAGACATTTGTGATCATATATAGTTCCTTATCACCCAAAGGTTGGATCACCATCGAAAGGTAGTTCCTGGATGCCTCAGCATCCAGGATTCCAAGTTTTTGAGGATTCCAAAGAGTAAGAATCCCTCCTGCAGTGTTGTTTGCTTTAACTTCTAGATACTCATACTTAATGAGCCATTTGCTATGTATCTCTCTGATTTTTTCTATTGAACATTTAGTTTCCTGTATAAATACCATATTTGGTTTTTCTTCTTTTATTCTATTGCTGAGATTTCATTGTTTTCTTTTACTTCCTAGACCCCTAATGTTCCAGGTTGTGAGCTTCATTATGAAAGGTTTGTGAATGAGTAACTAGTGAGATCCTTCATCTTACCTGAGTTAATCATGAGTTTCTCACACTTTGTCAATAGCTCATTCTGTCTCTTGCTTCCTCTTTTTCTGCCTAGGTTCTTGGAGGAGTGACCTGATGTAGCTTCCATCAGTTTTACCCCTCTATTTTCCTGGCTGTCATGGTTCCTTTTGACCCCAGATCCCTTTGCTTGAGATCTCCAGAGGAAGAGCTGTTGCACTCTGTCAAACTCCTCTTGTGGTAGAGAGTCAATTCCTTTGGTGGTTCCTTGCTTGGAACTTTTCTAGATCAAGATTCTCCCTCTCAAGGATTTCTTGTAGTTCATGGTCCTCCATTCCAACTTCACTTGGGGTCATCTCCTGGTCCCTGCCAAGTTCCATAGTGCTGGGCAAAACCTCCCTTGGTATGTCGTTTTCAGGTATATCCCCCATGCTAGCATCTTTTTCCTTCTCTGCAGGATTATCCTCTGAGGCCTGGTTCGTTCCATTGTTCACTCCTTCTTCTTCTAGAATTTTGAAACTGTTATGACTTGGTTGTATTTCCTCATTAGCTTTATTTTGGTACTTTTTTCCTCCTTTCCCTTTGCCTCCTACCTTGGTGAAGCCTGTAGGGTCTTTGCCTGTGTTGGTTTTATATTATCCTTCAGTTTGTTTAATGGGCAGTCTCTAAAGAGGTGTCTATGTTCATGACACTTACAACATCTAAATGGGACATGTTCATAGTCGACCGCCTGCAGCCATTCTCCATCATAGACTTCTATAATGATTTCATCTGGAAGGGCTCCCGATAGGTCCATTTCTACACATATGCGTGCAAAGGATGTGTATTTTTCTCGCAGAATCACATCTGATATTTTTTAAAAATGACCTAATTTATTGCCTATGGCTTTTAGTGACTCTGGCAACCAGTAATCTAAAGGTAGGGAGTAGAGTCTTATCCATACCGGTACAGAAGTGAATGTCTCTCATTCTGGGACAAAATTCATCACCCATGGTCCCATGTAGAGGCTAGCAGCAGCATATAATTATGGTCCTCCTTCCAAAACTCTGTCCTTATCCTTGAGGTTTGTGAACACCACTGTGAAGAAACCCTTGGACCTCAGATGAAGGGTTATGTCCCCCTTTGGTTTCCAGTGGTTTTTAATCCATTCGTATAAAGGCTTCTCTGTTGGCCATATTCCCATAAATTTGCAAATAACTGCATATGTCGCCATGTGATCCCTATGTTCCTGTAGCACTGGATCATTTAGAACAACCCTGGGTTTAATGATTGACCTGGGTTTGCAGGGTCCTGTCCCTGCCTTGTGCTTCGCTTTCTTACTGTTGTCTCCTGTTGCTTGCTCCCTAATGACTTCCTCTTGATTCTCTTTCTGTATTTTTGTGCTTATTTCCTCCATTTTTGCCTCCATTGGTTTCTTAAATCTATACGAACCCGCTTCCTTGTCTCTGTTCGTAACTAACTGATTGTAGGAGGGAGTAGAACTCCCCCCTCCTTGCCCCTTCATTGTTACCAACCCTAAATCTCTATTCCAAACCCTCTCTCAGCTTGCTCCCGTCGCCCCTCGCCCAGAGAATCACATTGAAATTTTCAAGCACATAAAGATATATATTACTACATATGAAAAACAATTATATAGCCAAAAAATAACCAATGCATACCAATGTCCAAGGAGTTTCTATTACAAAAATATTGGATAAATTAGACGAAGAAAGAGGGCCGCCACATTCACGATTTAGGAGGATGTGAAGATGTCCATGTAAATGGGGCTAGAGTTCACCTGGTTACCACAATTGGACCTATAGTATGTTATGTCACAAGTTTTGTCAAACTTCAACCTTGAGGTTTGAATTTTGGTGAACCTTAAATTTTTTTTGAGGTTCGGCGAACCCCACCGAACCTAATAGCAATTGACCAAGTCCTTAGATCAAAACTCATAACCTGAGGTTACAACTCAAGCTCAATGTAATCTATCCTTGTAATTTCCATGTTCGTGATAACATATTTTATGTTTATTGATGTTGATATCTTATTATTTTATCCTATATTTAATTTAATGTTAATATATGTATATATATAGAAAATGTATATAGACGAACCTAATGGTAAACCTCATAAAACAAATTCAAACTTGAACTGAATCTAATCATTGTAGAACCCGAACGATGTAACTTAAATAGTAGGAGCCATAGCTACTTCATTTCACATGAAACACATTCTCATATTCTTTTGATTGAGCACCACTTGATTCAACATGAGTAGAATTTTTTCCTTCACTTCATTTCGTTACATAATCACCCTTCTCATGCATGCCATAAGTGTGTCCCATGAAAGACACCCAATCTCACAAACATTCTTGTTCCATTGCAACATTTGCTTCAAATTCCTTCCATTCTTTTTACAGAAAATACATATTTAACATAATAAAATATACTTATTATTATTTTCTATTTAAATTTAAATTTATAAATTTAATCACTAATTAACATAGATCAATTTTAAACCAGATTTATTAAATATTAGAAAATCATTTAATTTTACATTATAATTTAATTTCTTTATATTAAATAATTACAAATTTATATTTTAAAAAAGTTAATTTTTATAAATATTTAATAGATTCTTATTTAAGATGGATATATATTATTTTATATTTTTCATAAATATATGTAAAAACGTTTTTTTTAATATATGAATTAACATGCCAATTTTAAATTATATATATATTTTAAAATTGACATATTAATTCATATATTCTCTATACAATTAACTTTTAACATTTTAAATAATTAAAAATACAATATTTATAATATCTATTTATTGTTATTAAATATAATATAATTGCTTTTTAGTATCAGCAGCACAGCCAAGCCTGCCAGGAATAAGAAACGACAGGCTTGAGGATGATCTGTACCTCTGGCCATACATGTGTGTATGGAAGGGTAGCTGAGATTTCGTGTTGTGTTGGTGGGAGCAGATATGGAAAACGGAATCATATATGTTATGTGTGCAGGTAGAGACAAAACAAAAATTACATTGTACTTGTTCAAGTTTATTACATTTCTATCCCTCTGTTGCTCAATTCTTATCCGGTATCACAATTGAAATGAGCCTGTCATAATATTTCCATGCGTCACTTCGGTCGTCAGCGTAAAGGAATTGCTTTATTGAAACAAGTGTGGGCTAAGCTTAAAAGGTATCTCTATTAGATTCCAGGAATACGTGTCATTTTCATTAGATTTTAAAAATATTTGGGAATTCGATGCATCGTTAGAATAATCTAAATGACCATATATTTAATAGAAAATTAGAATAGGATTTTTTTGTGGTTATCTATCATATAAAAAAAAAATTGGTAGAAATTACATAAAAGAAATTTAGGCAGATTATGGCGAATGCTTAAATAGAAAACAATGTAGAGATCATAATTTCATTATATTTGAACAATAATATTGTTGAGATTTTTGGTTTTGATAAAATGGGCAAAAATATCAGTAGGTGACAACAATCTGATTTGGTTGCTATATTAGCTCGATTTTGTTTTGGAGAGAGTTAATGCATCCTATATTTGCTATAAGAGGATTTATGAGGCAGTTAGATTCTCTTAGCTATAAAACAGGTGTCCATACGGATTGGTGGGTGTGTGAGCGTTTGAGAGGAAATTGATTCTCTTGTAATCTCTTGTTTTGATAATAAGATTGGTGATGCCTATGTTTGGTGGACGTAGCCCAGAATGGTTGGGTGAACCACGTTAAACTCTGTGTCTTCTGTGTATGATTTATTTGCTGTGTTTGTCTTTTATTTAGTTGTGCACTGATTGCTCTAACAAGTGGTATTAGAGCATGTTGGAGGTGTGGCGCAACGGAGGAGTGGCGTAATCTGGAAATGGCATATGCCAATTTACCTGTGCGCTGAATGAACCTGCGTGGTGGTGGTTTAACGCTGGACATCAAATTCGCTTGTTCCATCTACGTGGACACACCACAGAAATTGTTGAGCGTTTAAAATTGTTGCGTATGGATTAAACATTCGCTGAGTGTTTAAAATTGTTGCGTATGGATTAAACATTGGCTGAGTGTTTAAAATTGTTGCGTATGGATTAAACATTGATGTGGTGGATAATTTTTTACGTGGATAATTGTTAAAGCTGCCTGCGTATGACTATGCATAGACCAGGTGCGTATGACTGCGGTGAGTGCGTTCAGCGTGTGGTTGCGTATGCGTAGGCGTGGACATGTTTTGAACGTTGCTGCGTGGACCTGCGCGTTGAATTACACATTGTTGCGCGGATAGGAGTTTGACACCGTTGTTGCGGTGGATTAAAACAAACCTGCGTGTTATGCATGGATTAAACCTGCATGTTAACGGTGGCTTAAAAGTTGACCTGTGTGTTAATGGTGGATTAAACGTTGCCATGCCAGATGCGTAAAGGTTATACCATTTGCCAGATGCATAAACGGTGGACCTGCGTGTTATGCCAGATGCGTAGTGATTAAAGGGCACGTGTATTGCGTGGAGCGTATTGCGTATTGGGTGTTGGTGCGTATTGGGTGCCAGTCACATATTTTGTGCTACGTTATTTTTTGTTTTGGGATTGGCGCGAGAAGTG
The DNA here is from genome assembly GCA_031772625.1 of Pinus tabuliformis. NCBI lineage: Eukaryota > Viridiplantae > Streptophyta > Pinopsida > Pinales > Pinaceae > Pinus > Pinus tabuliformis. The sequence continues at coordinate 1,518,334,298 of CM062818.1, read as the reverse complement.
ATAAAACAGTCGCGCCAACATTAGAAAAAGGCATGGATAAGATTTCATTAGGTGTGCCAATGCGCCAATTGCTTAATTAGCGCGGATCCGAAGGGGATAAACGCGCCATTTTTGTAACTCTAAGCAATTTTGCTGCGGGCGCGAATTTGCTGGAGTTATGAGAGCGCCAACGCGCCAATTTTGTTGGTAAAATTTGTTACCCGGTTTTGTACTGTAATTTTGCACAGCAAAAGTTTTTTTTTTTAAAAGGCAAATGCAGTGTAATATAAGGCATAGGTGTTTTTTTATTAAATTCTTTTATTTAAAAAGTTGGAATTGGAGATTCTTTGGGTTTAAACGAGATGGTGAAAACTCAGAGTGCCCGATTTGAAATTGAGAAGTTTAACGGCAAAAACAATTTTGAGATCTGGAAGGTAAAGATGCATGATCTGTTAGTACAACAAGGCGTGGCGAAGGCGTTGTTGGGCAGATCCAAACTGCCTTACCCCGTGACAGATGATGAATGGAATGAATTGGATGGAAGAGCCTTGAGCGGTATTCCACTGTGTTTGGCTGATGATGTTTTATTTAACATCGTGTCAGAGAAGACTGTTGCTGGTTTGTGGACGAAGTTGGAGAAGCTGTATATGACAAAATCCTTGACAAATCGGATTCTCCTGAAGCGGCAGCTATACATTTTGCAAATGAAGGAAGGTACTTCCATTACTGATCATTTGAAGGTTTTTAATACTCTAATGGTACAATTAGAAAGCATATAAGTAAAATTTGAATCCGAGGATAAAGCCATAACTTTATTGTATTCGTTGCCCGAGTCGTGGGATCATTTTGTTACTTCTATAAGTCTTAGTTCATCCGAAACCATTGAATTTGATGATGTCGTCAGAGCTTTGTTATCCGAGGAGACCAGGAAGTGGTCGAATGCTGACACCTCTACATCAGAGGCAATGATGGCTAGAGGTCGTTCTAGAGAAAGATGCTCTGGTAAGCGCAAGGATTCGCATTCAAAGTCGAAAGGAAAGAAGAGTAAAGTAAAGTGCTGGTTCTGCGGCAAATCGGGGCATTTGAAGAAGGATTGCTGGAAGCAACAACAAAGTTCTAAAGAAGTTTCATCGACAGAGAAGAAGGAAGCAAATACGACCGAAACAGGTTCCGCATCTGGTTCAGGTATGAGCGACGAAGTCTTATCAGTTAATTTGTCAAATCATGATCAACATTGGTTGTTAGATTCCGGTGCATCAAACCACATGTGTATTCATAGAGACTGGTTTAAGACATATAGATCATTGAATGATGGAGTCGTGTACATGGGTAATGATGTCACATCTAATATTGTGGGAATAGGGAGTATACAACTGCAAATGTTTGATGGGACAACAAAAGTGTTAACTGATGTAAGACATGTACCAGATTTAAGGAAAAATTTAATTTCACTGGGGGCACTTGACACAAATGGATATAAAACTGTCATTCAAGGTGGAGTAATGAAAATTTACAAAGGTATTTTACTAGTAATGAAAGCTAAGAAAGTAGGAAATCTGTTTTAGTTAGAAGGAAGAACAGGGTCAGTTCATGTGTCTACCGTGTCTGAACATGACAGTAGTTCCATCCACCTATGGCATCAAAGGTTGGGCCATATGAGCTAAAGAGGGTTAAAGATTTTGGCTGATCACAAGTTACTTCCTAATCTAAGGTTTGGAAAGTTAGCTTTCTGTAAACATTTTCTGTTTGGCAAACAAAGTAAACAAAAGTTTAAAACAGGCAAACATAATAGTAAAGGAAAACTTGATTATATCCATTCAGATGTTTGGGGTCCAGCACCTACAACCTCGTATGGTGTCTCGTCATATTTTGTATCATTTATTGATGACTTTTCTAGGAAAGTGTGGGTCTACATGTTGAAAAGGAAGTCTGATGTTTTTACAGTTTGCAAGAAGTTTAGAGCATTAGTAGAAAACATCATTGGTAGAACTATAAAATGTTTAAGAACTGACAATGGTGGTGAGTTTACTTCCAAGGAGTTTGACAACTATTGCAAGGATGCAGGGATCGAGAGACACAAGACTACTGTTTATAGTCCTCAGCAAAATGGAGTTGCTGAACGCATGAATAGGACTCTTTTGGAGAGAGCAAGGAGTATGCTGAGTAACGCTGGTTTGCAGAAGGAGTTGTGGACAGAAGCGGTGGCTACAGCTTGTTATGTGATAAATCGGTCACCATCGACAGCGATAGGTTGCAAGATTCCTCAAGAGGTATGGAAAGGTAACCCTTGTGATTATTCTAAACTCAGAGTGTTTGGTTGTGATGCATATGCTCTAGTACCTAAACATCAACGAACTAAATTAGATCCGAAATCAAAAAGGTATATCTTTGTTGGGTATGGTGATGGAACAAAGGGATTTAGATTGTGGGATCCTACTACCCGCAAAATCATCATCAACAGAGATGTAAAGTTTGATGAATCCTCTCTTGTACAGTTAGATGTAGATAATAAATTGAAACAGAATGATGTATTTGATTTTCAGCACATCCAGTTTGACAACACTTCTAATGATAGTCATGATGACCATAGTTCAGATTCTAGTCATGAACAGGTTTCAGAATCAGATTATGAACAGGGTTCAGATGTAGGTCATGAACAGGTCTGAGATGGTGATCATGAAGAAGTTCCTACAGATGGTAGTCAGCCAATTGTGGAAGCACCAGAAACATCCTTAAGGAGGTCTACAAGAATCAAACGCCCTCCTAGAAGGTATGATGATTATGTTACTTCAGTTGCTTTGATCGCTAATGATGATGAACCTTTGTGTTATCAGGAAGCTGTAGAAGGTTCAAAGAGTGACAAATGGAAAGCAGCTATGAAGGAAGAAATGATGGCCTTAGGTAAGAATGGCACATGGGATCTGGTTGAACTTCCCCAAGGCAGGAAAATTGTGGGATGTAAATGTGTTTTCAAGGTGAAACGAGGTGTGGGATGAAAAGGGTTTTCTCACTTTCATGAGATATTTTCACCAGTTGTTAAAATAGTTTCAATTCATATTGTGTTAGCATTAGTCACTTTGCTTGATTTAGAATTACAACAACTAGATGTTAAGACTGCATTTTTACATGGAGATTTAGACGAGGAAATTTATATGGAACAACCGGAAGGGTTTGTTCAGCATCACAATAAGAAATTTGTCTGCAGGCTCAAGAAGTCATTGTATGGTCTGAAGCAGTCGCCTCGACAGTGGTACAAGAAATTTGATTCTTTCATGTTGAGTCAAAAATATATAAGAAGTGAATATGATCATTGTGTTTACTTTAAGCAGTTAAGTAATGGCATGTTCATTATCTTAGTGTTGTATGTTGACGATATGCTTTTAGCAAGCAAAAGCATTGAAGAAATCAACAGGTTGAAGACTCAAATGGCAAGGACATTTGATATGAAAGATCTAGGAGCAGCAAGACATATTTTGGGCTTGGTGATTTTCAGAGACAGGAGCAATGGTAAGTTGTGGCTATCACAACAGAAGTATATTGAGAAAATACTTTTGAGGTTTGGTATGAATAATGTGAAGCCTGTTTCAGTCCCCTTAGCTTCCCATTTTAAGCTTTCTTCCAGTTTATGTCCTAATACAAATGAAGAAAAGGATTATATGTCTCGAATTCCATATGCAAATTTAGTAGGATGTTTGATGTATGTGATGGTTTGTACTCGACCAGATATTTCACATGCAGTTGGGGTTGTCAGCAAGTATATGGAAAATCCGGGTAAAGAACACTGGTCAACAGTGAAATGGGTGCTTCGGTATTTGAGAGGCACAAGTAGTTATTGTATTACTTACAATAAGAGTAGTGAATCTGTTTGCGGGTATGTTGATTCTGATTTTGCAGGTGATTTGGATAAGAGAAGGTCAACTTCAGGGTATGTCTTTACTCTTGCAGGTGGAGCAATGAGCTGGATGTCAACGCTACAAAGAATTGTTGCTTTATCCACCACTGAAGCAGAATACATTGCTGCTTCGCATGCTTGCAAAGAAGTGGTTTGGCTGAAAGGTTTGCTTGGTGAATTTGGTAGGTTACAGGACAACATCAAGTTACTTTGTGATAGTCAAAGTGCAATACATTTGGCTAAGAATCCAGCCTATCATAGTAAATCAAAGCATATTCCAATTAAGTACCATTTTGTAAGACAGGTTATTACTGAAAGGGGAGTCTCTCTTGAAAAGGTGCGTACAAAGGAAAACTGTGCAGACATGTTCACGAAACTAGTTTTGTTAGAGAAGCTGCGTTGGTGTTTGGATTCTCTTGGCTTGATAAATAATAAAGAAACAGGGCATCAGGCTAATTGTTGTCAAGGTGGAGATTGTTGAGATTTTCGGTTTTGATAAAATGGGCAAAAATCTCAGTAGGTGACAACAATCTGATTTGATTGCTATATTAGCTCGATTTTTTTTTGGAGAGAGTTAATGCATCCTATATTTGCTGTAAGAGGATTTATGAGGCAGTTAGATTCTCTTAGCTATAAAACAGGTGTCCATACGGATTGGTAGGTGTGTGAGCGTTTGAGAGGAAATTGATTCTCTTGTAATCTCATGTTTTCATAATAAGATTGCCGATGCCTATGTTTGGTGGACGTAGCCCAGAATGGTTGGGTGAACCATGTTAAACTCTGTGTCTTCTGTGTATGATTTATTTGCTGTGTTTGTCCTTTATTTAGCTGCGCACTGATTGCTCTAACAAATATTTAAATTATGATATTAATTTATTAATAAATTAAAAGCAAATATTATTAAGTAATGGAATAATCTAAAATGACCATAAATTTAATAAAAAATTAGAATTGGATTTTTTTCATGGTTAGCCATCACATATGAAGATAATTTTGTGAAACTCTTTATTTAATATTATTTTATTAAAAGTCTTTCCAGAAGACTTAAATAAAGAGCAATGTAGAGACCATAATTTCAAGTAACAGTTATATTTGAACAATAATATTTAAATTAATTTATTAAAATCAAATATTATTTAAAAAGGTCAAGACCCGAAAACAAAATCATTTAATAAATAAAAATAAAATAAACTAAAATAAAATAAGTAATGGAAAATAACTAAAATAAAACAAATATATATATATAAACAAAATATAGGCCCGGACCCATTACACAAATAGCAAAAATACTAAAAAGGGTTAAGAACGAATTGGATGATAAAATATTTAAAAAAATATGAAAGATCAAGAATATAAACTCTAATGAAGAATAAATCAACAATAAATACTATAAAAAAGACACCAATACCTATATAGATAAATAAACAAAAAAAATCCCAAAAAAATTAAAAATAAGAAACTCATTATTATTTCGTAAAGATATTGACCAATAATTTTCCTAAAAATATTATTAGTAATTATCACTCTCTATTACATTTATAATAAAAATTAAAATATAATAACATGAAAAACAATATAAATTTGTGAAATTAATATATACTGATATTTTTTTGAGTTATTATTATTATAATATAAAACGTGTTTAAATAAATAAATTTTTTTATTTTATAAAATTGAAATGGCTAAATTTATGATAATGATTAAGGAATTAATAGTAATGAAAAAGTACATGTCCTCAAAATTCTTTTTGAGTTATTATTATTATAATATAAAATGTGTTTAAATAAATAATTTTTTTTATTTTATAAAATTGAAATTGCTAAATTTATGATAATGATTAAGGAATTAATAGTAATGAAAAAGTACATGTCCTCAAAATTCTCATAAGGTTTTCATATGATCATGTATGCCCCTAAGCTCCTCTTTAACATATATGGAAAGCAATTATAATCTGATGTTTTTAGGTTTTGATTTGGTAGGATTTAAGATGATGGTGTATTTTAGTGAATATGTTTTTGGAGGGAAAAAAATAAAATTAATATTTTTAGTTATATTTTTTATTTGTCTTTTTGTAGTTCTCCTCAAATTTCGGATGCAGAATCATATTTTATATCTAATAAGTTTACACAATTGAAATTTGAATAAATGTACAATGAGATAAGTGAAAAATACAATAAAAGAATGTAGATTTCTTTCTTTTGTTTCCAAAAATCGTAATTCTTATTTTATTATTTTCTTTATAAAGTCCATTTCAAACCAAACAAAATCGTAATTCTTATTTTATTATTTTCCTTATGAAACCATTTCAAACCTCAAAATTTCCTTAATTGAATATTGACATTGTATCATGTCTTATTGAACAAACAATATTACCATCTATTAATATTTATGAGTATGAAAAGTTATCTTAATACTCAACTCCTTTAAATTTTCCATTATTAATTTATATTATTATTATTTTGTAAACACCTTTTTTTTCTTCTTCTTCTAAATTTGTATTTTTTCATTCTTAGTTGAGACCTTCCCATATCATTTTTAATTCATTTAATTATGGCAATAATCCTCCATGTGTTGGTTCTTCTAATGTGAGAATGCGTAGATCATTCAATCATTAACTTTGTACCTTGCACACAATGCAGAGAAATGGTAAAAGTATGTAGTTTCTCTAGCTCCTCTGGGATTGGGTTATGGTTCAGGATTTACTCTACAACCTATTTCCTATCGACATGTCTGTTTTACTCTTCCATTGCTCACATCCTCGTTTGGATTATGTTAGTTTTCATGGCTTCCCATCCTATTCATCGGGGTTTCCCTCACATTCATTGAACTTGGAATCCATACCAAGGGTGTACTTTAACCTTCCATTGATCAATCTCACCTACAACTCAAAAGAAATTGAAGTTGTTAGAGGATGCCTAATTGAGTTTCAATCTTTGACAAGGAGGTCACTAGCCACAGCCTTAACACAAAAAGCTTTAGAAAATTGGATATTTACTACCACACTAAACTAACAGTGGTACATGCTTTTACTACACAAAAAGCGAAGTGAATGGAGATGAGACATACCTAGACTCAATTGAAAAGTAGGGGCATATTTTTCTTTCCCTTTGTAAATGGTTAGCCAAAAAGCAATGTGAGGTTATGGCTTATGAATTTGGTGCTATCACTTGAGATAGCTCTATCAACATCCCTATCAATGTGCTTGTTAGATATGTTTCTCCGTAGGTCCAATCTTGAGCTTTCATGGTTAGTTTGCACTGGATTTTGTCATTTTATTGCTATAGTTTTTATGTGTCCACTAGGTTAAGAGGTTCCAACGGTCTTTATTCTTATAATGGGAACACTAATTTTTTAAATAATTTGTTTAATTATATCAAATACATTTTCTATTATTAAATAGATTCATTTCTCAAATAAATTTAGTTGCATAATTTAATCATACCCCATTCAAACTACAATTGTTTATCATATTTATTATGGTTTCTTAACCATTACCTATAATTACACACTCTTAACCGAATCGTTATTATCTTCTCTACTTAAATTCAATCTATTTTATTATATTATAATTAAAAAAAAAAACAAATAATAATATAATATTATAATTTTTTAAATAATTAATTAAATTTTATATAAATATAAATTTTAAATCGTTTAAACTTATGTTCTCTTTCACCATAAAATATCTCACCAAAATGGGTAAGATTTTATGATTTAAAGATAAATAAACTTCAAACTTCAAATAATATATTTTTTTTAAATAAAGATTATGTATATAATTTTGGTAATTTGTATTATAGAGATATTTTAATTTTTTTGATTTAATATAATTTAAAATTATTAAATAAAAAATAAATTTATCAATATTTAAATTTAATTTAATTATAATTAGATTTCGTTAATAATTAAATTAGATTTCGTTAAATTTTATGAGTACTTTTTCATAAAATTAATGTAAAATTGTAAAGTTCAAATTATATATATATATATATTAATTAGTTTTACTTTTATTTTATTTTTTCCTATATTTAATTAGAATTTTCTAACATATGAAAGTTTAGTGATATTATTTTTAAATTAATAAATAATGTATTAATAATGTTTAACAATATATACATATATAATTTATAAATTAAGAATATAAGTTATTTATTTACATGCTTTGCAATTTTTTATGACAGTGATTGTTGTAGAAACCCTAGCTTGAACTCAACATGGCTTCCCTAGAGGGTTTCATGCCCATCCTCCTAATGATGAGGACATAAACTTTCAAATCCTTTATGTCTGCCTTATCGAAAAACCCCAGAAGCAAAGGAGGGCAGGAAAAGTTTGTGAAGAAGGAAGATGTCATCCCATCGATGGCCCTTCCTGCAGGATTTCGAAGAACAACCCTAGCATTTTCGGATCGAGCATTGGTTGGAAATTTCACGAGGATGTGGCCATCCCCCCGATCCATGGAAGTGTGGATAGATCAAACATGGAAACCAAATATGAAAGGAAATATTTGATTTTTCGCTATCTTGTTCGAGTACAAGGAGGATAAGGATGTGATCTTCATAATTTTTTGGATCTCGAGGTAAGTATTTGTGTATTTGAACAAATGGTATTTGCACTTTAATCTCAATGAAGATATTCTAAAAGAAATACTTGTATGTTTGAAGATTCCTTGTCTCCTACTCATAATAATTCTGCAATAAACCTCACTTTGGGGGAATGGAAGCATTTTCAAACTCTTGATTATGATAATATCCCTTTCAAATGTTGATTCTGTCATGAATACAGTCATTTCATCGGGGGCTACAAGAAAGCCCATGAAAACAAATATGTGCATAATCCAAGAGAACAATATGAGCAAATGGAAAACCCGGTGCAGAGGAAATAAGGGTAAATAGACTTCAGTTAAAACTCAGAATACTCAAAATAAAAAAGGGGTTTCTTCGTCGACAAACCCTTTTGGGGTTTTGTAAAACCATCCTAAAATAGATCAAGAAAATCCCAACGATGTGAAGGGGGATTCTAGTGAACAAATAGTAAATTTGGAACAAGAAGATGGAGAACTCAATGATGTAGAAGAGGTCCTAGATATAGAGAAAAATTTAACTGTGCATTCTTCGACACAAATTCCAGTAGATACTCCAAATGATAATACTCCATCCAAGACTAGGGATGTCGAAGGGTGTCCATCTTCTTCAAGGATAATCACTCTTAATATGGCTCAAAACTTCGGCTGATGATGGTAGAATCCTTGAAACAATGGGTAATAAGAAAAATAAGGGCAAGCCCTTTAAGAAGACAACTCGAAAACTAGAAGTGGAGCATGGCAAGGAATTGGATAATCAACTAGTAATCACATAGATCTTTATTCCAGTAGTGACCAAAGGATTAGAAGGGCCAAAATAAGGAGGAGGTAAATCACAAAAACCTCCCGAAAAATGATGAAGTTATTGTCCTGAAATATAAGGGGTTTGGGAAGCCCCATAAAATCCCAAGCAATTGAAGATCTGGAGCAATAGGAAAGACCTTGGATCCTCTCACTATAGGAAACCAAGTTTGAATAATATGAACCTCTCACTATTTCTCAATCCTTTTGGAGAGATTTCATGGGAATTAAGCATAGCTCTAGGGGGGTTTCTGTTGGTCTAAGTATGTTTTGGTCTAGTTTACATTTTAATCTATCAGATAGTGTAAATCTCAATTTTGGTTCGCAACTCTTGTGGAAAGAAATGATTTAGGTGAAACGATCCATGTAATCAATGTATATACCCCAATATTATATGAAGAAAATGCATAATTTTGGGACTCCTTAATCTCTCTCAGGTTGAAGTTTTGGCATAATAATTGCATTCTCAAAGGGGATTTCAATACTGTGTTAAGTTCCTCGAAGGGGATTTCAATACTATGTTAAGTTCCTTGAAGAAAAAAAGGGGGATGTCAAGTCTCTGATCCATATAGAGAGTGAATGTAAGATCTTCTAAATGAATGGGATCTTGGGGACATCCTCCCCAAATCAGGAAAATTTATTTGGTTAAATAGAAGGAGCATAGTCACTCATAACACCACCTGTCTGGACATATTTTTGATGCATAGTTGTTGGCTATTAAAAGGGGTGAAGTGGATATATGCCACGAGACCCCAAGAAGAGTCTGATCATAAGCCTATCTCCCTGATATTGGATTGTATGGAGAATCTAGGTCTGATACTATTTAGGTTCAATCCTACATGGTTGAAGGAAGATAAAGTGGTGGATCTAATTAGATAGTCATGAAAAATCTTCGTTACTCGATCTCCTACCTATTTATGGGAATCAAAATTGAAGTTAGCAAAGAAATCCCTTAGGAATTGGGCTAAAAATTAGTTTCATCTTCCTTTACAGAAATAGAATGGACTAGTTAAGCAATTAGAATCACATCATTCTCTCATTGAAACAAGTTAGGTGGAGCCTTGGCATATAGAAAAAGAGGATGAGTTAAATGAGGCAAATATATGTAGTAAATAGAAAATAAGAAGAGTTATGGAGGCTTAAATATTAGAGTTTGTGGCTTCAAGTAGGAGACCAAAACACTTTTTTCTTTCACAAACAAGTGAAGACTTGTGAAATTTGTAATAGAGTTAAGGAGATCGTTCCTGAAGGAAGGACGAGGCTGGCCTATTTTGAGGATATAAAGCAAAAGGTTTACCATCATTTTCAGACTCTTGATAGGGAAGATACAAAAGTAGACATGATAAAGGCTCAATATTTTCTTTAATATGTTCCTTCAATGATTTCGAATTCTTCCAACCAATTCCTAATCAAACCAATTAATGAAGCATAAATTATGGATGCAATCTGGATTTGGATCCTGACAAATCCCAAAGCTTATATGGCTTCACAATAAGCTTTTATAGAGAATTATATCCCATGATTAAAAAGTACTTGTTGTGAATTTTGAATGAGACTTGAAGTAAAGATAAGATTGGGGGTAGAAAAAAATCCTCCTTTCTTGCCTTAATCCCTAAAGAGTCGAATCTGGCGAACTTATCTAGATCTCATCATGTATCCCTATGCAATGTGGCCTATAAAATCCTAATGAATATCATTGCAACAAGGCTTAAAGAAATTCTATCAAAAATCATTTTAGAGAACTAAGAGATATTTATGCAATAAAGGCACATATTGGACACCATAACTCTTGTGTAGGAAGCAATACACTCCAACAAGGAATCAAGCAAGCCCAGTATGTTGATCAAGTTAGACATGAAAAATTCCTTCGATTGGTTAAGGCATTCATTTTTATTATTAATCTTAAGAAATATGGATTTTTTCAATGATGTTATTAGATAGGTTAAAGCACGCATTTGGCCTCCATGGATAGTGTCACTGGTGAATGGTCAACTCACTGCTTTTTTGTGGCCTCAAGGGGTTTAAGGCAAGGGTTATCCCTTGTCCCCTTTGCTTTATATCATTATAGATGAAAGTATGAATAGGGATCTAGAAAAAGTGGGATAAGAGGGTAAGTTGGTGGGCCTAAGCATTGTGAGGAACATTAAAGAGGTTAAGCATTCACAATTCGTAGATGATATCGTATTTATTAGAGGGGCCTTCAAAATAATAGAAAATCACTTCAAACGAATTTTGGAACCCTATCTTAATCTTTCTGGAGGCTTGGTTAATTAAAATATATTCCAACTCTATGGATGGAACTACTCTAAAGTAGTATTAAACAAGATTTCAAGAATTTTAGAATTCGCTATGGCGACCGTTAATCGAATGGAACTAATTCACATATTTAGAAATTCCCATCTCATTGAGAGCATGAAATGCTAAGGATGGGGAGGAGGTTCTTCAAAAAATTAGAAAGCAATTTCCCACTCGGGGTTCTAAATGGTTAACTACAATTGGGAAGGTTGTATTGATTAAGTCAGTGCTCTCATCTCTGCTGGTATATATTGGATCGGGCTTGCTAGCTCCAAAAGGTATAGTCCACTGGATCAAGATTCTTCTTAGGAAGTTCCTTTGGCAAGGGGGGGAATAATGAAAATAGATTCCACTTAGTGAATTATAGCATTGTGCAGATTTCAAAATTCTTTGGAGGGCTAGAAATAAAATATCATGAGATTATGAACTTGACATTGGGAGCTAAGATCCTCCAGCGCCTCCTATCAGATACAAAATAATTGTGGAAGATAGCCTTTGTGCACAAGTATTTTCATAAAATTAGGCTCATTAGGCTTGAGAATTAATCATAACCTAAACAAGGATCTAAAATATGTAAGTTTTTTAGTGGCCCCCATAATTCTGGATCATCTAGGGTGGAAAGTGGGCAGTGGCACTTGTATCAATTTGTGGAAAGGATATGTTCTATTAACCTCTTGAAAGGAATAAAATGGATTTAGGGTACTTGCAGACTGGATGGGGCCAAATGAATATAGTAAGATTGTTGATATAACTCAATGGGATGCCAATGTCCATTGGGTTGGATGGGTATGTCATAATATCCCCTGCCATATGCAATATTATTGGATATCACTGCTTAATTCTATAAAGGGCCTAGCGCCAATTTCAACTTCAAAATTGGATAAAAGAATAGGGACAGGTAGTAAGAAATGTGAATACATAGTCAAGGCAGGATATGAATCTCATCCCTTTGTAGACAGATTATGGGGAAGAATCTAACATAAGGATGGTTTGCAAAAAATAAATATTTTTTTGGGAACATTTAAAAACAATATCCTAACAACCAAGAATATAAAAAAATGGAATATCCACGGTCCTTCCCATTGTGTTCGGTGTGAGAAGACTAAAGAAGACATCTCCCATGTCTTTTGACAATGTTACTTTTTCTTGAAGTCTCGAAAATCACCTTGGGGAATGTCAACAATATTAATAATATTCCAGAGAGTTGGTAGGATATTTTTAAAAGTTGGAAGTCATATTTTCCTTTGTAAAGGAATTCCACTTCAGTTTCTATGAGGTGCTAGATGGCACTTCCCAAGTTCTTATGTTGGGTGATTTGGCTTGCTCGCAACTAAGCAATCTTTAAAGGTGTTCATCCCTCCGAGATATCATATGCTTCTAAATAAAATCAATTTCTTTTTGAGTCCATAAGAGTTCGTGGCTACGATCCAAAGGAATTGGATGATCTAACATTAGGCAAGCGTGAATGGTTCAACTTAGGTCATGTTGGTAGCTTCATACACAAACCTATTAGATTCAAATCATTTTCAATTAGAATGGATCTTGAAGACTTTCTAATGTGGTAGATCAATACAGGGATCCACTCTCTCTTTTTTGATGGAGCATCAAAAGGGAACCCAAGGGCAGTAAGAGTCAGAGGGGCTGTCTTTAGCCCCATTGAAGAAATAGAGATTTAGTACGCATGGTGGTTGGGAAATGCAACTAACAATTAAGTTGAATACATAGCTTTGTGGCAAGGTTTAGAATTGGCTATCTCAAGAAGAATACATAAGTTAATGGTTTATGGAGACTTAATGCTTGTCATCCAATAGGTTTATAGCCTCAAGGAGAATTTGAAGTAGGTCCAATTCCTCGATCTTGCAAAGAATAAGCTTGCATATCTTTAGTTTTGAAACCATTAAGTTCTTCCATATGAAGTGACATCTCAATACTAAAGCATATGAGCAAGCAAATAAGATTTTTTTCCTTAGAAGAAGGGATTTTGGTTTGAAATGACATATGTGGTGAATATAAACCAATACCTATAGGTGGGAACACATCCTTCCTCTATTATCTAAGCAAGGGGGAATGCGAACCACCCAGGATCAACTTCATCTAGCACTACTAGAACATAAAATTGGTCATTTGCATACCAAAATTGAAAGGTTGCAAAAGAATAATGATACTTTGGAGCTTCGTTTGGCCAACTTGGAATCAATTATATGATGTAGCACAGATGAAAATTGTATGGAAGGAAAAGGGGGAGTGGGGCCAATGGCTACTCAAGATGTGGTTCATGAGAAACAACGACAACAACATGAGGAGGTGGAGAAAGTTTAGGCATTTGTCCAACTGAGGTGGAAGGAACATGAAAGTGCAAAACATGGCTTAGAATATAGATTAGACTATGAAATACAGTTTAAATCACATTTTAACTAATGCATTGCAAATACATAGAAATCTTATGAGTATTTTGGAGCACACATACGAATTTTCAACTTAGAAGTTGAAAATGTTATCAGTGTAGGAAGCAAGTAAATATTTTTTGGACTGTTTTGAACACAATAATTAATGGTCACCTGGAAAATGTAAACCGTTTTGACCTTACAACCAAATAGACTTAAATAAAAAAAAAAAAACCTAATCATTTCTTAAAAAAGCACATTATTTTAATTTTTTATATTTAAATATAAAACTTTTATAAATCAAACATTTTTATTATTTATTTTAATATTATTTACATTTTCCTTAATCAATATTTTTAAAAGATAAGTGAATAAGATTAAGGCCATGGTACACATATAAACTTAACTTTTAACTCCTCCATGTTAATATGGAAGAGATTGAATCATAAATAATGGCTTAAAAACAATTTACTTAATAAATAAGTGGTCGTTGCACAGTTTAGTGATTATGCTTTTCAATAACTAAAATTTATTCGCGTATATATTAAATACAATATTTTTAAAATTATTAATTAATTTATGTAATTTTGTTTTAAAGTTATTTTTTTGATTTTAAAAGTTTTATAATTAAATTTTGATATTATTATGGGTTTTCAAGGGTTTTTACAAGGATTTTAGCCTTAGACACATATTCACAGCACAAGTACACTTGAGCATATTGATAACATAAGTGCATGTGGATCTCCTAGGTAGCCAAGTGTGTTTTCGCTTAGCATATTAGAAACCAAGTCAACTTAAAAATTACTTATCCAATGTTTTATTTCACAAGTTCCAATGCATAGAAGTTTTTGTTGAAGAAACCACATTGCAAAAATTTATCACTATATTAAGCACTCGCAAAAATAAAGGGTATTCACTATGCGAAGGGCGGAGGAAGTCAGTGTGGGGTGTCAAGGCAGGGTTTGAAATTTCAAAACAGACCCATTAGTTAAATTTGACCGTTTTCGCACCTCCTTATCAGTATTAACAATTTCAATAAAATAAATTCACGGTTTTGTAATTTTTTATTTGTATTTAATGGGAAAATCACTGATGATGAGCAATTTGCACGTCAAATTCCATCCCTATGCGAAAGGACCTTTGTATTCCGCAAAACGAAATTCCTCCCCATTGCATAGTTAGAGTTGCCCGCGCTCGCATTTATGGCAGTGTAATTTGGAAGCACATAATAATTAAACAACATCTCAAAAAAATCGAATTTTAATCAAACGTCTCATCATTCTCCATAGTCATCTAAATGATACTTTCAGGTCACCTCCTAAGGGCTTCAAGATTGAGCTAAAATATTATTTTATTTTAACGCTTTATTCTCCTCCCCAAACTCTTAATTTGGTTATAAATTGTAATTACTCTGGCATGTCAGAGTTAGGATAAATTTAGGACAGTCAATTAATTAAGTGA
This sequence comes from Pinus tabuliformis, assembly GCA_031772625.1. Classification (NCBI taxonomy): domain Eukaryota; kingdom Viridiplantae; phylum Streptophyta; class Pinopsida; order Pinales; family Pinaceae; genus Pinus; species Pinus tabuliformis. The sequence continues at coordinate 1,518,318,907 of CM062818.1, read as the reverse complement.
AGTTGAGTAAGTTTGAGTTATTGGGAAAATTTACTAATTAAGTGAAGTTGAATAAGTTTGAGTTATTGGAAAAATGTAAATTTAGAGTGTGTGCATATTTGTGTTATTTTGTATCTTACCTCCTCTCCCTTGCTAACAAATTAATATGAAAGTCGAGGAAAGATCACTAAGATCTATGGTACATGCAGAGCTGGTGAGAAGAGGGCAAGTCAAAAAGGCTAACAATTAAAAAATAAAAATTTGTGTTGGAATTAAAGGTGTGCAAGGTGGTGTGAAATTCACATTTTGTAACTGCAAAAACTGAAACAATTTGATCAAAACTTCCATTGTATCAAAATTCAGGTTATTTGCGCAGGTTAGCTGTGTCACAGGTGCGCCCTGTGAGGTATTAGGAAAAGGGTGAAAGAACCGTGAGAAACCTCAATTGAGAGTTGCCACAACCCTCGCTGTCACAGCCGGAGTCGACAAACGCGCAACCGTTCGCTTCAATTTTAACCAGCCGCCAATTGTTTTGAGTGTACGGCCATAGTGTAAAGTCAACCGTTGTTCAAAAGGAACCGCCCACAAACCCCACTCTGCTGACGAAGATTACAAGTTTGAAAAGTTTAGAATACGAAAAGTCAAAGAAGTACCCATGCATGTGATTTGGAAAGGAGAATTTTTTTTTAAAAGTTCGGTGGGCAAAATTATTCCTAAGGTCGAGATTTAAAGGAAAGGTATTTAAGCCGAAGGCTTTTTATGGTGAGGCTTTAGCTCATGACACTATTCCCAGATTCGTCGACTACCACGTCAGATGAAAGGGTATCGTTATCTCTGCCCGCGTGACGTTGAATCTTCCAGTTGCCTCGGGTAGCTCGGTTGTGGTCATCGTTTTTATGCGGTTGGCATTGTCTACGATTCTAACATAAGTCACAGGATTTGCCTTGTTCGACTTCGCTTGGGTACGGATAGAACACAATAATGATGCACTGGCGATGACCCCGCCAAAATCCACGACAGAGAAGATGATGGATAATTTCTTGGTTTCGCTAAGTCCTGAGGATGTGGAAGAGGTGGAAGCTGCAGTGCAAGGTATAGCGAGGATTAGCCCGCATAAACCTTTGTTTCCCAGAAAAAAAGCGGTCGTAAGATTTTGAAAGACGCCCTTGTCTGGAATTGGCTCGGACAGATGGTTGTAGGACACATTCAGAGTGACCATGGATCGAAGCCAGAGGGGAACTTGTCCCTCAAATCGGTTGGAAAGGTTGAGATGCAGAACCTCCATGCAACTTCTCATACCGCTGGGAATCTCACCACTCAGCAGGTCCCCTGCAAAGTCTATGTTGGTAACATTTGGAGGTTTGTCGTTACACCAAAATCCGTAGGAATTGGTAAACGTTACAATCCAGTGACCAGGATCCTCAGGGTGGAAATTACAGATTCTATAACCCAATAACTAGGACCCCAGGGTGGAAATTACGGATTCTATAGAGGTACGGTGATTCTTCCAACACCCCCTTTCAAAAGCAACTCGAGGGAATCGAAACTGGGTCCAAGCTCTGATTCCATGTGGAGTTTTGTTATCGATACCATGTGGAGGTTTGTCGTTACACCAAAACCCGCATGTTGAATCGAAACTGCGTCCAAGCTCTGATACCATGTGGAGGTTTGTCGTTACATCAAAACCCGCAGATGTTGGTAAACGTTACTACCCAGTAACTAGGATCCCACGGGTGGAAATTACGGATTCTATAGGGGTGCGGTGATTCTTCCAACACCCCGGATCCCACGGGTGGAAATTACGGATTCTATAGAGGTGCGGTGATTCTTCCAACACCCCCTTTCAAACGCAACTGGGGAATCAAACCTAGGTCCAAGCTTTGATACCATGTGGAGGTTTGTCGTTACACCAAAACCCTCAGGTGTTGGTAAATGTTACAACCCAGTAACTAGAATCCCCAAGTTGGAAATTACAGAGTCTAGAGAAGTACGGTGATTCTTCCAACATAACAGACATCATGCCTCCGATCATGATGGGAATGTTCCATGTAAGCACATTATGCGGCATAGAAAATGATTGTACTATATGCCTTAGATTCACAACACCAAGGGGTATGTTACCTTCTAGACGATTGTAGCCGAGATTCAAGTCTTGCAGACCAGTGCAGTTGGAGAGGTTGTCTGTTATTGTACTGCTCAACTGATTATGGTCAAGATACAGGCTGACAAGCTGATTCAACCTGCGTCCTACCTCTTCAGGTATAGGCCCACTGAGTCGATTTTTGTGGAGCCAAAGCTGGGCCAAGCCAGAGTAGTTGCCTAACTCTATAGGAATCCATCTGCTTAAATTATTGCCTTGTGCCTGGAATTTGGTGACTGATTTTAAATGGCCATAATCCCTGGGTACGCTTCCTGTCATCAAATTGTCTCGTAGTTGCATGTATTGGACGTAGGTAATATTACCGACCTCCGGCGGAAGGGAGCCCGTGAGTTACCGTAAAGGGCGAACACTTTGAGTGTCGTAATGGCCCCAAGAATGCTAGGGATCGGACCCCGGAAGTTGGCCAGTTCTATGTAAAGTCTTTCCATGTATCGTAATTTGCCCAATTCTGCAGGGATTGCACCGGACATGCAGTTGTTTCCAACCATCAACACCGTCAATTGAATGCAGTTGGAAGGAATCAATTTGGGAATCATTTCGGTGAGGTCGTTAACATCTAAACACAGGTTTTCTAATCTAGACAGCACACCCAACTCTGCAGGTATAGTTCCGTTTAGTAAAAGATTCAAACACAAATCTAGGAGAGTAAGCTTTGTACAATTAGACAGATCAAGTGGAATTGGACCTTCAAAGTTGTTCTCGCAGAGGTTTAGATGGTGGAGATTGGACAACGAGGCAAGTGGAGAAGGAACGAAGCCGGTGAGGTTGTTGAACAAGAAGTCAAGATAGTGAATAACAGTGGAATTGGACCTTCAAAGTTGTTCTCGCAGAGGTTTAGATGGTGGAGATTGGACAACGAGGCAAGTGGAGAAGGAACGAAGCCGGTGAGGTTGTTGAACAAGAAGTCAAGATAGTGAATAACAGTGGAATTGAAGAAGGTGGTGGGAAGGGTGCCAGTGGTATAGTTTTGGGAAAGCGAGAGAGTTGACAGTGAGGAATTGGATCCTTCAAAGAGGGAAGAAGGGATGGAGCCCCATAAGATATTGTAGGAAAGATTGACCGATGCCAAGAGGTGGAGGTTGCTCAATTCCGGTGGGATTGAACCAGAGAGGCTTAGGTTTTGCAGATTTAGGCCACTACCTTCCATCCCTTCTCCTGGTCGTAGGTGACACGCTGGCGATTCAAGTCGAGTAATGTGCTACTGGATTCAGAATTCAACGGGCGACTGGGTGAGTTCGGCTTGGGTCCGCAGTATGATCACAATGAGAATCCGCAAAAGGCTTATGTGGTGGGAACATTGGGGTACATAGCGCCAGCTCTGATAAACAAGGGGCATGGCACTCCCAGCTGAGACGTGTTCAGCTTCGGGGTTTTGCTGTTGGAGGTGACTTGCAGGAGAAGGAACGTAGATCTGTTAACGGAGGTCGAGAAGATGATTTTGACGGATTGGGCATGGGAGTTGTACACGGAAGGGAGGTTGGTGGAGGCATCAGATCCAAAGTTGGGGAAGCGATATGATGTGGTAGAGATGGATAAGGTGCTAAAATTTGGGTTGATGTGTTGTAATCCAAAGCCATAAAGAAGACTGGAAATGCGACATGTTTGTCAAATATTGGAAGGCGAAGCTCCTCTTCCCGACATCTGCACGACTTCGTTAGACTTGAGTACTATGTGTCGTTAACCGATAACCCTCGTGATATTATGGGTTCTTACCCCAGAAGTGGCCTCTTGAGGCCTACTGGTTATAAGTTTTGGAGGAAACATCTGACATAAGTGGTCAGAATGATTGCTCAAATTCGCCTTTCGAAAACTATCCATCCTTCCTATAGTATAAGTTTTCACCAGGAAGGTCTTTGTAGACGTGAAATTTTGGAAGGCGCGAGTATTGGCCTTCAACGTGGACAAGCGAGGCTTGACGTCGCACGTTTCACCTACTCCACATTAACCTCCTTCGCCTGCTCCACTGCTGAGCACAACGAATTTAGGTTAGGCAACTAGAACCGAATATCCAGTGGTCACACCGACGTATCACTGGTCTTCAACATGGATAAGCGGGACTTGACCTTGCACGTTTCCCTTCGGCTTTTCTTTTCACGAATATGTCAAAATATAGTTTATTTGAAGTTGAAGTAGGTTAAAGTCTTTTAAAAGGCTCAAAAGTGGTTTAAATAAAGTTCATTCCAAAAGGTTTAATCTTTAAAGTCATGTGGTCAAGTGTAAAGGTTTTTTAAAAGTTTAAAGGGCCATAAAATGTTGAAGGGTTTGAAATTATTAAGGCTTATGATAAGAAAAATATTTTTTTTGGAAAAGAGGTTTTGTTGGAAAAAAATTGATTGAACAAGAGAGTTTAGGGCGTTAGAAAGGAGAATCTATTTGCAATTATTTGGTGTTTTTCAAGCATAATAGTTTTTTGAGTGAAGATTGTGTCTTACGGGGATACATATTGAAAATCATATATATATATATTTTGGCGATATGGAAGATAGACTTATGCAATCAGAAAGCGGCTATAAGGCATAGGAAAGAAAAGAATCATGGCTCACAAAGCGCGACTGAAGAAGACTAAGAAAAGAAAACGAAAAGAAGATGTGGATATTGTTGCCGTGTTTAAATAGGTTTAGGCCACAACCAAGGAACTGAGAAGTCTAGCAGAAGATAAAGAAGAAATCGAGGTTGATTGATGTGGCGTGGGTCTGCTACCACCTACTATGTTTACTGATGCCCTAGCTTTGAGTTTCATTCATCAAGCAATGGATGAAATGGTTATGTGTAAGGTAGAAAAAACTACAAATTACAAGGAAGCATGGAAGATATTGGAAGAAGAATTTGGTGCAAGGGGGAGTGACATGCAGTAGCAGGTTATGTCACAGGCAGAGAAGTCAACCGCAGATTTAAGACTAGATGAGCAAGACTCTGAGAGCACAACAAAGCTTGGAGAATCCAAGTCAAAAGTGGATGATGGTTGTTAGGACCATAAAATTGAAAACCATTATGCAAGCATGCATATGGATGAAGAAGATGCAACAAAGATTGCAGAGAGAAGCAGAAGCCTCTGTATGTGAAGCAGAGAAAGAGCATATAAATGCTCAAGGACTCCACTGTAACGTGGATGGAGTAGATGATGGTTAATCCCACTTTGACAAAACACATGTGGATGATGAATGCAAAGTGATATGTGAATTGATGCATCCAGCTACAACTGATGGATTTGATGAAGTTAAAATTGTCAATGAGCACATGCATGCTTGCATAACCCACCATAGGGTGTATGAACATTATGTCGATGTTATGTCTGGTTTCTTTTTTGAAACAAGGATTGATTGTGGCAATAAGGTAAGCGCCATGTTTGATGAAGAATTGAAGGTTGAAGTTGCCACTGTAGCAACAAGATATGAATCAATTTGAACTTCTCACAAAACAGTACATGATCTAGCATCAACTGATGATCAAAAAGAAGATAGAGTGATTGAAGAGTTTTTGATGAGAATATCCACCAACAACATAATAGTGGAAGACAACTTCCATGTAGTGGAAAACAAGGTAGAGAAGGAAGAGGTAGAAGCTCTCACTGAAGAGCATAATAAATATGTTTTTAACATAGTTTTTGAATATGCAGGTGTTCATGATAGCATGGATGAAAAAGTTGAAAACAAAGTTGTTAATAAGTTTGATGCAAATTTGAATCTCATCAAAGAATGGATTCAGAAACCAATTGAACAAAATTTTGCGAGTCTTAAAGCGGTTGCTAGAATAAAAAAATTGAATGAAATGGTGAATAATGATATTGAGTGTGCAGATTACAGGAAGAAAGCTACAGTCCCTGATGATGAAAGTGAAGAGAATTCTATGGAATTTTATGAAAAGAAGGAAGAATGCATTAATTTTTTTTTTTCCACAATGGATTCAAGAAAATATAATGTTTTTCTATTAAGAAATATGGTACAAAGAAAGACAGGAATATGAAGCACAAGTAGCAGAGGGAAGAAGTCAATTTGAAGATGGAAAGTTATGGCAGCAGTCCATAGTTGAATGAATTTTTGAAGAGGAAGTTGTAGAAGACCAACTCAGATCAATTTCAAAACAAGTCAAAGAAACATTGTGGCAACAAGTAAAGAAATACCAAGCCTACAACAAGAATGCACAATAGAGAATGAAGCAATTTCAAGGATATAGAATTTAGAAGAAGAGAAAAAGAAAATGTAAAATTGTAAAAAAATTGAGTCATTGTAAGCCTAGTTGAGACATATACTAGCAAACATGTTTCAGTGATAATTGAGTCAATTTCTATTGTAAGCCTAACAGGCATAGTTAAGTCATGTTAATTTGAGTTAATTCATGTTTGAGTTATATTGAGTCATAAAGTCGTAATTAAGGGGGAGTGTTAGAAATTGTAATTACTCTCCCATACCAGAGTTGGTTAAATTTAGGAGAGTCAGTTAACTGAGTCAAGTTGAGTGAGTTCGAGTTAAGTTATATTTTGGGAAAAGGTGAATTTAGAGTTTGTGTGCATGTTGAGTTCTTTTGGGTGAGTAGCCAGTCCAAAAAGTATAAATACCCCTCATCGGATTCATTGTAATCAATCAAGTTTTTTTTTGCATGATCCACAATTCATGTTATTGTGCGAAATATTTGTGTTATTTTATGTCTTACCTCCTCTACCTTTCCAACAAATTTATGCCAAATTAATTTAAAAGAAAGAACAAAAACTTATCACTTCTGATGACTCTCCATAGTTATGTAAACCAAGTATAAAGATCAAAGCTAATAAAAAATTAATAATCTTATTAAGCCATGTATAAGGATCAAAATTAATAAACACAAAAGATATAGAAGATTTAATGTCCATGCAAAGCCATATCACTAAAAACAATTTTCAATTCAGTGTATGAAATTCACTCAATCAAAACCATGGAAAGAATTGTTTTCATAGTCTCCATGTCAAAATTGGTAGTATTCAAGTTTCTCAATACCCAACCATGGATGCTTCCTTTCAAATAACTCACTACACAGACGATGAAGAAGAATCTGACCCTTATAACAAATGATCTTACAGTTCAATAAAACAAAACCTCTTTATGAATTTCATCAAAGAAATTAATTATTTTACAAGCTATCACATATTTGAATTAATATCTGCAAAATAATTAAATGGTTGCTATTGTTAATTTAGGACACGAGGAAGTAATACGGATAAGACTACTGCAAATCGATTCCAAACATTGAAACTCACATTTTCATTTGTGATCCGTGCTTCCATTTAATAAATTTGTTTATTAGTCTGACAATAAAAACATTCTTCACAGTGAAATTCCATGCAGAGTGTGGAGCTCCCCAAAATGGAAACAAGGTCTATGAAGAGTTCGCACCCCACACTCTATTTTCATCGTGCGAAGATCCACACTCTGTACTCGCATTCATGGTAACATAAGGCCATTTAGAGCAGACAAAAGATGAATCAGGAGGTGCCACCTAGGAAGTTCGTTCGTTTAACAAGCTCCTTCTGTAGGGAATCTACTTCACTGACTTCGCAAAATATTAACATCAAATACTCAAATATTGCAGTGGAATTACATGAATAGCGGTATCCAGAGTATACCACTATACCGATTATATATTCCATTCCACAAGTATATCACTAGACCCATTATAGGCTCTATTATGAAAACAACAATTAATGGCATATTGTAACGCATTGGATTGGTCTGAAATAGTTGGTTGGTTCGCTCAGTGGGTGGTAACCGGGTGGCAGGCTCCACATGTAGAGCAATACCAAAATCAACCATGACAAGAACTCTGAGAGTTGCCATATCACGAATCTCATTGTGGCCAGGTGACATTATTTTGCAATTTATTATCTCTTTTTCATCTCGAAAAATTGTCAGATGGTGATTTGTGGCAAACAAATAGCTGTGCTCCTCTCTTTTTCCTATGAGAATTTCCATATCGCTGAGGACAACATGAACATTTATCCTCTTCCCATACTCTTCATCTGCAATAATATACTCCATCAAGCACCTAAGGCCACAACATGTACTTGAAGACTATGGCTGACATTGCAGTTGATATTTCTTTTACATTCCAACTGCATTGTAGTTACCATCATGGAATTTTGCTTTCGGTAAGGGTTTATTTTGTAAAGAAAGTTTCATTGTTTATATTTTTTTATGTCTTCAAGATGCAAAATACAAGTTAATTTACACCAGAGTTAATCGCAAAATGATCCGTCGTGGCTATAAAGAAATGCATTCTTGGATGCTCGCCAACAATGATTTTGGATATTTCGTCTCTACAATTTTGAAAGCTATGCTTAAAATGAGATTTGGGAAGTGCTTGGCCATTGGGCTTTATAGTGTCCTCTGCAAAGATTGACTTTACTTATTATCATATATTGCGGGTTTTAGTCTCCTCGTTAGATGGTGATTTTATGAGACCCACAGAAATTGCTGGTTTGGTTATGGTTGACTTCTCCCAGATAAGGTTTTGCATATGAAGTTTTTGTTAGTTATTGGTTTCTCATGTGGCCGTTTAACGACAGACATAAATGGAGAACTAGCTACTATCAAAAGGTATGAATTTTTACCCTCCTAAGGATTCAATATACTCTTGTGGTATGATTATATGGGCACAAGTTAAATACTGGTAAAAAAGTGTTATTGTATGTGGTTGCCATGCTTTTAGTGCTTTCCATTCAGAAGGTTACAGGGGTTATATGTTTTTAGTCGGTGCTGCTAATGATATCTACTGCCCCTGGTTTGAGGGTGTTATATACATTTCCTTGGGTTTTTGTTTATTGACTTGTTCTGGGAATGTTCATTCGACTCTTTGCGTGGGTTATGTGGTTAGAGTTGATTCACATACAGGTGCTATTTTCTATATCTATTGATATATTTTTCTGTATATTCACCACCCACTACACTTTCTCTTATAGGAGAGCTCATGCAACCAAACATTCAGTCCTTTAATTGCCCTTGTATACCTATCTCTCTCGCCGGTTTTTCTGGTCACGATACAAGTGAGTATCTGCCCTGTACGCAACTCAACAATCCTTTCTATATTTCTCAGCCATGTACGCAGTTTAGATTTCGTCTAGGGAATATATGGTGGACTTGTAGGGGTTGTTTTTGCCTTTGCTGTTGTGATGGAGTTTAACATCTGCTAACTATAAGCTGATTGTTTTGGGCTCTCTGGTATTTTTCTCCCATTGATGGGTAGCTGCACTCAGCTTTGGTCGCATTGTGTTTTCCGGCTAATTTTTCCAAGTTCCTTCTCGGCTTATCGTATTTCGGGGCAGTAGGTGGCTTTCCTTATCACAATCAATACGACACATGTCATATATCTCCTACCATATCTCGGATCTGCATTTTATATTTTGCAGGTCTCCTCGTTTTTCTACCTTTCCTGATTGGGATTTAATATTGTCTAACATTCCCCTTATTACCATTCTCGGGAGTTGGTTTTCGCTCGCGTTCCCATTAGGGGGATTACTCCCTTTCATAGCCTATCTCATGAGGATTGTGTAATGATCTGATAAACACCCTATGAGTGACCTAAGTTAAAGATTTATTGAATATAGGTATTATAGACTCATATGCTGGTGTGTGTGTGTCTATGTTATTTAAGCAATGGATTGATCAGATTGAAAATACACAGACACTTGAAATGGAAAGATAACAGAGAAATTTAGTAAGCAAATACAAGAACACAAGAAATTAATAAGGAGTTCACCCTATCCTCTAGGGCTACATCTCTGGTCAAGCTTTCAGTGGTGGCCTTATTTTATTATGTCTTAAGCAGAGAATTACAATGCAGGAGCTCAATATGAGTCACCTGAAACAGATTTGCTTGGCAGGGTGGTTCTTGGATTCCCCAAGCCACTAGAGTATACAAACTCTATTGCCTACCAGCTCTTTGACCTCTCTGGTTTGACAGATCCTCTCTGGGTCGCTTGAATCTCTTAAGCTCTCTGGTGCTCGACACTACCTTTGGTCAACTCGGCCCTCTGTCTTCTTTCTGCTTTTGCTTCCTGTCTTCTTCTCTGTGTTCAGTCCTCCTCTCAGGGTTCTGGTTCTTCTGTCTCTCTATATGTCTTTTGTCTCTCTTTATGGCTTTAAGGCCATTCGTTCCCATGTCTATTTAGTTCCTCTTCCACCTTTGTCGAATCGATTTCTATAGTTGTGCTTGGAGTTCCCTGTTCGGCGTCATCATCAGGCTCACAGGGAGTGGCCACATGTCCTCCTGTAATGTGCTAGCCTGCTTTGTTGGTTCAATTCTTCAGTTACGTCGTGGAATGAGTCTTCCTCCACCGTGGCGGTTAAAGCAGACCTCAAATCTTTACAAATTGCAGCTTAATCCCTCGTCGATTCTGCTTCCCCATTGAGCGCAATGTCAACCGTCCGATCTGGGTCCCCTAGATCCAATGCCATCCGCTCATTTCGCGCGGTTGACCTGCTCGACCATTAGCACGTGATGATCGGAGGTTTTCTCTCTCCTTCGCTTGCCATGCATCGATCGCTGAGTGGGATCACTCCGCTTTCATCCAAAACCGCTTACCGTTTAAGGAGCCCCCGATCAATACCGTTGATTTTGGAGCGGGTCCCGCCTTTCGGCTTTTAGCCTTTTTCGCCTTTCGCCCTTCAGTTCTCCGGCTCCCCACGTGACCAAGTTCTTAGGGCTTCTCCATTTCGAGCCTTTTCACCCATCGATGCATGATTAGTGCTAAGCACTAATCGCACATCAAAAACCTCCTCCATTTCCCGATCTGGGCCTCCCAAGGGCTAATTTCACCTCCCGCGCAGTCTCCATGTGCCTCGGTCAACGCGCTTTGACCGAGATCCTCGTTGTTCCACGCTAGCTGCCACTGCCACTAGTTTGAGGTGTTTTTGATCATTGTCTTGAATTATTTGATGTTGGTCTCGACTTGATACAGTCATGGTTCTTTTGACAGTTCTTTATGGATCCAATTTGGATCACGGCCTTCCCACTGAAAAAGCTTTTGGACCACCAAAAGTTGGTTTTCAAGCATCGACAAAGTGAGGGTACTGTTTTATCACTTGCCCATTCTCAATCCACTTTGCACTGCTTGGCTTTGAACCTTTGAGCCCAATCCTAAGGTACTCCACATCTCCCCTACACGTTGTACTCACCTTCCTTTCCAGCACTGTGTCTTCCTGCAATTCATTAAGATATTCCGGTAGCAGGTCATCGATACAAGGCAATTGACTCTGCTCTTTAGGGTCCTCAATCATTGAAGGTTCAAACAATCTCAAGCAATCTGCATTTACGACTGAGTAGATGTGTATGTAAGTTGGTAGATCAAGGCAGAAAGCATTTTCACCAATCTTCTCAAGTATCCTAAAGGGTCCATACTTGATACGCTTTAGCTTTTTACCCTCACCTTGCATCCTGTCCTTGCTGATATACAGCCAGACTTGGTCACCAACTTGAAAACTATGCTCCATCCGATGCTTGTCATGCCTAGCCTTGTACTTGGCTTGGCTCTTTTCCAGTTGTTCCTGTACTGCGTGGTGGATCTCCTAGATCTGTTCAATGAACCTAGTTGCCTTGTCCACATCACTGTGTCCATCAATCATGGTATCTTTACCAAAGACAAAATCCAAAGGAGACCTAGGTGTCAAACCAAAACAGGTCTCAAAAGGAGATCTCTGTGTAGAAGAATTTTTTGCTCTGTTGTATGCATGCTGCACATAACACAAGTGTTCATCCCAAAGCTTAGGATGTTTGTTGCAATATCCTCTCAGTAATTTGATCACTGTCCTGTTAACTACTTCTATCTGGCCATCATTTTGTGGATGAAAAGCTGTGCTCTTCTTCAGTTTGGTGTCCATAAGTTCCCACAGACTGGACCAAAACTTCCCCACAAATCAGGTCTCTTGATTAGAAACAATGGAAGTGGGTAATCCAAAATGAACCCATACATGTTCAAAAAACAATTTTGCAGTCTGTTTAGCTATAATTTGTTTATTACAAGGTATCAAAATACACATTTTTTTGAACCTATCCACAACAACATATAAATAATCATGACCTTTCCTAGACTTAGGCATTCCTCCAATAAAATCCATGGAAGCACTTTCCCAAGGGTGAGAAGGAACTGGTAATGGAGTGTACAAGCCTAGTTTTCTGTTGCTGGGCTTGCTTTTAGCACACATGGCACACCCTCTTACATATCTAGAGACTTTCTCATTCATTTTCGGCCAATAACAAAACCTTTACAGCTGTGCAACTGTTTTAATTGCCCCAAAGTGACCTGATATCAGAGAAGTGTGTGCTTTCCTAATTATCTTTACTCTCTCAGTTTGTGGAATGCAGAGTTTCCCACAATGGTATAAGAGTCGGTCCTTCATATGATAGTCCAATTCTTCTACTCTTTTGCCTTGACTCAAAGTTGCATATACATCTTTAAAGTCCATATCCTGAGCATATTGTTCAATGTAGCTTTCATGTAGTACAAAATTATGCTTAAGTATGGTAGATACATTTATAATGGGTCTAGATAACATGTCTGCAACTTTGTTATGTATGCCCTTTTTATATCTGATGACTAAATGAAACTGTTGTAGAAAACCCATCCATCTGTAATGTCTTGATCGCTGCAATTTAGTTTGGGAGTGTAAGTATTGAAGTGGTTGATGATCAGTATGTATTACTGTCTCTTTGCCCATTAAGTAAATTTTCCACTTTTTCACACTCTGAACTAATGCATACAATTCTTTATCATATGTAGGATAGTTAACTACTGTAGGATTAAAAGTCTCAGAATGATAGCATATGGGTTTACCGTGCTATGTCAACACTGCTCCCATGGCATAGTCACTGCATCAGTTTGGATCTCAAATGGTTTTTGTAGATCAGGCAGTGCTAATACAGGTGTTGTACTAATCTTTTCTTTCAAGGTGTCAAAGGCTTTCTGATGTTTGCCTTCCCACTGAAACACCTTGTTCAATCCCGTTAAAGCATGTAAGGGAGCTGCAATTGAGGAAAAGTTAGAAATGAACTTCCTCCAATATTGTGTTGCTCCTAAGAAGCTTCTCACTTCTGTAGCAGACTTGGGTTTAGGCTAGTTTACAATGACTGCCACTTTAGAGGGATCTATTTTCAATTCACCTCCCCCTACTATATGACCCAAGTAGTTTAGAGATGCTTTGCCAAATTCACATTTTGAGAGTTTAACATAAGGTTTTTCTCTTTTCAAAACATCTAGTGTCTGCTTAACATGCTTTAAATGTTCTTCCCACGTTTTACTAAAAATCAGAATGTCATCCAGGTACACAATAACAAAATCATCAAGAAATGGTTTGAGTACATCATTCATTAATCTCATGAAAGTAGCAGGAGCATTGGTCAAGCCAAAAGGCATAACCAACCATTCATAAAATCCCTGCTTTGTTTTGAAAGTAGTCTTCCATGCATCTTGCTCTGCAACCTTGACCTGATGGTATCCACTGTGCAAATCCAGCTTGGTGAAATAAATAGCTTCCTTCAACTGATCTAAAAGATCATCTATGCGAGGAAGGGGATAACAATTTTTAATTGTCATCTTATTCAGTGCTCGGTAGTCAATGCACATTCTCCACGAGCCATCTTTCTTTCTCACCAAAACGATTGGTGACCCACATGGTGATGTGATAGGCCTGATGAATCCCTTCTCAAGCAACTCCTACACCTGCTTCTTGATTTCAGAATTCTCTAAAGCAGACAACCTGTACATCGCAATGTTAGGCAATGGAACATCTTGCTGCAAAATAATATCATGTACTATTCCCTTTTTGGGTGGCAGGCCTTTAGGTTCTTGAAATAAGACATCATACTTTGAAACAACCTTTTCTATATCAGCTTGTTGTTCAGCATTACAACCCTCAAATACATTGGTTTTATCAGGTTTCTTTTCCTTTACAACCATCAGTAAGAATTGTTTGCATGAATTTATTATTATTTTCATCTGCCCTGAGTTTATGAGAGTATAATTATTCTTGAGCTTGTGAGCTCTTACAAAGTATTCGATTCCATATTTAACAAGTAGATACTTCTTCTCAGCTCTATAGAAAATAGCCTTTCTATCATACAAGTAAGGACTTCCTAAAAAAATTCCACATATATCCAAAGGAATGATGTCTAACTCCACCTCATCTATAAATGCTGACCCAAAAGAAAACTTGAGTTTGCATTGTCTAGTCACTTGTAGCTGTGCTTTATCATTCAACCATCCTAATGGGTATGGCTTCTTATGAGGTGTAGTTGCTAATCCCAATTTCTTTACAATGTCTTCAGAAATTTGTGAGCCACTATCAAACAAAATATCAATCTTTCGATTTTTGGAAACAATGCAAATATGGAAAAGCTCATGTCTTTTTCTCTTATTTTCTTCATCAATAACAGTTTGAGCAGAATTACTAGTAGATGCTTCAGAATTCTTACCTTTTATACCTGTGGCTGCAATAGTTGTTTCATCTCCTGAGTCTGACCCCAAATCTTTCTGAATAGCTGCAACAGTCTTCTTCTTCTTGCCCTCAGACTTCTTAGGTCTCAGCTCTGGATGCAGAATCCAACAATGCTCATCATCATGCCCATCCTTTTTACAGTGAGTGCATGAAGCTTTGCTTTTCTATGCAGTGTTAACCTTCCTTGCTTTCCACTTCTGCTTTCTTTTCTCCTTGCTCTTGCTTGCAGTGGGTTGGGATGGTCCCCCAACTTCTAGATTTCCATTCTTTCCTCTAGCTTCTAGATGAGTAGCTTGTACATATACCTCATCTATACTAGTGGGATTGAACATGAGGATGGTATGCCTCAAGTAGTTGTGTAGACCACCAATGTACTTCAAAAGAGTTTCTGGTGAGTCTAATGAGATACCCAGCATCAATGATCTCTTTCTAAATTCTTGAGTATACCCTTGCACACTTTTCCCTTTCAACTGTTGAAGAGGTTGCCAACTCATCATGGCTTGTTGCATGTAGGCTAATGGATAGAACTGCTCTTTGATTGTAGAAACAAATTCACTCTAGACAGAGATAGTCTTACCATGTCTTTTCATATCAGCTTGGGTTCTTCCTTCCCACCAAACCAAAGTAGTGCCTCCTAGGTGTAGGCTTGCCAGCTGAATCTTACTCTTGTCTGAGTCTATGTTTTGTACCCTACAATACACATCAATTTGTCTAATCCAATTGTCCAACTTTTTAGCATTTAGCTCTCCATCACATATAAGCAAATCAAATTTAACATCTAGCTTGATCAAAGATGCTTTCTTATTATGCATAGGGCTATTAGGAGGTGTGAGAAAGCTTTCCTCTTTCCCTTTTCCTTTGGAGTTGTTAGCCTCCTATTGCAACAGGTGTTCATTTTTCATGATTGACATTTTTACATGCCAAATATGTCATACTTTGCAGGCTGCAGTGTTCCATATTTCCACAAGATGCCATGAAATGTGCTAGTCTAAGTGCCACTGCTGCATTCCATTTTTAAAGATTTCTTTCAGTTAAAGGAAGGCCAAATAGTTTAATCTTGGCCTCCCTAGGTTTCAATTTCCTGTTTTAGAATGTAGAGAATGATATCTGTCCAAATAGTTTAATCTTGGCAGATTTCTAGATAGGTAGAGAATCAAAGGAGCCCAACTGCTTAATCTGGGTCCTTGGCAGAAGTAAGTGTAGACTTAGATAGGATAAACAAAAAAAAAAAAAGGAAAAAATTGTAAAGCTAGGTCTGCAAGTCTAAGTGCACGCAAACCAAAAAGAAGAAAAATGTTAGGAAAAGTAGACTGGGTAGGTAGTTTTTGAGGTTGTAGAATGACGATTCATGATCAATTTTGTGTTTCTAAGTGTTATATCTTTTCAGATCGCAGCCATGATGCAGTTTTTCATCTGGAGGAAGTCAAGCTAGAAATAACTAACTCCCCTTCTTCTTTCCCCAAATCACTTACTAACTCCTCAAAAGAGGTCAAGATCTGCTTGATTCCTCTTAGTTTCATCATGTTCCATAACATTGCCCTTGGTGAAGATCTGCTTCACTCAAGTATTTTCATTCTTCTTTTACAAAGTTCTATTCTCCAAAATGGCCTAAGGTCCCCTACCTTAGCACTTTCTGGTCACATCCATATTAATTACTAATTACACTATTTAACTCCCTACATCATTTCCCCTTCCCTTACTAAAAAGCAGTATATAACTCCCCTATGTATATATTCCCATCCCTGGCAATATAGCCATATTTATCAAAGTCTTGGAAATGCTGAGTTCATCTGGAACCCAGCATTAGCTTTCCGTGTCCTGGGATTAGCCTAACATTTGGTTAAGCTAATAACCTTCCTCATTCACCCTTTCAACTCTGCAAAACCCACTTTGCACCCTTATCCTAAGGTTTTGTGCATAAAGTATTAACCCTGCTCGCTTGTATAAACCCAAAAACCCACATTTCCTAAGTTCTAAACACCCCCGCCGCGCTATATTAAAATTCGCATATTCGCGCGCCCGTCCATTATTCCGCCGCCAACTCCCTCTCCCGTCAACCCTCCAATCTGCCCTCGCCCCATCCGACGGCTCTCGCCGATTTCGGAGCACCCCCTACGTCCGGACGTTAGTCTCTGATATTGCAGCAGTTTTCTCCCCGTACAGGACGACGTGCGTCCGTTTCCTATTGCGTCAGAGCCGCCCTGACAGAAACCGCCCCCGTACCAAAGGCAGTCCAACGAAAACCATAAACCACTTGTCTTCCCCCCTGACGACTGCGCCAGGACCTTGCCACGTCATCTGCACACGTCGGCCCTCTGTCGAGTCACCCCTTGCCACGTCGCTTCCACCATGTCCCTGCCACGTCATCCACCGTACATGCTGACGTCATCCGTCGTACCAGGTCCGCCCGCCTACGTCATGCTGACGTCATCATCAATTTTGAGGCAAAAGGCGAAAATCGCACTTAGGAAGCCCAGAATCAGTTTTTGAGGCAGTTTTTCATGTGCGATTAGCGCCTACAGGAAAAGGGTCGAAGTGGAAAATCCCTCATTGCGCAGCCCCCAGCAAGCCCAAAAGGCACCGAAACACCCAGTTTTCTTCGCGAGGCATGCAGAGATGAACAAAAGACAATTCTAAAGAAGACAGAGGGCCGAACAACGGCCATTAATTTGTGATTTGACCCACAGCGAAGGAGAGACGCAACCCAATTCATTTGTCAAAGAGTATCATAGGAGAGATGAAGCAGCAAAGTATACCAGTTAAATTGTTTAATGGAAACCTTCAGTTCCCAAAGCAGGTTACATTGAATGGCAGCGAACAAAGTCAAATCAAGTTGTGCAAACCCATCCCAGCTCTCAAATCACAGTTAGAGCATTTAAAGCCACTGAACTACAATGGAGTAGAAGCCCATGCACAGTTATCACAGAAACATTGCACCAAGCCACCGAGGACAACACATTTACTCAGTTTTGATACGGTTGCACCCAGCGCAACTCAAGATATTTTCTTGCATTTATTTCTGGATAGGATTAGGTTAAAAGTAATTATTTCTCAGACCTGTTTAGGTCAGGATGTAATATAGGCAATTAGGAGAGTTGTTCCCTATATATACCACCCTCTATACTGTTTCAAGGGTTGGTTGATTGATAACTTTTCATTAGAGACTCGCACTGTATGTCTGATATTTTTTTGTAATCAAAGATTGCTGAAGAGTTTGGGAGAATGACTGCCTGATGTGTTGTTACTGGTCTCTGGGAGCTGAATGATGGAATTCTTGTGCTGCAACATGACTCAATAAGTGCTTATTACCTCTGTTTTCATTTTCACCAGCTAAATAGGAGAAAGAAAGAATAGCTTAGAACTTGTTTAACTGCACTCTAGGCTCAATTTCTGCTATTTCTTTATGTTTCATCATCTGACCTGAATTAGACATAAATATGAATTCCCTGTGGCTCATGTTTACCCTAATTCACATGTGCTTGACAGTTATCTAGGGATTCTTTACTGCCCCTAGATAGAGTTCATTCACTCTTCTCTGTTAAGCTGATTGAGAGATTCTTAATTGCCTCTCTTTCCTTAGCATTCTTTCCATCCTTTAAACTTGGAGAATTGTTCCATGTGCAGCTAGCTTGCTCCTTATTCCTCCTGTGACCAAGAAATCGCACCAGCAGTCTTACTCTTTGACTCCATGCCCAATGGTTTGAAATTTTCACACTATACCTGCCTCTTTACCTGAAAACATCAATTTTCCCACCAAAACACAAACAAATCACAAACAAAAATCCCTAAACTCAATAGTTAGCCTAAAATCATCATCAACAAAGCTAAATCATAAAGAGAGAGCCCTCTCTGACTGCAGGTGGGCTAGAGCCTACAGTCTAAAGTTGGTTGTGGTTACCTCGGCCGTATCCCTTTACTCCGACCTGGGGGACAACCTGAGTGATAACATAATGGCGACTCCGCTGGGCACATCCTCAGTTAATTTCACTAAGAAGGTTGGAAAAATCCACTGAGAAAATCGATTTTCTAATTGCTGTATATCCCTTTAAACTATAGATGAAGTCTAAATGTCAGCCATATAGCCTTTGAAACTGTTTTTGTTTTACATTAACAGAAGTAAATAAAAGTTGCTTTAGTCAATCTTCATGCTAGTTTTAAGCTATACACAGCCATTTCAAAATCTGACAGTTCCTTGCCAATTTCAAAAAATATTCCCATAAAAATACCAAAAAACAACAATCGAAAACTGGCTTCCAAGAAGAATCCACGATATACAAGGTCAAATCCAGATCCAGACCCTCTAGCTGTTTTTGAAAATCCGAACCTAATCCCAAAGACCCTTAGGAAGTAAGAAAAACAAGAAAATTCTGCTGATAACACTCCTGAAATAGCTTACCCGAGCTGTATACCAACTCCTGTCAAAGTTTTATTCCGTTCAACTCCTGCTTCCCCTGGTTCATCATCCACAGCTCATAGCACTCCTTCCACACCTCCATTCACTGCACATACTACAAATACCGCTACTGTTGTTCCAGCTACTCCTATCATCCCTGTTATTCCTGTTATCCCCGTCGTCCCACTTATCCCTGCCAATATGGCTAATAGATATGCATCCCTGCAATTACCTGCTAATCCTGGGGCTTTACCTCAGGAATACCAATCTAAAATTACCTATTTTGACAGCACCGGCCCTTTCACAGCCCTTCAGCATACCAAAAAGATGCAAGACTATTTTGAAAACTACGAGATAGATGATGATAGCGTGAGAATGAGAATTTTTGTTCAAAGTTTAATCGGTGATGTAAGAACTTGGTTTAGATCACTTGCTGCAAATTCCATAACTACTCCGGATGAGCTTTACCAATCCTTTACCAATAGATGGGAGGAAAAGAAAGACCCCTTGCACATACTAGCATAATATGATACAATTAGAAGAGGCCCTCAGGAGACTGTCCTGGAGTATTGTGCAAGGTTTAACAATGTCTATAACGCAATACCACAGAACTTGAGACCCCCACCTGACCTTGCCTTGTATAAATTTCCTGATGTATTCGATCCAGATATGGCATACCGGTTAAAAGAAAGAGCTCCTCAGGCCCTTGCAGACATGCAAAATGTTGCTGTTAGCGTAGAGGCAAACCTAATTGCCAAAAGAAACAGAGCCAGAATTGAAAGAAGAACCACCTTTAAGGATGAACCCTCAGCCTTTGATCACAAGCTTGATGCGATTATTAGTGGCCTACAAAAGCTGGGAGAAAGAGTAGAAAATGTTGAGAGAAGATCATCATGGGAAGGACAACAGCCTAATAACATAAGGAACCCAAATTTTAGGAAAACGCAGAACACTAATATTGATAGGTCAAGCCCAGACCATGACATAAGACCCCCTTTTCAAGATAACTATGTTGAAGGATCTACATCCAATGAGCAAACAGAAGACACTCACATGAATCTGATGGATCTAAAGGGTGAGCATCAGACTTTCCTGAGCCGAGAAGACCAAGATGATCATAACTTTAGTCAATTTGAGATTAAGTCTAGCAAGTCTTTTGATTTCAAACAAGGATATGATACTGCTGTGTATGAAGTACACAAACAATACAAGCTAAGAACTAGGACCATTGACATTTCTGAACCTGGCAAAACAAAGGATGGAAAACAGCCAAACAAGATTAAGAGCAAGGCTGTCATAATAGAACCAGCTGATACAACTGCCCCAAACCCGCATCAAGTGACTGTAGAAGACATTACAAAGACGCAGCCTTCTGTGGATCAGCTTTTGCCACTTTCTTCCTCTGAGAAAAACTCGAACAACACTCTAAAAAACTCTCACGAAATCGAAAAACCACAGGCGACCACTTCCCATAGCGCTGATAAACAAAAGCAGATAGCAGATAATTTGAATCAAATAGAAAAAACTGCCATTATCAACACCAAAATTCCATTGGAAAAGCCATTTAATTTAGAGGCAGAAATAGCCAAGTTAAAGATATCCATCCCCCTCTCAGAACTTGCCAAGCACGATGTATATAGGCAACAAATTCAAATATCACTTCAAATACCAGAGAATAAGGACGATGTAAATGTTTTGGATGATACTCCTGAACTGCTGTTTGGCCCAGAAGTTAATGGAAAATCAACATATGGACCTATTCCACCCTTTTATATTAGTTTGCATATACATGAAAAAGTTTTGCACAACGCTATGTTTGACTCTGGTGCATCGCACAATCTTACGCCCAAAGCAGTTATGGAAAAGCTGAACCTTGATGTTACAAGACCCTACAAATATTTGTACTCATTTGACTCAAGTCAAGTCAAGTGTTTAGGCCTCATCAAAGACTTATGTGTATCCTTAGTCCAATATCCCAACAAGACCATCCTCATGGATGTGGTGGTGGCTGACATCCCACCAAAATATGGTATGCTCCTATCAAGATCATGGGGAGCAAAGCTCCAAGGATCCCTTCAACTAGACCTCTCCTATGCTACGATTTCAGTCTTTGGGCAACCAAAGAGACTGTATAGAGAAACACTTATGAAATATGTGGTAAGTAGTGAGAGCAAGCCTGAAAATTTTCCCATTTACTCGATCCATTCTGATATGGATTCCTTTATTTTGTTTAATGATAATACAAATTCTCCAACTGATGATGAGTCTTCAGCTCTAGAACCACAAGGAACCATCAATGAAGAATCGGTTGCATATACCCATGAGACTGTCACAACAATTAATGCAACCAGCATGCTAGAAGAAACGCCCCAAACAGAAATTTCAAATCTGCCCAATCCTAACATAGCTGAAACTCTTGGCACAAACCACAAGCAAGAAATCACATGGTATTTAGAGTTTGATGGCTCTGTCAACAAGTTAGGAGCAGGGGCAGGTGTGTGGATTCACAATACACATGATAACCATGCGGAAGGTCATGCCTATAGACTGAACTTTAAATGCACAAACAACATGGCAGAATATGAGGCTCTGCTGTTAGGCCTTAAACTACTCAAAGCTTTAGGAGCTGCAAAGGTGTCTATTTTAGGAGACTCTGATTTAATCATACAACAGAGGAAAGGTAACTTTGTAACCAATGACAATAGAATGAGGGCCTATAGGACTGCTGCCACTAATATACTCACTACATTTACTGAATTCGAACTGGCAAAAATTTCAAGAGAGCATAACATTCATGCACACAGCCTAGCAACCTTTGCTAGTACATGCAAGCTTCCTTTTGACCCAAACCATCACTTTACTGCTGAAATAAAACATAGGCCCACTGTCCCAAACAATGTGAAAGATTGGCAAGTGTTTGAAAATGACGCCCAGATCAACAATTTTCTCACCCTTGAGCATGAATTTTCAAATATTAACATAGACATGGATGCTATGAATGACCCCCAACAGCAAATGACTGAAAGTTAGCAGGTTGTAACAGCTGCAACAACTAAACAAATCCTAAACCCAACTGTTTTTGACAAAACAAACATAGAACAACTAAAACAAATACATTTAGAGGAAATTGCCAGAACAGAGGCAGAGATCATTGACCTGAAAGATAATTTTCTGCCTGCTGGCTTAACCCCATTAGAAGATATGTTTGACGCTAATGATGTTCCCAGAAAGCCAAAATTACAACCATTGAACACTGCTATAGAAGAACACAACATTGGGACAACAGAGAAGCCAAAAATGATCAAACTATCCAAAAATTTGCCACCTGATCAAAAGCCCAAGTACATTGATTTGTTCAAAGAGTTCCAAGATGTATTTGCTTGGAGTTATGAGGATTTGAAATCCTATGACACCTCGGTAATCCAACACACAATTCCCTTAAAACCAAACCAGAAACCTTTCAAACAGAAACTTAGGAGAATTAACCCTATGCTTCTTCCCATGATTGAGAAGGAAGTAAAGAGGATGTTTGAAGCAGGCATAATAGCACCCATCGGATTTTTTGAATGGGTATCCAACCTTGTTCCTACAAGAATAAAGACAGGTGAAATTAGACATTGTGTAGATCTGAGAAATTTAAACCAAGTCTCCCTAAAAGACCACTACCCTTTGCCAAAAATGGACCACATCCTACAAAGAGTAGTGGGGTCATCTAGAATCTCTTTGCTGGATGGCTTTTCAGGTTTCAATCAAATACTTGTTCACCCGGATGACCAAGACAAGACAGCCTTTACCACACGGTGGGGAACATTTAAGTATGTTAAAATGCCATTCGGACTTAAAAATGCTGGTGCAACCTTTCAACGAGCAATGGATATTGCGTTTGCTAAAGAAATACATGATTTCCTAGTTGTTTACCTTGATGACCTAACCCCGTTTTCGAAATATGATAAAGAACACCTCAAACATCTTAGGCAAATATTCATCACATGCAGGAAATATGGCATTTCTTTGAACCACAAGAAGTCTCTCTTTGGCCTTGAAGAAGGAAAATTACTTGGCCACATCATATCGAAAGATGGGATTAGAATTGATCCTGAAAGAATCCAAGCCATACTCCAAATCCCGTATCCAAGAAACATAAAAGAGCTGCAAGCATTCCTTGGAAAGATCAACTTCTTAAGAAGATTTATCCCAAATCTAGCTGAACTGATAAGATTGTTAAGCAACATGTTAAAGAAAGATGCCAAGGTAAAATGGTCTCTTAAAACCAAACAAGCATTTAAGAGTATAAAATCTGCCTTAACCCAAACCCCTGTCCTCACCAGCCCACAATTTGACAAAGATTTTATCATATTTTCGTTCGCATCTGATCATACTATAGCTGCTGTCCTTTTGCAAAAGGATGAACAGGGAGATGAAAAGCCAATCGCATTTTTCAGCTGAGCCTTAAGAGATGCCCCTTTGAAGTACCCAATCATGGAAAAGCAAGCCTATGCACTTGTTAAGGCTATCAAGGATTTCAGAGTGTACATTTTATATTCACATGTGATTGCCTATGTTCCACACGCTGCTGTAAAGGACATATTGACCCAAGGGGGATTAGAAGGCAAAAGAGGCAAGTGGATAGCAAATATCATTGAATATGACATAGAAATTAAACCAACCAAGCTGATAAAGGGACAAGGTTTAGCCAAACTGATGTCCGAAACAAACTTTCAAGCCTTAGACATTAACCAATTGGACAATGAACCGGAGTTGGCGACTCCACAAATCAGTGAAATATTTTTACAATCCCCATGGTACGCTGATATATGCTTTGTATTGTTAAACCTGTGTGCTCCCCCAGGATTGTCCAGGACCAAGAAGAGATTTTTGAAAATGAAGGCTTTAAAGTTTTGTGTAATAGGTGGTGCATTATTTTGGATAAATCATGAAGGTATATTGCTTAATTGTTTAAACATGAATGAAACTAACAAAGTCATGAAAGAATTCCATGCCGGTGACTGTGGAGGACATCTATACTGGAAGTCCACTGCTGATAAAATCTTAAGGGCCAGTTTCTATTGGCCCTCTCTTTTTGCAGATGTAAAGAAGTTTGCCATGTCATGTCACAAGTGCGAAATCTTTGAGGGCAAGAGAAAGCTATTACCTTTGCCCCCGAAACCCATCTCTACCGAGAAGCCTTTTTAACAATGGGGTCTCGACTTCATTGGAGAAATCCATCCCTCTTCCTCAGGCCAGCACAAGTGGATCCTAACAGCCACCGACTATTTCACTAAGTGGGTTGAAGCCATTCCCTGCAGGCAAGCCAATGACACCGTCATTATCCAATTCCTTGAATGCAATATCCTCTCTAGATTTGGCTGCCCTGAGAAAATCATCACTGACAACGCTGCTACTTTTAAATCCAAAAGGATGGTTAGTTTTTGCCACAAATTTCATATTACCTTGGGCCACTCTACAGCCTGTTACCCTCAAGGCAATGGCTTGGCCAAATCATCCAACAAGAGCCTCATCAACATCGTAAAGAAAGTGCTCGAAGAGAACAAGAAGAACTGGCACAAAAAGTTGGTAAATGCCCTATGGGCAGACAGACTTTCAAGCAAGAGATCCATTGGGATGAGCCCTTATGAGCTAGTGTATGGCATGGAGGCTAGATTTCCATCATCCTTGGGCATCCCTACTATCGAGATGTTACAGGAAATTTAGGCTGAACCAAATGACATTCAAGGAAGAATTAATCAGACCATTCACCTTCAGCAAACTAGAGAACAAATATATGACAGAGCCCAAATTTTGCAAGAAAAGCTCAAAAAGATGTTTGATAGGAGAGCTAAGGCTAAGGATTTCAGTATTGGTGACAAAGTTCTAAGGTGGGATTCAAGAAGAGAAGACAAGGGCAAACATGCCAAGTTTGATTTTTTATGGAAAGGACCATTCGTTATTTATGCTATTCAGGGAAATAACACTTATTTTCTCAGATCTGTAGAGGATAGTTCTGTTGAAGAAGGCCCTGTCAATGGCCGTATGCTGAAACATTACCATGATCCCTTTTAAAGGATAACAATGTAGCTTTGTATATATCTTTTGTACAGCGATATTTGTGCATATTAGCACTTTGTTTTCATTTTTTTTAAGCAAACCCATTGCCAAGGGAACAACAGTGAATTTTGAGAAGACACAACCAATACAAGTGTTCCAGTTTAAAGGCTCTGTATCTACACTAACCTCAAACAAAACAGAAAAAATGGCACAGCCACATCACAGCAACTAATGGTAAAGGGAATTTGTTGGTAATCTTCAGTCAAAGGTAGCAAAACAGACTAGTATTTCAGTACATATCAGCACCCTGGTCAAAACAAAGTGAAGCAAAAATATTAGTTTTGATCCATGTTTTGAAAATGTTCCAGAGGCAATGCCCAGACAACACTTTATATAACATTAAGCACGCAGAAGAAAGCAGGCGATGCTATACAGTTCACAGCAATTCAGTGAAGAAAGAGTGCTGTTCTTATTACCAAATTTCAATTATCTAAACATCCAACACAAAGAAGTTCCTTCAAATCCACAGCAACAACAGAAGATCAAGGCAATCTAACCTGCTGTTCTTGGCTTTTCACAAGGAAAATCCATCCCCAAGTGGAGCCACTGTTAGCCTCCTGTTGCAACAGGTGTTCATTTTTCATGATTGACATTTTTACATGCCAAATATGTCATACTTTGCAGGCTGCAGTGTTCCATATTTCCATAAGATGCCATGAAATGTGCTAGTCTAAGTGCCACTGCTGCATTCCATTTTTGAAGATTTCTTTCAGTTAAAGGAAGGCCAAACAGTTTAATCTTGGCCTCCCTAGGTTTCAATTTCCTGTTTTAGAATGTAGAGAATGATATCTGTCCAAACAGTTTAATCTTGGCAGATTTGTAGATAGGTAGAGAATCAAAGGAGCCCAACTGCTTAATCTGGGTCCTTGGCAGAAATAAGTGTAGACTTAGATAGGATAAACAAAAAAAAAAAAAAATTGTAAAGCTGGGTCTGCAAGTCTAAGTGCACCCAAACCAAAAAGAAGAAAAAATGTTAGGAAAAGTAGACTGGGTAGGTAGTTTTTGAGGTTGCAGAATGATGATTCATGATCAATTTTGTGTTTCTAAGTGTTATATCTTTTCAGATCACAGCCATGATGCAGTTTTTCATCTGGAGGAAGTCAAGCTAGACATAACTAACTCCTCTTCTTCTTTCCCCAAATCACTTACTAACTCCCCAAAAGAGGTCAAGATCTGCTTGATTCCTCTTAGTTTCATCATGTTCCATAACATTGCCCGTGGTGAACATCTGCTTCACTCAAGTATATTCATTCTTCTTTTACAAAGTTCTATTCCCCAAAATGGCCTAAGGTCCCCTACCTTAGCGCTTTCTGGTCACCTCCATATTAATTACTAATTACACTATTTAATTCCCTACATCGTTTCCCTTCCCTTACTAGAAAGCAGTATATAACTCCCCTATGTATATATTCCCATCCCTGGCAATATAGCCATATTTATCAATGTCTTGGAAATGCTGAGTTCATCCGGAACCCAGCATTAGCTTTCCGTGTCCTGGGATTAGCCTAACATTTGGTTAAGCTAATAACCTTCCTCATTCACCCTTTTAACTCTACAAAACCCACTTTGCACCCTTATCCTAAGGTTTTGTGCATAAAGCATTAACCCCGTTCGCTTGTATAAACCCAAAAACCCACATTTCCTAAGTTCTAAACACCCCGCCGTGCTATATTAAAATTCGCATATTCGCGCGCCCGTCCGTTATTCCGCCGCCAGCTCCCTCTCCCGTCAACCCTCCGACCTGCCCCCGCCCCATCCGATGGCTCTCGCCGATTTCAGAGCGCCCCCTGCGTCCGGACATTAGTCTCCGATATTGCAGCGGTTTTCTCCCCGTACAGGAGGACACACGTCCGTTTCCTATTGCGTCGGAGCCGCCCTGACAGAAACCGCCCCCGTACCAAAGGCGGTTCGACGAAAACCATAAACCACCTGTCTTCCCCCCCTGACGACTGCGCCAGGACCTTGCCATGTCATCTGCACACGTCGGCCCTCTACCGAATCACCCCTTGCCACGTCGCTGCCACCATGTCCCTGCCACGTCATCCACCGTACATGCTAACGTCATCATGCTGACGTCATTCGCCGTACCAGGTCTGCCCGCCTACGTCATGCTGACATCATCATCAATTTTGAGGCAAAAGGCGAAAATCGCACTTAGGAAGCCCGGAATCAGTTTCTGAGGCAGTTTTTCATGCGCGATTAGCGCCTACGGGAAAAGGGTCGAAGTGGAAAATCCCTCATTGCGTAGCCCCCAGCAAGCCCAAAAAGAGCCGAAACACCCAGTTTTCTTCGCGAGGCATGCAGAGATGAACAAAAGACAATTCTAAAGAAGACAGAGGGCCGAACAGCGGCCATTAATTTGTGATTTGACCCACAGCGAAGGAGAGACGCAACCCAATTCATTTGTCAAAGAGTATCAGAGGAGAGATGAAGCAGCAAAGTGTACCAGTTAAATTGTTTAATGGAAACCTTCAGTTCCCAAAGCAGGTTACATTGAATGGTAGCCAACAAAGTCAAATCAAGTTGTGCAAACCCATCCCAGCTCTCAAATCACAGTTAAAGCATTTAAAGCCACCGAACTACAATGGAGCAGAAGCCCATGCACAGTTATCACAGAAACATTGCACCAAGCCACCGAGGACAACACATTTACTCAGTTTTGATACGGTTGCACCCAACGCAGCTCAATATATTTTCTTACATTTATTTCTGGATAGGATTAGGTTAAAAGTAATCATTTCTCAGACCTGTTTAGGTCAGGATGTAATAAAGGCAATTAGGAGAGTTTTTCCCTATATATACCACCCTCTGTATTGTTTCAAGGGTTGGTTGATTGATAACTTTTCATTAGAGACTCGCACTGTATGTCTGATATTTTTTTGTAATCAAAGATTGCTGAAGAGATTGGGAGAATGAATGCCTGATGTGTTGTTACTGGTCTCTTGGAGCTGAATGATGGAATTCTTGTGCTGCAGCATGACTCAATAAGTGCTTCTTACCTCTGTTTTCATTTTCACCATCTAAATAGCAGAAAGAAAGAATAGCTTAGAACTTGTTTAACTGCACTCTAGGCTCAATTTCTGCTATTTCTTTATGTTTTATCATCTGACCTGAATTAGACATGAATATGAATTCCCTGCGGCTCATGTTTACCCTAATTCACATGTGTTTGACAGTTATCTAGGGATTCTTTACTGCCCCTAGATAGAGTTCATTCACTCTTCTCTGTTAAGCTGATTGAGAAATTCTTAATTGCCTCTCTTTCCTTAGCATTCTTTCCATCCTTTAAACTTGGAGAGTTGTTTCATGTGCAGCTAGCTTGCTCCTTATTCCTCCTATGACCAAGAAATCGCACCAGCAGTCTTACTCTTTGGCTCCATGCCCAATGGTTTGAAATTTTCACACTATATCTGCCTCTTTATCTGAAAACATCAATTTTCCCACCAAAACACAAACAAATCACAAACAAAAATCCCTAAACTCAACAGCTAGCCTAAAATCATCATCAACAAAGCTAAATCATAAAGAGAGAGCCCTCTCTGACTGCAGGTGGGCTAGAGCCTGCAGTCCAAAGTTGGTTTGTGGTTTCCTTGGCTGTATCCCTTTACTCCGACCTGGGGGACAACCTGAGTGATAACAAGAGTGGTCATGGAAATGAGACTCTTCTTCTTCTTTATCTTGTTTAGAACCTGATGAATCTTCAGCCTTATGCTTTCTAAAGTCCCTATACATTTCTTCTACCATAGACTTTATGGCTAGGAAACTTTCTATGAATTGAGGGTCTGGCCCCACAGAACCTTCCTCTGACATTGTCTTTCGAGGATAGACTCTCCCAATTTCAGGATTAGTTTCCACCAACTCTCCTTCTCCTAATTTGAGCTTTGATCTAGTGAGCATTCAATCGCTAAACCAACACAAGCTTGTCTAACCTTACAACCTAAAGCTCTGATACCACTTGATCTGATAATCACCCTATGAGTGACCTCAGTTAAAGATTTATTGAATATAGGTATTAGAGACTCATATGCTGGCATGTGTGTGTCTATGTTATTTAAGCAACAGATCGATCTGATTGCAAATACACAGACACCTGAAATGGAAAGGCAGCAGAGAAATATAGTAAGGAAATACAAGAACACAAGAAATTAATAAGGAGTTCACCCTATCCTCCAGGGCTACATCTCTGGTCTAGCTTTTAGTGGTGGCCTTATTTTATTGTGTCTTAAGTAGGGAATTACAATGCAAGAGCTCAATATGAGTCACCTGAATCAGATTTGCTTGGCAGGGTGGTTCTTGGATTCCCCAAGCCACTGGAGTGCACAGACTCTGTTGCCTACCAGCTCTTTGACCTCTCTGGTCTGACAGATCCTCTCTAGGATGGCTTTAATCTCTCAAGCTCTCTGGTACTTGACGTTGCCTTTGGTCAGCTTGGCCCTTTATCTTCTTTTGCTTCTTGTCTTCTTCTTTGTGTTCCGTCCTCTTCTCGGGGTTTTGGTTCTTCTGTCTCTCTATATGTCTTCTATATCTGTTTATGGCTTTAAGGCCATTTGTTCCCATGTCTGTTCAGTTCCTTTTCCACCTTTGTCGAATCTCCTTCTGCAGCTGCACTTGGAGTTCCCTATTCGGCGTCATCATCAAGCTCACAAGGAGTGGCTACATGTCCTCCTGTAATGCGCCAGCTTGCTTCGTCGGTTCAATTCTTCAGTTATGTCGTGGAATGAGTCTTCCTCCACCGTGGCAGTCAAAGCGGACCTCAAATATTTACAAACTGTAGCTTAATCCCTCGTCAATTCCACTTCCCCATTGGGCGCGATATCAACCATCCGATCTGGGTCCCCCAGATCCAACGACATCCGCTCATTTCACGCAGTTGACTTGCTCGACTGTTAGCGCGCGATGAGTGGCGGTTTTCTCTCTCCTCTGCTTGCCACACGTTGGTCGCTGAGTGGGATTGCTCCGCTTTCATCCAAAACTGCTTACAGTTCAAGGAGCCCCCGATCAATACCACCGGTTTCGGAGTGGGTCCCGCCTTCTGGCTTTTAGCCATTTTTTCCTTTCGCCCTTCGGTTCTCCGGCTCCCCACGCGACCAAGTGCTTGGGGCTTCTCCATTTTAATCCTTTTCGCCCAACAATGCACGATTAACGCTATCAAAAACCTCCTCCATTTCCTGATTTGGGCCTCCCAGGGGCTAATTTCGCCTCCCGCGCAGTCTTCATGGGACTCGGTCAGCATGCTTTGACCGAGGTCCTCGTCTTTCCATGCTGGCTACCACTACCACTGGTTTGAGATGTTTTTGATCGCTATCTTGAATTCTTTGATGTTGGTCTTGACCTGATATAGTCATGGTTCTTTTGACAGTTATTGATGGATCCAATTCGGATCATGTAATCTATCAGGTTGTATTAGGATGAATCATCTGATTTAATTTTCTCAGCACGTAGTCCTAACTACTGTAACTACCATCCGTCCTTTACATCACTTTGCACACTTGGAAATATGACGTGGTTGTCCGATTTGGGGGGTGTATTTATCGTGGGGTCTTTGTTCTGGGTGGTATGGACATATTGGACTCTGACACGTCAGCAGAGGAGGTGTACATAAAAGCCACTATGGAGGCTGAGTCACACTGGTACAACGGGCATGGTGGTGGTCACTGCAGTGGCATGCAATCACTTGATGGTTGGTGCACCATTTTAGGCAATGTGTCTGTGCCAGGTGGTGATCATGCATCCTTGGATCTGCAGGGTGGTGATCATGCATGACATGAATGACGATCTGGTCACCGGGCTCATTGTATCAAAATTATGTCTCTGCCACTTGCACTGGTTTTTGAGTTTGAGAACTTGAGTGACCGTATTACCAGCCTGCAAAAACAAGCTCTTGTGGGGCATTGGCATTTTCTGATAAAAGTGACCCTGATATGAGAACTTGGATTGAGCAGAAGTGGAAGACCATGTTGGGCTATGTGCAGACGATTGTGAGGTTGCTATGGGGCTGGTACAACTTCCATTTCCTATGTCAGGAAGACCTGCAAAAGATTAAGTATATCCCATGGATTGACGGGCACAGCTTCCTTAAACTTCATTCCTGGTAAATTGGGTTCAATTCCCTCAATAACACCCTGTAGAATAAATTAATTTGGGTGAAGTTGCTAGGATTTCCCATCGAGTTGTGGGTGAAGCAGGCTTTGGAGGATATTGGTAATGCAATCAGGAAATTCAAATATGTTCATCCTCGGTGCCTCGAAGCCCCTGATAAATGGGTTGCATGGATTTTAATTGAAAAAGAATATCGGGGGATGGGGGAAGGATGGGGGGGTTTCCCGGATCATATAGCATTGCACTGGGGGGAGATAAACCTCACTCAGAGGTTGGACTATTGGGGTGTTCCCTTCCGCTGTTCTTTATGCCATCATATGGGCCATATTGTGGCAAATTTCCCCCGGCACAGGGGTGGTCGGAATTATGAACGGAACTATATGGGGACGCCGAACAAGTTTCAACAGGATGCTGCATATTATCGGGGTCAAGATACACATCAACAATTAGGTACATATCATGGAACTCATACTCTGCATTATTTTGTTCATGGGTCCTCATGTGATGGTATTTCCCCTATTAATATTCTGCCATCACCTTTTTCATTAGAGAAATCAGATCCACCTGTAATTTACTACCCTGTTTCCCCCATACGTTTGTTATCCATGATTTATTCTTCTCCTGGTCATGCCAGCCCCAAGTCATATTCGACATACGGTGTACCATCCAATTCATTTGTTAACTATATCCCATCTCCCCTGCGTGTTCCTAAATCACAGTCGCCCGGACGTAGTAGTAGCTCTCCTAATATGCCACGGACTTCACCTAACAACTCTGTGGGTAATGATCTAGAATCACTACTTAATAGGAAAACCCTTAATCTTCAGTCTCTTTCTATCCATAATCCTCTTAGCATTACTTCCCCCCATATTAGCCCCACCTCGGTGGGGAACATTATTGTCCAACGAAAAGGAAACCATGGAAGCCACCACTTTAGGGGTCGAGCCAGACAGATTACTTCTCATTCCCCTAATGATAATTTTCTTGTCGACGTTCCCATTGCTGATATCCCATCAACTCGGGCCCTTGGAGCATGGATGCCCGCACAGGATGTGCCATGACTGCTATACTATCACTTAACATCTGGGGTTTGGGAACCCCCTCAAAGTTCCTGGCTCTCAAGTAATTATTTCTCTCTATACATCCGTGTGTCATTTTATTACAAGAAACCATGCAGTCAGTTTCTAATGTTGTTGTATATTTCCAGAAAATGTTTCCGCATTGGTACATTACTGCTATGGCTGCAGCTAGACAATTTGGTGGACTTGTGGTTTTATGGGATCCGCACTGGGTTCAGGCTACTGCTTTTTCTTGCTCTGCTAGAATATTGATAGAGGCATACTTCCATGGACAACCAGACTGCATACATATTCTGAACCTATATGGCCCATATAGCTACAGGATGGTTTTCTGGCAAGCACTGTTTGATTATGGTATTATGAACCTAGCTTCTCTGATTGTCGCGGGGGATTTTAACTGTACTGTTGGACTGGATGAAGTATCGGGTTGGACTAGAAAAGGGGATTCAATCACGAGTATGATCCGTGAGGCAATTATTGAACATAAATTCATTGATATTTTCCCATAAATGGTTGTCCTGGCTTGGGATAACGGTAGAAAGGGGGAGGCATATATTGCAAAAAGCATGGATGATTTCATACTACATGAGACTTTGATGGATCGTCTGGGTAATTTATATTCGGATGTCATAAGCAATTTTATCTCTGATCATCGGTCTATTGTTTTGAATTGGAGGGTGGGGATTCATAGGTATGGTATGCCATTTAAATTCAACCGTACTTGGCTTGATGATCAGGAGTTTAATGATTTTGTTCACATGATATGGTCCAAGTCCCTCACATCGGGGCTTTCCGCTATGGAACACATTTTGGCTAAGCTGGATGTACTCAGATGGAACGTAAAAATATGGCAAAGGCACAAGACACAGGCCCAACAGAAGGATCTTAAGGATATTCAATGTGAATTGGATTCCCTACTGCCTCGGATGTCCTCGCATTCACTTCATGAGGACATCAGATCTCGTATATATACATTGGAAATACAAAAAAAAAGGATATCCTTTCTGGTATTGAAGCCTCTTGGCGTTTGAAGAGTCGGGCAATTTGGATAAAAGAAGGAGACAGTAATACTAATTTTTTCCATTAATATGCGAACCATCGGCACAATAACTCTATTTGGGAAATATATGATGTGGAGGGCAAGTAACTTCAGATGCAGGAAGACATTAGTGATGCCACTATTGCACACTTTCAAAAGGCAAATGAATGAAAAGGAGTGGCTGATGGGCATGATTTTTTATTTGCTGTTGAATTTTATCAAACTATGTTTGAAGCCGAGTACAATGGAAACTTTTTTAAAGAGGTCACTGAAGAAGAAATTCTGCAGGTATTAAAATCCTTTAAACGAGACAAAAGCATGGGCCCGGATGGGTGGTCGGTCGAGATCTTTATCCACTTCTTTGAAATATTTAAAAACGATCTCTTGAAGATGGTGGAGGAGTCAAGAATCAGGGGTAATATTAATCCACACACAAATTCAACCTACATCGCTCTTATTCCAAAAAAATATCCATCTTCAACATTTAGTGATTTCAGACCCATATCGCTCTATAATCTTATCTATAAGATCATCTCC
Organism: Pinus tabuliformis; assembly: GCA_031772625.1. Taxonomy (NCBI): domain Eukaryota; kingdom Viridiplantae; phylum Streptophyta; class Pinopsida; order Pinales; family Pinaceae; genus Pinus; species Pinus tabuliformis. The sequence continues at coordinate 1,518,285,057 of CM062818.1, read as the reverse complement.
AAAATCATAGTTGTCCGATTGAGGAGCACTTTATCGAAGTTTATATCTCCAGAACAATTTGGGTTTTTACTGGATAGGAAAATACATGATGTTGTTGCCATTGCACAGGAGTGTATGCATTCTATTCACACTAAGCATATAAATGTCGGTATCATGAAAGTGGATTTGCAAAACGCGTATGACTGTGTTGATTGGGGTTACTTGAGAATGGTCCTGTTCAAAATTGGTTTGCAACCTAGATGTGTAAATTGGGTCATGGCTTGTGTCTTGAATATAAACTATGCAGTTATTATAAATGGACTTCCTACTCATTTTTTCCGGGCTGGACGAGGATTGTGTCAGGGTTGCTCTTTATCTCCCCTACTCTTCATATTAGCTATGGATGGACTGAGTTTATGGATAAAAAAACGGTGGAGGAAGAACACATTCAGGCACCGGTAATGGGTATAAATATCAAAATCTCCCATAGTATTTTTGTTGATGATGTGCTTGTTATGGCAATGTACCATGGTAGGACCAAGTCCTCAGCCTTGGCTGAGCATGCGGGGAAGACTATGCATCATGTTTGTATAGAAGATGCTCAAGTCATTGCCAAAGTTGCGCATTTTCACCATCGCAAATTTAGAGAGGCCCTGGAGATTGAGAAAAGGCCGAACAATCTTAATAGAGATGATGGCTGGAAGATTAGCAGTTGTTGGGTCCCAGCCTTATCTTCCTAGCCTCCTTTTTCCCCTTTTGTTAGGTCTTAGGGTTTCTGTCTTCCCTCTCCTCAGGTTCTGTTTTTGGCGTGTTTGTCATGGAATGCATGAGTTTTCTGTTATTATGTAATCCCAGGGGTCATTTAAAATTAGATTAGATTTGTTGCATTGATATTTAATTCTTCTTCCCCCCCCTTTTTAAACCTTATGAGTAATAACATTGTTAATTTAATAAAAAATTTAGTGAATAAATATTGATGTTTCAAGGATTATAAATTATTAAATTAATTATAAAAGGTGATCTAGTTTTACCAAATGACCCTTAGGTTTAATTGATAATCAAGAAATTATTAGAATTGTATGATATACCAATAACATTGAGTTAATGGTTATACATGCACTATAATTATGGTAATTTCATAATAATGATTTTACTAGAATTCTATTTATTATTTTTAATAATATTGAAATTATATATTATTAAGTAAATATAGATTATTTAATGGACCTAATTATCATATAGAACTTATTAATTTAATTTAGATTGGGCTATTACTGTTAAATAATTAATAAAAATGATTTATTAGTTTACCATTGGACCCTTAGATTTAAACAATTATTTTTAAATAAATACACAAGTTACCTAGTGTAATAAAATTCTATGAATAATAATAGTTTAATACTATTTATTTATATTTAAATATAATTTGGGAATAATAATAAATATAGGTTAGATGAAGATATAATTTATTAATGACCTTTGTATTTAGTTTACCATTATTTAGTTTACCATAATGACCATTATATCTAGTATTACCTTTGGACCCTTAGATTTAAACAATTATTAATAAATAAATACACAAGTTACCTATTGTAACTAATTTCTAACAATAATAATAATTTAATACTATTTATTTATATTTAAATAAATTGGGGAATAATAATAAATATAGATTACTTAATAAATATGAAGATATAATGACCATTATATTTAATCAATAAGAATTATTGTATTATTCAATTAACGAATAATAATAAATTATATACTTCTATTAATAATAAAATTAAGGGTTTGACTATGATCATCAAGTCAAAATTAGCCGTTGCATTATAGCCGTTGGAGTCTCTGCACACCCTATTTAATCAAGCTAAACCAGATTAGTTCTTCAACTTGTCCTGACGATGAACCACACTGGTTGGTTCGAAACGCGTCGACAAATGATTGATTATGTGATTTTGCCGAAGATTATCTAAACAATGTTATGGATCACAGAAGTCTAAATTCCTGGATATATACTTTTTTAGTTTTTGACTATATATTTACACTAAAGGTGTTTCCTCTACCAAGTTGGTCTGGTGACAAACATTGTTTATCCTAGCCAATCCCGAAGCTCTATTTTAGTCCTCCTTCACCCATTTAAAATTATACATGTGGAAAAGTCACCACCGACTTCACATTTTGTGAGGATTTTTCTCGTGCTCCTACAAGTGAGTAAGGACGAGCGTCAAGTGAACAAGGCTAAACATTGAACTCTGCATTTAACACATTTTTCTACTTAATTTCCTATGCTTGTTGTTGCTTCTTCGACTGGATCTTGGTCAAGATTTCGTTCATCTGCCTCTGGCTATCAAATTGTTGGAAGGGAGCCCATTGGGTTGCCACTGCCTCTTGGATGCCTTCAAATTTAGGTTGCAATTGTTCTGTGGTGAGATAGATGTTCTCGAATTATTCTGGGTGCAGGGTGTGGAAGCTTTCTTGACCTAGAGATAGGACATCGAAGAGATTTCATTTTACTGTTATACCATTATACCAGATGCATAAATGGTTTTAATGCTCGTCTCAAAGAAGAACACGCTCATGCTCTCTCAGGTGAATTATTTAGCATCATTAAACCATAGTTTCTTTCTCTATTTCATTGAATGAACAAATGGTTTTTCAAGCTAGGAGATCCAAATAATTTCGGATTTCTTAATTGATTGGAAATTGTTGCTTTTGGGTTTTGTTATTTAGAGCTCCCATAGGTATTACTTGTGTTTGATAAATGAGGAAGAAATTGGCACACAACTACTTCATGGGGATTCCTTGGCCTAGATGAAGATGAAGGTGGACAATCCGAGATTGAAGTAGTTTCCCCACCATCACTATGGATAAATTATGATTTCAGGAAGGAGTTTATTGCTGCTAACCTAGATACAAACCACCTTCCTCGATGCCCATAGAAATAACTCCCTCTCTCTTTCGCTCAGTGTATATCCTGATAATTAGACAATACTGAGATGGGTTCAATTGATTTCCTTGGTTGGTGTTGTTGCTCTTACTAAAGGGGTATGGCTTGAATTTGAAAGCTTTGATGACATGGGTATGGGGCATATTCCTTCTCTATGGAAGGGGATCTACCAAAAAAGAACAAACTTTAATGCAACTCACTGCAATAGGTAACCCCTTCAATATCCATTTCGATAGCCAGTGCCTTTTCCAATTGTATTGATCATGATGTTTATAATTTTTTGTCTATATGACCACTTTATGGATTCTTAGGAGTCAGAAGAGTCTTGATTATAATGTTAAAGAAAACCCAATTCCTTCTTTTTTCAGTAATTTTTACAAAGAGGATAAGATTCTCTATTACTTATATCAAGTTGTTCACACTAATAGATTTTAGGTCTGTATTAACGTGGTAAACACAAGGACATGCAACACTTTCCAAAGTCCTTGATTGAGTAAGCGAGTTTTGGAGTATAGGTTCTATTTCAAAGAAGTATTTGTGGGTTCATTATATTCATCCTAATAATAATAAAAAGTAACACAACTTCCATGTGCTATATTGTTTAATGTTGGATTTCTTTGTAGTGAATTTTGTCTTTGTGTTTGTGATACTTATTTTTTTCTTCTATCGAAAACAAAAAGAATACAACATGCTAAGGAGAAAAACAAGCCTTTGTCTCTTTGTCTTTGTTAATTTATTGTTTTCGTTAGAACCCAACTCCAATGTAGGATATACCTACTTTAAAAAGCATGGCATTTACTATCTGTATTCATAGAATCGAGGTTTCAAATTCTATAGGAATCTGATTGGAAGGTATCCCTCCTGAGCATTTATTCATAGAATCAAAGTTTCACTATCCAATTTGTTGTTTGCAACATGAAATTATTGGAGTTGGATACTTCATTAAGGGATATGAGGTTGCAAATAAGCCTTCGAATATCTCTGAAACTAGTGAATTTCTTTCTCCACGAGATAAACATGGACATTGTACTCATACTTTGTCTACAATAGGTGGGAACTTTGGGAAAAATACAAGTATAACTAGATATGTAGAAGGTATTGCAAAAGGAGAAGCTCCTAATGCTAGAGTTGAACAAAGTTTATTGGCCTCCCAATCCAAATGGAGGAGAATGATATGTTGCAGATATTCTTGCAACATTCGATGTAGGTGCACATTATGGAGTTGATGTGTTCTCTGTTTGTATCGGATTTGACCCTCCTCTTTCTAATTATTTTCAATATGGAATTGCAATTGGAGCATTCCATATAGTCCACAAAGGAAAGGTAACTGTCGGTTCCACTGGAAATGATGGTCCTACTTTTGGGACAATTTCAAATGTGGCACCATGGATCATAACCGTGGGAGAAAGAAACATTAATATAAAATTTCATTCAAGTGTTATTACTATTAGTCCAAGGAATAAAAATATATATCTCTCTAAGGTGATGAGTTTTAACAATTTTTATGTAACAATGTTGCATACAACTTTGCTTCCTGGGATCTCTAGATCCCTACAAATTTAAAGGAAATATTTTTGCCTACCTTCATGGTATCAATGTAAGAGTTGAGAAAGGTAAAGCAATTCTTATGAAAGGGGGGTTAGGCATGATTCTCTACAATGCACCCATAAATTCCAACGAGGTCCCTATAGAATCTCATGTTCAATGAGGAAAAAACATTTGGCAACATCGATTCTACATTGTAGGTTTTCATGTCCCTTGTTGCTTATATTTCTCCTATAAGAACTAAATTGCATGCAAAGCTATCTCCAATGATGACAACCTTTTCCTCACAGGGATCGAATAGTCTTACTCTAGACATCCTCAAGGTCATAATCCACTCCCCAAAACTTTTTGTTTACATGATGATAATTCATTGTATGATAACGTATTTATTCACAAATGAAAGTTATGAATTGTTCCTCCAATGCAACCTGACATTACAGCTCTAGGTTGAACATCCTAGTAGCGCATTCAATGATAACATCACCGAATGGAATTTCATTTGATCATAGGCATGTACCTTTCAGTATGGTTTCTAGATCATCTATGTCATTCCCACTATTGTTAGTGTTGTACTTTATTAAAGGGATACTATCCTCATTGGAGCCTTCAAGCTATTAAGTCTGCCTTTATGACTACAGGTGTATATGTTTATCCATTGATTCTCATACACATACATACACATTCAAAAAGAAATGATTTATTAATAATGGGATTATGGATTTCAACATGGCTATGATGCTATTTAAACATCCATATTTTCACAATAACTATATTTATTAGAGATCCACATTTTCACAATTACTATGCTTATTAGACGCCAACAATGTTCACACCATGACCAAACGACCGATATGGCTTAGGAAGGATTATAAAATAATATAAAAATATAGATAGATAGAAAGATATTTTATGATAAATCACTCTTCCGTTGATTTCTTTTCTACTTTGTTTTCTTTTGTAAATCATAGTTGAAAGAATGGAGGAAACTAATAAGCCAACTAGGAATGTATCATTGCAAAAAGAAGGTATTTAAAACTATGGTGCGGTTCATGTCAATCCAAATGTGGCTGGAAATCCTAGCCTAGTCTATGATCTATCATTCAAAGACTACTACAGATTCTTCTGCAACTTGAATTATGATTCAATATAGAACAAGGTCATAATAAGGAAGGTATTTTATTATCTAGCACACCAACCTAAGATACATGACCTCAACTATCCTTCAATTATGGTCTCACAATTGCAAGGGTCTGTGACTGTGAAAAGAAAGGTGAAAAATGTGGCAGAGGGACCTACAATTTATAAGGCAAAGGTGAGGTCTCATCCCAAAGTTTTGGTGTTAGTTGAGCCCAAACAACTTGAGTTTTCTAAGAAAGGGGAGGAGGATTTCTAATATTTTTGAGCCTACAGTTTGGTGAATATGCCCTTGAAAATGGTTTTTATTATGAGAAGTCATTTCCAAGTTAAATTTGTTATAACTCTATCTTTTCTTTGTAGAACTAACTTGATGATTGTGGCAAGGTTTAAATTTATCCTCCAATTTGCTTAAAAATAAATTCACACCACTGTTGTAGTAGACAAGACTTGAGATGGTTGTGAGTGCATATTAATTGATTACAACTATTTTCTTTTGTCTATTTTGTAACTATATTCTGTGGATTATGCTTATATTGTTGACATCTCAACAAATTTTTATCTAGCTTGGTGTTTGTGACCTTAGATGTCTTAGAGGGGTTATGATACATCCTTTATATGTGTTCACATTTTCTAATATCTTATTGTGCTTGATGTATAGTTCAAATTTAGTTGAATTTTCTACACCTTCGATAATAATATTATGTACCTACAATTAAAATTAATAAGGATTTTAATGAGCTTCATATTAAGGACATGATGCTACTAAAATGGAGTCATCTTCATAAGTTGCAAATCTGGCATGTTATGGAAAGAGGGTTGATATTGCATTTGTTTCCATCTTTGGAATTGCATAAAAAAAGTTAATATTTTTTTATACCACCATTAGATAACAACGTTATGGAGTTAGACTTGTCTTTTTTATCTGTTCTGTTATTTATGCCTCATCAAATGTTTTCCATTGCATGGCACTATTTTCTATAGAATTACATCATGTCTCTGTAAATTTCACAAATTTTTCTTATTTTAATAATCTTTTTCTTATTATTTAATCATTGCATAGTCATGTAATGATTGTAGGGCGAGATTGATATTGGATTGGAACTTTAGAATAGTCTCACATTCCAAGTAAGTAAGGTTTGTATCTGTTAGGTCCCTATAATACTAGTGTATTTCCCTTATTATTATTAATGTAGCCCCCAATTATTATTGTTGTGCCCCATAGAAGCTGTTTGGTCAATTTAGTGTGATCTAAATTGCTATTTAAAATGTCAATCCGGGATTCGTAAACTGACGAAGTGAAGTGTACTATATGTACTAGATAACCATTTCCTTAGTCTTTTGTCGTTTTTGAGTTTTTTTTTTTAGTTTGTTTTTGGATTTATCTTTCCCTAATGTGTGATGGCGAAAATGAAAGTGAAGTATGGAGTATGGATGGTGATGGTGGTTTCTACAGTGATTTTCTCAAACTTGAAAGTGCTCAAGAAGAAAGCTTTAAAACAACTAAACTGAAATCAATTCTTAAGAGGAAGTAAATGCATCAAACAGTGAACTAATGACAATGGCCTAGTATCCTTGCTGTTGAATCAAAAGAAAGTAAAAACTGAACTTAAAGCAACTCAAACTAAAAGCAAAGCAACTAATTCACACTACTTAAACTCTTCAGATCCTTTACCCTTCAGCTCAATCTACCTTGTGGGAAGCAATCATGAACAAGTCAAGCAATATGATATCTAAATGGTAAGAAATTAAATTGCATAAAAGAAACTAGTCACACTACTTTAACTCTTCTGGTCCTTTACCCTTCAGCTCAATCTACCTTGTGGGAAGCAACCATGAATAAGTTTAAGCAATATGATAACTAAATTGCAAGAAATTAAATTGCAGAAAGGAAACTAATCACACTACTTCAACTCTTCTGATCCTTTACCCTTCAGCTCAATCTACCTTGTGGGAAGCAATCATGAATAAGTTTAAGCAATATGATAGCTAAATCACACTACAGTTAGTAATATTCTGATTTCTTGCTAATAGAGTCACTTGACTATAGAAAGAAACCATAAACTGATGAGCAGTATGATATCTAAATAACAAAAAAAAAAAAAAAAGCAAATCACAACTTGAAAAAGACAGTGCTGGAATTAAACTTCAGAAAATGAAAGTTAGCAGGAAGGACAAGATGATCTCATATGTCAATAGTTATCGAAAAGATGAAAATTTGCCCGGGCTGCCTAAGAAAACCTGCAAAAAAGCACTGATCAGCTGACAGCTATAAGAAAACAAAGGTGAAAATATAAACAGCAGTGAGTTAAGAAACATTAAAACAACGTGTTATGTACAAGCTAAAGATTATGAAAGCAGAAACATAATAAAACCAAATGAAAACTTTACAAGGCTTCAGCGCGCAGGGGCCCTCTGCCACTTCAGCCAGTCAACGAATAGTCACACGAATGAACTCAGAAAAGTCTTCTCATGTATTAAAGCAGCAACATATATAAAACAGTGGGGTGATAACAATAACAGTTCAGAAATTACATATCCCAAAAGCTTTTTTACAGCGTTCATCGACGCGTTATCTATAATGAAAAAGCGCTGAACTAACTAACTGAATCCTACGCTATTAATTGTGTTGCCAAATACACGTAGATCCCTTCAGCCGAGATCTAGCGTAACTGTCATCATGTCTATTAAATCTTCGGAGTGGTAGCTGTTGGATTCAGGTTACGGGGATGATCTCCAGGTGTGCCGGTGTTTTCGTGGGCTGAGGACTATGCTACGTAATCGTTCACGTGCCCAAAATAGAGACGTGCCACCGCTGAACTCCTTGGTTGACTTTGCCTTTGACCCTCGTTGACCGTGACCTTCCATGGATGATTTGGCTGATTTGAAGGGACACGTTCCATGTATCCGTCACCTGGAGCTTGCCCATGTGGCTCGTTTCTTCATAGGACACCTGTAGCATAGCTTTTAACAAAATATCTGCGGAATCCTGTGCTGGCTGCAGAAACCTGTGCTGGCTGCGGAAACTGACAAGTTTCTGCAGCTGCATGAACAAAAAAACTAAACCAAACAACAGTCATAAGCATAATCAGAAAACCATATAAAAAGCTCTTTTTAAACTACAATGCAATGATTTAACAGATGGGTGGATGAAATAAGTGGAAAAAGAAGGCTGAGAGGGTGTATAGGAAGGTGCAGGTTTGAGGCTCAACATACCCCCACTGTGAAGGTGTTGCATGTCCTCATGCAACCAAAATTGAGTTATTTCCCTCTAATCCACATGTTCTGAGGCTTCTGCATGGACATCTAGCCCTCTTTTCTTCTTCTTTGATGCTAACATCATCATCCTTGGTTTCTTGACTAGACATTTGAACTTGAGGTTAATCAATGCTCTGGTTAACTTTTTGCACTTCTTCTTCAGTTTTCTGTTTTTCTTTTGCCACAGTCCTAAATGAAGCATAGTGTTATCATGGACAATCTTGTCTACCTTACTCTGCTCTTTGAGTGCTTCATTTTCCTGGTTGATATGCCTATTTAGGACTTCTAACTCAAATACCTCATGTTTCAAAGACTGAACTTGTGCATCAAGTGGCAGAGTGGTACTCGGTCCTGCAGCTGATTGTTCTAAGGATTCTAGGTAATTATATGCCTCTTGCTGATTAGGATCTACCTCAGGTGTCTTTCTCGGACTAGGCTCAAAATCTGGTGGAGGAGGAAGACTGCTCTCTCTTTCCGGCCGAAAAGGGCTTTCCTTACGTGGAGGACTTGACTCAATGCTTGGCTGGGCTGGAGATTTCTCAAGTGTCTCTTCACCTAAGTCAATAAAGTGAGACTGTTTTTCTTTGGTTTTATTCCCCTTCCCTTTTAGCCTAGTGCTCCTTCTTAAGTATGAGCTAGTACTCTTCTTTTGTGCACTCTGTTTTCCTTTTTGCTTTTTTCTTGGCTATAGCAGCAGCTTGAAGATCTATTAATCTTTCTGATAGAGGTTGATAATCTTCTTCTATGGATTGCTCAGGGGATGGATAAACTTCTTGGATGGTTCTTTTGCCTTTTTCTTTTCTCTGCTTCTCACTTTTAGCTCTATCTTCTTCTTCTTTTTGGACTGTTTCTTGAATTTCTATTGTAGGGGAGTCTTGGACTGTAATGTTCTTTTGTTTCCTCCTAATTTTCTTTGGTATCTTTGGTGGACCGCTTCCAGAGGCCTCAGATGGCTCTTGGAAGTAGTTTCTTGTCAAAAATTTCTCCCAAGTATCCTTATTTTTCTTTAACTGATCCTCAATAAGAATTTTTATGAGCCCATGATGGTAGAGATGAGGTTCAATGTTGCCTATGTGTTTTTGAACTGTAAAACTCATCTTTTTCAAACTTGATAGCAGAAAATGAGGCAAATTAAGAGTGTGACCATCTACGAAATTCATCATCAGTCTAACATGATACATATACATAGAGCCAAAACGACCTTCACACGTGATAAATTTCTGGATGACTAACAGTAGACTAGACCATTCCTCTTTTAGTACATGAACAGGGATGCCTCTTGTAAATACGGTGGTATCCATACCTTGGTTTTGTAGCATGGTTCTCCATATTTGATCGTCCACACTTCTATTCTTAAATCACCTTTCACCTTCTTGAGGTAGGCCCGTGGCAGTTGCTACTGTGGCCTCGGTCACTGTGAATTTTAAGTCTCCAACCTCCACTGTTTGTCCATTAAAAGACCGTGCAAAAGCTTTGGTCACCTCCTTGTTATAGCCTTTAAAATTCTGGATAAATCGTAGCCATCTGACTTTCTTCAGCAATTCCTTAACTTGAAGATAACCCTCCAAGTATTTCGGTCCTTCCGGCTCAGCTCTCAGTAATTTTCCCATCCTCTGTTTTAAATTCCACTGAGAGTTCTTCTGCGTGTGAGGGTTTAAGGAAAAAATAGCTCTGTTACAGGGTTTAGGATAGACTGTAGTGACTGCAGTCAGGGGTTAGGATGACTGTAGTGACTGCAGTCGGAAATGGAGAACAGGGAATGGAAGTATTACCGGAGGAACAGAGGGTGAGCAGCAGTAAACAAGTTCAAGATAAAATGCGAATGCATGCGAGGAGTATGGTATAAGTGGAGTGTGAGTGGAGTGATAAGCGAGTGGAGTAACGGCGGGATTCTTTCGAGTCGGATGACTGTGTATGATATTTTACACGTCTCAACAGACGGCTGTGGAAATTACGGCTGGGAAGAGCTGTAAAACAATAGGTCACGTCTCAAGAGTACGGGTAATAAATGGAAGTGCAGTCATACTTGAGTTTAAACTCGGAATAATCATAAGACCGTTAGAGAAATGAATGCGAGGTGTGTGGAGTGATATCGTGGAATGGGAGTGGTAGTGGAGCTATCGTATCAAATCATTGCACATAGTAGAACTTGTTATGGTTTAATAACTATGCGTAATTACGACTTGAATTGTTATTTGATAAAGATTTTTGATCATACCTTTGGAAACTTTGTCAATTCTTGCTCAAGGCTTCTAACCAGTTGCTCTTCTTTGATGTCTTGAAGATGCCCCATGTCTTTAGCTCAATTACTCCTGCATTTCATGATGATTGCACTAACAGTTGACTGTAAATTTCGAAAACAGAGTGATGCTGGCTGCGGAAATTATTTCTGGCTGCGGAAAACTGCTTCTGGCTGCGGAAACGGTTTCCCAGCTGTGGAAACTGAGACAGCATCCCCTTGACTGCACAAAGATAGTTAGAAAAGAACTAACTGAATGAAAATAGTCTTGAAAGGGACTTTTATTAATGAAATGAAATGGAATGAGTGGAATGAAGTGAAAATGAAGTGGAATGAAGTGAAATGGAAATGAGAATGAGATGGAGATGGAGTGAGATGGAAAATGAGGTGGAGTGAATACGGAAAAGAAGGAGAGGAGATTTTTTTTGGAAAATATAGAGTGTCAGGTGTCCCTGATTTTCACTCTACATTTTCTGCATAAGACCGCCAATCTATGATTGGTTTTCAGGCTTATACATTTTTTTTTTTTCAAAATTTGAAAGAAACAAAGATTAGGCTGATGGGGGAGAAGGATTCTTCTCCACCAGCCTTATTGCAGAATTCTCTTGGAACATTTTGACAAACTCCTCTTTTGAAAGTGGCTTATGATAAATTTTCAATCGGTGGCCATTCACAATAAGAGGAGTCTGAAATTCATCAATGGTCTTGATTCTTACCGCTCCATTGTTAAAGACTTTGTCAATCTCATATGGCCCAAGCCAATGAGTCTGAAATTTTCCTTTGAAGTCTTTAAACTTGGAATCAAACAATAAAGCCCAATCTCCCTCTTGAAACTTTCTCTCTTTGATGTATCTGTCATGCCACTTAGTTCTTTGGTGTTGAACTAGATCAATCCTTAAAATTGCATCTTGTCTGATCTCATCTAGCTCATTCAGCTGCTCCATTCTGTGCTTTTGGGCTTCTGATAGATTCATCCCCAACTGGACTGCCATCTTGAAGGTCTTGACTTGAAACTCAATGGGGAGCAGGACTTCTTTCCCATAAACAAGTTCATAGGAAGAATGTCCTGTTGTGTTCCTCCATGTAGTTCTGTAGGCCCATAAGGCTTCAGGAAGCCTTTCTGCCCAATTTCTTCTGTGGAGATGAACAGTTTTGGTGATGATGCTCTCAAGAAATTTTTTTGTAGATTCCACTTGGCCATTTGCTTGCGGATGGTAAGGAGTAGATTTTCTGTGCTTGATTTTGTATTCTTCCATCAAATTCTCCATCAAGTTAGATGTAAATTGACTTCCCTGATCTGTCACAATTTCTCTTGGGACACCAAAACGAGTAAAAATATCCTCAAAAAGAAATTGAATAATTGAATTTTCAGTGGCAGAAGGCAATGCTTTGGCTTCTACCCATTTAGTGACATAATCAGTGCAAACCAATATATACTTCTTTTGTTTAGATGGTGGATTAATGGGTCCAATGAAATCTAAAGCCCATTTTTCAAAGGGTTCGATGAGTACCTGTGGTTGTAATGGAATTTCATGTGAGAGAGTCGGTCTCCCAACTCTTTGGCAGCTGTCACACCTTCTGACATATTGTTTTGCATCTTTGAAGAGAGAAGGCCAATAATATCCTAAAGAAAGGATTTTATAGGCCGTCCTCTTGTTAGAAAAGTGCCCACCGCATGGTTCATCATGACATGCCTTGAGGATGTCAGGCATTTCATCTTCCCGAACACATCTTCTGATCACACAATCTAGCCCTGTCTTAAACAATTCATTAGAAATCCATGAATAATTTGAACTCTCCTGAATAATTTTCCTTTTCTCATTAGGAAATAAGTGTGGAGGTAGCTTCCATGTAACCAAATAGTTAGCAATATCTGCATACCAAGGAGTCTTAGTAGTTACTGCAAACAAATATTCATCTGGAAACTTATCCTCGACAGGAGAATCTTCGTTAGTATTTTGGATTCTAGACAAGAAATCAGCTACTGTATTTTGTTTCCCTGGTCTATCTAACATAGTAATATTGAATTCTTGTAAAAGTAAAAGCCATCTTGTAACTCTGCCATTAGTAACAGGTTTGTTCATGAGATATCTAATTGCAGAATGATCAGTATGGACAAAAGTTTCATAGTCTGTTATATAATGTCTAAACTTGTTGATTGCATGAACAACAGCTAAGAACTCTTTCTCAGTCACAGTATAGTTTAACTCAGTGGGAGTCAAATTTTTACTGGTGTAGTAAATGGCATAAGGAACTAAATCCTTTTGACCCAACATAGCTCCTAGAGCTGTATCTGAAGCATCTGTAGAAATATGGAAAGGAAGTTTCCAATTTGGCCCTCTCAAAATGGGTGCTTCAGATATTCTTGTTTTCAAAGTTTCAAATGCAGATTGACAATCAGGATCCCATTTGAATTCACAGTCTTTTGTAAGTAATTTGAAGGGTGGAGATGCTATTTTGGTGAAGTTTTCAATAAATCTTCTATAATATCCAGTAAATCCAAGAAAACTTCTAACATCTTTTTGACAATTTGGAATAGGCAACTTGGAGATGACCTCAACTTTTGATCTATCAACTTTAATCCCATCTCCTGAAATATGATGTCCTAAAACAATCCCTTCAGTAAACATCATAAAGCATTTTTCATGACTTAATGATAGGTTTGTTTCTTTACATCTCATAAGGACGTTTTCCAAATTTTCTAATGCTTCTTCAAACAAATTACCATAAACTGTAAAATCATCCATATAAACCTCTACACAATCATGGATTAGATCGGAAAAGATTCCTAGTACTGCCCTTTGAAATGTTGCAGGTGCATTACATAATCCAAAAGGAAGTACTCGGTAAGCAAAAGTTCCCCATGGACAGGTAAATGTGGTCTTGTCTTGATCTTCAGGTGCTACCTGAATCTGATTGTAACCACTAAAACCATCCAAAAATGAAAAATACTTTTTGCCTGCTAGAGTATCTAATACCTGATCGATAAAGGGTAAAGGAAAGTGATCCTTCAAAGTTGCTTTGTTCAATTCCCTATAATCAATGCAAACCCTCCATTTACCATTCTTTTTGGGTACTATAACGAAAGGAGAAACCCATCGGCTATCTGAAATTGGATAAATGAAGTTCACATTAAGTAACTTTTGGAGCTCTTCTTTCACTATCTCCCTAAGGTTTGGATTCATCCTTCTCTGAGGCTGTCTGATTGGTCTACTGTTTTCCTCAATGTAGATGTGATGAATGCAAGTCTTAGTGTCAATACCTTTCATATTAGTATACTCCCATGCAAATGCAGTAGAATGTTTTTGCAAGATTTTGGTTAGTTCTTCCTGTTGTAATCTTTCCAAGTTTTTGTTGATATTCAATGTTTTTCCTGGAAAGATCTCAATGGCGGAACTACCAAACTCTTCCATAGAGAAAAGAGACATTTGTCTAGATGATAGATACTCAATGTCAGAATCCAACTGAAATTGTGTGTGGTCATATTCTGAAGATGTTTCAAAGTTTTCTAATGTGTTCAGAATTTGACTATCTTCACTGATCTTAGAAATGGTAAAGACAGGTTGTATAGTATCTTCATCATCAATCCACTCATTATCTCCTATTTCTGTAATTGCTTTTGCTGGAGGATACAGATTGAATTTCTTTGTCAAATTACCATCAGAAATATACATATCCCCAGACCTACAACTGATAAAAGCATCAGCTGTGGCTAGCCAAGGTCTTCCTAAAATGAGAGGATGTCCTCCTAAATTACTCTTGGGAGTTAAAATCATGAAATCTACTGGATATTCCCAAGAGTCTAAGGAGACTGAAATGTCTTCTAATACACCATCTGGTTTGATAATTGATCGATCTGCAAGTTGCAACAAAGTAGGTGTAAAGAGAAGGTTAGGAAGTTTCAGCTGTTCCATAGTCTGTCTACTCATGATGTTGATAGCAGCCCCCAAATCAATCAAAGTATTTGGAATTTCTACCCCATTGATATGTGTTTTGACAATTGGACTACCGGGATCTGCATACTTCTGCATAGTAATTTTTCCCATCATGATATCTGCAATTTTTCCTACCAGGTGGATTCTTCTTGTATCTCTTGGTTTCCTTCCTGGTCTTTTAAGACTCAACTCCTTTATTGTTTTCGCTAGAATAGGAATCTCTTTAATGGCTTGTAACAAGGGAATATTGATACAAACATTCTTCAATTCATCTAGAAAATCATAATCAGGCAACAAGATTTGTTTTTCCACTCCTTTGTCAATTTGTAATCTTTCAGGAAAAGGAGGTGTGGATGAAGATGCAGGTTGCTCAACTATAGGAGTTGTGGGGGTTAACTCTTTTTCTTTTCCTTTTTGAGTGCTTTGGTTTTGAAGAGATGCTTCAGAACCCTTATTGGCTTCAAGAGAATCTTCCTCAGAAATGCTTTGCTTTTGAGCATCTATAGAAGGCTTATCTACGACTCTACCTGATCTGAGTTATACATCATTGAGAGGAACAATCATATAGGCAGGAAATTGTTGACCTTCCATCATGTAAGCATTTTGAGGGTTTTTATTACTGGGGTTTGGCAATGGCTGAGAAAGAAGTTGATTTGACTTCTGTTGGAATGGAATCAAGAGTTGAGAATTTGGATTCTGTTGAGAAGGTTGTTGTTGTTGTGGAAATGGCAATGATAATTGTGGATTTTGATTTGGAAGTTGTGGAGCTTGTTGGTTTTGAAAAGATGGAGGATATTGATAAAATTGAGCAAATATCCCATAAGGATTTTGCATACCTTGTACCCATGATTGAAAAGGATTTTGAGGTTGGGACCAAGGTTGTTGCCAAGGATTCCAATTTGGTGGGGTTGAAAGTTCATAGAGTTGTTAAACCCTTGATTTTGTTGCCCTTGCCAAGGTCTCCTTGCAACAAAACAGAGAGACTCGATTGTATTTGGATCTTCTTGAAAGACAACTTTGAGCCCAGGAATTGAAGGACAATCCTTGGTCTCATGATTCTCTGAAAAAATTACACATGTTTCTACAACTTTTGCATCCAAGGGACACTCCCTTAGAGCATGTTTCTTTCTACACTTTGGGCAAAAAATGGCTAAAGCTTCAGCTTCTGCTTTCTGTTTATTGTGAATCTTAAGAGTGTTTAGTTGCTCACTAAGACTCCCTAAGATGTCAGTTTTGAATTCATCAAGCATGTTGCCAATCTCAGCCCTACTTACTGATCCATTTGTAGATTTGTTTGCTATGATGAGAGAAGGATCTCTAGGCCCTTTTTGAGTTTTAGATTTCCCCCTTGAGAGATGGACACATAGCTCTGCTATATCATGAATTCGGAGTTGAGATATGTCTCCTTTTCCCATCATGTTCAAAATATCTATCCATTCATCTCTAATGGCTTTTAATAGAAGGGCTTTCAAGGTCTCCTCATCTAAGTTACTCATTTTTGCTCTTTTCAGGTTGTATTGAAATCTTTCAAGTAAATCCTCCAAATTTTCATCTTCTCTTTGCACCATTTTGAATACCTCATCCTTGTGATTGGTGGGCATACAATAGTCCAGGTACCTATCCAAAAATGTTTGTTTCATATCATTCCAAGTCCTAATGGATTGAGTGAGTAATCCCATGAACCATTTCAAAGCTGCTCCTTTCAATGTTGAAGGAAACAGTTTGAGTTTTTGAGAGTCTTCCAGATAATCATAAGTTCGACACACGACCTCAAACTCAAATAGAAATGTTTCAGGATCCTCATTTCTTAACCCATGAAAGTTTGGGAGGACAGATGGTGAGATGTTTTTCATTGTTCCTCAAGAGTCCTCATCGACTATAGGAAATCCGAATGAGTTATCTCCATCCCTATTTCCCCCAATGTTACCTCTACCTCCTCCATTATTTCCTCCTCCTCCTCCTCTACCTCTACCTCTACCGAATCCGTTTTCTCCTTCCTCTGTCATGGTAGTTTCCCTAGAGACTTCAGAGTCCTCTGGTTCCTCTATTAAGGGCGAACGAGAAGGAATTTCTCCCTCTTCTTCTTCAGGTGATTCTACTTCTTCAATTACAATTTGTCTCCCTGTAGAAGGAAGGAAAGGATCTCTTCCTAATTCAGATTCGATGGATGGTGTGGGAGAGTCAACTACTGCCTCTTGAATACCAGGAATCCTAGGGCTAGGAGTATAGGTTGGAGATGATGGAGGTGTCTCTTGTCTATTCCTTGAAGTAGATGGAGTTGTAAAAATCGAACTCTTGGCTCTAGCTAAAAACCTTCCCCTAGAATCTCTTGCTCTATGCATGTCATTTTTTTTATTTTTCTTCAAGTCGGGCTAATAATTCTCTTTCTGATCTTCCAGGTCACTCTAGGTGCAAGAAGAGAGCATACTCAAGAAACTATTAAACCAATAACTTTCTCTTTTCTGATCCTCCAGATCACACTAAGTGCAAGAGGAGAGCATACTTTGAGAGGTTATCAATTTTCCTTCCTTGAAATTTTCTTGTTTTTTTTTTTTTAAGAAATTGGCTACCTAATTTCACTTCCTCGTCAACGGCGCCAAAATGTTTGGTCAATTTAATGTGATCTAAATTGCTATTTAAAATGTCAGTCCGGGATTCGTAAACTGACGAAGTGAAGTGTACTATATGTACTAGATAACCATTTCCTTAGTCTTTTGTCGTTTTTGAGTTTTTTTTTTAGATTGTTTTTGGATTTATCTTTCCCTAATGTGTGATGGCGAAAATGAAAGTGAAGTATGGAGTATGGATGGTGATGGTGGTTTCTACAGTGATTTTCTCAAACTTGAAAGTGCTCAAGAAGAAAGCTTTAAAACAACTAAACTGAAATCAATTTTAAGAGGAAGTAAATGCATCAAACAGTGAACTAATGACAATGGCCCAGTATCCTTGTTGCTGAATGAAAAGAAAGTAAAAACTGAACTTAAAGCAACTCAAACTAAAAGCAAAGCAACTAATTCACACTACTTAAACTTTTCAGATCCTTTACCCTTCAGCTCAATCTACCTTGTGGGAAGCAATCATGAACAAGTCAAGCAATATGATGTCTAAATGGTAAGAAATTAAATTGCATAAAAGAAACTAGTCACACTACTTTAACTCTTCTGGTCCTTTACCCTTCAGCTCAATCTACCTTGTGGGAAGCAACCATGAATAAGTTTAAGCAATATGATAACTAAATTGCAAGAAATTAAATTGCAGAAAGGAAACTAATCACACTACTTCAACTCTTCTGATCCTTTACCCTTCAGCTCAATCTACCTTGTGGGAAGCAATCATGAATAAGTTTAAGCAATATGATAGCTAAATCACACTACAATTAGTAATATTCTGATTTCTTGCTAATAGAGTCACTTGACTATAGAAAGAAACCATAAACTGATGAGCAGTATGATATCTAAATAACAAAAAAAAAAAAATAAGAAAATCACAACTTGAAAAAGATAGTGCTGGAATTAAACTTCAGAAAATGAAAGTTAGCAGGAAGGACAAGATGATCTCATATGTCAATAGTTATCAAAAAGATGAAAATTTGCCCGGGCTGCCTAAGAAAACCTGCAGAAAAGCACTGATCAGCTGATAGCTATAAGAAAACAGAGGTGAAAATATAAACAGCAGTGAGTTAAGAAACATTAAAACAACGTGTTATGTACAAGCTAAAGATTATGAAAGCAGAAACATAATAAAACCAAATGAAAACTTTACAAGGCTTCAGCAGTAGGGGCCCTCTGCCACTTCAGCCAGTCAACGAATAGTCACACGAATGAACTCAGAAAAGTCTTCTCATGTATTAAAGCAGCAACATATATAAAACAGTGGGGTGATAACAATAACAGTTCATAAATTACATATCCCAAAAGCTTTTTTATAGCGTTCATCGACGCGTTATTTATAATGAAAAAGTGCTAAACTAACTAACTGAATCCTACGCTATTAACTGCGTTGCCAAAGACACGTAGATCCCTTCAGCCGAGATCTAGCGTATCTGTCATCATGTCTATTAAATCTTCGGAGTGGTAGCTGTTGGATTCAGGTTACGGGGATGATCTCCAGGTGTGCCGGTGTCTTCGTGGGCTGAGGACTGTGCTACGTAATCGTTCACGTGCCCAAAACAGAGTCGTGCCACCGCTGAACTCCTTGGTTGACTTTGCCTTTGACCCTCATTGACCGTGACCTTCCATGAATGATTTGGCTGATTTGAAGGGACACGTTCCATGTATTCTTCACCTGGAGCTTGCCCATGTGGCTCGTTTCTTCATAGGACACCTGTAGCATAGCTTTTAACAAAATAGCTGCGGAATCCTGTGCTGGCTGCGAAAACCTGTGCTAGCTGCGGAAACTGACAAGTTTCTGCAGCTGCATGAACAAAAAAACTAAACCAAACAACAGTCATAAGCATAATCAGAAAACCATATAAAAAGCTCTTTTTAAACTACAATGCAATGGTTTAACAGCTGGGTGGATGAAATAAGTGGAAAAAGAAGGTTGGGAGGGTGTATAGGAAGGTGCAGGTTTGAGGCTCAACAGAAGCCCACTATTGTTATTGTTATGCCTTTACATTATTATTGTTATGTAGGTTTTAATTATATTGTGACCCCTTAGAATCCTATATATACAAAGGAGGTATTATCATTTGAATCATCCAAATATTTTTCATTTATGTAATGTAAACAAGGTTTCCCCCTCGAAGAGGAAAATTTTTAAGTTGTTGATCTATCTTTTCAGCGAGTTGGTTGCATAACATTTGATATCAGATCTTTGGATTCTAGAGTTTCACTTCTTCAAATAGGTCATCCTGGAATTTTCTCTATAACATTTTTTCTACGAGGCTTAAAAGGATGAAATTTCAACCCCTTGGAGCCGAAATCTTAGTGAACTTCGTGTACAAATTTCAGATTTTCATTCCCTATATTTCGTGACATATGATCCAGGGAAGTTAGGGTTTTTGTAACCTACAAAATTCCATCTCAAATAAGTGACCTAGGAAAAATCATCATAACTTTGTTTCAGGCATTGAATTTCAATTCTATAAAAAGTGGCTGAAAGTGCATATACTGTAGTTTTTTTTGTAGCAATTTTAGGACCAAATGTTGAAACAGTGATAGGTGGCATCACATACAACTTCGCTCTGCTGAACTAGTCCATAATCAGGTCGTCATGGGAGATCTGGCATAACTCTATATTGAAGAATCCAATATTGGTCTAACTTGCGACATTCAAAAGAATATTCATACGGATACCACAAGACTCAATTTCAAACCTTGGAAATTTGGAATTATAGAGATACAACAATTGCAATATCGAGCTCCAAAAAAGCAAGAAAAAGGTGTGTATTTTTTAAATTTTGTCATAACATTTGTTTCAAAAATTGGTTTGAAGTGATTCAAAGGGAATATTGAAGCATAGATATAAGTATTTGGTTCTAAAAAAATAATAATTATACAGCCATTAAGCCCTCTGAAAGCTCTACTATGATGCATGAAGAAGTAAAATTGCAACATGATATATCAAAATTACGGGACCAAGTGCAACAAATTTCACTCTCACAAAGAGCAACCAAAGATGACATGGATTGTTTAAAAGCAAACATGGAAGGTTTGAAGTATGGAAAGGAAGGTAAGATGTATGGTTTGAAAGTAGACATGGAATGTTTGACAAAGTTGTTGTAGAGAAAGGCTTCCCGATGGTGAAAAGGTAATCTATGAAAATTCTGATGAGAAAAAAGGAATATGAATTACGATTCTAGAGACTCCAATGTGGAGTTTAAGAACCACCACATTCCAAAGATAGATATGAGGAAGTATGATGTGATCTGATATTCACCCTATGAGTGACATCGGTTAAAGATTTAGTAAACTAAGGTATTACAGACTCATGTGCTGGTGTGTGTTCTGTGTTATTGAAGCAACGGATCAATCAGATTGCCAATACACAGACATTAAAATGGAAAAGACAGCAAAGAAATACAGTAAGCAACACAAAGACAAAAACAATTTTAATAAGGAGTTCGCCCTATTCTCCAGGGCTACATCTCCGGTCCAGCTTTCAGTGGTGGCCTTGTTTTATTGTTTCTTTAAACAGAGAAATTACAATACAGGGACTCAATGTGAGTTCTCCCGAAGCAGGTTTGCTTGGCAGGGTGGTTCTTGGATTCCCCAAGCCACTGGAGTACACAAACTCTTCTTCTTCCTACCAGCTCTATGACCTTCTGGTCTACAGTGCAAAGGGCCAAATGTGATGCGCAGTCCAGACAGATTCCTCTATGGGAAGGCTTGAATCTTCAAGCTCTCTGGTGCTTGATGCTGCCTTTGGTCAGCTCGGCCCTCTGTCTTCTTCTGCTTTGCTTTACTGTTCTCTGTGTTTAGTCCTCCTCTCAGGGTTGACTGTTACACTTCGTCTCTCGACTTCTGTGTCTCTGTGTCTAACTTTTTCCTGATTTGACTATCTCTTTTCATGGCTTTAGCCATTCGTCCCCTATGCTTGTTCAGTTCCTCTTTTGCCTATCGATTCACCTTCTGCAGTCGTGCTTGGAGTTTCCTGTGTTCGGTGTCATCATGAATGCTCGAGTGGCCACTTGTCCTCCTCTAAACGGCGCCAGCCTACTTCGTCGGTTCGTTTCTTCAGTTACGTCGTGGATGCATTCTTCCTCCACTATGGCAGTCAAACAGATTCCAAATCCCTTTAAAATGCGGCTTAATTTCCTGTCGATTCCGCTTCCTCCATCAAGCACGATCTTAGTCGTCCGATCTGGGCGCTCTAGATCCGACACCATACGCACGTTTCGTGCGGTTGACTTGCTTGACCGATTACGTGCGATCGACGACAATTTTCTCTCACCTCCGCCAACCACGCGTCGATCAATGTATAGAATCGCTCCGCTCTCATCCAAAACCTCTTACCATTTAAGGGTGCCCCGATCAAAACTGCTGGTTTCCAGAGCGCGAGTCCCGCCGTTTGTGTTTAACGCTTTTTCTTTTTTTCCTCCTGCGGTCCTCCAGTTCCCCCACGTGACTGAGTGCTCGGGCTTTTCCTTTCTCGGCCTTGTTTTCCTAGTGATGCGCAATTAGTGCTAAGCGCTAATTGCGCATCAGAAATATCTTCCTTTTCCCATTCTGGGGCTCCCAGGGGCTACTTTGGCCTCGTGCGTGGTCTCCATGGGCCTTGGTCAGTGCGCTTTGACCGAGGTCCTCGTTGTTCCACGTTGGCTGCCATTGCCACTAGTTTAGAGTGTTTTTGACCACTGTTTTGGATTTATTTAGAGATTTGTTCAACCTGATAAAGTCATGGTTCTTTGACAGTATTTTATGGATCCAATTTGGATCACGACCTTCCCACTGAAAAAGCTTTTGGACCACCAAAAGTTGGTTTTCAAGCATCGACTAAGTGAGGATACTATTTCTTCACTTGTCCAATCTCAATCCACTTTGCATTGCTCAACTTTGAACCTTTGAGCCCAATCCTGAGGTACTCAACTTCTCCCCTATGCAATGTCCTCACGTTCCTGTCCAACACTGTGTCTTCCTGCAACTCATTGAGGTATTTAGGTAGTAGGTCATCAATAGAAGGAAATTGACTTTGCTCTTCAGGGTCCTCAATCATTGAAGGTTCAAACAATCTTAAGCAATCTGCATTTACGACTGAGTAGATGTGCATGTAAGCTGGTAAATCAAGGCGAAAAGCATTTTCACCAATCTTCTAAAGTATCCTAAAATGTCCATACCTGATGGGCTTTAGCTTTTTACCTTCACCTTGCATCCTCTCCTTGCTGATAGACAGCCAGACTTTGTCCCCAACTTGAAAACTATGCTCCATTCGATGCTTATCATGCCTAGCCTTGTACTTGGTCTGGCTCTTTTCTAGTTGTTCCTGTACTGCCTGATGGATCTCCTAGATTTGTTCGATGAACCTAGTTGCCTTGTCCACATCACTGTGTCCATTAACCATGGTATCTTTACCAAAGACAAAATCCAAAGGAGACCTTGGTGTGAAACCAAAACAGGTCTCAAAAGGAGTTCCCTATGTAGAAGAGTGTTTGGTTGTATCGTAAGCATGCTGCACATAACACAAGTGTTCATCCCAAAGCTTAGGATGTTTGCTGCAATATCCTCTCAGTAACTGGATCACTCTCTTGTTTACTACTTCTGTCTGGCCATCTGTTTGTGGATGAAGAGCTGTGCTTTTCTTCAGATTGGTGTCCATAAGTTCCCACAGACTAGACCAAAACTTCCCTACAAATCGGGTGTCTCGATTAGATACAATGGAAGTGGGTAATCCAAAATGAACCCATACATGTTAAAAGAACAATTTTGTAGTCTGTTCAGCTGTAATCTGTTTACTACAAGGTATCAAAATACACATTTTGCTGAACCTATCCACAATAACATATAAGTAATCATGACCTTTCCTAGATTTAGGCAGTCCTCCAACAAAATCCATGGAAACACTTTCCCAAGGGTGAGAAGGAACTAGCAATGGAGTGTACAAGCCTAGTTTTCTATTGTTGTGCTTGCTTTTAGCACACATGGCACACCCTCTTATATATCTAGAAACTGTCTCATTCATTTTCGGCCAATAGCAGAATCTTTGCAGCTGTGTAACTGTTTTACTTACCCCAAAGTGACCTGATATCAGAGAAGTGTGTGCTTCCCTAATTATCTTTATCCTCTCAGTTTGTGGAATGCAGAGTTTTACACAATGATATAAGAGTCGGTCTTTTATATGATAGTCCAATTCTTCTACTCTTTTTCCTTGACTCAGAGTTGCATATACATCTTGAAAGTCCATATCCTGAGCATATTGTTCTATGTAGCTTTCATGTAGCACACAATTATGCTTAAGTATGGTAGATGCATTTATAATGGGTCTTGATTGTTGCAACTTAGTTTGGGAGCGTAGATATTGAAGTGGCTGATGATTAATATGTATTATTGTCTCTTTGCCCATTAAGTAATGTTTCCACTTTTTCACACTCTGAACTAATGCATACAATTATTTATCATATGTAGGATAGTTAACTACTGCAGGATTAAAAATCTGATAATGATAACATATGGGTTTACCGTGCTGTGTCAACACTGCTCCCATAGCATAGTCACTGGCATCAATTTGGATCTCAAATGGTCTTTGTAGATCTGGCAGTGCTAGTACAGGTGTTGTACTACTTTTTTCTTTCAAGGTGTCGAAGGCTTTCTGATGTTTGTCTCCCCACTGAAACACCTTATTCAATCTTGTTAAAGCATGTAAGGGAGCTGCAATTGAGGAGAAGTTAGAAATGAACTTCCTCCAATATTGTGCTGCTCCTAGGAAGCTTCTCACTTCTGTAGCAGACCTGGGTTTAGGCCAGTTCACAATGACTGCCACTTTAGAGGGATCTATTTTCAATTCACCTCCCCCTACTATATGACCCAAGTAGTTTAGAGATGTTTTTCTAAATTCACATTTTGAGAGTTTAACATAAAATTTTTCTCTTTTCAAAACATCTAATGTCTGCTTAACATGTTTTAAATGTTCTTCCCATGTTTTACTAAAAATCAGAATGTCATCCAGATACACAATAACAAAATCATTAAGAAAAGGTCTGAGTACATCATTCATTAATCTCATGAAAGTAGCAGGAGCATTGGTTAAGCCAAAAGGCATAACCAGTCATTCATACAATCCCTGCTTTGTTTTGAAAGCAATCTTCCATACGTCTTGCTCTGTAACTCTGACCTAATGGTATCCACTGTGCAAATCCAGCTTGGTGAAATAAACAGCTTCTTTCAGTTGATCTAGAAGATTGTCTATGCGAGGAAGGGGATAACGATTCTTGATTGTTATCTTATTCATTGCTTGGTAATCAATGCACATTCTCCAAGAGCCATATTTCTTTCTCACCAAAATGATTGGTGACCCACATGGTGATGTGCTAGGCCTAATGAAAGCCTTCTTGAGCAACTCCTGTACCTACTTCTTGATTTCAGCATTCTCTAAAGAAAACAACCTGTACATCCCAATGTTAGGCAATGGAACATCTCGCTGCAAAATAATATCATGTACTATCCCCTTTTTGGGTGGCAGACCTTTAGGTTCTTGAAACAAGACATCATTCTCTAAAACAACCTTTTCTATACCAGCTTGCTGTTCAACATTACATCCCTCAAATACATTGGCTTTATCAGGTTTGTTTTCCTTTACAACCATGAATAAGAATTGTTTACATGAATTTATCATTCTTTTCATCTGTCTTGAGTTTATGAAAGTATAATTATTCTTGAGCTTATGAGCTCTTACAAAGTATTCGATTCCATCTTTAACAAGTAGATACTTGTTCTCAGCTCTATAGAAAATAACCTTTCTATCATACAAGTAAGGACTTCCTAAAACAATTCCACATATATCCAAAGGAATTATGTCTAACTGAACCTCATCTACAAATGTTGACCCAAAAGAAAACTTGAGTTTGCACTGTCTAGTCACTTGTAGTTGTGCTTTATCATTCAACCATCATAATGGGTATGGTTTCTTGTGAGGTGTAGTTGCTAATCCCAATTTCTTTACAATTGCTTCAGAAAATCTCATGTCTTTTTCTCTCATTTTCTTCATCAATAACAAATTGAGCAGAATTACTAGTAGATGCTTCAGAATTCTTATCTTTTATACCTATGGCTGCTATAGTTGTTTCATCTCCCGAGTCTGACCCCAAATCTCTCTGAATAGCTGCAGCTGTCTTCTTCTTCTTGCCCTCAGACTTCTTAGGTCTTAGGTCTGGATGCAGAATCCAACAATGCTCATCATCATGCCCCTACTTTTTACAATGAGTGCATGAGGCTTTGGATTTCTGTGCAGTGTTAGCCTTCCTTGCCTTCCACTTCTGTTTTCTTTTTTCCTTGCTCTTGATTACAGTGGGTTGGGATGGTCCCCCAACTTCTGGATTGCCATTCTTTCCTCTAGCTTCTAGATGAGTAGCTTGTACAGATCCCTCATCTATACTAGTGGGATTAAACATGAGGATGGTATGCCTCATGTAGTTGTGTAGACCACCAATGTACTTCAAAAGAGTCTCTGGTGAGTCTAGTGAAATACCCAACATCAATGCTCTCTTTCTGAATTCGTGAGTATACCCTTGCACACTTTTCCCTTTCAACTGCCGAAGAGTTTGCCAACTCATCATGGCTTGTTGCATGTAGGCCAATGGATAGAATTGCTTTTTGATTGCAGCAACAAATTCACTCCAGACAGAGATGGTCTTGCCATGTCTTTTCATATCAACTTGGGTTCTGCCTTCCCACCAAACCAAGGCAGTGCCTCCTAGGTGTAGGCTTGCCAGCTGAATCTTACTCTTGTCCGAGTTTATGTTCTGTACCCTGCAATACACATCAATTTGTCTAATCCAATTGTCGAACTTTTCAGTATTTAACTCTCCATCATATATAGGAAAATAAAATTTAACATCTAGCTTAATCAAAGATGCTTTCTTATTATGTACAGGGCTATTAGGAGGTGTGTGAAAGTGTTCCTCTTTCCCCTTTTCCTTTGGAGTTGTCATGGAAGTGAGACTCATCTTCTTCTTTCTCTTTCTTAGAGCCTGATGCATCTTCCACCTTTTGCTTTCTAAATTCTCTGTACATTTCTTCTACCATAGACTTTATAGCTAGGAAACTCTCTATGAATTGAGGGTCTGGCCCTACAGAACCTTCCTCTAACATTGTCTTTCGAGGATAGACTCTCCCAATTTTAGGATTAGTTTCCACCAACTCTCCTTCTCCTAATTTGAGCTTTGATATTGTGAGCATTCACAGCTAAACCAACACAAGCTTGTCTAACCTTACAGCCTAGAGCTCTGATACCACTTGATCTGATATTCACCCTATGAGTGACATCAGTTAAATATTTAGTAAACTAAGGTATTACAGACTCATGTTTTGGTGTGTGTTCTGTGTTATTGAAGCAACAGATCGATCAGATTGCCAATACAAAGACATTAAAATGGAAAATACAGCAGAGAAATACAGTAAGCAACACAAAGACACAAACAATTTTAATAAGGAGTTCACCCTATTCTCCAGGGCTACGTCTCCGGTCCAGCTTTCAATGGTGGCCTTGTTTTATTGTGTCTTTAAGTAGAGAAATTACAATATAGGGACTCAATGTGAGTTCTCTCGAAGCAGGTTTGCTTGGTAGGGTGGTTCTTGGATTCCCTAAGCCACTGGAGTACACAAACTCTTCTTCTTCCTACCAGCTCTATGACCTTCTGGTCTACAGTGGAAAGAGCCAAATGTGATGCTCAGTCCGGACAGATTCCTCTATGGGAAGGCTTGAATCTTCAAGCTCTCTGGTGCTCAATGCCGCCTTTGATCAGCTCGGCCCTCTGTGTCCTTCTGCTTTGCTTTACTATTCTTTGTGTTCAGTCCTCCTCTCAGGGTTCACTATTACACTTTATCTCTCGACTTCTGCCTCTCTGTGTCTAACATTTTCCTGATTCAACTGTCTCTATTCATGGCTCTAGAAATTCATCCCCTATGTCTGTTCAGTTCCTCTTTCGCCTATTGATTCACCTTCTGCAGCTGCACTTGGAGTTCCCTATGTTCAGCGTCATCATGAATTCTCAGGGAGTGGCCACATATCCTCCTTTAAACGGTGCCAGCCTGCTTCGTCGGTTCATTTCTTCAATTACGTTGTGGATGCGTTCTTCCTCCACCATGGCAGTCAAATGGATTCCAAATCCCTTTAAAACGTGGCTTAATTCCTTGTCAATTCCACTTCCTCCATCGGGGGCGATCTTAGCCGTCCGATCTGGGCCCTCTAGATCCGATGCCATACGCACATTTTGCGCAGTTGACTTTCTCGACTGATAGCGCGATCGATGATGGTTTTCTCTCACCTCCGCTTGCCACTTGTCGATTGATGTATGGAATCTCTCCGCTCTCATCCAAAACCTCTTACCATTTAAGGGCGCCCTGATCAAAACTACCAGTTTCCAGAGCGTGGGTCTCACCGTTTGTGTTTACCGCTTTTTCCTTTTTCCGCCCGCGGTCCTTCGGTTCCCCCACACGATCGAGTGCTCGGGCTTTTCCTTCGCGGTCCTGTTTGCCTAGCGATGCGCGATCAGAAATCACTTCCTTTTCCCATTCCGGGGCTCCCAAGGGCTACTTTGGCCTCCTGTGTGGTCTCCATGGTCCTCGGTCAGCACGCTTTGACCAAGGTCCTCATCGTTCCACGTTCGCTGCCATTGCCACTGGTTCAGGGTGTCTTTGATCGCTGTTTTGGATTTCTTTAGAGATTTGTTCAACCTGATAAAGTCATGGTTCTTTGATAGTCTTCTATGGATCCAATTCGGATCATGATGGAAAGGATCCAGTAACATGGATACTACAGATGGAGAAATATTTTGATCTAAATGATGTGCAACACACACAAAAGGTACACATTTTATCTTTATATTTAGAACCCAATCAATTTGTATGGTGCCAATGGATTTGTTCTCGTAAACCACTTGACATCACTTGGTCGATTTTTATGGAGGAAATGATAGCACATTATCAGGATACAAAGAGAAACACCTTCTTTAGCCAACTGATAAATCTCAAAGAAAAGGGTTCAATGGGAGAGCACATTGAGGACTTCCAAAAATTGAATATTAGGGTAACTGATATTCCAGAGGAGCATAGGATTGATGTATTCATAGGAACTTTGAAGGATAACATCCAATATGAGGTTTTCCTTTGGGAACTCGATCCATCGGAGAAGGCATTCAGGGTGGGAAGAAAAGTTGAAAGAAAAATTGTAGCAACAAGGAAGTTTACCACTCACAACTATAAATATGTAAGTGATGTTGCTCCTAGCCTTCCCTAACCTACAAGGTTGACACCAAAAAAAGTGGAGGAGAAAAATAAAAAGGGATTTGTTAAAGTTGTGATAGAAAATACACTAAAGGTCATAAGTGTGCTGAGAAGAAATTATTCTACATAAATTGTGAAGAGGAGGAAGAAAAGGAACAAGAAACATCAAAGAGGAGAATATACACCAGGAATTGACCCTAGAAGGAGAGAAATGAATCCAACCATATCATGAAATGCATTGGAAGGAATTACCACTCCTCAAACACTCAAGATAGAAGGATATATCAAGAAGAAAAGGGTAATAATGTTGATTGATTTAGGTAGTACTCATAATTTTATTCATTGTAAGATAGCCAAAGAATTGAACTGCTTCTGATATCCAACACCCAGGTGTCAAGTGATGGTTGCAAATGGAGGAACTATAAATTTCTTTGGAAAGTGCCATAATATCAAGCTAACCATGGGGGAATATGTATTGAATAGTCCAATTCCTTCCATTCCAATGGGTGGTGCTGATGTTGTACTAGAAGTCTAATGGTTACAATATTTGGAGACCATAACTTTTAATTTTCAAAAACTTTTCTTGATTTTTTTTTGGGAAGGAAAGGAAATTGAATTAAGGAATATCACAAGGAAACCAGGAAAGATAATAAGCTCTAATGACATGAAAAATATTTGAATAAAGAACAATGAGGCATAATTGAACAATTATGCTCACCAGAGGTTCAAACATCAAAATCATCTATTTCTCCAGATCTCCAAAAAGTCTTGGACAATCATTCCAAGGTATTTGAGACTCCCAAAGGCATCCCACCTATCCATTATTATGATCATGCTATTCATTTGATTCCAGGAAGTGTTCCTCCAAACATAAGACCTTGTAGATATCCCTATGCCCAAAAGAGTGAAATTGAACGTATGATTGCAGAAATGTTAGAGGCTCGTATAATTCAACCTAGTCAAGGTTCTTTATCTTCTCTAGTATTATTGGTGCACAAGAAGGATGGATCATGACGTATGTGTCCATATTATAGGGAGATCAACAAGCTCACTATTAAAGATAAATTTCCCATTCCTGCCATTGATGAATTGTTGGATGAATTACATGGAGAAATTTACTTCACCAAGTAGGATCTTAATTCAGGATATCATCAAATTAGAATGAAGTTTGAAAACATTCTAAAAACAAAATTCATAACTCATGAGGGTCATTATGAATTTTTGGTCATGCCTTTTTCCCTTACTAATGCACCTTCGACATTTCAAGGTTTGATGAATTCCATTTTCAAACTCTTCTTTAGAAAATTTATGTTAGTATTTTTTGATGACATACCAATCTACAAAATATATTTGAAGGATCATGTTCAACATGTTGACAAGGCGTTCAAATTATTCGAGGAGAAACAATTATATGCAAAAACCTCCAAATGTTTCTTTGGAGTACAGAAAGTGGAATATTTGGGTCGTATTGTATCTCATGAGGGTGTTAACGTAGACCCTAACAAAATTAAAGCCATTAAGGAATGGAAAATCCCCACAACCATAAAGCATCTTTAGAGATTTCTCGGGTTGAAAGGGTATTATCACAAGTTTGTTAAGAATTATGTGAGAATAACATCTCTAACAACACTATTGAAGAAAGATGCATTTTCTTGAACTCTAGAAGAAACTAAGGCCTTTGAACATCTTAAAGATGAAATGTGCCAAGCACCAGTCTTAGCTACTTCTAACTTAAAAAAAAAAAAACCTTTATCTCAGGAAATGGAATTGGTGTTGTTTTAATGTAAGAAGGAAGACCTATTTCTTTTGAAAGTCGTCCAATCAAAGGAAAGTATTTACACAAACCTATTTATGAGTAGGAAATGTTGGAAATACTGGATGCACTAAAGAAATGGATACCTTACCTAATGAGAAGACATTTCAAGGTAAAAATTGATCATGATAGTCTTAAATACTTTTTGGAACAAATATTATCTTCAAAATAGTAGCAAAAATGGGTCACAAAGATGTTGGGCTATGACTTTGAAATCTTCTACAAAAAAGGGAAGCAAAATGTTGTTACAGATGCATTCTCAGGAAAGAATGAGGATGTGGAAGCATTGCTTTGTTCCATTTCTATTATTCAACCTGATTGGATAACTGAAGCAAGGAATGGATGGAAGTGTTGGGTCATTTAATTGTGATTTAAATCCATTTCATTAAATTGTCAACCCGAGGTTCGTGAACTGATGAGGTATACGTGTACTATATGTACTAGGTGATAATTTCTCAAAATAGATTAATATAATGCAAGAAACTTGAAACTAATTACAAATCAAATAATGAAAGAAAATGAAAATTAAGTGCACATGTTCTCTCTCAAGCATGTTCTCTCTCAATCACTTTCTCTCTCAAATACTAGTTTTATGAAAACCAACAATTCTAATCTAAGCTATGAAATGAAAAAGTAATTTAATCTAGTAGTCTATGAGATTACTAATGTGAGATTACTAGTGTGCCAATCCAATCCAAACATAAGGAAATTAAATCAATCTTAACAAAACAACATTAATGAAATAAACATAAAAACATATAATCAAAATAACATAAAAGAAACTAAACTAAACTTGCATAAATGAAATAACATAAATATTTACAACAAAGGAAAGAGGTGCACAAGCTGCGGTTGATGGGGGCCCTCCACTCCTCAGCAAGTATACCGAATGATTATCAAATCTTGGAGATCAAACCAGCAACATGTATTCCATAAAATGAAGTTGGAGAAAGTTCCAAAAATATTACAATAATTAAATTATCTTCCTCTCTATCCTCACTTTAAAAATTACATTAATCATTTATTCTCCATTATTATCTATTCTATAATATCTCATATCTTGGATGGAACACCTTTGAATGAAGGATGCACTCCTATTTATACAAAAACTTAAGATAACTAATCAATCAATGTAGATTCACAAATCTCTCCTAGATCCATAATTATCTCTTGTGGTTACACCCAATTACTTAAAATTATGAGATACAAAATCCTATCACACATCTTTAGGAGACACATATCAAAAAAATCGTGATTCTTCTCCTTTGAACGTGCTTAGTCAATCACCCAAATCTTCTACAAATATTACACAAATCTTCATGAGTTGAAATTGAAATTCGAATTTGTGGTTGAGTGGCCAAAGAAAACTCTTCTAGAATGTTCAAATAGGCCTACAACATCATAAAACTCGTCCCACTTTTAGATATATATGAAAACATGCTAATTTGAACAATGTAAACTTTGAAATGGGAACTGATGCTCTTACCCGTTTTGTAGAGATAGCAAAAAAATAACCTGATTTTGAAAAGGGGCGATACAGAACACACATATTTTTTTTAGAGCATAGTTTTTGGCACTTTAAATTTTTTTATGTACATTACATTTTAGAATGTTAGTGATCTACATGTTGATTTAAAAAAGTGGTGATTTTGCATCATGCCCTTTTTTTAAAAGACCTATTTTTTGACTTTAAATTTTTTAATGTATGAAATGTAAATAATTATTTTCTAAATCTTACAATTTTTGACACTTTAAATTTTTTAATGTATTAAGTGTGGATGTATTTTTTAAATGTTATATTTTTTTAAACTTTAAAATTTTTTATGTCAATTCTTTTCGTCATAAAAAGAACAAATATAAAAATATATATAAAAAAGACAGAAAGAAAACATAAAATGTTAAAATAAATAAATAAATAAATTAAAAATTATCTCGTAAACCATAAAAAAATTTCGAAAAAAAAAAAACAAAAAACAAAATAAAAAACTATAAAATTAGGTAACTAAAAATATAATTTTTTTAAAAAGAATTAATAAAAAACTACAAAAAAATTAATTAAAAAAAAACAAATTAGATTTAAAAAAATAAAATAAAAAAATAAAAAAAATCTAAAAAACTATTAAAATCAAGATTAAATATATAAAAAAAACCCTTAAAAGATAAAAATATACTCAAATTAAAAAAAGAAAAAAAAAAGGTTTAAAAAATATATATATTTAAAAAAAAACCATTTAATGTTTTAAAAACTATATATATTTTGGATTTAAGAAAAACCTATTTAAAAATTAAAAAAAAAACATATATTTTAAATTTTTTAAAAATAAAAAACATTTAAAACTTTAAAAAACATATATTTATGATTAAAAGTTTAAAAAATATATATGCACGTAGCACCGCTGCCTAGGGCTGCGCCTCTATAGGTGGCCGGGAAGTGGATAGCCATACCCACGGGCGGTCAGGCAGTGGCTATCTGATTCTTGGAATTGGATAACCACCGCCCAGCCACCCCCATGGGCGGCTGCGCGGTGTTTATCTGAATCTGAGAATCGGATATCCACCACCTGGCCACCCCCACGGGCAACCAAGTAGTGGCTATCTAATTCCGAGAATCATATAGCCACCGCCCAGCCACCACTATGGGCGGTTGGGCGGTGGGGAATCGGATAGCCACTACGTGACCATCGCCCGGCCGCTCGTGGGGGTGGTCGGGCGGTGGCTATCCGATTCCAAGAATCGGATAACCATCACCCAACCGCCCGTGGGGGTGGCCGGGCGGTGGCTATTCGATTCCGAAAATTGAATAGCCACTGCCCAACCTCTTGTGGGGCCGATGGCCGATAAAATTGTTTTATTTTTAAATTAAAAAAAAATGTTAAATATGTTAATTGTATTTTTAAGAAAATATATTTAAATTTTAAATGTTTTTTAAAATTATATATATATATATATGTGTGTGTGTGTGTGTGTGTAAAATATATATTTTTAAATATTTTAAATGTTATTTTAAAAAATATCAAAAATATATTTCGATTTTTTTTTTTTTTTTTTTTTTTTAAATCAAAATTTTAAATCATTATCAAATCCAAATTTTAAATTTTAAGATTTTTAAAATAAAATTTGAAATGTTATTTTTTTTTATTATTTTAATTTGAAAATATGTATATTTTTTAAAATTTTAATTGTTTTTCGGGTTATTTTTTTAATTTCAGCTTATTTTTGTTTTTTTTATGGTTTTTTAAAAAATGTTTTTAATCATAATTTTAGTAGTTTTTTTTTTTTGTTAATTTTCTATTTTTTTTTTTTAATCTAGTTTGTTTGTTCGTTGTTGTTGTTTTCTTTCTAGTCTCTATTAATGTTTTTTTAAAATTTCCCATTTTTACTTAATTTTATATATATATATATATATATATATATATATATATATATATTTTTTTTTTTTTTTTTCCATTTTTTTTAATGGTTATGAGATTAAAAAAAATTGTTTTTTTCTTATTTTTTTTTTATATATTTAAAAAAAAAATTAATTCTTATTTTTTTATGGGGTAATTTTGTTTTTTTTTTACCATTTTTATGATTGATTTTTATTCTATTTTATGTTTTTTTTTTTAATATATATTTTCATTTACGTTTTGCTATTTTTTTATTTTTTTTTTACTTTTTTTTGTGTTTTTTTCATTGTTTTTATTTTTAATTTTATGTTTTCATTATTTTTTGAAATTTTAATGTTTTTAGGAATCATGATAAAATCTTATTTCAAAATGTTGAAAATTTACCCTAAGGAAAAAAAAGCATAATTCCAGCATCAACACTTTTCGTTTTGAGGGCGTTTTTGCACAAGTTTTCCACATAAAAATTCGGTTTTACTGACATTTTTTAAAAATGTTGAAAATTGACCCTAAAAAAAAATCCATCTTTCTAGTATCAACACTTTTCATTTTCAGGTTGTTTTTTGCACAATTTTTGCACAAAAAATTCGTTTCATTTCCTTTTTTAAAACATGTTCAAAATTGGCCCTAAAAAAAATCATCGTTCTAGTATACACACTTCTCGTTTTTAGCACTGTTTTTCATGTTTTTTCAGGGTTTTTTTAACCAGAGTTCCCGTTTTAAGTTTATAATTCCCGTTTCAAAGTTTATATTGTAATTTTCCTAATATTTAATAATAAATTCTCTCAAAGTACTTAAAATGAATGACTTGGAAAATAATAATGATAAACCCATATGATCATGCAAATGATATTAATGTAGGGTTATGGAGTTGCATAATATGGTAACAAGCTATGAAATATGGTAAAATGATAGAAATGAGGGTGAAAGAGGATGACATTTTGGAGGCCCAACAAGAAGAATGATGAAGAGGTGTGTGCACTCATTCAAAAGCTGCAACAATATCCTAGTACATCTATTACATTCAACATATATATTTTTTGATTATGTAAATATATATATGCACTTTTACCTGTTCATCATAGAACTATGCTGCACAATACTTTCTCTGCGAAGAGACCAACCTTTTTTTGTTTTTTTGAAATAGCTTGCTCTCTGCGTGGAGTACTACATCACTGCTATTACCTTTTTGTATAAGCAATGCCTTACCTTATGGATATGCTCAGCATCTACAAAATGTAATTTTCTTTTTAATAATCAAAATTACGACTTTTTCCATGGGAAAAAAATCTATTATATTCAACTGGAAAAACGATTCATTATGGTACAAATATCACTTATATCTTTGTAAGAATTCCCAACTGAAGAGAAAGATTATTTTGGAATTGCACACCTCCCCCTTAGGAGGGCACTCAGGATTTTTGAAAACTTACCATAGGGTCAAGAAGGAATGTTTTTGGGATGGCCTTAAATTTGATATTAAAAAGTTTGTGGCAGAATGTTTGGTTTCCCAACAAAATAAAGTTGAGACAAATAAGACCTCGGGTTTGTTACAACCTTTAGCCATTCCAAGTCAGCGTTGGTAGGAGGTCTCAAAGAATTTTATCAAATGTTTACCCAATTTTGAAGGAAAGAGTGTCTTCATAGTGGTAGTTGATAGACTCACCAAGTATGCACACTTTTGTGCATTATCCCATCCTTTTAAAGCTAGTACAATTGCTACTGTATTTATAGAAATAATTCAAAAGCTAAATGGAAACCCAAAGGTTATTGTAAGTGACAGAGATCCCATTTTCACTGGAAATTTTTGGATGAAATTATTTTCTTGTCTTGGTACTCAACTAGGTCACAACTCATCTTATCATCCTCAACCTGATGAGAAAATTGAGATAGTGAACAATTGTTTGGAAGGATATCTTCATTGCTTTGTATCAAATAAACAAACATAATGGGTCAAGTGGTTACCTCTAGCTGAATGGTGGTATAACACTTCCTTCCATATTGCAGCAAAAATGACCCCATTTTTGGCACTTTATGGATATTTTCCACCATCCATCACATCATATTTAAGAGAAAAATCTAAGGTTCAAGCAGTGGAAAATCACATCGAACATCAACAACAAGTTCTCTAACTCTTAAAGGATAAACTCACTCTGGCACATAATCAAATGAAACAACAGACAGATCAACATCGCTGTGAAATAAGTTTTGATGGAGGTGACTGAGTATTCTTACGTCTACAACCATACAAACAAATGTCCCTCAAGAAAGTTAAGAAGGATAATAAATTATCACCCAAGTACTATGCTCCTTACAAGGTGTTGCAAAAGATTGGTACTATGGCATACAAATTGGAGCTACCTGCATCTTCACGAGTACACCCAATTTTCCATGTTTCATGCTTAAAGAAGGTTATCAGTGATAGGCTCCCATTTCAAACAATGTTGTTAGAACTTGATGAAGAAGGAAAAATAATATTTGATCCTGAAGCAGTCACAAAAATAAGAACTTGATAGCTACAAAATCAATTAATTTTAGAGTATCTAATTAAGTGAAAGAACTTACCCCCTGAAGATTCCACATGGGAGGATGAGAATTTTATGCAAAAACATCCAAAACTAGTGAAGCATTGAGGACAACACTTTTTTGAAGGAGAGGGGCATGTTAGGTCCCTATAATACTAGTGTATTCCCCTTATTGTTATTAGTGTAGACCCCTATTGTTATTTTTGTGCCCATGTATCCCCCATGTTGTCATTGTTGTGCCCCATAAAAGCTCACTATTGTTATTTTTGTGCCCTTACATTATTATTGTTATGTAGGCTCTGATTATATTGTGACCCTTTAAACTCCTATATATACCAAGAAGTTCTTATCATTTGAATCATCCAAAAACTGTTTATTTATGTAATGTAAAAGAGGTTTCCCCTTGAAGAGGATAATTTTTAAGTCGTTTATTTATCTTTTCTATGAGTTGGTTGCATAACAATATATAAATGTCTCTGCAACAAATTCTCCTTGCAGATTATGAAGTAATTGAGCCCTTGTTATAAATGATGCTTAATTTTCAAGTAGGATCACCCATGTTTCTTTATCTAACCTTTTATTGATTTTACCTAACCTTTTATGGATTTTATTGGGCATAGATGGAGGTTAAGATTTTTGTTTGAATTTATTGGGTATAGGTGGAGGATTTACCTAACCTATTATGTTTTTAATGGAAAGGTGACTTTTGTTGTAGTTGACGATTACAACACTTGTGCCAACTTATTGATTTTATTGTTGAGATAGAGGTAGGAAAACAAGTAAAGCAAAGAATATGCAGCCTTCCAGGATCAACTATCATTATTAATTTTATTTTTTTTGCAAATCTAGTTATAAACATTGGTTATTGATCAAGAGCATCAAAACTTTTATAATGCATAAAGGATAGTCGTAGATATAGGAGGACTCGGGGATTAAGGGTATAATAAAACATTGAACAAGTAGGACGGTAAAAGAATCTAAACAAGAGAAAGGAAGGAACTTTTTTTTGAAAATGAGAGGGGGTAAATCCCTCTGAAGAAGCATTATGTTAACCCCAGAAACAATATTTACAATAGTCCAATATATACAAAGTCCAAATGTTACAATAGCTGCGTCAACGACAACGCATCATGTAGTCTGTGGGTCGAACCCAGGTGGGGAGGCTAATAATGTGCCGTTGCAACCATGCGGGATATCGCCTAAGTACAAGAAAGGAAGGAACTTTACAAGAACGTACATAATCAATTCTAAGAATCTTTTGAAAAATTGTCCAAAATAGAAGCCCAACCCTATTATTAGATTTGGGAGCTAGAAAACTGAACAAATGGATTTCTTACAATTTATCTTCAAAATTAGACACATACAAGTTATGTAAGCCGTGAATATCATGGGGTAGTATAAATTGAGAAGGGGGCATACTTTTATGGTTTTGTGGCTTGAACAAGAAACAAGTTGAGAATGTATTATAGTATGAAGTGCTAGGCCTTCTGACTTTGACCAATGAATGAACAATGTGAAAGATTAGTTTCCTTACCCCTTTAAGCTAAAATTAAAACCAGTCCCAGAGAGAGTTTTCTAGTAAAACTAAAAGAAATTTTGAGAGATCCCGGAAACATAGATATACGTATGACGTTGTACTGAAACTTTTGAAACTAGAAAATGCTAATTTTTTAATATTTTTTACAAATTATTTATATTGTCTTAAGATAACTGCAAATATGTACAAATCTTAGCCCATTCTATCTTGGGACAATATTTTTTTCTATGTTATCTTTAGTTCATTTGTGTCAGGTTACACCTTCATTAGTTGAGATTTGTAATCTTTGTTTGGAAATTCAAGAGTGGCTTTAGCCTTTCTTGGGAAATCTCTGCTTGGTTAGTATTTTGTCTAGCTCTTTGAAGTCGTCGATTAAGTTGTATTGGCTCAACTGGTAAAAGTAAGTATGTGAAAATTGATCCATTCTATCTTCACAATTTTCCTTGTCCAGCATGGCAACATAATAAACCAACAATTTCCTCAATACTGAAAGAATTAAATAAAGAATTGTACAAATTTTGTGGTCATTAATCTATTTACCTGTGTGTTTTCCATTAGTCATCTTACTCTGGACATAACCAAATGTTGCAACTATAAATTTCCAACAAGAAGTAAGCAACCACTGAAGTAGAAGATTGCTCTTTGTAATAGAGTTTTTTCAATTTCTTTTCAAATAATTTTTATTTAATATTTATTCTATTAGAAATAAGAATTTTTATATTTAGTAATTTAGTTTTCCAAAATGATATTTCTAAATTATTTATTCTTTCAATGTATTATTAGACATTTAGAGACAATTACTAATTATATTTTTAGACATTTAAAGACAATTTCTAATTATAATGCTTACGATTTAGATACAGTTTTTTATATTCATATTTTATGATTTAAACGAAAAGAAATTATAACATTTATATCAGTAAAATATATCAAATTCAATTCATTTTATTTTTTCATTTATTATATATTTTATAATAAAATATTTAATAAATTTAAAATTTCAAAAATAAATTTATAATAAAAACTTATTAAACTCAAATCTATCATTTATCAAAAATTTACATATTTAATTATTGCCTATAAAATTTAAATCATCATGAATATGGATTTGCTAACATCTCTTAGATAGCTAAGTCAGTGAAATTTTCTACCTGTATCAGAATAAAATGATTATAAATGCAATTCTTTATTCATTATTTGTTTATATTTTAAGTTTATAATTCTCCCAAAAAATGGAAAATTGGATTTTTGCAGTGAGAGTTGTTGTACAACTTATGAGACGATGCAGTAAACCAATTCATCTTATCATATAAATTAAATTATTAATATTTGTAATCATTATATTCCAAATTTTATATTCAAATTTAACTAATAAATTTAATTAATAAATATAAAAAACATTATTATTGTATATATTGTTAACATGTAAAAAGATATATATTTTAATTTTTAATTTTTACTATTGCGAATTGAGCTATTTTCTGGATTAATATTTTAATAAAATTAAAAATAAGAATATATATATATATATATATATATATATATATATATATATATATATAATATAAAAGTTATATAAATATAAATAATAGGTTAAGAAACCATATATATTCATCTTAACTTGATATTTAACAAGTGTGGAGAGGAATTAAATATCTCCAAAATAAACTTTATCTCAAATTTTATACTTAAAAAAAGAGATTTAATCTCTGTAGACATTTGTTAAATCCTGAGTTAAGATAAATCTTTATTTTAAATTGATCTTATAATTATATAAAAAACTTAGAAAGGAGATTTAATCTCTATAGACATTTGTTAAATCTTGAGTTAAGATAACTCTTTATTTTAATTGATCTTATAATTATATAAAAAGATTATAGTTTTATAAGAAATATGAAATTAGATGTTTTTTTTTTTTGACAAATGTAAGATTATATGTTTATAAAGACGTTGTTTGTCGAGGCATTAATTTTTCCTCGAAAACAAAAAATCGTTGGAATGCAACCAATTTTTTTCAAAAAATTGAGGACAAAAAGCGGCTGGAATTCATCCATTTTTTAAGAAATCCTGACAATAAGAATGCTTGAATCGTGTTTTTGATGGTGAAAATAGATTCAACAGCGCCAAAAACTCCTCGGGCACACAAAATCTTGAAAATTGTAACCCATAATTCAAAAAATTTCCACTAGATTTAATCACAATCATACTAGAATTTCCATTATTTTTTGGAAAAAACTACAAATAATAAAACAGGATTAAGATAAAAACAAATAGATATGCTATGTTAAGCTTCTCAAACTTAGAAAAAGTCTTAAAACTAATAAAGGTTTTATCGAGTTAATAATTAAAAAATTGGTTTTTGTCGTAGGATATTTAAGTTGTCTAATATAAATTTAAATCTGGTAAATGAAAAATTGTTGAGGTAAAATTTGATAAATAAAAAATAATTAAAATATAAATTTTGAGTTTGAATTGTAATTTTGCCTGTTTAAATAAATTTAAAATTATTTTTTTTAAACTAAAATTACAAGTTTACATCATTTCGAAAATTACAATCAAATATAATCAAATTAAAAAAATAAACGACATAGCTCTACTATGACCCGAGAGCTATGACACCATATCTGATGTTAAAAAATAAATGTCTTACCCATTTCACGTTGCTCGTATCTTATAGGGAGCGATGTGGACAGTAGTGACATGTTAGGAATGGCGTCTAAAGTTTTCGGTAACCTTTTTGCTCTCCCCTCCACGTTGCTTAATTTGTGAAGACCCTCATGGCTGGAATTTCTATTAAATTTATCTTGCCGATACGTTCCCGAGTGTGAAGTAGCCTTGCAAGTAGTTATATTTAAAAGAAGAATCTTCCAAGCATAATTAGCTCACTAATTTAGTTCTATAATACTTATTTTTTTATATGAAAGTTATGGCAATGGTATTAAATTAGAGAATGGTATGTCTATTTTTTTTTAATATGAAATACTATTTCTAGCTTGTCCACCAAAGAATAATGAGAAGATTAATTACATTTCTAGAGATTGACAAGAAATAGGTGTTGCTTCCTAATGGGGTGTTTTTATGGTTTCTTTGGTGGTATAAAAAAGGGTGCAAATTGAATTGAATACTTGTTTCACTCCTGAGAGAGGATGGCGAATGGTAGTTAATGCCAGCACCTATGCAAGTGTGCCGCGAGGTGTATTTATTTCCGAAGGTTACAGAGATGGGAGGATATGGTGGCAGGATGTTATTCGAGAGAGGAGGCGAGGATATTTCCTCGGTCTCCATTATTGGTATCTCTCGTAGAGGTGGTAGATGGTTTTGTTGGTGCAGTGTTTGTATTCCAGTGTTTGTGAGTTGGGAGTGTTTGTATTCCAATGTTTGTGAGTTGGGTGAGTGTATTCTTTACTGTGTGGGTTATTAGTGTGGATATGTTTGCCCTTCAGCAATTCTTTAAGGAATTTGTGGGTCTCTGGTGGAGGAGGTTGCTGCCCATTTTGTTGGTCATTTTTTTGGTCTTCACCGAATATTGTGGGTATTTGGTGAGTCTTTTAATACATCCAACCTCACACTGGAAAAGGTGGTGTTTATTCTCTAATTTAGTCTAGTTGGGCATGCGCTTCTGGTCAAGTTCCTATTTTTTCAAGAATTTACATGCTTGTATTGTTGCACACCGATCTTTGGTATTATACGTATATCGGGTCAGGTCAATTGGGTTCTTTCTTCTGTGTATTTGAGGTAGAAGGTTCTAGGTTTCAATTTTATTGTTAAGCTCCCAAGTCCATTGAGAGTGAGTATACTACTCGTTGTCACCCATCATACCATCTTATATTTATGCCAGATGATCCTTTTTTTCACTCCCCAATGAAAAGAAGGATTAGTGCATTCTTGGTTGGCAAAAGGGGAGAGCCAAAAGCCTAAGTCCAAAATCTAAAAAGGAGGGCCGACCATCGGGATCCCGATTTTGGAGAAGACTCAGTGCATGGGGGGTCGAAATCAAAGGGAGTACCAAATTCTAGGACTCGAAATTCAGAAAGGAGGTGAAAAGATAAGAGCCACAAATTCAGAGTTGGTTATCGGAACCCAATATCGGGACTTTGGGATATCAGGGGTCAGAGCGTAAGCAACCTCAACTTTTTTTTAAAGGCGGGCTCGAAATTGAATATCGGAGCAGGCAATCAGAAGGAGAGGCAGAGAGCATATCAGAACCTCAACATTTCAGAACCGAATATCGAAAGGAGAAGACCTCAAAGAAGAGTGGTATCAGAATATTGAGGTTTTGTAACTCAAAAATTGGATTTCCTGAGAGGCGCTGAAGTAGTAAGGAAAGGGGGAAATACAAAGGAAAATCATCACAAGACCAAGGACCCCAAGGACCTTTTCTCTCTCCACCTGAGGACACATGGCCACAGATAATTTGCTCTGAGATGCTGACGAGGCAAATGATGTGGATGTACAGTGGACCCGTGGTAAACAATTTCATCATTTTTTAGGGCCTAATGTGGTAAATTTGGGTGACACATGCTACCACTCAAGAGGCACCACGTGGAGATGATGACATTGGCATGACATCATTTAGAAGGTCCTTTTTCAGAGGATGGATTTTTTGTAACTCCTCTTAATTGTTTTTATCAAAAGTTTTGATCCGATGAAGGGGGCTCTGATGTTAAGGTCATGAGCACCCAAAGGACCAAGGGCACAAAGGTTGTCTGAGCACCTAAGTGCTATAGAAAATATCAGAGAGAAGTGGCATCAGAACTCTGTTTTTAATTCCAAATTGGAGAACTTCTGATGAAAGGGGCTCCTATGTGTAGTGGTGCATTGTTGTAGAAGCCCAAAGAACCAAGGGGAAAGAGAAATTACAAAGGGAAATAGGCCCTCGACAAGAGTCCAAAGGCCTTAGAACCCAAGCACCAAGATGTTGGTCATGACACACGGTTCTATGGAAAAGTTGCAATAAGAAGGCTAGTAGAAGGGGGCTAAGAGCATTGGCATGATATGATTTTGTAACTTCTATTTTAATAGAGTTACGATAGACGAAGGATCCTATATTGCAACACCTAAGCACTACACCAGTGGTCATAAGCAAAGGTCCCATGGAGGAAAAACAAGAAGGAGGCTAGGGCATCAAGGCATTGAAAGAAATAGGGACTTCGTAATTCTTAACGTTCTTTTAAATAGAGTTACGATGCATGGGGGCTCTGTAATATCGAATGTTGTATTGTATGAAAGCCTCTGGTCATAGGTAGCGGTTTTATGGTGAATAAACAATAAGGAGCTAAATGAAGAGGAGCTAGAGGCATCGAGCGGTTGTGATTTTGTAACATTATTTTGATAAAAGTTATGATATATTAAGGCCCGATACTGCAAAAAATGTGTATGGAAGATGAATGGGCCAACAACTTAGTAAATGCATGCATAAGGTTGGTGTCGTAGGAGTAATTCCAACTACATAGGTTGTTGGGCCAAGGCGAGAAGGACCATGATCTACAGAGGGAAGTTTGGTCCTGTCTTGTGCTAAGAAGTAAGCCTTCCCTGATATAGTGTGCACGTTACAGGGGATTAGATAAAGAACAATGGCATTAGTTCAGAGAGGCCATGCCGCTGTACCTTTTTACCTTTATGCAGTATGACTGAGAGTTAATTCTCAGTATGGAGATCACTCAAATACCCATTCTCATTGGTTAATGAGGCATAATTGTGATCGAGTCATCAACGCCCCACTACTCCAGATCATCTTCCCACCACAAACCCAGATAATGGAGCCTTAGTCCACCTTAGGAAATTGAAGGAATTGACAATGGACATATTTTGGCCTGTCAGTCATGACACCTCATGTTCTATGTTTTGTAAATATTTCACTCTAAAGAGGAACTAAAAAATCTATTAGGACAACTAGACCACTAGCTTGATGAGATAGTTGTAGCCTTCAAGATATTTTGCAATTGTTTGAAA
Organism: Pinus tabuliformis; assembly: GCA_031772625.1. Classification (NCBI taxonomy): domain Eukaryota; kingdom Viridiplantae; phylum Streptophyta; class Pinopsida; order Pinales; family Pinaceae; genus Pinus; species Pinus tabuliformis. The sequence continues at coordinate 1,518,240,930 of CM062818.1, read as the reverse complement.
TCTCTCCCCTTATAAAAGGGAAAAGGTGCTTAATAGGAAGGGTTCGATTTCCCTGGTTCCAATAGACTGTTATTGTTTTGCAAATCCCACAAGTTTGGCTTGTGACACGGTTCCATTCCTGAAGATTAATGAAGTTTATGGTGATTCCAAGAATTGGAGATATGTAGTATATATTCTACCTTTGTATGCCATTTTATATGTGTATTTCCTTCTACATAAATTGTGTAATTATAGCTACTTGACTCACTCTTAAATCACAAATTTACTAATGTTATGTGATAGCAGATGATATTTACTATATTGTAGATTTATCTATGTTATGTGTTAGCAAATAGTACCTGTGAGATATTGAGTTGGAGACCTTAAAACGCGTTGCTTAATTTCTACATATCACTACCTTTATCTCTCCATTATTCTACTAGGATTTATTGCATGGGATTCTGTGTTTAGCCAACCCTATGCATAAATTTCCTCTATTTTATTTCTGCTTCCCATCTTTACTACAAAAACAAATTAAGTTGTGTTTTATGTGTGTCGGCTACTAGACCTGAGCATTTATTCTTGGGGGAATGATATATTGTCCATGTGTATATTGAAGCTGTCTCTCTGAAAGGTAATCGAACCCAAAATCCAAATCACTTCACATCTATCTCTTGAGTCACATTGATTTATCTTCAAGAGAGACTAATATTTCCTAAGCACTGACCTCTACTCAATGCAGGGGTTGTCTCTAGGAGCTACAACATATTCTGGTGCCATTGTTGGGGAGCGAATCAAAATATTTTTCTTTGGGTATGAAATTAATACATTCCTTTTGTCAGATGAGCAAAGGAAGTGTGGGTTGAAGATCTCTCACCTCGATGACTCAACTGTTGAAAATCTTAGCTTCATCACTCTTGCTTTCAAAAGGCATCATATTCGTTTATATACTACTCAGCAGAAAACTCCTCTTATAGTTGACCCAAAAAAAATAATATCCAGGAGGACTCAGAAGGAGAGGGCCTATATTACTCCAGATATTGTAATCTTGTTCCCTGAAGTGACAACCTTCAGCTCTTAGAAAGTTGAGATTAACTCCTCTGAGCTCTCTTCCAAAGCCTCAGAACATTTAGGAGAACTTTGCTAATTGTTCAGCCCATTTTCCTCAAGAACCAAATCTGAAGAGGCTTCTATCAATACACCTATTTTCACTTTTTCAGCCCTACCATAAGTTTAGGAAATTAAAGATATCCTCATCAATAGTCCGACTCAGAGCACTACTCAACCCCATACAACCATAATCCATACAACTCCCCAACTAGGTTCTGCGGTAAATATTCTACCAGTTCCATTTCAAAACATGGTTGTCCCTAGTTTTCTACATAATAGATATGCTCTACTCAACCTTCCACAACCTATGAATGGGATGCCATAATATTACCTTAAACTCCTACCCAGATTCACAGGAGAGGTTGATATCCTAGCTGAGAAGCACATAGAGACCTTCTGCACATTTGCTGAGAATATGAATGTAGAACATCTAGATGTAGTACTAAGACTCTTTGTTCATTCTTTGGATGGAGAGGCTAGGAATTGGTTCAAGAATCTAGTAGATTCTTCCATCAATACCTGGGAGGAGATGGAGAACATTTTCATGCAGAAATGGAGGGAAAGAAGGGACCATGGATATATCCTTACATAATTCAATGCAAATGTGTAAAAAACACAGTGAAGATGTCTCAAAGTTTATAAGGAGGTTTAATAAACTATAAAACTGTCTCCCTACTCAAATTAAACCCCCACGACCCACTGAAAGTGGTTTTTACCGAGGCTTTTGAACCAAAGTGTGGGTTTAGTCTTAGAGAAAGAAGGTCGTGTACCCTAGATCAAATCCAAATAGATGCCCTAGAAGTTGAAGAAAATTTCACCTCCACTGGAAAGTGGAAAGGGAAGGTCAAACATAGTGATAGGAGGTGGGGAAAGGAAGAAGCAAGTTCTTTGGGGTATGCAAGGGAAACCCAAGAACATAAGTTAGACGAGATGAACAAGGTAATAAGGAATTTGTCTAACAAACTCGTAAAAGTGGAGTTGGAGAACAAGAACCCCGCTCGACCCAGTCAACTAGCTCCCAACTAAAATTTTAATCCCCAATAAAAGAGGCCACCTTTGTAGCTTTTGCAAAGGGAAAGAAAGAATCAAAGGAGTTACGATATATCAAGGCCTCATACTGTAGCAAAGGAGTATGGAAGATGAATGGTTCAGAAACTTAGTAAATGCATGCAGAAGGTTGGTGTCGCAGGAGTAATTGCAACTACAGAGGTCACTGGGCCAAGGCGAGAAGGACCACGATATGGAGAGGGAAGTTTGGTCCTGTCTTGTGCTAAGAAGTAACTCGTCTCTGATATAATGTGCATGTTACAGGGGATTAAATAAAGAACAATTCCATCAGTTTAGAGAGGCCATGTCGCTGTAACTTTTGATCTTTGTGCAGTATGATTGACAATTAATTCTCAATATGGAGATCACTCAAAGGCCCATTCTCAATGGTTAATGAGGCATAAGTGTGACCAGTTCATCAATCCTCCACCACTCTAGATCATCTGCCCACCACAGACCCACATAATGGAGCTTGAGATGACCTCAAGAAATTGAAGGAATCAACAATGGAGATATTTTTCTGTGTCAATCATGACACCTCATGCTCTATGTTTTGTAAATATTTCACTTTAAAGATGATTTTTTTTTTTTTTTAGGACAACAAGGCCACTAGCTTGATTAGATGGTTGTAACCTTCAATATATTTTGTAATTGTTTGAACTCTCTTTGCTTATAGAAGGGAAGAGGAGCTTAATAAGAAGGGTTCCATTTTCCTCGTTCCATCAGACTATTATTGTTTTGCAAATCTCATAAGTTGGGCACGCGACATGTGTTCCATTCCTAAAGATTATGAAGATGTTTGTGGTGATTCCAAGAATTGGAGATATGTAGTATGTTTTCTACCTTTGTATGTCATTTTATATGTGTATTTCCTTCTTCTACAGAAATTGTGTAATTGTAGCTACTAGACTCACTCTTAAATCACCAATTTACTGATGCTATGTGATAGCAGACGATACCTACTAGATTGTAGATTTATCTATGTTATGTGTTAGGAGACAATACCTATGAGATATTGAGTTGGGGACCTTAAAATGCACTCCATAATTTTTGCATTTCACTGCCCATAACTTTCCTTTATTGTACTAGGATTTATTACATGGGTTTTTTTGTTTAGCCAACCCTCTGCATAAATTTCCTCTCTTTTATTTCTCCTTCCCATATTTACTACAATGACAAATTAAGTTGTGTTCTATCTGTGTCAACTACCAGACCTGAGCATTTATTCTTGGGGGAATGATACATTGCTCACGTGTATATTGAAGTTGTCTCTGAGAAAGGTAATCGAACCCAAAATCCAAATCACTTTACATCTATCTCTTGAGTTACACTGATTTATCTTCGAGAGAGATTAATATGTCCTAGGCACTGACCTCTCCTCAACCCAGGGGTTGTCTCTAGGAGCTACAACATCTTTTGGTGCCATTGTCGAGGGGAAAATCAAAATATTTTTCCTTTGGGTACGACATTAATACATTCATTTTGTCAGGTAAGCAAAGGAAGTGTGGGTTGAAGATATCTCATCTTGGCGACTCCACTGTTTAAAATCTTAGCTTCATCACCTTGGATTTCAAAAGGCCTCATATTCATTCTGATACCTCTCAGTAGAAAACTCATCATGTATTTGACCCCAAAAAATCACATCTAGGAGGAATCAAAAGGAGAGGGAACCTATTACTCCAGATATTGTAATCTCGTTCCCTGAAGTGACAACCTCTAGCTCTCAGAAAGTTGATATTAACACCTCTGAGCCCTCTTCCAAAGCCTCAGAACATTCAGGATAAATTTGTTAACCGTTCAACTCATTTTCCTCAAGAACCAAATCTGAAGAGGCCTATGTCAGTACAACTCTTCTCACTTTCAGGACCCTCCTAGAAGTTAAGGAAATTAATGTTATCCTCGTCAATAGTCAAACTCACAGCACTACTCAGTCCCATATAACCATAATCCATACAACTCCCCAACTAGGTCATGTGGTAAATCTTCTACCACCTCCATTGCAAAACATGGATGTCCTTGGTTTTCTACTTAATAGATATGCTCCACTCAACCTGCCACAACCTTTGAATGGGATGCCACAAGATTAGCTTAAACTTCTACCCAGATTCATGGGAGAGGATGATATCTCAATCCAGAAGTACATATAGACCTTATGCACATTTCCTGAGAATATGAATGTAGAACATCTATATGTAGTACTAAGACTCTTTGTTCATTCATTGGATGGAGAGACCAAGAAACAGTTCAAGAATCTACTAGATGCTTCCATCAATACCTAGGAGGAGATGAAGTACTCTTTCATGGAGAAATGGAGGGAAATAAGGGACCATGGATATATCCCTACATAACTCAATGTAATGCAGAAAAAACACAATGAAGATATCTCAGAGTTTTTAAGGAGGTTTAATAAACTATACAGCAGTCTTCCTATTGAAATTAAATCCCCACAGGTCGCCACCAAAGTGGTTTTTGTCGGGGATTTAGAACCACAATTTGGGTTTACTGTTAAAGAAAGAAGGCAGCGTACCCTAGATCAAATCCAAACATATGCCCTAGAAGTTGAAGAAGATTTCACCTGCACTAGAAATTGGAAAGGGAAGGTCAAACATGGTGATAGGAGGCGGGGAAAGGAAGAAGCCATTTCTTCGGGGTATGCAATGGAAACCCAAGAACATAAGTTATACTAGACGAACAAGGTAATAAGGAATTTGTCTAACAAACTCATAAAACTGGAGTTGGAGAATAAGAACCCCCTTAACCCAGTCAACCAGCTCCCAACAAAAAATTTAATCCCCAATACAGGAGGTCATCTTTGCATCCCCCTCAAAGGGAAAGAAAGGATCAACCATACCATATTTAGCCTCCTTTGTATTTAGAAGATGATCCTAAGGAGACCGCTAAAGAAACTATCAAAATTCAGGAAAACCAATTGTCTTCTCTCTTAGAGGGGGAAAATGAAAAAGAAGCATAGGTAGTAGAAGTGGTTGAGTTGGACACCCCACTGGATGATGAGGAGATAGATAGTTACTGCAAACAATTTGTTGATTTCATGCAAGCCCAGTTGTAAAGGAAATATGATCTCAGGTCATTTATAAAAAGGTTGAGGGGACAAGATAAGACTGAAGAGACTCTTCATCTGATTTCACCAAAGCCAACAGATAAAGGGAAGAAACCACTCAACCTTTTCTCACCAACCATAAAATAATACTCTAACCCTGCTCCACATGAGTCTAGAGCCTCTAAAACATAGGAAATTTCCCCAATGACAAAGCTAATCTATGATGAGAACAAAGAACCTATCAAGTCTACTAAAATTGAAAAGAACCCCTCTACCTTTAGTCTTCAAAAAGAGTTGGAGAAAGTCAAGATATCTGTTCCCTTGATTGAATTAATTAAATAACCCAGTTATAAAGCTTAGGTGTCTCACTTTATGAGTTCACCCACCATTACCACTGTGCAAGACAACCTTAACTTGTAGGAAGAGAAGATCATGGTTATGTTTGAACCCCATGTGGAGGAGCAAGACTCTTCCACTACCCCATTCTATGTCACCTTAGTGATTACCTACTGCTACATAATTGTATGCTTGACTTAAGAGCATCTCATAACTTAATGGCACTCTCTTTGATGGAGCATTTGGGACTACAGATAACAAAACCATACAAATATCTATACTCCTTTTATTCCAAAAGAGTAAAGTGCCTGAGTATGATTAAAAATTTAGTGGCCAATTTGGCCTAAATCCCAGTGAAAAGTGTAGTCATGGACATTGTAGTCGTTGACATCCATGCAAGATTTGGTATGCTTTTGTCCAAGTCATAGGGATAAAAACTTGAGGGGTCCATCAAATTGAATCTAACATACACTACCATTTTGGTGTTTGGTGGAGAGGAGCATCGATTATATAGAGAATTCAGATTTGTGAAGGTAGTCACAAAGGAAGGCTGCTCAAGCAATGCCCTTGTGTATGGTAAGGGGAAGGATTTTTATTTTCTATTATTAGAAGAATATGATAAAATCATGGGAGGCAACCAGGTGGAATGTATAACTCAGCAGAGTAAACAATCATTGGACCATGCCAAGGTATGAAAATTGTATTTTGATGGTGCTTATTCTAAGGAAGGAAATGGGGCAGGTGTGTTATTGATATCCCCAGAAGGCGACTTGATCCCCATCTCTTTGAAGCTTAAGTTTGAGGCCAAAAATAATGTTTTTGAATATGAAGATTTGTTGTTAGGGCTGCAGGCTACTAAAAACCTTAACATTGGGTGCTTGTCTGTGTTTGGGAATTCAGAGCTAGTGGTGAAGCAAATAAAAAATCAATGCCAAACCAAGCACCCAAGATTGAAGTCCTATAAGGAAAAAGCATGGGATTTGGTTGAAATTTTTTTCTTAGCCTTCAATATAGAGTTCTTTCCCATAGAACTAAATCTGATGGTAGACTCTTTGGTAATTGTTGCTAGTAATTTCAGACCTCCCCAAAACCCTTTACTTAGATATGAAGTTGAGGTCAGGTACCTTCCTTAAGTACTAGAAAATGTGAGGCACTGGCAGGTGTTCGAAGATGAAGAAAAAATCAAGCGCTTCATGGTGGTTTTCGGGGAATTCTCAAACTTGGTGATTGATCAAGAGGATACGGAGCCGATAGAGGAGCAACAAGAAAATTGGTAAGGGTATATTGTTGATCACAAAATCTTGCAGCTAAAGGGAAATATCATCCCTAAAGGTTTGGTTCCATTGGAAAGGCTTTTCAACTCAAATGATGTGGCTACTAAGCTAGCTGAACAAGACCTCGATGAGGAGGTGGAGAATTGTAACATTGGCACCAAAGAAGATCCTAAAATCATCAAATTTGCTAAAGAAGTTCCTAGGGAATACAAACAAAGGTACCTACACCTTTTCAAGGAATACATGGATGTGTTTGCTTGGTCATATGATGATTTGAAGAATTTTGATCCTGGTGTCATACAACACAAAATTCCTCTAAAAACTGAGGTGAAGCCATATAAACAAAATCTCAGGCAGATTAATCCTCTCTTGCTCCCATCAATTGAAAAGAAGGTGAAGAAACTATTACAAGCTAAGATAATTGTGCCTTTAAGGTTCTTCGACTAGGTACAAAATTTTGTTTCGGTCAGGAAGAAGAATGGAGAAATAAGGTTGTGCATAGATTTCAGAAATTTGAATAAGGTCTCGTTGAAAGACAACTATCCTCTGCCTAAAATGGAGTATATTCTATAGAAAGTGGTAGGGTCTTCCCAGATGTCCATGACGAATGGTTTCTACAGATAAAACCAAGTCATTGTACACCCTAAGGATTAGAAGAAAACAAATTTTGCTACACCTTGGGGGACTTTTATGTATGCTAAAATTCCTTTCAGTCTCATAAATGTTGGAGCTAGTTTCCAAAGAGCAATGGATATAGCATTTGTTAGAGAGCAGGATAAATTTGTAGTAATCTACCTGGGTGAAATCAATGTGTTCTCTGAGTCAAATGAAAATAACCTCAAGCACTTGCAACTCACCTTTGAAAAGTTTAGAAGGTATGGTCTATCCTTAAACCCAAAGAAATCTTAGTTTTCTTTAAATGAAGGGAAGTTATTGGGTCACATTGTAGAAAAGGAAGGAGTAAAGATTGATCCCAAAAGGGTGGAGGCTATTAATAATATTCCTTTACCCAGGAATAAGAATGAGATTCAGGTTTTTGTGGGAAAATAAATTTTCTGAGGATATTCATACCAAACTATGCTGAAATTATAAAGAAATCACTAAAATGTTGAAGAAATACACAGAAGTCAAGTGGAACATAGAAGCCTGAGATTCATTCTCTGGAACAAAGAAATATTTTGCAGAAGCCCCAGTCTTAGTCAGCCCAAATTATCAGAGGTCATTACTAATTTTCTCTTTTGCCTCTCCCAACATAGTGGCAATTGTTCTATTGCAGAAAAATAATGAAGGATAGGATCAACCGATTGCATTTTTTAGCCAGGTGTTGCGATATGCAGAGCTGAAGTATAATATATTAGAGAAACAAGATTATGCCTTGTTCAAAGCCCTAAAGGATTTCTAAATTTATGTCATGCAGTCTAATATAATAGTGTATGTCCCAACTACTACCATGAAAGACATTCTCGTACAAGGAGACATTGAAGATAAGAGGGGCAAGTGGATTGCTAAAATTCAAGAACATGACATGGAGATTAAACCCACTAAGCTAATTAAAGTGCAGGGACTGGCTAAAATGTTGTTCGAGGCTAATTGTCAGGCCCTAGGTATAAATTTTCTGACAGATAAGGGAGGAGGAAGCGAAAGAGAAGAGGAGAGGAAAAGCATTGTATCCTCAACACAAAAATTTCACATGAAGTACCTCGCCTCACATTGGTACAAATATATTGTCCATTATTTACTTTTTCTGAAGTGCCATAAATTTTGACAAAGTTAAATACAGGGCGTTGAGGTTGCAAGCTCAGAAGTTTGTTATCTCAAATGGACAGTTGTATTGGAAAGACCCAATGGGGATTTTTCTATTATTCCTGGTAGAAGAGGAGATTTCCAAGGTAATTGATGAATTCCACAACTGTGTTTTTGGGGGACATCACAGTTGGAGAGCCATGGTCCATAAAATACTCAAATCCAGATTCTATTGGCCCAAACTATTTGGTGAGGTGCATACATATGTTCGAGCCTATGATAAATGTTATATTTTTGCAGAGAAGTAGAAGTTATCACCCCTTCCCTTGATCCCTGTTTTTGTGGAGGAGCCCTTCAGGAAATGGGGGCTAGACTTCATAGGAGAAATACATCCACCGTCCAGTGGTCAACACAAATGGATACTTACAACCACTAACTATTTCACGAAATGGGTGGACGCTATCACAGCCGAAAATGCCACTAATGCAATGATAATCAAGTTTATGGAGGAGAATATCCTTCCTTGATTTGGCTATCCTAAGAAGATTATCACCGGTAATGCTTAGGTGTTCAATTCAACAAAGTTTCTTAGCTTTTGCCAAAAATACAACATCATCGTGGGGTACTCCACCACCTACTACCCACATGGGAATGGACTAGATGGATCTTCAAATAAAACTCTAGTGAGGATTATAAAAAAGATCATATCAGAAAATTAGAAAATCTGGGACTCACAGTTGAAATTTGATTTATAGCCAACATAGTCACTACCAAGAGGTCAAATGGAAATCTCCCTTTGAATTGGTATATGGGAAGATTGCAATTTTCGCTATCCAACTAGCCATGCCAGTGGCTAAAATCCTAGAGAATGTCGAGGAGGAGCCCAACTCTCTAACCAAGAGAATGAATTATTTGGTAGAGCTACAAGAGAATAGAGGGGAGGTAACTCAGAATTTGATTAAGTATTAAGAGAAATGAAGGCTCTTTTTGACAAAAAAGGCAAGTGACAAATCCTTACAACTAGGAAATTTGGTTCTCAGATGGGATTTTAGGAGGGAGGAAAAAGGAAAACATGGGAAGCTTGATCCCTTGTGGCTTGGACCTTTCAAGATATCTAAAGTTAAAGGACATAACACCTTCTTGCTGGAAAAATTGGATGGTGAGATGCTTGAACTGCCTGTGAATGGGAAATTTCTCAAGCTCTATTTTCAGCATTAATGTGGTCCATTTTCACTCACTATATATACCGCTGAGCCATTGTACATACCAATAATGTTTTAAGTTCCTATTTATTTTGTTTTTTCTTTCTATGTACTTGAGAAAAATGACTCCATACCCAATGGATAAAAGGCACTAATTTGCACATTCTCAACACCTTTCCAACAAGACACTGTCCCCAATTGGAGCCCATGTTGTCACCCATCATAGCATCTTATATTTATGCCAGATGGTCCTATTTTAATTCCCGGTGTAGAGAAGGACTAGTGCATTCTTGGTTGGAAAAAGGGGAGAGCAAAAATCCTAATTCCAAAAGCCAAAAAGGAGGGTCGACCATCAAGATCCTGATTTCGGATAAGACTCAGCACATCAGGGGCAAAAATCAAAGGGAGAACCAAAATTTTGGGACCCGAAATTCAGAAGGGAGTTGAAAAGGGAAGAGTTGAAATTTAAAGCTGATTATTAGAACTAGATATTGGGACTTTAGGATATCGGGGGTAAGAGCATAAGAAACCTCGAAATTTTATTTAAAGGCAGGCCCAAAATTGAATATCGGAGAACCAAATCAGAAGGAGAGGCAGAGAGCATATGAGAGCCTCGAAATTTGAGAACTCGATATCGAAAGGAGAAGACCTCAAAGCAAAGTGGTATTGGAATATCAGAGTTTTGTAACTCCTTAAAAATTGGATTTCCTTAGAGGCGTTGAAGTAGCCAGGAACATGGGAAATTCAAAGGAAAATCATCGCAAGACAAATGAGCCCAAGGACCTTTTCTCTCTCTTCCTGAGGACACATGGAAATAGATAATTGGCTCTAAGAAGTTGACAAGGCAGATGACATCAGTGTGATGTGGCTGTATAGTTGACCTGTGGCAGACAGTTTCAACATTTTTTAGGGCCTAATGGGGTAAATATGGGTGACACATGTTACCACTCAGGAGGAAGCACATGGAGATGATAACGTCAACGTTACATCATTTCGAAGGTCCTTTTTTAAGAGGATGGAGTTTTCGTAACTCCTGTCAATTATTTGTTTTATCAAAAGTTTTGATTCGATGAAGGGGGCTCCAACGTTAAGTGTCGTTTGGTCATGAGAACCAAAATGACCAAGGCACAAAGATGGGTTGAGCACCTAAGTTCTATAGAGAATACAAAGGGAAGTGGCATCAAAACTCTGTTTTTAATTCCAAATTGGAGAAATTTCAATGAAATGGGCTCTGGTGTGTAGTGGCGCATGGTTACAGAAGCCCCCAGAACCAAGGGGCAAGAGAAATTACAAAGGGAAATAGACCCTTGACAGGAGCCCAGAGGCCTTAGCACCCAAGTGTCAAACCATTGGTCATGGCACTCGAAACTATGGCGGAGTTGCGATAAGGAAGATAATAGAAGGGGGCTAAGAGCATCAAGATGAGATGATTTCGTAACTTCTATTTTAATAGAGTTACGATGGATGAAGGCTCTGATACCACAACACCTTAGCACTACACCGGTGGTCATAAGCAAAGGTCTCATGAAGAAAAAGTAAGAAGGGGGCTAGGGGCATCAAGGAGATGAAAAAAATTGGGACTTCGTAATTCGTAACATTCTTTTAAATAAAGTTATGATGCACACGGATCCAAAGTATCAAATGTTGTATTGTATGAAAGCATCTGGTCACAGGCAACAGTTCTATGGTGAATAATCAATAAGGAGCTAAATGAAGAGGATCTAGGGTCATCGGGAAGTTTTGATTTCATAAAATTATTTTGATAAGAGTTATGATATATTAAGGCCCGATACTACAACAAAGGAGTATGGAAGATGAATGGGTCAACAACTTAGTAAATGCATGCAGAAGGTTGGTGTCACAGGAGTAATTGCAACTGCAGAGGTCGATGGGTCAAGGCCAGAAGGACCATAATATGTAGAGGGAAGTTTGGTCCTATCTTGTGCTAAGAAGTAAGTCGTCCTTGATATAGGGTGCACGTTACAGGGGCTTAAATAAAGAACAATGCCATTAGTTTAGAGAGGCCATGCCTTTGTACCTTTTGATCTTTGTGCAGTATGGCTGATAGTTAATTCTTAGTATGAAGATCATTCCAAGGCCCATTCTTAGTGTTTAATGAGGCATAAGCATGATCAATTCGTCAATGCCCCACCGTTTCCACCCACCATAGATCGAGATAATGGATTTTGAATCCACCTCAGGAAAATGAAGGAATCGATAATGGAGATATTTTTCTGTGTCAGTCATGACACCTCATGTTCTATGTTTTGTAAATATTTCACTCCAAAGAGGAACTAAAAAATTTGTTAGGATAACTAGGCCACTAGCTTGATCGCATAGTTGTAACCTTCAAGATATTTTGTAACTATTTGAACTCTCTCACCATATAAAAGGGAAGATGAACTTAATAGGAAGGGTTGGATTTTCTTGGTTCCAATAGGCTATTATTGTTTTGCAAATCCCACAAGTTGGGCCTGTGACGTGTGTTCCATTCCAGAATATTAATGAAGAAGTTTCTGGTGATTCCAAGCATTGGAGATATGTAGTATGTGTTCTACCTCTGTATCTTTATACATGTATTTCCTTCCTCTATAGAAATTTTTTAATTGTAGCTGTTGGACTCAGTATTAAATTGCAGATTTACTAATGTTATGTGATATCAGATGATACCTACTAGATTTTAGATTTATCTATTTTATGTGTTAGTAGATAGTGCTTCTGAGATATTGAGTTGGAGACCTTAAAACACGCTCCATAATTTTTGCATTTCACTTCCTTTATCTCTCCATTATTTTACCGAGATTTATTGCATGGGATTCCATGTTCAGCCAACCCTCTGCATCAAGATCCTCTCTTTTATTTCTCCTTCCCATCTTTACTAAAACGACCAATTAGGTTGTGTTCTCTATGTGTCAGCCACTAGACATGAGCATTTACTCTTGGGGGAATGATACATTGTTCACGTGTATATTGAAGCTGTCTTTGAGAAAGGTAATTGAACCCAAAATCCAAATCACTTTACATATATCTCTTGAGATGCACAGATTTAACTTCACGAGAGACTAAGATGTCTGTCTTTAGGATATATAACACTTCTTGTAGTTGATTTTGTGTGGTTTCCTATCATTATTTGGGTAATTTATGCATCCCAATTCTGTTATAGCTATTTCCTGTTTAGTTAGGGTGTTATATCGATTGGTTGACTCTCCTTTTGGGTTATGAGTCTCAATTGTGGGGAGTTGGACAACCTCCTTAGTCTTTGGCCTCTTGTTTGGTCTGTAGGGGAAGACCTTATTATCTCTCAAGTCTGTGTTATAAGGGTTCTCATTTCATTCCTCGTTCAGTTTCATTGGTCATGGTCTATCTAGTCATTGTCCTTTGTGTCTATTTGTTGTTGTGCTCATGCCTCCGAGACAGAGGATGACCAATCTGAGGGGAGGTGCCAATAACTTTCAGCTCAAAAGGGTTTTCCCTTTTGCTTATGATACTATGACCTTTTCTTTTGATGTTGTCCCCTTGGAAGTTAGGAGAGAGATCTTAGTATTGGAGAAGAAGGAAGTCGGAGACCATCCTTATATTTTAGATTTAGAGTTAATGGGTGAAGATGCTAAATAAGTTACCAACTCTTGGTAGATTTTGAAGAAGTAGGTTGCAGTTCTTGAGTTCTTTGGCCCTTAATCAACAAATGATGAATTTGTTGCACCTCATCTTTAAAGGTAAATAAGTTGAAAATTATAATGTCTTTTTTGCCTTGGAAGATATCAAGTGAATGCTTCGTAATATGAGATTTTCTCTGCATAATGTTGATTCTTGTCTAGGAAAGGTGGAGGGCTTCTTTGTTAGTGATTCTACTTTTGTTGATTTGATTAATCCCCCAGTTGATGATGGTGTTCAGACTCCTGCTATGATCTCTTTAGATGACGAGGAGTAAGGTGGTTTTGGTTTTTTTATAGTGGCATTTGGTTCTCTGGTCTCTAGGTGGTACTTTGGTCTCTAGGTGGCACTTTGGATGATAATTTTGTTGCCTTTTATTTGGATTTTCGTACTCTTATGTGTGAGTGTTTTTGGTGCCTCCTTGCTACGATGTGAAGGAATGGTTATTGGCTCTGTGATTTTGTGATGGATTGGTTAGTGACTGGTTTATTTTCTTTGATGCATTCTCTTCTACATGGTGGACCAGGTTTTATGAATATGGTTGGTTGTTGAGGTGCTTCAACACCTCTCAGTTGTGGTGGAGCGTCACATTCATTATTTTTTTCAGTAAGAAAAAAACTATATTTATATTATCAGATGGATCATGTACATCATAACTACATTCATTTTCCCTTATCATCATAAAAAACTAAAAAATCCAGTTGTGTGATCAGCCAACCCCTATAAAGTGACCTTATAAAGAGATGTACATACAAAGAGTGTATATCCATGTATGATCTACATATAGAATATAGCAGATATATAAGAGAGAAATTAAACAATTAGTTCCATCAATATAGCTTTGTCGATGAAACCATATCTACCCATATTCATAGTGGATGATATAAAAAACCATATCGCCATCTAATTCCATTGTTTACTTGTTACGTACAAAAAAAAGATAATAGAGTATATGTAAAACTATCCTGGAAACATGAACTCCACAGGGCCCAAAATATTTCCCTCCATAAATATATCCATATGCACTTCTCCCACCATTCCTTGAAGTCCTTTCTTTGAGAGCTCATCTGCACGCTGGTTACACTCTCTGCCGGTGTGATTGATTGGAGGGTCCTCGAGCTGAAACCAAAGACTTTCAATTCTCCTTAACCAACCAAGAAGAGATGATTGTTTGATCTGCGCCTTGCCATTTACGTGGTCCATGATAACCTTTGAATCCCCATATATATGGATGTCGGGGATATTGAGAAATCTTGTGAGCCATAAAATGCCACATAGAGCCATTGCCTCTGCCTTGTTATTCGATCCCATACCAACATTCCAGTGGACTCTGAATTGTAATTCATTTGACATCGCTATCTAGAATCCACAACCGCAGACTTATTTTGTACCACTCCATCTAAAAATACAATCAGGTACACCATGTGTGGGCAGTTGCCCCTTTGTTGATTTTTTTTGGGTACATTCACATGTACAGGAAACAGTGTGTATAATGATATGATCTTCTCATATACCAGTCCGAATTCCTTGGTAGAGTTCTCAAATATGTGTTTATCTCTCCATTTCATTATATTCCAGAAGAATAGGAGTGGAATTATCCTCCAGGCAGGCTTCTGTTTACTCCACCATCCCATACAATATGCAATGTCAAGAAAATGATTATAAGGAAAACCGTAATGCATTGCCAATTTTTCCCATTCCTGGATCATGTGATCGCACTTGAGGAACAAATGATCATTGTTTTCACCCTCCTATTTGCAAATCACACATATGCTTTGCCAGTGCCATTTTCGCTTTTGCAAGTTCTCCCATGTAAGGTTTTTGTTGTGGAATACTAACCATGAGAACATAGTGATTTTGTTAGGAATGTGAGTTTTCCAGAAAGCATATAATATCAGATCCTCCATACACCTTCCACTTCTTCCACTCAAAGAAATATATATGTTAGCCACCATAATATTTTTGGCCTTCATTCTTCCTAACCACGCTAGCCTATCACATTGTTCCTCCTGGCATATACCCAGTGCTTTTAAGTTGACACTAATTTTCATCCATTCCAAAGCCAGATTTCCAACCAATTCCAGTTCTTGTGGAGTTTTCCATATGGGAGATCTTTTCCACCATGAATTAATAAGTTGGTTCCAGAAATACATGCCTTTTCCATATAAAAAACCAAGTAAAAATTCAGATATAGAACAATCCCTGCCGGCTCCTAGAATATGATCCACCCCAATCATGATAGAGTGACCAGAACCCATGTTCCACACCAAGTGTTGAATAAAATATTTTGCAACCTTTTGAAAGCTGCGATATATGGCCTATCCACACGAAATACCAATACTATGCATACGGAACCAATATCAAAAATCCTGGTCCTTCATATATTTTTGTCTGATCACATTGCTCCATATACCAGACCCAAAGATAGCTCGCCATAAGGATTTCATCAGCGGCGGACATCCAATTTTTTTGAGGTTCATAATACCCTAGCTGCCCATTCTTTTTGGGCAAGCAATATGTGACAATTTGGTCAAGTGGAATTTATTATGTCCATTTCAACCTGCCCAAATAAAATTAGCAATAATACGATTAATGCTATTAATGATGGCCTGGGGAATTTGAAATAAGTGTGCCCAATATACCCCCAGTTGGGTAAGAACAACCTGTGTGAGGATCATGCGTCCACCCAAAGACAAGCAGCGATATTCCCATCTAGAAACTCGTTTTAAAAACCGGTCTACCAACCATTGCCAATCAATGTTTCTATAGCAATTTGGTTTTATGTGATTTCCGAGATACTTCATACCATTTTGCATCAGTTCCACCTCAATACCAAACAGATTCTTAATATAGTCAATGACCTCCATATCGCCCAAACCATGATAAACAATAGATTTGTGCAAGTTCATATTCAAACCAATTTCTATAGAATGTTTTTTTAAAAATATGGAAAAGATTCACCCATGAGAGACGATTCAACATACCCATGATGAGCACATCATCAACAAAAAAAAATGTGATATTTTGATATTGTTCCCCATTATCAGTGCCATAATTTGATCATCATCCACCACTTTTTTTATTCGCAAACTCAAGCCGTCCATAGTAAGGATGAATCGAAGAGGAGAAAGTGAGCAGCCCTGTCTCAGTCCCCATCCAGTCTTGAAAAATCAAGTAGGATATCCATTGATAATCATTGTGTAATTTATATTCAAGACACATGCCATGACCCAATCCATGCATCAAAGTTGCAACCCGATTTTATGCAGGACTAGTCGAAGATAGCCCCAATCTAAACAATCATATGCCTTCTAAAGGTCCACCTTCGTAATGGCAGCATTCAAGTGCTTTGTATGTATCAAATGCATACATTCACGAGCAATGGAAACGGCATCATGTATTAACCGACCCTGTAAAAAAACATATTGCTCAGGTGATATAAATCTAGACGGTATGTTCCGCATCTGTCTAGCTATGGTTTTGGAGATGATATTATAAAATAAGATTACATAGCGAAAGGGGCCTGAAGTCATTGAAAGTCGTGGATGGGTGCCGCTTTGGAATGAGAGCTATATATGTTGAATTAATGAGCGGGTGAATTTTCTCCATAATCCTTGACTCCTCTACAATATTCAGAAGGTCTCTTTTAAAAATATCAAAAAAATGAGTGAAAATTTCAACAAACCACCCATATGGGCCCATGCTTTTATCCCTTTTAAATGCTTTTAACGCCTCCAGTAGCTCCTCTTTTGTGACTTCCCTGTAGATATTTTCATTATCATCGCCGCGAAACATAGTGGGATATAAGTCCACTACCCATAACATAGATCCTGCATCAGCCTCCCCCTTTCGTTCATATGCATTTTGAAGGTGTGCTACAATGGCCTTACTTATCTCCTCTTGTGATTAAAAGCACTTACCATCTTCATCATATATTTCCCAAATGGAATTTATTTAGCACCTATGATTTGCATAGTGATGGAAGAACTTCATGTTTATGTCTACTTCTTTTATCCATAGTGCCCTGCTCTTCAGGCACCATGTGGATTCTTTAGCTAATAAAATACCCTTCTTCTTTAGCTCTAATTCATGTATACGAGTCCCGATATCATAAGGAAGTACATGAAAAATCATCCAGGGCAGTAACAAGTCCAGTTCCTATTGAATATCCCTCAGATCCTTCTGTTGTTCCTTAGCCTTCTTTTTTGCCACGCTTTAACTTCCCTTCGAAGGATGCCCAACTTTTCCAGAATGTGTTCCATAGGGGAAGCCCCCGATATATGGTCTCGAGTCCATATATTATGAGAAAAAGTATTAAAATCCTAGTCTTCTAGCCATGTTTGGTTAAATTCAAATGGCGTCCCATGCCTATAAACCTCCTTTCGCCATTGCAGAGTGATGGGCATATGATCAGAGAGATGGTTGTTGATAACTTCCATATGGACATTGCCCAGAAGCTCCATCAAGCTCTCATGCAGAATGAATCAATCCAGCCTTTTCGCAATATATGTTGAACCTTTTCTACCATTATCCCAAGAGGGAACCATATTTGATGGACATATATCAACAAAATTATGCTCAATAATTGCCTCACGAATCATACTCGCCAATGGGTCAATTTTCCTAGACTCCCCCCATACTTCGTTTAGACCAATAGTGCAATTGAAATCCCCCGCAATAATAAGTGAAGCGAGATCCATAATACCAGACGAAAACAACTCATCCCAGAAAACCATCCTATTCCTATATGGACCACATAAGTTCAAGATGTGGATACGGTCCCTTTGCCCATAGAAATATCCTTCAATTAAGATTGTGGTCGAACATGAGAAAGCCTTAGCCCAAACCCAATGTGGATCCCATAATACCACAAGACCTCCAAATAGACCAACTGCGGCCATGGCAGCAATGTACCATTACGGGAACATTTTCCAGAAGTATGCAATAACATGTGAAACCGAATGCATAGTTTCTTGAAGCAAAATGACGCAAGGATGTACAAAGAGGAAAAGGTGTTTAAGAGCCAGGAACTTAGAGGGGGTTCCCAATCCCCAAATATTAAGCGATAAAATGGAAGTCATGGCACACCCTGAGTGGACATCCATGCTCCAAGGGCCCGAGAGGTAGGTACATCAACAATAGGCACATCAATTAGGAATCTGTCAATAGGGGAATTTGAAGTATTCTGTCTCGCATGACCCCTAAAATGGTGACTTCCATGGTTGTTCTTATGTCTGATAATAATGTTTCTCGCTGAGGTGGGGCTGATATGAGGAGAAGATATTCCCAACGGCTTATGAATGGTAAGAGTTCGCAAGTCTAGGGTTTTCCTTTGTAGAATATAGTCCAAATCACTGCCCATGGAGTTGGCAGGATATGCCAGTGGGGTATTTGGACGGGTACTACTATTGCGTTGACCCTATGATTTAGGAATACGCGGAGGTGACAGAATGTAGGTAGCATATGATGTAGAGGTGACATCATGAGACAGAAATAGTATGGGAATGTCATGATGAGGAGGAGTGAATCCCAGGGAAGGAGGTCGAAAAGTCTGACTGGGACAGTTAGATCCATAGTTACCACGTTCGGCCATACTGCCGAGAAAAATTCAGAAATTCACTAGTTCGATTCGATTTGCGAATTAATATGTCATTTCGAGTTTAGTACAGTGCACTCGATATTAGGTTCACAATCATAGGTTCATGAATTAATATATTAAGACCATTGCAAATTTCTAATTGTAATCAGAGATTTTAGCTTTTCATTTACTATTCAAAACATCTTTAGGATCTATGAAATGGCACGAGATTATGGCTAATAAATGATATGCAATAAGCATTTTACAGAAATTTCTCAGCAAGTTTTTAATGGAGTATTTAAAAATTTGTGGATTTATTAAATTTAAAAAAACATATTTTAATAAGTAAAAATATTGTATGAAATAAATTAATGAGTGGAATTTTGTTTTTAAGGTGGATTTCCTTGATTGAGATTTTGAATAAGTATTAAACTACACATATTAACATTTTATATTATTTTGAGTAAGTATTAAATTACATTGATTAACATTTTGTATTATACAAAATAATAAATGTTGTTACTATAAATTATAAATTAGAGGTGGATTTGGTTTGATAAATGAATAATTAGCAATTGATAATATAAGAGTATATTTTTAAAGAATGTTTTCACACACTTAATATACCATTTCATTATGAACATAAAATACTTGATAATGTGGAATTTATGTGGTTCATTGTAACATAGAATTTCTTGGAAATTCACTTTATATTAAGTATCATATAATTTATGGTGCAAGTGGATAAATGAATCAATAGAAAAGTTCCTTAAAATCTACTATCCTACTTGATATTCTAAATATAAAACTAAGTTAATTGGTCCAATATATAATTTTATTTGCAATAGTTATAATTGAAACAATTTTAAAAGAGTTTTTGTTGTTTTCAATGTTATAATTGTACATTTAAATGATTTAAAATAATGAAATAAGAAGTATATTGTCGAATTTTTTATGTATTGAATTTTAAATAACCAAACTTTTGGGTACAGTATCGAATTTGAATTTTGGAAACTATGGTTATATCTAGGTAAGTCTGATTTCTTAGAGGAAAAAGGGGAGGACGAGATGGTGATAGGTGTGGAAGACCCATGAACAGAAAAACGTGAAAAATGAGAACCATGATGTGTACCTGAGTTTCGTCATGGATCTTTTTCACCATGAATTAATAAGTTGGTTCCAGAAATACATGCCTTTTCCATATAAAAAACCAAGTAAAAATTCATATATACAAAATCCCCGCCGACTCCTAGAATATGATCCACCCCAATGATGATACAGTGACCAGAACCCATGTTCCACACCAAGTGTTGAATAAAATATTTTTCAACCTTTTTGAAAGCTGCGATGTATGGCCGATCCACACGAAATACCAATACTGTGCTTACGGAACCAATATCAGAAATCCCGGTCCTTCATATATTTCTGTCTGATCACATTGCTCCATATACCAGACCCAAAGATAGCTCACCATACGGATTTCATCAGCAGTGGACATCCAAATTTTTTGAGGTTCATAATACCCTAGCTACCCATTCTTTTTGGGCAAGCAATATGTGACAATTTGGTCAAGTGGAATTTATTATGTCCATTGCATCCTTCCCAAATAAAATTAGCAATAATACGATTAATGCTATTAATGATGGCCTGAGCAATTTGAAACAAGTGTGCCCAATATACCCCCAGTTGGGTAAGAACAACTTGTGTGAGGATCATGCGTCCACCCAGAGACAAGCAACGATATTCCCATCTCGAAACTCATTTTAAAAACTGGTCTACCAACCATTGCTAATCAATGTTTCTATAGCAATTTGGTTTTATGTGATTTCCAAGATACTTCATACCATTTTGCATCGGTTCCACCTCAATACCAAACAGATTCTTAATATAGTCAATGACTCCATATCGCCCAAACCATGATAGACAATAGATTTGTGCAAGTTCATATTCAAACCAATTTCTATAGATTTTTTTTTTAAATATGGAAAATATTCAGCCATGAGAGACGATTCAACATACCCATGATGAGCACATCATCATCTGAAAAAAATAATGTGATATTTTGATATTGTTCCCTATTACCAGTGCCATAATTTGATCATCATCCACCGCTTTTTTGATTCGCAAACTCAAGCCATCCATAGCCAGGATGAATAGAAGAGGAGAAAGTGAGAACCCTGTCTTAGTCCCCATCCAGCCCTGAAAAGGTGAGTAGGATATCCATTGATAATCATTGTGTAATTTATATTCAAGACACATGCCATGACCCAATCCATGCATCTAGGTTGCAACTCGATTTTATGCAAGACCAATCGAAGATAGCCCCAATCTAAACAGTCATACGCCTTCTACAGGTCCACATTCATAATGGCAACATTTAAGTGCTTTGTATGTATCGAATGCATGCATTCCTGAGCAATGGAAACGGCATCATGTATTTGTCGATCCTGTAAAAAAACATATTTCTCAGGTGATATAAATCTAGACGGTATGTTCCACTTCTATCTGGCTATGGTTTTGGAAATGATATTATAAATAAGATTACATAACGAAATGGGCCTAAAGTCATTGAAAGTCATGGACGGGCGCCGCTTTGGAATGAAAGCTATATATGTTGAATTAATGAGTAGGTGGATTTTCCCCATAATCCTTGACTCCTCTACAATATTCAGAAGGTCTCTTTTAAAAATATAAAAACAATGAGTGAAATTTTCAACAAACCACCCATCCGGGCCCATGCTTTTATCCCTTTTAAATCCTTTTAATGCCTCCAGTAGCTCCTCTTTTGTGACTTCCTTGTAAATATTTTCATTATCTTTGCTGCCAAACATAGTGGGATATAAGTCGACTACCCATAACATAGCTCCCGCATCAGCCTCCCCCTTTCATTCATATGCATTTTGAAAGTGTGCTACAATGACCCTACTTATCTCCTCTTGTGACTGAAAGCACTTACCATCTTCATCATATATTTCCCAAATGGAATTTATTTAGCACCTATGATTTGCATAGTGATGGAAGAACTTCATGTTTCTATCTCCTTCTTTTATCTATAGTTCCTTGCTCTTCAGGCACCACGTGGATTCTTTAGCTGATAAAATACCCTTCTTCTTAAGCTCTAATTCATGTATATGAGTCCCGATATCATCAGGAAGTACATGAGAAATCATCCAGGGCAGTAACGAGTTCAATTCCTGTTGAATATCCCTCAGATCCTTCTGTTGTTCCTTAGCCTTATTTTTTTGCCACGCTTTAACTTCCCTTCGAAGGATGCCCAACTTTTCCAGAATGTGTTCCATAGGGGAAGCCCCCGATATATGGTCCCGAGTCCATATCTTATGAACAAAAGTATTAAAAGCCTAGTCTTCTAGCCATGTTTTGTTAAATTTAAATGGAATCCCATGCCTATAAACCTCCTTCCGCCATTACAGAGTGATGGGCCTATGATCAGAGAGATGGTTGTTGATAACTTCCGTATCGACATTGCCTAGACGCTCCATCAAGCTCTCATGCAGAATGAACCGATCCAGCCTTTTCGCAATATATGCCGAACCTTTTCTACCATTATCCCAGGAGGGAACCATCTTCGATGGACATATATCAACAAAATTATGCTCAATAATTGCCTCACGAATCATACCTGCCAATGGGTCAATCTTCCTGGACTCCCCCCATACTTCGTCTAGACCAACAGTGCAATTGAAATCCCCCACAATAATAAGTGAAGTGAGATCCATAATACCAGATGAGAACAACTCATCCCAGAAAACCATCCTATTCCTATATGGACCATATAGGTTCAAGATGTGGATATAGTCCCTTTACCCACATAAATATCCTTCAATTAAGATTGCGGCCGAACATGAGAAAGCCTTAGCCTGAACCCAATGTGGATCCCATAATACGACAAGACCTCCAGATAGACCAGCTGCGGCCGTGGCAGCAATGTACCATTATGGGAACATTTTCTAGAAGTATGCAATAACATGTGAAACTGAATGCATAGTTTCTTGAAGCAAAATGATGCAAGGATGTATAAAGAGAAAAAGGTTTTTAAGAGCTAGGAACATAGAGGGGGTTCCCAATCCCCGAATATTAAGTGATAAAATGGAAGTCATGGCACACCCTGAGCGGGCATCCATGCTCCAAGGGCCCGAGAGGTAGGTACATCAGCAATAGGCACATCAATTAGGAATCTGTCAATAGGGGAATTTGAAGTATTTTGTCTCAAACGACCCCTAAAATGGCGACTTCCACGGTTGTTCTTACGTCTGATAGTAATGTTTCCAGCTGAGGTGGGACTGATATGAGGAGAAGATATTCCAAACAGCTTATGAATGGTAAGAGTCCACAAGTCTAGGGTTTTCCTTTGTAGAATATAGTCCAAATCACTGCCCATGGAGTTGGTGGGATATGCCAGTGGGGTATTTGGAGGGGTACTACTATTGTGTTGACCCTATGATTTAGGAATGTGCGGAGGTGACAGAATATAGGTAGCATATGATGTAGAGGGGACGTCATGAGACGGAAATAGTATGGGAATGTCATGATGAGGAGGAGTGATTCCCGGGGAAGGAGGTCGAAAAGTCTCACCAGGAAAGTTAGATTCATAGTTACCAAGTTCGGCCATACTGTCGAAAAAAATTCAGAAATTCACCAGTTCGATTCGATTTGCAAATTAATATGTCATTTCGAGTTCGGTATGGTGCACTCGATATTAGGTTCACAATCATAGGTTCACGAATTAATATATTAAGACCATTGCAAATTTCTAATTGTAATAAGAGATTTTAGCTTTTCATTTACTGTTCAAAACATCTTTAGGATCTATGAAATGGCATGAGATTATGGCTAATAAATGATATGCAATAATGAAGTATTTAAAAATCTATGATTAATAATATAAGTAATGTAAATTTGTGGATTTATTAAACTTAAACAAATATATTTTAATAAGTAAAAATATTGTATGAAATATATTAATGAGGGGAATTTTGTTTTTAAGGTGGATTTCCTTGATTGAGATTTTGAATAAGTATTAACTACACATATTAACATTTTATATTATTTTGAGTAAGTATTAAATTACATTGATTAACATTTTGTATTATACAAAATAATAAATGTTGTTACTATAAATTATAAATTAGAGGTGGAT
This sequence comes from Pinus tabuliformis, assembly GCA_031772625.1. Lineage (NCBI taxonomy): Eukaryota > Viridiplantae > Streptophyta > Pinopsida > Pinales > Pinaceae > Pinus > Pinus tabuliformis. Next base: position 1,518,216,791 of record CM062818.1, on the reverse strand, counting down.
TTGGTTTGATAAATGAATAATTAGCAATTGATAATATAAGTGTATATTTTTAAAGAATGTTTGCACACACTTAATATACCATTTCATTATGAACATAAAATACTTGATAATGTGGAATTTATGTGGTTCATTGTAACGTAGAATTTCTTGGAAATTCACTTTATATTAACTATCATATAATTTATGATGCAAGTGGATAAATGAATCAATAAAAATTTTCTTAAAATCTACCATCCTACTTGCTATTCTAAATATAAAACTTTGCTATTCTAAATATAAAACTAAGTTAATTGGTCCAATATATAATTTTATTTGCAATATTTATAACTGAAACAATTGTAAAAGAGTTTTTGTTGTTTTCAATGTTATAATTGTACATTTAAATGATTTAAAATAATGAAATAAGAGGTATATTGGAGTAGTATGATCCCGAATCATGTTCATTCTGTCCACGTTTCAAACCCCAAAGAGGTCTATCACTAATTTTTTTTTCCTGTATCGAATTTTAAATAACCAAATTTTAAATAACCAAATCTTTTTGGGTACAGTGTATTTTGGTCACTATGGTTATATCTAGGTAAATCTGATTTCTCAAACGAAAAAGGGGAGGACGAGATGGTGACAGGTGAAGTGCCATATCTGGAAGACCCATGAACAGAAAACCGCGAAAAATGAGAACCGTGATGTGTACCTAAGTTTCGTCATGGACCTTTCCCATGATAGAATGCAGCACCTTGTTGTGTCTTCATCGATGACCCCATACAATTCCAGCCATTGGAGCGTTACGTTCATCGTTATGATGGTGCTTCTGGCACATGATTTTAATGCATTGTCGTATGTTTATGGTGTTGGCTCTCTTAAACTTAAAGCATGGGTTTTGGAATTCTGGCTATTTTATGGGACCTTGATGCTCACTTGCATATTTTTGTGCTTTTGTCTTGGCGAAGCAGTTTTATATGTTACCGAATAGCAGATGGTGTTTTGTTTTCACTGAATAAATTTAAGACACTTCAAATCTTTAATGATGTTTCGCTCCAATGCTGGAGTAGTTCTTGAGTTCACATTGCAGTAATGCCAAGCAACTTTGTAATCTTCGGTAATGATATATAATGCATAAAAACAAAAACAAGAGATAGGTGCTGCAAGTCTAAATTGGTGTCCATCTAAATCACTCATTCAAAGTTAAATCATTTATTAGAATTTATGACTGGGCAACTTAAATACTTGCACATAGTCTCATTGTTCTTTTCTCCCATCATTTTTCAAGTTTCAAAATGTTTGCTCACCGTCAAATAAGTTCAAAATGAGAAAAAAACGTTATGTGAAACATCAAATTCCAGACGGCCCTCCGTGCTAAAGCTATATGTTGGTTTCTCAGTACAAATGGTACGCTTCACTTTTGTCTTGTTTAACTTGTGACGGTTCTCTGTGCTGACGCTACATGTTGGTTTCTCTGTACGAGTTGGTACGTTTCACAACTGTCTCGTCTAACTTGTGACGACCCTCTGAGCTGAAGCTACATATTGGTTCCTCACTATAAATTGGTACGTTTCACTTCTGTACTGTTTGGCTTATGGTTTTCTCTCCCCAAAAATAATTTGAATTCATCCTAAAATATATTACTTTTGTTGCTAGAAAATGTCTAAGGATTGCCAGAAAAACCTGTAGGTTAGAAGGATTATGCTATTATCCAATCATCTCTGAACAATCAAACTATTTCTGCTACCGGTAACGTCAGTTGACAGACAATAATAGCTCCCTTTGGGTTTGAAGGCAAGAAGCAACTGGATATCTTGAGTAGGGAGCACTGTAGAATCTGATTAGTTCTTTAAACTATATTTTATTCAAGTGAAGAAATAGTGCTGGGCAGTTTTTAGGTATACATAATTTTGTTTAGAGATTAGACTATAGGTACACATAATTTTGTTGAAAGATTAGACCATAAAGTCTAGAAAGACCAAACTTCTTCACCTAATTGCTCTATTGAATAATAGAAATTATCAAATTCACCATTTTGCTATCATTGTGTTGACTTCACGTTTTACAATTTATTCATCAAACAAATATCTGAGGTTCTGTACAAAATCTCCCATTTAATAAAAAAACCTCCAAAAATATGCTCATTGTATTGAGAATGGTTCTGTACAACATCTCCTATTTAATAAAAAACAAACCTTCAAAAATATGCTCATTGTATTGAGAATAAACTGTTACATGTTGGGGATTTTTCTGATAAAATCCAAAAAACAAAGAATTCAAGCACACAGAGGCAATGCTCTGTTTCCTTTACTCCATGATCTTTTTGCACAGGGAGGCTTTTAAAAAAAATCACTGAGGAACAGAGTATTTCACCACCATAAAATGATTGATATTTATTTAAAATAAAATGCCTGAAACAACATATTTCTTCCTCTTTTACTGAGAGGGATTTACCAAAAATTACATTCAACAAAACTCTATTTTCAGTTAAGAATTTACTGAGCTGGGTTTACTGCTGTAAAACCCTTTTCACTTTTACTGCTCTGAAACACTTTTACTCATACTGCTGTAAAAAACTTACACATGCTTACAAAACAAATGCGCTCCTCTGTTCTTCGTGGATAGCACTGCTGTGCATAAACTTCAGTTTCGTTTCATTACATCAGAGAAAAATTACCCACGCCCGTGTTCTTGTTTTTCTACACACTGCTGTGTGTTTCCTTGCTAATACAATGAACAACTCCTGAGCATATATGTTTGGCTTGTTATAAAAAAAAAACATAATAAAAAAATCTATACAACCGTGGTTTTTTTTTTTAATGCATATGGTCAACTACAAAATAAATACATGCCGTATATAAAAACTTCAATATTTTACCAACGCATATGACACTGCATTAATAACCGATATGGTCAACCCAAAACTTGAATTTTACTCCACGCATAATTTAATTCGATGCAGGCTCGTATGCAGCTTTACACAATCAACGGACGAGAATGCTGGAGCAGATCGGACGGCGGACAAAGATATCGGGAGGCATTTTGCTGCAGAACTTTAGCCTCCGAAATGTTGCGTAGGCTGACGTATGGGGAGAGCCACGCGTCAACTCTAAATTTTATCGGGCCCTTGTGTACGGAAACCACTCCGTACCAAAAAGCGGTCCGATATGCCTCAAACGGGTTTGTGGTTTTGCTGCGGTGGTTTTGGGGAGCGCAGTTGAAATTAGATTTCAACACTCCCCTTTAATTTCAACTGCTGGGCATTCGGTCATACCCAGACACTTTCTCAAAAATTCAAAGCTTTTCTGATCTAATGGCTTTGTCAAGATGTCTGCAACCTGTTCTTGAGTCGTGCAATGTTCTAGGACAATTTCTCCATTGTTCACCAATTCTCTGATGTAGTGAAACCTTGTATCAATGTGTCTCGTTCTCTTATGAAACACTGAATTCTTTGACAATGCAATAGCTGAGCTATTGTCACAAAAGATCACTGTCGCTTTTGCCTGCTCTTGACCTAAGCTCCTCAACATTCTTCTCATTGACACTGCTTGACATGTTGCTGATGTAGCTGCCACATATTCAGCCTCTGCTGTAGACAATGCTACAATGGACTGCTTCTTAGAAGCCCATGAAATGGCTCCTGAACCCATATGAAAAACATAACCGGAAGTGCTTTTCCGATCATCTACACTTCCAGCCCAATCACTATCAGTGTATCCAATTAAATATGAATGTTCTGAAACATTATATAAAATTCCAAACATTTTGGTACCTTTGACATACCTTAAAATTCTTTTTGCTGCCTGCCAATGTGCCTCATTTGGCCTCTCCATGAATATGGAAATTAAACTAACAACATACATAATGTCAGGCCTAGTAGCTGTTAAATACATAAGGCTGCCAACAATACTCTTGTACAAACTAGGATCAAAATCCTTGCTGCTGTCCTCTCTGCTGAGTTTTAATCCCATTACTGTGGGAGCGATCGTTGCTTTGCATTCTTGCATGTTAAATCTGCTCAATACTTGATTTACATATCTAGCTTGTGAGATAAAAATTCCTTTTTCATTTTGATCTACTTCTATGCCTAAGAAGTATCTCAAGAAACCCATATCAGTCATTTCAAATTCTTCCTTCATGACTCATTTAAAATTCTCAATGAGCTGATCATCATTACCTGTGAAAATAACATCATCAACATATAAGACAACAATTAAAATTTTACCATCCTTTTCTTTGATGTAGACGGTGGGTTCTCCTTCACACTTGTCGAATTCATTATCCAATAGATATGAATCTATCCTGCTGTACCATGCTCTTGGCGCTTGCTTCAGCCCATAAAGAGCCTTCTTCAATTTGCACACTTTGTGCTCTTCACCTTTCTTCTCATAGCCTAGAGGCTGTTCAACATAAACCTCTTCCTTTAACACTCCATTTAGGAATGCTGACTTCACGTTTATTTGGTAGACTTTCCATTTGTTTTGAGCTGCTATGGACAGCACTGCTCTCACGGTTTCCATTCTTGCAACCGGTGCGAAAGTCTCCTCATAATCTCTCCCATACTGCTGCTTGTACCCCTTGACAACCAGCCTTGCCTTGTGTCTTTCTATCTTACCTTCAGCATTGCTCTTGGTCTTGTAGACCCATTTCACTCCAATGACTTCTTTGCCTTTTGGTAGCTCAACCAAATCGCATGTTTGTTTCTCTCTATGGCATTCATCTCCTCATCCATAGCTTCTATCCATTTCTTATTTTTAATTGCATCTTCGAAATAAATAGGATCATCAACATGACAATACAAGGCAAATAAGGAATTCATTCCTTCATCATAAATATCACTTAGATTTTTAAATTTCTTACCTCTTTCATTTGGTGTGCAAGTGCTTGAAGACGCACTTGAATTTCCTCCTTGTGGTGTGCTTGGAGAAGCACTCTCATTTATCCTCAATAGTGTCCCTTGCTGTCCTTGTGTTGGCGCTGCTGTTTGGGGATGCATTTCAACCACCTCCTCATCATCTTCATCATGAGACAAACAGTTTTTAACATTCACTGTTTTCTCTATGCTTCCATCCCAAGCTTCCTCTTCAATGAATTGAACATCTCTGCTGACAAAAAACTTCTTTGTAGATGGGATATACAACCTGTAAGCTTTGGATTCCTCACTGTATCCAATGAAAATACATTTCTCCCCTTTGCTGTCCAACTTCTTCCTTAGCTGATCTGGAATGTGTGCATAGGCCACACATCCAAAAACTCTCATGTGGGTGACACCTTGCTTTCTCCCACTCCATGCCTCTTCTGGCAATTTGTTCAACACTGCTTTTGTAGGACACCTTTTCAAAATATACACTGCACAATTTACAGCTTCAGCCCAATAATCATTTGGCAAATGCTTTGCCTTCAACATGCTCCTCGCCATATCCATGATGGTCTTGTTCTTCCTTTCAGCAACTCCATTTTGCTGTGGGGTGTACCTAGCTGTAAACTGTTTGTGAATTCCATTTTCTCTGCAAAATATTAGGAATTCCTTGGAGATATACTCACCTCCTCTATCAGTTCTCAAAACTTTTATATGCAGCCCGCTTTGGTTTTCCACAAATGCCTTGAAATTTTGGAATTTCTCAAACACTTCACTTTTGTTTTTAAGGAAATATACCTAAGTTTTTCTTGTAAAGTCATCAATGAATGTTAGAAAATATTGGCTGCCTGCTAATGATGGAGCTTGCATTGGTCCACATAAATCTGAGTGGATGATCTCTAAGGGTGCCTTTGCCCTTATGCTTTTCCCTGATGGAAAACTTTCTCTATGTTGTTTTCCTAATATGCAACCTTCACAAAGGCTGTCCGGTTTCTCTATCAATGGTAGTCCTCTTACCATTCCTTTCCTACTCAACAAATTTAGACCTCCAAAATTGAGATGTCCAAATCTCAAGTGCCACAACCAATTTTCATCCTTTGGCACGCTTTGGAAAGCCTCTTGGGTAACTGCTGCAATTTTATTTTTGCTTTTCAAATCTGCCCTGATCCTGAGAGGGAACATCCTGTTCCTTGTCATTTTTACTTCAGCAATGCATCTTTTGCTGGGTGCTATATCCATGATGGTGCATACATCATTTTTAAAGAAAACATTGTACCCCTTATGGACAAGCTGTCCAATACTCAAGAGGTTACATCTCATTCCAGGGACATAGTAGACATCTGCTATGGTTTTCCTTTCTCCTTGCTTTGTAAATATTTTTACCTCCCCTTTTCCCATAACAGAAATTTTGCTATCAGTTCCTAGTGTGACTTCTGATTTCACATTTTTATCTAGGGCAGAAAAGAAGGCTATGTTTCCTGTCATATGGTTGCTGCAACTTGAGTCTAAAAACCATATGTCTTCACTGTTTGTTTCAGCCATGTTACAAGCTAACAACACATTGTTTTGGCTGATGTTTTCTCTAGTGACATTTGCATTTTGTCTATTACTCATATCATGCTGCTTCTTCCTACATTCACTGGCATAATGCCCATATTTTTTACAATAATAGCATTGGACATTGGATTTTTCATACCTTTGTCCTTGAGCATGATGTGGTCCTCCTTGTTGGCTGCTGCCTTGGCCTTGGTTCTGATTTGGATTGCTGCCTCTTCCTTGTGCATTTGCTGGGCTGTTCCTTCCACCTCTGTTATGGCTTCTGCCTCTTCCTCTTTTGTTTCCTTTGCCTTGACCTCTTCCTCTTCCAAAGGACATCTGGGTCTTGAAGGCTTGCTCTAGAGATGAGTTTTCATTTCTACTCAACCTTTGCTCATGCGTTATCAGTGATGCATGTAGCTCATCAACTGAAAATTTTGAGAGATCCTTTGTCTCTTCTATGGTGGTGACAATCGCATCAAACTTTGAGGGTAAGACCCTCAATATTTTCTCCACAATCCTCCTATCTTCAAGGGTTTCTCCATGAGTCCTTATCTGTGTGACCAAACCAATTACACGTGTGAAGAATGAGTCAATGTTGTCTGACTCCTTCATGTTCAGATTCTCAAAATCCTTCCTCAGTAATTGCAGTTTTGCTGTCTTCACTCTCTCCATGCCTTGATAGGCTGTCTTGAGGGTTTGCCATGCTTCATTGGATGTCTTAGCTGCTGCTAACCTTGGAAACACACTTCCATGCACTGCTTGATACAAGAAGAAAAGGGCTTTTGAATCCTTCTTCTTGCAGCTCTTTAATAGATCATTCTCTCCTTGAGTTAATGCATTAAACTCATTTTCATCTGCTGGTTGTTCAAAACCTTCCTCAACTATTTCCCATAAGTCTTGGGAAGCAAACAAGGCTTTCATTGTTATTGCCCAATAGTCATAGTTTTTACCATCAAATAATGGGAGCTGCATACCCATGCTATTACTAGTGCTTGTGCCAGCCATTCTTGCAGCCTCAACTATGCTTCAATTTCTTGACTGTGTATTTTAAAACAACTGACTGCTTCTTCAGCAACACAATTTTTTTTTTGTGAAATGCCTGAGTATTATCTTGACTGAGCCTTCACACTGCTTGAGAAGTTTTACTACTGCAACAAACTCCTCCCTTCAGCTTCTTGAACACCTTCAAAGAGCCTAAACCTGCTCTGATACCACTGTTGGGGATTTTTCTGATAAAATCCAAAAAACAAAGAATTCAAGCACACAGAGGCAATGCTCTGTTTCCTTTACTCCAGGATCTTTTTGCACAGGGAGGCTTTTAAAAAAAATTACTGAGGAACAGATTATTTCACCACCATAAAATGATTGATATTCATTTAAAATAAAATGGCTGAAACAACATATTTCTTCCTCTTTTACTGAGAGGGATTTACCAAAAATTACATTCAACAAAACTCTATTTTCACTTAAGAATTTACTGAGCTGGGTTTACTGCTGTAAAACCCTTTTCACTTTTACTGCTCTGAAACACTTTTACTCATACTGGTGTAAAAAACTTACACATGCTTACAAAACAAATGCGCTCCTCTGTTCTTCGTGGATAGCACTGCTGTGCATAAACTTCAGTTTCGTTTCATTACATCATAAAAAAATTACCCACGCCCCTGTTCTTGTTTTTCTACACACTGGTGTGTGTTTCCTTGCTAATACAATGAACAACTCCGGAGCATATATGTTTGGCTTGTTATAAAAAAAAAACATAATAAAAAAATCCTTACTACCGTGGTTTTTTTTTTAATGCATATGGTCAACTACAAAATAAATACATGCCGTATATAAAAACTTCAATATTTTACCAACGCATATGACACTGCATTAATAACCGGTATGGTCAACCCAAAACTTGAATTTTACTCCACGCATAATTTAATTCGATGAAGACTTGTATGCAGCTTTACACAATCAACGGACGAGAATGCTGAAGAAGATCGGACGGCGGACAAAGATATCGGGAGGCATTTTGCTGCAGAACTTTAGCCTCCGAAATGTTGCGTAGGCTGACGTATAGGGAGAGCCACGCGTCAACTCTAAATTTTATCGGGCCTTGTGTACGGAAACCACTCCATACCAAAGAGCAGTCTGATATGCCTCAAACGAGTTTGTGGTTTTGCTGCGGTGGTTTTGGGGAGCGCAGTTAAAATTAGATTTCAACATTACAGTTTTCATAGTTGCCATTTCCCCGTGATTATGCTCTGCTAGAAATGCTTAGTTGTAAGGGTATTTTAATTTATTCAGCCATTTATCCTTTTCCTTTTCATGACAGATGACCCCTTACCTCTACGTCGTCTGAGTGACAACAACTTCCCAGTGGATTCTTGTCCTGTCTGAAATACGGTTTGCTCAAAGTAATTTGTGGAGAGAGGTTTTGAAAGTAACTGTTTTTCAAATATATTTATACGAGGGAGGAATTTTAAATAATTAAGTTTTGAAAGTTGGATTTTTGAATATGTATTAATTATAAAAAGATTTTAACTAAGTTTTGAAATAAAAGAGATTAAATTTTATTAAAGGCAGAAATTTTGAAGAGAAGTTACAAGTGTGATTTTTTTTTGATAAATTATATTTTTAAATTTGTTATATTAATCAAAATTATTAGAAATTATTTAAATTTCAAATAAATCCTAAACAAAGAGTAGAAGGCATTGTAGGAAAGGAAGTATAGATATTTAGATGTTTAAAATGTATATTGTCGATTTTTTTAAAACTTCAAAAAATTTCATCAAAATTTTTATCTTATAAATTAGAATCAGAATTTGACTTCAACTTAGTAACTTCAAATCAAATTTGAATTCAAATTTAATAACTATATCAAATAAGAAAAGAAGTATAGATATTTAGATGTTTAAAATATATATTATCTATTCTGTTAGAAATTAAAAAAATTTCATCAAAATTTTTATCTTATAAATTAAAATCAAAATTTGACTTCGATTTAACAATTTGAATTCAGATCAAAAAATATCAAAACATATATTTGAAATTAAATTCCAATAAACAAGAAAAATACAAACCATACTCCACAATTCAAATGAGGTTTCTCAAAATGCTTATTTTAGATGAGTCCTAAATCATTTTAGACCATCTAACTTTATGATTACATTCCTTCCTTGTGAATATTTGACAATCTAACCTTATACTCACATTCCTTCGTATAGTTCATAGCCGATCGCTTTTCTTCCAATGCAATTAACAGTCTCATTGCAAATTTCTCTCATATTTGGAGAACCTTCACTCTCTTTGCTGATCCCTTCTGCATCTTGCGAGCTTTGGTATTAATTTGAACCAAACATCCTGCAACACTCCGAGGGATCGAAATATTTGATCTACATGGTTAGCTTTGAATTCTAATACTATTGCAACCGGGGGTATAGTGAAAAATCATTTATAAAAATAATCTGAAGGAGTCAACTATTTTTACCTTTAGATAGACGCTATTCTACTCAGAAAGCCTGAATGTTTGAAATTCCTTGGAGATGTAATGTAATAAATTGGTAATTAAAATCACAAGGATTTACTAAATTCTCAGGCTAAAGAATAGAACATTTACTTTATTTTCATAAAAATCTAATCTAGGTAAATGAACAACTTTACTGGTCTATGTTCTGCATAGTCATGCTTACTTAGCTTTATAAGCTAAATGGTTACAAAAAAGATATTAGTTTTTTTTCAGAAAAATCTTAATTTTATTAATGAAAATAAAATTAATTTTATTAATAAAAATAAAATTACATGTTGTAGATGCTTACAATACATTCTATCATATTAGTTGAAATTGGTGTTCACAGAGATAAAAAAAATACTCTTAAATGGAGGTAAACAGGTTACTTTTTTCTCCTTTTCTTCTTTTTACCTTTCCCCATTCTCCTTGGGATGAAGTGATCATTACAACTGCTAGCTGGGTCCCTTCATTCATTCTTGGATATTCCTTATCTGAACTTTGAGATACATGATGACATTTTGCACCTGTCTCTGTTGCTACAGTTATCATCTCCTACCAGGATGTGTGCGCTCGAGTTGAAACTTTGTGATTAACCCCCCCTTTTCTACACTTTCATGTGGATTCTGGGTTTCTTCATTTTTAGGGGGTTCTTTTTCTTCATCATCTTCTTTTTCTTCACGAAATTGCTATGGGAATTGCCGTCTCTTGGGTTGTTTCCCTGATTTCTTCTTCCTTGGAGGTGCTTTTTTAGCATGGGTATGTCCTGTTTGTGGGCATATTCATCATCTGAAAACAATGTTCTCAAAATCTAGGAACTCTGTCGAGCACTCCTTGGTGTGTGTCAAGAGAATAAGGTCTATCTCCACACAAATTCTGATGAAAGTGTAGATTTGTTCCTCAATTCTTCATGTATTTGTTTTTATGTATCCCCCTAATAGGTCCCCAATGGCCTCTAACACTTTATGGTGTCATAAATGCTGGAGGAGTTTATGCAATCTAACCCAAATTAGCATTCTTGATACTACCATTGTATTGGCATCAAAATCTCGGAACCATGGGGTGACAAAAAGTCCCCCATAACCCCATAACCATGGGCCCTCTCACAATATATATATGTATTTCCGTTCCTCTTAAGATGCAAACTTTAAGATGAAAAAGCCCCTGGAGCAAAGGTGAATCTCACAATTTATTGTCCAATTTGTGAATATCCAATGGAAGAGATCCATTGGTTTTGGCCAAAAACTGTTGAATCTGCATATTACTGCTTGAGATTCATATGTTGTGCATAGCTAATTTGTTTCTGGTAGATATACAACATTGTTGAGATTTGATTCAGTGGTTCCACTATATAAAGGCTAGATATATTGTGTGTCTGATTTAGTATTGCTGAGGCAACATATTTGCCTATGAGGATGTCTTTGAACTAAAAGCCTCCATTCAACAACATATTTGCCTTTGAAGATGTCTGTGAACTAAAAGCTTCCATTTACTTTCTGTTCATTCGACATTGTTCCTTTGGGAGAACTAGATTGGGATGCTCCCGTGGGCCCTTTGGATTTGCTTGGTCTAGAGGAACCTCCCTTAAGCCTCAAATTTAAGATAATGGTGGACGACGGATGAATTTTATAATCTTGTAACCTCAGATTTTCCTGCATGGATTTTCCTCCACAGATCAGACTTTGTACAAACATCGGAATACCCATAATGATGTCTTTGTTCCCAGATGTGGTGCCCATGCTTGACAGTCGCGCAAATCCTCAGCGGAATAAAAACAAAAGTGCGGATCTGCGAGAAGTGAGAGGGATTGCAGTGGAAGTATTGTCTTCATAAATGATAACTAAACCACCGAAACCACCCGATGTGATGGAGGAAAATTCTAATCCGACGAAAGGCGAAACAGACTCCAACAACTCTACATCTACGCCTCCATTTTGGCAAATTAATTTGCTCAGGGGATTGGGAATATCCAGATACGAGATCTTTAACAACGGATCTGTGACATGAAGCGTTCCACGTAGAAAATCCGTTTCTGAAGCCGAAGGTTTACCTACCGATCTGAGCCGCCAGTCCCAGCTCATGATTGCGACGCCCTTCACTCCCATCTGATCTATCGTGTACGACGGGGGTGAGCAGAACTTCTGCGTCCACGAGCTGATGAATGATACTCCTGACAGCCCTGGCTGTCATTCTCCATCCCCGCACAGGAGGTCGAAACCCGTATTCGGGCCATTCAAGAACCCCCTTAGCAGTCCCTCAAGCATTGAAATCATGTCATGGCGGTGTTGCAGAGGGTGGATCTGAGATCTGCAGAATATCGACCGCGTAAGGAAAGCTAAGATACTGTGAAACCCTAGCCATCGCACCCAGCTCTAATTGTATCCGGTCTTCCTTAGTTGCTCTTAGTTATATATATAAACATTTATATTTATATAAATTTCTATATGTTATTTGTTGAAGATTATGTCGTTTATAATTGATAATATGTTATTTGTTGAAGATTATGTCGTTTATAATTGATAATGTGAATTAGTAAAGACAATAAATGATATTGAATATATGTTATATGTTGAATAACCAAAAGAATGGAGGAGATGCCAGATATAAGAAGTTGGAATACAGTAGTAATCTGGTCGAGAAAGATGAGGAGGAGCCAGACAATTAAAAATTAAGAAAATTATAAGTTTTATAGACCAATTTGGTCTCAATGGTCATTTATAATTGATGATGTGAATTAATAAAGACAATAAATAATATTGAATAAAACCAATTGTTTTTTTTCCTATTTAAGTAGGTTGTTTTTTTCTTATTTAAGTAGGATTAAAAAATATGTATTTTTTGCTAAGAGATTATAAATTTAAATACAATATATATATTTTCATAAATTTTAACAATTAAATTACTGAGTAAACTATGAGTCTTTAATTCCGTAAATAAAGAAATCTCATAATTTTTATAATATTATGTTTATAGACCTACAAATATATACATTAATATTATTCAATTTAAATATATTATTATTATTTTTTGTTAAATTTAAATATATTATTATTTTTTTTGTGAACTTGAAACAGAAGGATTTAAATATTCAGTTTTATAATTTAAATCATATTTCTTAACAAACTAATCAGTAATTAAACTAAGAGATTATAAATTTAAATACATTATATATATTTTCATCAATTTTAACAATTAAATTACTGAGTAAACTATGAGTCTTTAATTCCGTAAATAAAAAAATCTCATAATTTTTATAATATTATGTTTATAGACATACAAATATAAACATTAATATTATTCAATTTAAATATATTATTATTAATTTTTTTTATTAAATTTAAATATATTATTATTATTTTTTTGTTAACTTGAAACAGAAAGATTTAAATATTCAGTTTCATAATTTAAATCCTACTTCTTAACAAACTAATCAGTAATTAAACTACTTTTTGAATAATTTAAATAAAATTTTAATAATCCAAAATTTAGATATTCCAAAAAAAAATATTATAGCACTACCGACCGTTTTCCTTTTTGCATTACACTTACCACCTCTCTCCTACCTCTCTGTACTCATTATTGTTTTCCACAATAGTATTAGAAAAACGGCCATATGGAAGTCCACCAACAACAAAAATCTCTACCATATTCACTCATAGCTCACGTATTCCTTTGATGTTAATAATTGAAATTTTAATGATTTTATGTTGTGGTCATAATGGTCTCCTTTTGATTTTGAACAAAAAAAAATTGATATCACTTAGGCTTGACCTTTTAGCATGTTCTTGCTTGTGAATGATAAATTGGTAGAATTCATTGTTGTAGTTACGATTTATGGAGCACATGAATATACAGAGGGGCAATATATCTATCAGAGAGCTCCTTGGTTATGTAGAAAGGTGGTGTGTTGTGCCAACCTTTTCGATTTTGAGCGTAGGATAATCATGAGTATTGACCAAGAATTGGCTACTCCATGCTATCCACCAAAGTTAACAGAATCAGTCTCTTGTATTACATAGCATTACTATTGTATGATTCAACTTCAAATTATTATTGTTAATCCATTGGTTCTTCACAAGATGAGTGACATTTGTTGCAACTAAGATCACCACATTTTTTAATGTATTGGTACTCCATTCATGTGGGCATTCACCTTAGTGCAATTTTCTCATAGTACATAATGCCATAAGGAGTTTCATAAAGACCTTTGGTTCCTATTTAGTTGTTATGGAAATTCAAGCACTAAATTATATAGCATTGCATTATCTAACTTTTCTTAGTCGCACATATATGCTTCTTTGCCTCATGCACATGGAGCTTCAATATTTTTGTGAAACATGTAGAAGATGAAGGGAATTGTAGTTGGCTTGTCCTAATAAAAAGAAAACCCTAAAATTATAGGAACAAAATAACAAAATATTTCTTCATGGAAATCATTATTGAATTTGCATTTCCCTTTTAAATAGAAATCCATCATTCACAAGTGGGTAATAGATTCTCCTATTTGAGCAACCACTGATGAGATGAGCTGAGGGGGGTGAGCACTTAGACCAATTGTATGAACTTTAGAAGCCTACTAAAGAAATGTTTGTGCAACGAGATTGAACCCATGTTAAACACCCTAGATTGAACCCATGTTAAACACCCTTTCTATAATTATTCACTGAACAACTTAGTGATTGAAATAACAGTCCAAATTAAAACCGTCATGCGTAAGCTTAATTGCACAATGATGAGCAGGCATATGGTATGTTTCAAAAAACACAAGAAGATAGAAGAACATTGCAAGTATAGAGCTATCTACAAATTAAAAGCTAACATGTTTTTTGAACATTACCACTACATCAATATTTCAGGGTGAGGATACCCTTTACTCGAACGACATGGCATGCAAATAATTGTAAATGGGTAAAGTGTATATAATCAAATCAAGTTACACCTTTCTTTTTTCTTTGATGTAATTAAAATTGAATGTGGGGATGAAGTAAGTTTTCTTTTTTCTTTAATGTGATTAAAACTAAATGTGGGGATGAAGTAAGTTTTTTTTTTCTTTAATGTAATTAAAATTAAATGGGGATGAAGTAAGTTTTCGAACTTTTGGTTGGTTAAATTTAACTCAAACAAGAAAAAGTTCGAAAGCATCAATGAATAAAGGTGGCAATGATTTACATAGTCATAATACTTTTTATTGAGAAAAAATTCCACTCATTAAAGTTCGAAAGAATCAATGTATAAAGGTGGCAATGATTTACATAGTCATAATACTCTTTATTGAGGAAAAATTCCACTCATTAATGTATTTTTGGAAGGATTATTTTGGAAGCATCAATGTATAAAGGTGGCACTGATTTACATAGTCATAATACCTTTTATTGAGAAAAAATTCCACTTGTTAATGTTTTTTGGAAGGACTATTTTGGATTAGGTAGTGAAAGTGAAGGAAAGTATTAATGGAGGTCTATTTTAAGTTTGTTTTTAAATTGAATAGCAAGCAATAAGGATAAGATATAAGGAAATAATTCCTCCTTCACCTTCTATCCAATCCAATTTATTGCAAAGTTATTGTGAAGTTGAATGCTTAGTTGTTATACAATTTTTGGGTTGGTTGCAAATGGGAACAATATGAGGTGGAACACATTTGGCTTCGCATGTTTCTTTCTTGAGTATATCTAGAGAGAAAGGAGAAAATGTGGAATCCCATGTAGTAAATGCTCAAAGGTTGGCTAGAATTGGTGGAGGAACAATTTGACTTGAGAATTATCTCTTATGTTTGGTTTGGCTAAGGCCAACTAGTTGAGAGTCATTTGAGTTCTAAAAAAGAAGCTAAAGAAACAACCACCACTTGACCAATGACCTTAGTATCATACTTAGGATCCACTAAATTTGATCCAATAGGGTCATGGGTAGTGTATCTCACTCAGTCATTATTCATTTCATTTTGAAGTGGTTTTTCTATC
This sequence comes from Pinus tabuliformis, assembly GCA_031772625.1. NCBI lineage: Eukaryota > Viridiplantae > Streptophyta > Pinopsida > Pinales > Pinaceae > Pinus > Pinus tabuliformis. The sequence continues at coordinate 1,518,200,962 of CM062818.1, read as the reverse complement.
AATGTAATGAAAGATAACGATATTAAAAGTTAATTTAATCATTTTTATATAGAATGTACTATTTACATAACTTTGCATGAATAATACCTCTAAGCAAGAGGTTAAACTTACAATTGTGGTAAGTATCTAGTCTCACGTCTATGATTAAGGCTAGATACCACTAGAGAGCATATTACCCCATTGGAGGTAGCTCCAAAGATGACCACAAGGGGAACTTGCTTTCTTCTAGATACCATCTTGACTAAAATTATCTCTTGGTCTTGGAGTAATATAGAAAATTTCTTATAATTGGCAAAGATCTTGTTTTCTATAAACCTAAGGAAACATGGCAATAACCCAAAACCTAGAGACCTTTAGCACAAGCTAAATTTTGTCCCCTTACAAACCACCAATGGATCATTTTAGGTGCAATGTGTTGGGTGTGGAGCTTGATTATCTTCCTGATTGTTCAAAGGTTTTTTGTTTCAGTTGTGTTGGATCCTCGTTCCTAATAGGGCGGCAACACTGCTCATTTAATCACCATCAAGGGGGTTCGGGGGGGTGTTGGGGGACAACTTTTATGAGCCGCCCTCCCCCCTTGTGGGGGTTCGAGGGAAACACCCCCGAAGCTAAAAATAGATGAAAATTTCCTTGTAAAATATTGTAATTTTGTAGTCAATCTGGGTCCTTCATTAGGCATATGATTTGGCAGTAGAAGTTATGTTAATTTAGATTTTTTCCCTTGAAGGAAACCCTTAGACTATGTGAGAGAATTTTATTGTGATTGTGTATCATCATTCTGAGCGAGAAATAGACAGGGGACTATGTGAGAGCGAAGAGGAAATTACAATGGATCTGTTGTAGGTTGTATCTCTTCATCTTGCTGGATAATAGAAAAGAAAGGATTCGCTATTTATTTGTCGATGTAGCCTAGATTTGGGTGAACCACGTATATCTGTGTCTCTATTGTTTTATACGTGTCTGTATTTATGTCTGCAATATTTTGTGCATTTCATTGCTCTTTCAATTAATTTCTAACATAATGGCTTTCCTTGAATATTAGTGATGGGTTATCCCACATTTTTTGATAACAACGCATGATATGTATCCTCATTATCGATTGACAATTGACTTATTATTAGTTTAACATAATAGAGGCACTATAGAACTATGACATGATAGCTTTGGGGTTGTCATATTGGAAATGGTAAAAGAACAAAAACCATCTTTAGAACTTACTAACTTATGGAACACTACATATGCATGATTGCTTCACAAAAATAACTTCTCTAAGATAAGAGATTTTTCATGAAATAACTGAGGATGATGAGAATTTGTTCAATAATTTAAATATTGTGATTTGGCTCTGACAAACAATCATCTCTAAAAATTTTAAAAAATAAAAAATTTGAATGGCTATATAATTACAATCAATAAAGTCAATTTAGTCTGATGGTTCTTTGCTTCTTTTGACATTCCTCAATGAAAAATATCTCATGAAAAAAATTATGGCCTTGAATGTTTCTTAAATATAAATTTACCAAATAGCTCGACTCTAAGCCCAAAAAAATTCAATTGTTTGTTCCTTGAATAACCTAAATGAATTTGTGTGGATAAGATTGATTACAATTAGAAATTATATAGGTAGTACTTGGGAGGTTTGGTGGTTAAATGGTCATCTCCACTAGTAGGATTTTCCCCATCCTCCTATATGATAAATTCATATGCATGGTGGATAGAACTTATTGACAGTGATGGACCCACCAACATTCAAGGGATCTCCTTGGTAAGAAGTCCCAACTAGACCTCAAACAGCTTGGAGTAGGAGTCCCAACAGTGGGTAATGTAACGCCTTGACCGCGGTTGCACTCAGAGATAAGTATGATAACTTTGGGCTGAAGCAAGTGTGTGACCCTGCAGTGAGTCAAGTGAGATGCATGGGGGTTCTAACACATGGAGGGGAAAAGGAAGTGCACCTCTTAGAAGCCTGTAATAGTACGAAACTTAGAAGGAACACACGAGCATAATGACATCACAAGCTAAAATGCAGAATAGTCCACAAATTAAAGTGACGGGTTAATCCAACAACATGCATTAAACAAGATTCATAAAATTGCATACGAAGTAGTTCATAAGAAAATGTCTAAGTTAAACAACATACATTGCTAAAGCAACCATAATAGTCCAACTACAATAACAACATATGCATGAAAATGTGTTGGCTCTATTATTATTATTATAAGTAAAAGTTCCATCCGTACATACACCATTGACAACCACTAGCCCCAATAGTGGAACACTACAGTTAAGAACACCTTCTCCTCCAAAGAAGTATACTCTCTCTATGCTGTGGAGAATCCAAGGCTCGTCACAACACTCCTAAGACATTTCAAAGCCTAAGCATAGCCAAAAGCTTGGCTTCCAAAATCCTGTTATGAGTTATGAGGTTCTAATTATAATGTTGGGCATGGGATCCCCCCAAGGTAAGCTTTGGGGCTTAAAGCCCAAGTTTTGACTAAGTCTGATATAATGACTCTGTGATTTGTGGGCGTGGAGTGTGAAGATGTTCAATGAGTCAAAGGGTTGTCTGCCCTAATTTTTGTAATGTAATGTTGGGTTGTATAAATAGAGCGAGGCTCTAAGTGTAAAGACATCATCATCATAAGAGGAAATCAATCGATGAAGGATTGAGTCGAAGTGTAGAGTCGTGTCTTTGGGTCATAGAGTAGGAGAAGGCTCTGTCGCTGAGTGCATAGAGGCTTAGTAGTCTGCAGTTGAGTGCGCGAACCCCTGCAGCTGAGTGCACAGGGCAGGTCGAGTCTGTAACCAGTCGAAGCATTAATAAAGAGAAGTTTTACAATATTTCAGTGTATCTTTTCCTATTTTATTCATTGAAGTATATTGGGTATGAATTGCAAGTTTACTGTTTATTTGTTGCGCGAACTTATATGAACGTGCTGAATAATTAAATATAATATAAGGTATCTATTTACGCAAAGATAACTAATTTTTATAAGAAGATAAGTAAGATTTGCAACGTGACTTGGGGAAATAGCAAAGATCGCTGCTCTAGCAGCGTGAAAGCCCCGCAGCCCCTAGTTAGGGCTGCGCGAAGGCCTCGCAAGCCAGGGAAGTGAACGAAGTAACCTGCGCGAATGTATTCATAGTTGGACTAAATCAACCCCTCAGACATCTCAAGGGTGCAGAAACCTAGTTCCAGCATCACCCCATACTGCTTCGGGTGAGACCTCAGTCTGTGCTCCGCAGACTGTTGCCGAGTGGGCTAGTAGTATAGGGATTTGTTTGGCTAATTAACTTTGAACCTAGGTTAGGCCCCAACAAGCCAACAAATGGTTCTGTTGCTAGGACTGAAATCTGCATAGATATGTCTCATGTCGTGTCATTGGAATCCACCTATGAAAGAAATTGAAGGTTGGCTGGACAGAAGAATTCATGAGTTCACAGCGCAGGAGAAGAGGAATCACGACTATAAAAAGAAGAGTGGTTAGACTGCTACTTGTACACAGAGATCCACAAAATTTTCATCGCATCTTTCCCTATGAGTGGATCGCGAAGCTAGTAGATAGCCAAGGAAGGTGCAAGCTCGAAATTCCTATTGTGTGGATCCCAGAGTTGGTGCGCAGATTGGAAGCATCATAGGATAAGATCATGTGCGTTGTTGATCACTGGCTCAATTAGATTATAGGAGGATTCATTACTGAGTTCGCAGTAGACAATACGGTAAGCTACATCGAGGATGAGCAATGCTTTCTCAAAGGACCATGAGGTAAGTATGTTAAGTCTCTGAACACTTGGATTAAAATGATACTGTGTGAAAAGTGGATTATACAAATACATTAATGTTTGGGGCTATGCGAAGTGGGAGAATTTACATAAACGAAGGTAATGCAGAGCTAGAAACTCGCCCCTTAATTTCACCTCCACGAGGGGATGAGGAAGAGCTCGTGTAGGTCTCACCAAGAAGTGCGATCAATTTGATAAGGAAGAGGATTCCGTGCATACCACCCCCACCCACACCACCACTAACTTCACCGCCTTCACCCCCATCTTTGCCCATACCACCTCCACTACCACCTCGAGTCAATATGGCAAGCATAATAAAGTTGCCGATGTTCAAGGGAGTAGGAAATGAAGATCCAGACCAGTTGTGGTTTGTGATAAAGGCTGTATGGGAAGCACAGGGAGTTACATATGATACCACAAAGAAAGAAAATTTGGTCAGTGCTCTGCAGGATCGTGCGCTGACCTGGTATATTAAGCATTCTAATGACAATCTGAATGCGGGGATTGTGTATATCCAAATTTCGCTGAACATAGAATTTAGCAGACCGAAGTCGGAGGCTCAATCGATCATTGGATTCAAAGAGATCACGATGCTACCAGGCGAGACCCCTTGGGATTGGATCAGAGACTGAAGTGCACAATTCGCGAAGCTAATATGACTTTGACAGATGGACAGTACCGCGAATGGTTTGTAGCATCACTAATGCCGCATTTGAGGAATGTGTTGCCGCAACAGAGGTTAACAACTCAGGAAGAGGCCTTGGAGATCATGATGAGGTTGCATGAGACCCCGATGCAGGGTCCTAACCTCGGAGTTCAGTAGATCCACATGTAGTTTAAAAACTTATGCCTTGAGATGCAGAGTCTGAAATAGGATAGTATAGCTTGCCCGGACGTGCGTGAAGGGGTATGGTGCGTAAAATGTAAGGGCCAGGGACATGACAAGGACCATTGCCTGGTGTTCACGAATTACCTCGTGGGAGGAGGACTGATGACATTAATGCTAGAGGCACAAATAGGACCTAGCGCAATGCCTTCTTTATGGTGCACGATTTGTCAAATAGGAGGAAAGCATGCTACAGACAACTGCCATTTGTTGCAGAAATACATGCAGAATTCGCAACAGTTGTTATGTAATTTCTGTAGATCAGTGGGACATGATGAGCACACATGTAGAATTTATGAGCTGATGATGGATAGGACTCCCATCTATAGAGTTCAGGCCAAAACACGGCCCCTTGATCAGAATGCAAGTGTGGCATGAACCGGATTTCAGGGGCGCAGATGAGGCTGAGGTCGAGGAGGACCTGGAAGAGGTTGCAGACAACTAATATGTTACAATTGCGGGGGCCAAGACATTATGCCCATGATTGTACAAATCCAATGCATCCATCATGTCTGTATTGCACCTTGTTTGATCATGAGACAGAGGATTACCCCACACTGATAGCGAGGTTGCACGACAAGGGAGTGCTCCAACCTCCTCCGACTCAGAACCTGCAGATGATGAGGTCTGAGCCATGCGAGGAAGACCCCAACATGAACATTGTGCTCTGAAGTGGAATTACGAGAGGGGATGATAAAGGCAAGCAACTTGAAGACAGTACTTGGGTTCGTAAGGCTCTGTTGAAAGAACTAGAGTTTGATTTGGAGCGTGCTAAGGAAACCTTCGTGGAAGCTAAGAAGAGCTTCGCTGATGCCTCCACTTCAGGAAGAAAAGATAGACTGGAGCTAGAAATGGACCCATCGATGCTCACGATGTTCTTAGAAACATGCATGAAGCTACTGCACGACAGTAAGGCTGTAAAGGGACTAGACGAACTCATTAATAGACGCGCTGGGACTGCGCCAGGAGAACCACGTGTAGTCTGGAAGATTGGAAAGCATGCGACGAGGATGGGAAGAGAAATGAGGTTGACCATGCAGATTGGAGAATATGAGATGGACCAAGTGATTCTGGATTTAGGATTGGATGTGAACGTTCTGCCGAAGCAAACCTGGGAGCACATGGCAAGACCTACGTTGCAATGGTCTGCTATCCAGCTGCAAATGGCGAACCAACAAAAGATCATACTTATGGGAATATTGCAGGGAATCATCGTGGATATTAAAGGGGCAAGCGCGCTAGCAGACTTTGAAGTGATAGAGATTGTTGATGATAGCAATCCCTACCCCACGCTATTAGGAATTGATTGGGCCACTGACATGAATGGGGTGATAAATCTAAAGAAGCGTAAAATGATTTTCGAGAAAAAGTATTTGCGCGTAGTTGTACCTTTGGACCTTGCTGAGGGATCGCGCTACACTGAGATAGTACGCGACTATGAAGGCAACGATGACTTGCACTGCATCTACAAGATAACTGCGCGAGAGAAAGACTGGGTAAATCCCATCGTGGATGGACCAATCTCATGGGAGCGTGAAAGCTCCTATACATCGGATTTTGATGAGGAAATAGAGCAGTGGCAGAATCGGTTGCACGAGGTGACCACGCTAAATTGTAATATGATGACAAGATCACTATGCTATGTATCATCGAAAGTAAGGGATATTCCTACTTATTGGGTTAAGTGAGGTAGCTGCGTTCTTGAACAGATTTGAAAGAGAGGTGCCGGAACAAGAACATTTCGAGGCTTTGAAATTGGTACTACGTGCTACGACCATGAGGTGGTGGGGTACACACCAAGGAAGTTTTGAGGACTGGCATGAATGCATGGGAAAGATGCACATGCGTTTTGTGAAGCCTCAAATGCAACTAACAGACAAGAACAATGGACGAGATGATCCGCGCACACATATGTCTAGGTGGGTACAGGCACATGGTAAAAAACCTGTGTGGATGCACATGGAATTCACATTCGGAAACACGGCCAATAAGTAGGTGTCAACAAGGCAATTGCGCAAACGGTCCCTCAAGTTTCGACGATGAAGTGTGGAAAGAATGAGTGTGCAGAAGGTTACCCATGCATAAACCTTTAGCGAAGTTTGTGAAGCACTGAATAAGGTATATAATGTGCAACAAAGTGATTGGGACCTACGCGTACCAACAATTCTATGGGCTTATAGGATAGCGTCCAAGAAACTAACGGGGCAGACACCTTCTAGGTTGGCCTATGGAGCAAAAAATGTTGTCCCAAGAGAGTACAGTATGCATAGTCCGCACATAGCAGCACCGGTAGATATCACGGTTCACGGAGCCTTGGAAGAAGGGATAGTGCAGATGAACGAAGAAGAACACTTGGGACCTCAGGAAGAAATCTGACAAGGTGATCTTAGGCTCCAAGAACTCATGAAAGAAAGGGTGCAGTTAAGGGAGAAAAGTGCTCTGGTGGAAGTGAAAGTCAAGAAGCTTGAGGAAGAAATAACGAAGGGTTTTCTCGATAAGAAAACCGAGGTGATAAAATAGGGTGCGCACGATTACGTTGATAAATTTGGGGACTACTGTTGAAACTTCATTAGTTTGATGCCTTGGATTGGACCGAATATTACTAGAGGGGTCACCCATGGTGGCGTGATGCTGATGGTAAAGTGCATGATGCAGACAATAAAAATAAAAGGCAGATTTTTTCCAAGAAAAGTGTTGGATGACCAGGTTGAAACCCTATACAGGTCGTGTGGCCACCTGACTAGCCGTGGGAAGTACAGTCTTAGTGCTCCAGGAAGTTGAAAGGAGGCGGGGACTATAAACTACACTACTCGAGAACTGCGCAATGTTGGAGTTGCGTACAGGAGCAAAGTGTCACAAGGTCTACGACCATGCAAGGGGTGCTGCGTTGACATGCGGGTTGGCTAGAAAGTGACCATGGTAGTCACGATTCATGATGTGATGCTTGACTTGAGACTAAATGGAGTGGGCGACAGACATTTAAGATGAGCTTTATGGGCAAGATTTGGGAAAATCTGCTGCCAAGGGAGCATTAATGGATCGGATTTAGGGGGAACGATCGAATTCAAATTCCAAAGGTGCTATAAATTACAAAGGGATGCCCGGAAAACAACACTTGTTTATTTGCGAATTGAGCTATCGTGCACGTTGAGTATTCTGAACCAAGACCTATTTGTCTTGTGGAGAGAGTTGGTTGGGCACCTGATCGAATGGTTGAGAGATTTCTGGATGAACAAGATGGTAGCATCTGAAGAAGCCAGGGAAATCGCAGAGATGACTACTAAAGAAGCCGCGCAGGCCATGACCATAGAAGATGCCCCTCAGAGCGTCGAGATTGTTGCAGAAATCCATAAATCACTGTGCACATCGAGACCAAAGAAAGACAAATAGCCAATGATTCCAGTGCGTGCGTCCCCTCGAAACCCGCTGTGAACCAGATTAACAAAGGAGGAAAAAGGAAAAGCGGTTAACCTAGAAACCGATGAGGAGGAAGAAGACCTTGAGGATATCATAATCGAAGAGGATGAGGACGAGGGCATGGAGGAAGAAACCTAGGGCGCGGTCCGTCTAACCAAGCTACCTGCGTATGTCCCTCCATGGGAAGGCAAGCCAAAGGTGCCCAAGGACCTCGATGAGAGCAAGAGCTCTCTGTAGACTCCACTCCTCTCGGATGATATCATTTTTGAAGGAACACACTTGGGAATGGTGTTGAGCTTAAAATTTGAAGACTGGGATCTCGCTAACCATGCGAAATTCCCTCACTTGGCGACTGTGCACCTCATGAAGCCAAAGAAGCACACTGTGGTGGGAGTTAAAGAATTGGAGCCGTGCAAGTGGTTACGCGAAGTAAAAAAGGCAGGGTTGTTGAACTTGCTCTGGGTGTTGCATTACCATCATGCCCCAGTGACTATCTTCATCATCAGGCAGCTACTTTTCCTGGTGCATGATGGGTGTTTATGGCTGGAGGAGACCATCCCCATCATAGACCACCTAATCCATCAAATTACCCAGCTCCAAAGTAAAGGAGAAGACCCAACAGACATTTCCGAGGGGAAGAGCAGTGATTTGGCCATCGAGGAGGCCATGAAAAGGAAATACAAGCTGGAAAAGGAAAAGAGGGGCTACGCAATCTCTAGTATCAACAACAAGGCGGTAAGAGTTGTGACTTAGATACTGGTAGGAAAGGTCATGCGGAAGTGTCGCGTGGATGAGGTGCCCACGCTGGTCGTGGCACTTGCCGAACAATGCACAGAGGGGGTCCAGCTTAACTGGTCCGAATTCTTGTGCAAGGAGTTCCCAGAGAATTTCTGTGAGGCACAGGAACAAGGGAAAACCTTCCACTATGCATGGCTTCTGTTGTCCGTAGTTCTGGTGGCCGGGGAATTGCCTGAGGACAGCCAATTCCCCACAATTGCAAGGGATCTCCCGGAGGCCATGAAATACGCTTCACTGTGGGCCACTAAAGACGTGAATTGGATTCGTGATAATAAAATATTCTGGGTGTTGATGCAGATGAACATTAGAATGGGGATTAACCGCAAGTCGCGGTTATCACCCACTGTCTACAATAGCCTGCAAAGTTTCACAGAGTTTAAAGCGGACTTTCATCACATCTACCTCAGGGCATGTAAGGACCTTGCAAAAAAGTGGAACGAACTACCCTATATAGCCACACATGATGTGATCTTCGATGTACTTGAGACATGGCCGCCGGAATGGCGCGCTCCAGACATCTTTGCGGTGGAAAAGTTTACTTTGCAGAAAACGAAGGAGGAGGCAAAACTGCACATGGCACAGTTGGCAGAAAAGAGAAATAAAGAACCAATAGTAGCAAAGGCACAGGAGGCGCGGGACGTGTACAGACAGCAACAGAACAACAAAAGGCCGCAGCAACAACACAGAAGGTAGCAGAGAAGGCGCAAGGGCCAGAAGTCGCCTTCGCCCGAGCAGGAGTAAGAGATGGAAACAAATATAGAGGAGGGTGGCGCGGATCTAGAGACAACATTAACACAATTGAAGCGCCAGCGCCCAAGAGAGAAGATGGGGTCGTCCAAGAAGATGAAAGCATCTAAGCTATCTCTCAACCCGATCAACCTTACTGAGGGGGATCTGCACGATATAGGTGAGACAGTGTGTTATGTCACCACAGAGGCCCTCTAGAGCTTTGTGGAGGAGAATCAGATTGTGTTGGGGGTCCTTCAAGTACAGATTAAGGAGTTGTAGGTGTGCACTCCTCAGGTTGGTACTCTCTCGACCAGCCTTGTAGTAGGAATAGTTGCAGCCGAGGGAATGTTGCGTGCTCGTATGACCAATACACTAGTGTTGCCAGAAGGGGCACTGGTTACAGCAAATGAGGCCGACAGGCCTACGGTTAGTACATTGAAGGGGATAGGGATCAACATGGTTGTGCTCCCTCGAGAGACGCTCTATGTTTTGCAGGATGCGATTACTACAGAATTGTGGCCTAGGGAGAGTTGCACATTGCAGGTGTTGAGTGAACAGAAGATCAACATGGAGCAGTTTAGCTTGTAGCATGACGAGGTCATGTCTTAGAACAGGCAGATGGTATAGGTAATTGAAGTAGCTTGCCATATGGTCCCTAAGCTGGCCATCCCAGCAGAAGCTCCAATAGAGGTGTATAGCCAGAGATTAGCAGCAGGGGTGCGCGAGGCACTAGAAGAAATGACCAAGTTTTAGCTGGAGCTAAACCTTTAGATAGCAGAGCTGTGGTTGAAGGTGCAACCTTCAACTCCTCCAGAGGTAAGGGAACAACGCGCTAGCATCATTACATTGGGGATGTAAGAGATTACCAATGCAGTGAGGGACTGCACCAAAATGTTGGAAGAATTGTTCGAGGTCCTCACCAATCTGTAGAGGACCCAAACATAAAACACTTAGAAACAGAGCCGTGTGAGCTACAACAACAGTGCGACAATGTCAAAGGGACCGTGCAAACTATGGCCCACACACAGAGGCTTGCGTGAATGCAACAGGCCAAAGTGCTTAAGGAGCAAGTAGACGCAGCATGACACAGAAAATTAGTTTTGAAGGCGCGTGTTCAGCCTTGGATCGACGAGGTCGTCGTAATCACCACAACAATTGAAGGCAAGCTCACATAGATGTAGGGGATGTAGGAACATATATAGGGGAGAAGTTCCGACATCGCGGTCTCGGAACAATGCATACAAGAGATACAATAGGTAGCCACTTAGTGCACTGCCGACCTTGCAACAATCCGAGCAGAGTTGGGAGGTCTCTGTGCGAAGATCTCCGCACCAACAGAGTGACTCGAGGGCGAGTCACGATGTTTGTGTTGGGGGCCTGTTGGGCGTAGGATCCCCCCAAGGCAAGTTTTGGGGCTTAAAGCCCAAGTTTTGACTAAGTCCGATTTAAAGACTCTGCGATTTGTGGGCGTGGAGTGCAAAGATGGTAAATGAGTTAGAGGGTTGTCCGCCCTCATTTTTGTAATGTAATGTCGGTTTGAGAGATCTACCCATGGTCCGTGGACCATGGGATTGTATAAATAGAGCGAGTCTCTAAGTTTAAATACATCATCATCATAAGAGGAAATCAATCCATGAAGCATTGAGTCAAAGTGTAGAGTCATATTTTTGGGTTGTAGAGTAGGAGAAGGCTTTGTAGCTGAGTGCATAAAGGCCTAGTAGTTTGTAGCGGAGTGCGCGGACCCCTGCAGCTGAGTGTGCATGGCAGGTTGAGTCTGTAACCGGTTGAAGCATTAATAAAGAGAAGTTTTACAATATTTCTGTGTATCTTTTCCTATTTTATGCATTGAAGTATATTGGGTATAAATTGCAAGTTTACTATTTATTTGCTACAAGAAAATATAATAATGTGTTGAATAAGTAAATATAATATAAGGTATCTATTTACACGAAGATAATTAATTTTTATAAGAAGATAAGTAAGATCCGCAATGTGACTTTGGGAAATAGTGCAGATCATTTCCCTAGTAGTGCAAAGGCCTCACAACCCCTGGTTAGTGTTGCGTGAAGAAAAATATAACAAGCTTGAAGGCCTCGCAGGCCAAGGAAGTGTGCGAAGTAACCTGCGCGAAGGTACTCACAGTTGGATTATATCAACCCCTCATACATCTCAAGGGTGCAGAAACCTGGTTCCAACATCCCCCCATACTGCTTCGGGTGATACCTCAGTCCACGCTCCACGAATTGTTGCTAAAAGGGCTAGTAGTACAGGGATTTGTTTGGCTAATTAACTCCGAACCTGGGTTAGGCCCCAACAAGCCAACATATAACAAAGGGCGGGGAGAACTTTGAAATTCCCCTTTGTGACTCTTTGACTACCCTCATGACTCTTCAACTTTTTTACAAATAATTCATTACATAATATCATGACCTTTCATATTCCACTAATGACACTTGGAATTTCACTTACAACATATTTACAAATAATATTACATTTTCCACATGTACCCATGTGAGACAAAATAAGCTAGAGACAACCTAACAAGACAAAACACTATGACTCCAAATTTTGGGGAAAGACCAACTCAGCAACCTCTACCTGGTGCGTCTCGGTCATGTACTCATGCCAAGTTTGGTACTATTATATGATGTACCCAAACTGCTTGATGGTGTATTTCTGATAGCGGACTCTTTCCTCCATAACATTTGGGTATATGGTCTTGGAAGCTGTATACAAATCATCCTAAAGCATGTGAAACATGGGGTTGACCATGACGGGACCACAAATGTACTTATTGATATTATGTGTGCTGAGCTCCAAGTCATCCTTGGTGGCCTCTCACCTTAGTTGCTCCATATACCTTTCGATCTCTAGCCGGACTTGATTCTTGTGTTTAGCCTCATTGAGGGAACTGATTGAAGGGATCATGTGCGTTCTTACCATGAAATCCAAAATCTTATACAACCATGCATATGAGGCCTGTATGCTAGTGACGAATGGGGCGAGATTCTCATAGTTATGGATTAACATCCTAACCTTTTCTTTCTCCAGCTTTTCCCGAGGCTTCATCATCTTTGGAAAGTGAAGAAAGCCTCCTTTGTACCACATTGTCCACTCTTGCACATGGGCGATGGAAGCATGTATGTCCCCGAGAGTTTGAAAAAACCTTTTTCTCCCCTGTTGTAAGTCATGCACATAGACAAATGATTTATGCAAAGTGACAAATATGTCATAGATCTTCCACATGGTAGCCTCAAACATTGATACTTCATCAAGTATCACTTTCCTCATCTCTTCCATTGCGGAAACTGCGGTCTACTCTCTGAGTTGTTCTGCCTCTTGCCTAGCCGCCTTCAAGTTCTTTTCCATTTGTTCATTCTTGTCCAACAAGAACTTAACATTTGAGCTCCTTGCTCCTGCATAGGTGAAGGTGTCATCGACAATGGAAGTTGGATGCTTCTTGACATTTGACACTATCATCCTTTCCTTCATGAATGTTGGTGGCACGTGATCATCTGAAAAGTGTTTCCTCCACGCCTATAGAATATTCTTTTGCAACTTGTCAAATGAAATATTATACACATCCATAACCGGATCATAGTTAATGAGTACAACCTCTCCTTGCTCGGTTAGGACTGGTTGTGATACTGGAGGTGGTGGAGACTGAGAGTCAACCTCGAGTGCTCTCGACATAATGTCAGTATCTTCATTCTATGGCTCCTCCCCCAACTCCATGTTCGTCACTTCAATCAGTTACTCAATCTGTTGAGCAAGCTCCTGATCCTACATCTATTCACCCCCTTCTTCAACTACTGGTTGTTCCGACTCCTCAACCTATATGGGAATTGTTTTCTCTATCATCGCTACTTTCATTTTTTCCTCCTCCTGTTTCTACTTCTCTTCCCTTTCGCTCCTTCTCAACTCTTGCTCTTCCTTCATCTTCTTCTTTATTTCTTGCAACTTTCATTCTACTTACTCAGACATTTGCTTTTATTTATTCCTTTGCTCTGCCCTCTTTATCCGCTACTCCCTCTTTTTCCTCTACTACCATAGTTTCTTTCTCAGTGATGGGATCTGCTCTCATCTTGTAGCTTTGCTCAACCTCTGGGTTCTCGAAAATCTTCCTCTTTCCCTTGTCTTGTGCTTGCTTGCTGCTTATTGATATTTTTGTTATTACTTCCTACATTGTTGCTGCATGTAGAGCATCCTTCCAAGCTGTGGCTATACTAACCGGATTGTGGAGCTTGGAGTCATTGTAGCAGTACCTCCAAGGGTTCTCCTCATGCTAGTGAAATGTCCCATGGATCCATGGATAGTACACCTTCGCACAATGGTTCTTGCAAATATTGTGGGGGTCATACGGATTGAATTCCTTGGTACTGAAATCGAACTTCAATGTCTCCTTAGCCTCAAAATCCACATCTTTCGGGCTCTTAATCTCATATAACCTGATCAACAAAGGAAGAGCGGGCCATGGTGCCTTCTTCTTCCTGTGCAGTCCTACTGATAACCCTATGGAGAGGAGATATGAGACCTTTTTCATGACCAGCTTGTCCGTGGCATACCTTTGTAGAACACGAGGAGGCTTGTCTCTGCCAAACACTCGGATGAAGGTGCCACCGGGTGAGGCATACCAATCTGCAATGTTAAGTATCGCCTCCATCGCTTCTTGGGACATGTAAGGTGGATCCTGCACAAAGATCAACTTGCACAACGGGACGATGAAATGGCCAGTTGACCTTTCCATTACTCCTCGGTAGATGTATTCGGAAATAAACTTGCAATAAATATTGACGGTAGTCTCTTTCGGTGTCCATGTCGAGCTCATGCTAGGAAACTGTTGCTAGGCACATATTGCATCCAGTAAATATGAGGACACGTAGAATCTTGCTTGCTCATCCTTGGGTATATTTTAGGCATTAGTCACATGGACTTTCAAGTAATAAGCCAACAATTCCGACCTGTTGAATGGCCTTCAATCATTCACCAACTGGTCCAACACAACTACACAACCTTATGGAAAGGTCTTGGTTCTTTCTTGACCATATATTCGGCATGCAAAGATGATGAAGAACTGGTAGGTCTTCTTGAGTGACTTTGTCTTATAAACATGATTGGGTGTTTGTCTGAGCTTTGATGGCACTTTCACCCAGCGCTTGATTATATCTCTCGTGTTCACCTAGTTGTGGGTGGCATAAAAAAGCGTGTCCATGTGCCTCGCTGGTTGAGGTAAATTCCAGAAGCCATGGTTGAGGCCTTGAGCTCCCAGAATTCATGGTGCATGCAGGGGAAAGTGAGATCCTGGCAAGGGAAGCACATATCTGCCCAAGAGGGGTGTGAAAATGAGTAGATCTGAAGGATGGTGAGATGCTGAATGTAGATTTGGCTGAGTGATGATGCATGCAAGTGAAATAAGTGAATGAATCAATCAAACTAAAGGAAAATGAAGCAAGTGGAGAGAGTCGCCACAACGATGATTGTTAGTGAAAAAAGTAGGTAGTGCATGCGAAACATGGGAAAGACAATTCAAAACTTAAAACAAAGCTTCTATAAAATAAACCAAGCTAAAACAGAAACAATCATCCAAAAAAACAAGTGAAACAACAATCTCACAAGCTAAGCACACA
Source organism: Pinus tabuliformis (assembly GCA_031772625.1). NCBI lineage: Eukaryota > Viridiplantae > Streptophyta > Pinopsida > Pinales > Pinaceae > Pinus > Pinus tabuliformis. Next base: position 1,518,185,722 of record CM062818.1, on the reverse strand, counting down.
AAAGTGACAGAGAAGTGGCAAAAGACTAGAAAAGCAAGACTTACCCAGAAAAGTGATGATAATTACACCGAAGGTTCCTTGATCTCCTTGAGAATGCCAGAGATAAGATCAAATGTGAAAATGATCTCTAGCTGCGTCAATTAAAGAGATTTGGCCAATTTAAGGTTTATGATGCGAAGGCCAAAAATTAAGGAAAAAGAGACACTTAGCAACAGTTTCCAAAATAACTCAAGTTTCTCCTCCGGGCTGCTAAAAATAGATCCCTAATTTCAAGGGATGCTTTTTTGCTTTTTTAGAAAATATGACATGCATTTCTCGGAGAGATTTCACATTTCTGGGAAGGACTGGGAAACTCACTAGCTCATGCATTAAGCAACATCTAAGAAAGAGGCTTTTACGCAATTTCTGGGCTGAGTGGCTCTAGGTTGCCTATTAGGATCTATGCAATTTCCTGGTTGAAGGATGGCTGTCAATTAGAATTGTACGATTTTTGAGCTTAACACTCACTGTTAGCTTGAACTACGCAATTCCCAAGAGCAAGGCTGATTGTCCTCAAGGATTGTGCAGTTCTCCAAGGAAAGCCCAAAACTGGGTGGAAACCGAGTTAAGAGATCGGCTTGTGGGTTAGACAGTAAACCAAGTAAGAAAACAAAATCCATGATACAAAGGATGAGGCTTAATCAAAGAACAAGTACCACGATCAGTGCAAGATGAGCTACTGTAATTTAGAAGGGAGGCTCCAAAATGAAGCATAGGAAAAATTTTGGGGGACGGTTGTAGCCACTACAACTGTTGGCATTATGATATAGGTGTTGTCCTTGATGGCAACTCACTCACGGGTCCACTCATATTTGATAAAAGGAAACTCACGGTGTAACATGTCAATTCAAAGGTAACAACGCATTGGTATAGAAGAACATGAAGTTGGAACAAAGGTCTACTGATCAGAATCAAGAAGTTGAAGGAAAAGGACATTTTCAGATAGTTTAAGCCATAGACGTAGGTTCACCTTGTAAAATAAATGTATACACATAGGTTCACATAACAAAAAGAGCGTATACGTATGCACGCACTTTCATAAGAGGAAAATCACATATGGGTTGGAAAATCAAGGAAATTCAAGAGTAAAGGGTACCAAGGGTCAATACCATGGTATTAGCCCACAATATTGAGCAGAGTAATGACTATTTGACCCCATCCAAGAATACCACAGGTCCTAAGTGTGGTTTTGGTCCGAGGTATTAAGGAAGGCCAAAAGTATATAAGGAGGAGAAGATCAAAGGGCCACGTGTGCACGTGAAAGGGTTTCTTAGGAATACTTCTATTTGAAGTATATTTTATGTTGCAGGGGCTATGATTATGATATAATCTGAAATATTTTGTGCACCTTGAATTCAATGTTGGATCAGGATCATGAGACCTGAAATGACTTATCATTGAATGATCTGATATTGGTTGGGCTAGATTTGATTGCTTACACATGTTTTATTCTTTAAATGTCATGATCTGGGTATGTATAAAGTTTGGAATTGCAACGAAGTTGTGAGTTAATATTTGCAGATCTATATGTTGGTTCACCTCGATAAAGGCACGTGTATACGTAGGTTCGACTCTTCCAAGTAGTGTATGCAAAGGAAAATCCCATTATTCAGAAATGACTGATATATCTGATCACTGATGTTGTTTTACTATTGTCTGTCAATGAAGTCTTCTTAGATCTGAATGTAAAAATGAATGCGTAAGGATCTTGTTTCTGATTGATTGATTGATTAAGTGAGAAGGATTATCTTTAATGCTGACTATCTAGATCTCTGCAAATTGACAATATATGTTCAAAATATTATTGGTTGGCACAAATATGATTCAAAAGTTGTTATGATTTAGTAGTTCTTAAGGTATATGCAGGTTTTGTCAAACGAAGTAACATATACACATAGGTTGGGTTCAATAAAGTAGCGTATGCATTCTAATGTATGATTTTTGAGGTTGCAACTAGTTCTGAATGATGATACAGGTTTTTGGGTTCAACACAATTTTCTAGTGACAATGATGTGATTGTTCAAATTAACTGATTGTTGGTTGATGCAGTTTGAGTTTCAAAGTTTCTGATGGGTCCAGTATGAAAATTTGATGAACCGAGGCCTTCATATTGTATTGTTGTGTACCAGGAACATCCAGTCTAAAATTAATGAAATGTGGTCCCTAGAGGAAGAGAGAAGGTCGTAGCCTTCTGTAGGTTGGTGCTTATGTACTAGTAAACACATCGACTAGTGCAAGAGCTAAGGGGTTGTAGCTCCCTTCCAGTAGAAGCTGGAAAACGAGAGAAGGTTGTAGCCTTCTACAGGTGGGTGCCTGCGTACTTGTATGAGTCTGCACCAGTACAAGATTGTAAACCAATTTTATATATATTAAAAGAAGACATAGGTGACAACAGTAGGTGGTTTTGATCCCACATTGGGTTTCCACCTTAAATTTTGGTGTTCATGTGTGATGGTTTATTATATTATTGCTGCACATAGTTACTATGTAATAAGATACTAATGCACTGATTAAAGATCAACACATGATAAATTAACTGAATCATAAGTTCTCTGGGTATATGCTAGTTTCCTTAATAAATTTTTCATACACACGAAAGTTCACTTCATTGAAGTGGCGTATATAAATCTGTTTGGGAATTGAAAAGTTATTAAATTACAAATACTGATTCACCCCCCCTCTCAATATTATTTCCAACAATTGGAATCATAGCAGGTCCTTCAGAAGAAGCTTGATCTCTTGAAGGGAGATCTTTCAAGATGAACAATCACGAAGGCATGGGATCTATCAGACCACCAATATTCAATGGGAACAACTTGGTATATTGGAAAATAAGAACGAGAGCTTATCTGCAATTGCTTAGAGCCAATGTTTGGGAAATTGTAGAAGGATGATATCAATTTCCAGCAGCAATACCTACAGATACAGCAGGTAAGAAGTTATACGAAACTAATGGAAAAGCAGTCAGTACTTTATTGGGAAGTCTATTAGAATAAAAATTCATCAAAGTCGTGCAGTTCAAGACAGCCAAAGATATATGGGACAAAATCATTCAGAGCTACCAAGGAGACTGACAGGTAAAACATGCTAAGATTCAAACTCTCAGAGTTCAGTATGAAACTCTTAAGATGCATAGTGATTAAAGTATTGCTAATTACTTTTTATGTGTAGATGAGATTGTTAATTATATGAAGAATCTGGGTGAAGAGATAAAGGAGGCTACTTTAGTAGAGAAAATTTTGAGATCTTTGTCTTCTAAATTTGAGACAAAATCATCTTCCATAGAATAAAAGTAGGATCTTCAATCTATTACTATGGTTCAACTTCATGGAATTCTAACTACCTTTGAAATGAGGAAAGGAGGTCCATCATGAGAGAAGTTGCTTTCAAAGCTTCAACAAAGGGAGAAGAAAAGGAAGAGCACAATGAATCAGGATATATTTAAGAAGAAGAAGATGAGGAAAACTTGTTAAGAAACTTCAATGAGGTTCCAAAAGATTCGGAGGTAAACTACCATTCAAATTTTTTGCTTGTGGTAGAGTCAGCGATTATGCTGCCAAATTTCCTCATAAAGATAAATATGAAAAGGGAAAGGAGTATGCAAAAGGTAATATAAAATAGGTTGTTAATAGAACAAGTTACTATACCCATGAAATAGTGATGGTTTATCTAATAGCGATGAAGATGAAACTGAACAAGATTATAAACTACTCATGGCTAATGACAATGATGATTTTCTGGATGCCTTAGAATAGGAAGACTTTCTTGAAGAAATCACAAAACTCAAAATCTGTTTAGAAGAAAAGAATATGATTATAGACACATTGACACATCAACTCACTGAGAGAGAAAAGAACAACGAAAAACTAGAATGTGAAGTTGTGGGTCTAAGAAAAGAACTTGAGAAGACAAATATCTTAATCTTAGAATTGCTAAAGGGTCAGAAACTTTAAATGAAATCGTCCAAGCTCAGCGTTCTCATCTTATAAAGACAGGTCTTGGATATATTGAAGAATCATCCCAATCACAAAAGTTGTCAGCCTCCACTAGAAGCTATCTTGATGCAGCAAAGACCAGTGAACAGTATGTCAATCATCAGCAAAGCCTAAAAGTACTCATCAGGTAAATCATGCTCAATTTACTCCAAGGATAAACATCAATATAAGCATCAACCAATAGGTAAACAATGCCAAAAGATTTTATGATCACATAAACTTCTTTAATGGACAATGTTTTTCAAGCCATAACTTTGGGCATAAGGCTGCTCAATGTGTTGCTTACAAAACTATCATGACTAGAGATGCACAAAACCAAAGGAGCATACTAGGAATAAAGAAAAGTTCCTATAATAACTTTTCTCCTCTTGAAGATGAAATTGAATGTTTGTTTTGTAATAACTTTGGTCATGAAGAATTTGAATGCAGGAGAAAATTTCAGCCAACACTTAAAATGAGCAAACATCATCAAATTCCGAGAAATGGAGAAAGAAGGAATTTCAATCAGAAAGATGTGGCATAACTCTGTTTGTATAAGGACAAGAGAATCAATGGTACATCGATAGCGGATGCTCCAAACACATGACAGGTGATAAAGAGAAATTTCATTCATATAATGCTTTAGAAAAGGAAAAGAATGTCTCCTTTGGAAATGACACGCCGGCTTTCATTAAAGGTAAAGGTTATGTTTATTTGAAAGAAAAGGTTAAAGCTGGAAATGTCATGTATGTAGATGGTTTAAAGCATAAATTGTTAAGTGTAAGTCAAATGTGTGATCAAGAAAATGAAGTTTCGTTTTGATCAAACGGATGTGTGGTTTGTGAGCTTGATACATGAAAGACAATTATCAAAGGTACAAGAACTCCAAACAATTTATACATACTCAAATGAGGACAAAAACAATGTTATCTAAGAAAAATAGATGAAAATTGGTTATGGAACAGAATATTGGGGCATCTAAGCTTTTCTTAAATAATAAAATCATGCAAGTTCAAGGCAGTCCGTGATCTTCCAGATATCAACATTCTAGAAAATACCATATGAAAACCATGTCAAATCAGTAAGCAAACCAAAGTTCATTTCATTGAAAAAGAAGGATCAACAAGTAAGCCTCTTGAACTCATCCATACTAATTTATGTGGACAACCATGGAAAAAGTCACCTCGTGGAGAAGAATACTTTATTTTATTCATTGATTATTTTTCTAGAATGTATTGGATAGGTCTACTAAACCATAAAGATGAAGCATTTGAAAAGTTTAAAGCCTTAAAAGCTTTAGTTGAAAAATAATCAGATCGAAAAATCAAATGTCTCAGATTTGATCAAGGGGGAGAATTCATATCAGAGGAATTCTTTGATTTTTGTGAACAACATGGAATAAAAAGGTAGTTCCAAAAAATCAAATGTCTCAGATTTGATCGAGGGGGAGAATTCATATCAGAGGAATTCTTTGATTTTTGTGAACAACATGGAATAAAAAGGTAGTTCTCAACAAAATGGCGTAGTGGAAAGAATGAACAAAACAATTCAACAAATGGCTCGAGCTATGCTTGATGAATCTGGAACTCTTGCAACCTTCTGGGGTGACACTACATTTGCTGCTATGACTATTCTCAACAAAGCTAATGTTCAGGTAAATAGTGATCAAACTCCATATGAACTCTGGGGTAAGTCTCCTACTGTAAAAAAATTTAGAGTTTTTGGAAGTAAATGTTTCATCAAAAGGATCGATGAAAAACTTGGTAAGTTTGAACCCAGAGCAGACGGAGGAATTCTTCTTGGTTATTCATCTAGAGGTAAAGGATACAAATGTTATAATAAAATACTTTAGAAAATTGTTGAATGCATTAATGTAGTAATTGATGAAGCATGCAGAAATCCAGAACAAATGAAATCAATAGAGGATTATGACAATGAGGAAGACGGTGAATGCTTTCTTGTATCAAATCAAAATGATATAGAGGAAGAAACTAATGAAGCACCAAAAGAAGATACAACAGACAGGGAAAAGACTCCATCCATGTATGTTCAAAAGAATCATCCAGAATCTCAAATTCTAGGAGAAAAAGGGTATGGAGTAAAGAAAAGAAGAACTCTTACAGGTACCTCTAGTTATCTAGCATTACTATGCTCCAAAGAACCACAGAATGTAAATGAATCTAGTAAAGATGAATGTTGGGTTAAGGCCATGGATGAAGAACTTGACCAAATTGAAAAGAATGATACTTCGGAATTAGTTCCTAGATCTCATGATAAAAATAATATAGGAAGAAAATGGATATTTAAGAATAAGTTGAATGAAAATGGAGAGGTTATTAGAAACAAAGCAAGACTTGTTTGTAAAGGGTATGCTCAACAAGAAGGTATAGACTTTGAAGAAACTTTTGCACCTGTTGCCATACTTGAAGCCATAAGAATGTTTCTTGCTCTTTCTAGTTTTCGAAAATTCAAAGTATATCAAATGGATGTAAAATAATCCCTTGTTAATGGAGATTTAGAAGAAGAAGTTTATATTGAGCAACCAGAAGGAGCGTGTAAATGCAGGTTAGACTCTTCCAAGTAGTGTATGCAAAGGAAAATCCTATTGTTTAGAAATTACTGATCTATCTAATCACTGCTGCTATTTTTAGATCTGAATGTAAAACTGAATGCATAAGGAGTTTGTGTCTAATTAATTGATTGATTAAGTGAGAAGGGTTATCTTTGATGCTGACTATCTAGATCTCTGCAAATTGACAGTAGATATTCAAAATATTATTGGTTCGTATAGATCTGATTCAAAAGTTGTTATGATTCAGTAGTTTTGAAGGTATACACAGGTTTTGTCAAAGGAAGTAGCGTATACATGCAGGTTGGGTTCAGTAAAGTAGTGTATGCATTTTGATGTATGATTTTTGAGGTTGCAGCTGAATCTGAATGATGATGCAAGTTTCTGGGTTCAACACAGTGTTCTGGTGGCAGTGATTTGATTGTTCAGATTAACTGATTGTTGGTTGATGCAGTTTGAGTTTCAAAGTTTCTAATGGGTCCAATATGAAAATTTGATGAAACGAAGCATTCATATTGTATTGTTGTGTACTAGGATCATCCAGTCTAAAAATTAGTGAAACATGGTCCCTGGAGGAAGAGAGAAGGTCGTACCCTTTTGTAGGCTGGCGCCTGGGTACTAGTAAACACATCGGCTAGTGAAAAGGCCAGGGGGTTGTAGCTCCCTTCTAGTAGAAGCTGGAAAACGAGAGAAGGTTGTAGCCTTCTATAGGTGGGTGCCTGCGTACTTGTATGAGTCTACACCAGTAAAAGATTGTAAAAAGAAATTCTTTATATTAAAAGAAGACATAGACGACAGCAGCAGGTGGTTTTTATCCCGCATGGATTTCCAGCTTACATCTTAGTTTTCATGTGTGTTGTTTATGTGTGATGGTTTATTATGTTATTACTGCACATAGTTACATATAATAAGATATCTATGCACTGATTAAAGATCAAAATATCATAAATTGACTAAATCATAAGTTTTATGGGTATACGCTAGTTTCCTTAACCATAGTTGCGTACACAAGCAAGTTCACTTCACTGAAGTAGCATATATAAATCTGTTTGGGAATTGAAAAGTTATTGAATTTCAAATACTGATTCACACCCCCTCTCTGTATTATTTCCAACAACAACATCAGTGACACACTGGTAGAACCCCAGCTCTCTGTATGGACCTTGTCTCATGTAAAGCGAGTCTAACTCTTCCAGAATTATTGTTCGATTCTTCGATTGCCATAGCTTCTTTACTAGCTTGAGTTTAAGATGTAGTCCCTACCATTCTCTTTATCAGAATCACACATACCAAGCCAAGTCAACCAAGTTTTTCAATTGGGAATGATGGGTATATAAAGGCACAAGTAATATAGGCTGCTAGAGTCTTAGTTTCATCTCTGGTGTTACTCTACTGCCAACAGGCCTAGACATTACCTCGACAGAGTCACTTCAGGAACAAAATCATTGCTCTGCTACCAACAAGCCTAGACAATACCTTGGAGGAGTTACTTGCTTCACCTCTCTGCTACGGAAGCCTTTTTCTTTTTTCGCCCTTATTTTATTTTTTCGATTTTTTATTTTTCAAGAACTGTGCATAGGAACTTATTTATTTCATGAGGCAAAAGAGGGATCCCGACTTATTAAGAGAATAAGAGGTTGTCCCTTCACAGAAGGATGTTTATATATACCTTTGATGTACTTTTTAAGGTTTCTCCCCTCTCCTTACTCTACTTGACTGAGCTGAAAAGGCTTGACTGAATATAGAAGACTTATTAGAGTAGGCGGTACTAGTTAAGAGTGTAAGCATCATGATTCCACTATGATTATCTCTGAAAGGAACGTATTTTCCATCAGGGTATCATTGACTAGAAGAAATGGAAGATTCTCACAAGGAGATGGAATAAACAAATAACCAAATGTTGATAGTTGTACAAGTTCCTCTTGGATTTCACCTTGCTCGACTAAGAAGCCAAACATAGTTTCATGCATAAACTAACCTACAAAAACAAGCAAAGGAAAGAAGTAAAAAAAGAAAAACAAAAAAATGCTACTCCTAAGCTAAGCAGAGCATGGGCCAACTCACATGAAGTGATATTTCCAATGCAACCACCGATGCATTGGTTTACCCATGTAGGTGCCAACATGGTTGACAAGAAAGATATTCAAGAAAACCAATAGACCAAAAAGATAAAAAAATGTAAACCGAAACTTTCGAATCTTGAATGCATCCACAAAAGGGAAAATATTGAAAGCACATTATGCAGATGTATCATGGTGTCCTGTCAGTATACGTGTGGAAAGCAAACATGTACACACCTTTTAACTTGGAAAACGAGCAAACATGAAGAAAGAAGAAAATTTTCACTTCACAACAGTGCTTGCTACATATGACTCCTCCAATGCATGGGCAATATGATCGTGTGATTCCAGTGGAGGATGTGAAAACTGTGAAATGGATTGATTGCTAATGTGAACAAGAGAGAGATGAGGAGCCTGGGGAGATTCAACATATTTCTGATGGGAAGTGGAACTAACCTCAAGGCTACAAGAACCTGACATAACCACTAGATCAGGAGGAAGTTCCTCAACAACTTGAGGGGTTTCCACTTCATCAAAAGATGGACCATCAAAGACCGATGACTTAGAAATATCAACATCAAGTGAATCAAAATCGTGATCGAATGAGTGGGTGGAAAGATCATGAAAACCACGATTAGAAAATTCGAGATGAAGAATGACATCCTCATGATTTGACAAATCATAAAGAAGGGGCAATGAAAAATAAGAATTTTTACCCTCTGAGTTTTCAAAAATGAAAGATGAGAGATTGGGTGGATCCGGAAAGAGAGATTTTTCCTCTCTGCAATCAAATGGAAAACTGACATCCCACATGTTCTGTGAATGATCAGAATTGGAAACATTCGAAGATGAATTTTCACAAGATGGAACAAAAATGCAAGAATTTTGGAAGATGTTAGGATAAAGCCAACAAGGTGCAAATGGAAGGAGGTCATTCTTCACTGCAGATTCTTGTTCAGATTCCCACACATACTCATAAAAAATAATAGTGCGGGCTGATTGTTCAACAACAACTCTGTCAACAACTTGATCCTCATGAACATCACAGGTGGAATCCAGAATGGATGAACACAACACACCAAAATTTAGAGGATCAAAAGAAATAGTGATGAAGGCTGGGCGGATGAGACCACGTGACAACCACCACGCACGCAGTCCAAATCTACACAAAAATCTAGAGAAAGTGAGGTAGGAGAAGATGGTGACCAATCAATAGATGGGTTCACAACTTCTCTCACCTCTTCCTCCAGAGCTAGATCTATCTGATGAGAAGGGGACAGAGGGTCACCTAGGATAGCAACCTCATCCTTCTTAGATTATGAAGCTCTAACACTGAGGTATGTTGGGAGAGAGTCAGAAGTTTCTAACTTATGTCGATTCTCATAAATGTAAACAAGATATTGAAATCTTCCCTCGAAAAATTTCTAGTCAACTTCATGTTTAGGGAATTCATAACAGTAATGAAGGAAACAATCGTGAAAGTGCTCAAGAGATTTGTTAGGTGCTTTCCATAATTTAAATTTTTTGATTGAGTGCTTTACAATCATATAAAACGAAATCATGGAATAATTATCTAAGCATGTGATTGAAAGAATGTATAGAGGTAACGCACAATGAGTGACACCATTGCTTAACGTGCCCTTCGAACATGAAAGAAAACAACCCACAGGCAATGTCATCTGAGGGGACATCACGCCTATCAAAAAAGCCACCAACGGAAATTGTGTTCCTGAATAAGGGTGTTCCATCATCGCCATTGAATTTGTATTGGGATAAGTCATCTATGACATCTGCCAACACATCGAAATCAGTAGTGTGAAAGAAACATGTCGGGGTTGTGATTAGAACATAATTCATGAATGATGTGTAATTCAAAATAGACTTCAAGGGCTTAGCTTGTCATCTCGCCCTCCTTCTAGCACCATAAATTTTGACGGTGCTATACATGCCAACATTCAGGGGATCTCCCTAGTAAGAAGTCCCAACTAGACCTAAAACCATTTGGAGTAGGAGTCCCAACTGCGGGCGGTAATGTAATGCCTTGACTGTGGTAGCACAAAGAGATAAGTATGATAACTTTAGGCTGAAGCAAGTGCGTGATATTGTAGTGATTCAAGTAAGATGCATGGGGGTTCTAACACACAAAGGGGAAAAGGAAGTGTGCCCCTTAGAAGCCTGTAATAGTACGTATCTTGGAAGGAACACATCAGTGGAATGAAATCACAAGATAAAATGTGGAATAGTCCACAAATTAAAGTGACAGGTTAATCCAACAACACACATTAAATAAGATTGATATAATTGCATACAAAGTAGTTCATAAGAAAATGCGTAAGTTAAAAAACATACATTTCTAAAGAAACCAAAACTACAATAACAACATATGCATGAAAGCATGTTAGCTGTGTTATTATTATTATAAGGGAAAGTTCCATATGTACATATCCCATTGATAGCCACTAGCCCCAATAGTAGAACATACACTCAAGAAGACCTGCTCCTCCAAAGAAGTATACTCTCTCTACGCTGTGGAGAAGCCAAGGCTTGTCACAATATTTCGAAGCCTTTTCTAAGCCTAAGCCTAGCCAAAAGCTTGGCTCCCAAAAGCATGTTCTATGAGTTATGAGGTTTTATTTATAACAAACGGTGGGGCGACCCTTGAAATTCCCCTTTGTGACTCTTTGACTACCCTCATGACCCTTCAACTTCTTTACAAATAATTCATTAGATAATATCATGACCTTTCATATTCCACTAATGACACTTGGAATTTCACTTACAACATATTTACAAATAATATTTCATTTTCCACATGTACCCATGTGAGACAAAATAGGCTAAAGATAGCCTAATAAGGCAAAACACTATGACTCCGAAGTTTGGGGAAAGACCAACTCGACAACCTCCACTTGGTGCTTCTCTGTCATGTACTCATGCCAAGCTTGGTACTGTGATATGATGTACACAAACTTATTGATGGTGTCTTTCTGATAGCGGACCCTTTCCTCCATAGCATTTGGGTATATGGTCTTGGAACTTGTATCTTGCTCGCCTTGAAGCATGTGCAACATGGTGTTGAACATGACGGGACCATCAATGTACTTCTGCATGTTATGTGTGTTGAGCTCGAAGTCATCCCTGGTGGCCTCTCGCCTTAGCTACTCTATGTATCTGTCGATCTCTTACCGGACTTAGTTCTTGTGTTTAGCCTTGGTGAGGGAACCGATTGAAGGGATCTCGTGTGTTCTAACCATGACATCCAAACTCTTATACAATCGTGCATATGAGGCTTGTATGCTAGTGACGAATGGGGTGAGCTGCTCATAGTTATGGATCAACATCTTGACCTTTTATTTCTACAACTATACATGAGGCTTCATCATTTTTGGCAAGTGAAGCGGGGCCCCTTTGTACCACATTTTCCACTCTTGCACATGGGCGATGGCAACGTGTATGTCCCTAAGAGTTTGAACAATCATTTTGCTCCACTGTTGTAAGCCATGAACATGGACAACTTCTTTATGCACGGTGATGAATCTATCATAGAGCTTCCACATGGTAGTCTCAAGTGTTGATACTTTAGAAAGTATCACTTTCCTCATCTCTACCATTGCAAAAACTATGCTCTGCTTTCTGAGTTTTTCTGCCTCTTACTTGGGCACTTGCAAGTTCTTTGCCATTTATACATTCTCGGCCAACAAGAACTTAACATTCAAGCTTGTTTCTCCTGCATAGGCCAAGGTGGCATCGGAAATAGCAGCTAGATGCTTCCTAACATCTAACACTATCACCCTTTTCTTCATGAATGCAGGTGACACGTGATCATTCAGAAAGTGTTTCCTCCACACCTTTACAATATTCTTCTGCAACTCATCGAATGAAAGATTGTTCACATACATAACCAGATCATCATCAAGGAGAACAACCTCTCCTTGCTCGCTCGAGATTGGTTTTGACACTGGAGGTGGTGGAGACTAAGAGGTTACCTTAGGTTCTCTCGGCATAAGGTCAGTATCTTCATTCTGTGGCTCCTCCCCTAACTCCATGTCTGTCACTTCAATCAGTTGCTCAATCTACCGAGTAAGCTCTCAATCTTGCATTTTTTCACACCCTTCTTCAGCTCCCGGTTGTTCCAACTCCTCAACCTGTATGGGTGTTGTTTGCTCTGTCATCATGCCTTGCCTTTCTTCTTCCTCGTGTTTATGCTTCTCTTCCCTTTCTCTCCTTCTCATCTCCTTCTCTTCCTTCAACTTCTTCTTTGTTTCCTGCAACTTTCATTCTGCTTTCTCCAGCCTTTGGTTTTCTTTCTTCCTTTGCTCTGCCCTCTTTATTCGTTTCTCCCTTTTTTGCCTCCACTACCAAAACTGCTTTCTCAGTGATGGGATATGCTCTCATCTTGTAGCTTTTCTTAGCCTCTGGGTTCTTGACAATCTTCCTCTTACCCTTGTCCTACGTTGGCTTGCTACTTATTAATGCTTCTTTTGCTGCTACTTCCTACAGAGCAGGCTTCCAAGATGTGGCTGTACTTATCGCTTGTGGAGCTTGGAGTGATTAAAACAGTACCTCCAATGGTCCTCCTCATGCCAGTGAAATGTCTTGTAGATCCATGGATAGTACACCTTCTCACAATGGTTCTTGCAAATACCATGGGGGTCGTACAGATTAAAGTACTTGGTGTCGAACTCGAACTTTAATATCTCCTTAGCCTCGACATCCACATATTTTAGGCTCTTAATCTCGTATAAGCCAATTTGTAAAGCAAGAGCGGGCCATGGTTCCTTCTTCTTCCTATGCAGTCCTGTTGATAACCCTGTGGAGAGGTGATATGATACCCCTTGCATGACCAACTTGTCCGTGGAATACCTTGGTAGAACATGTGGAGGTTTCTCTCTGCCGAACACTCAAATGAATGTGCCAACGAGTGATGCATACCAATCTGCAATGTTAAGTATCTCCTCCATCGCTTCTTGGGACATGCAAGGTGGATCATGATCAAAGATCAACTTTTACAATGGGATGATGAAATGGTATGTCATTCTTGCCATTACTCCTCGATAGATGTAGTCGAAAATAAAATTGCAATAAATTTCGACGAAAGTCTCTTTCAGTGTCCATGTCTAGCTCATGCTAGGAAATTGTTGATGGGCCCAGATTGCATCTAGTAAATATGCAGACATGTAGAATCTTGCTTTCTCATCCTTGGGTGGATTTGAGGCATTAGTCACATGGACTTTGAATTGATAAGCCAACAAGTCATACTAGTTGAATGGCCTTCCATCATTCACCAACTGGTCCAACGCAACTACCCAACCTTCAAGAAAGGTCTCTGTGCTTTCTTGACCGTATATTCGGCATGCAAATATGATCAAGAACTGGTAGGCCTTCCTAAATGAATTTATCTTATAAAAATGATTGGGTGTTTTTCTGAACTTTGAAGACTCTTTCACCTAGTTCTTGAATATATCTCTCGTGTTCACCTCACTGTGGGTGGCATAGAAAAGTGTGTCCATCCACCTCGTCGGTTGAGGTAAATGATATATCTGGTGATAGTTCTCCACCTTCAAGGTGGAAAGCTCTATATTGATGGCACTGCTCAGTGTCATAGTCTCTCGATCTGTGTGTGACACAATTCAACTGATCATGTATGCACATGGGAAGGCAGGGTACCTACATGCAACCTTATAAAAGTCTCACCACTGGATACTGATATAAGCATGCTAGTCCTCTAGGTCTTCCTTGAAGTCCTCTGCAAAAATATCATTGATTTGCTGCCATGTCAACTTCATTACCTTTGTAATGAACAACTAAGTGTCTGCATAAACAAGCAAGGTAACTGACACCTGCTCAATTGCTTCCCCAATACTACTCTCGATAGTTTCCTTTGATGTATCTCTCTTGGAGGCCAAAAATGCTCAACAACTGTTATACCTGGAGGAAGAGAGGACAATCATGGCATGCAAATGTCAACTTAAAACAAAAAACACTTCACAATAATAACAAAGAAGAAAACCAGGCTAAGAGTGGGAGAGATTACGCAATCCTGGTTCATAGCTTATTGAAACTGTGCATTGCGCAAGCCCAACAGTGAGTGAGGGAGGCTTGCTAATTGGAACTATGCAATGCATAGTTTAGTCTAGGCACAGGCTAGAAGAGACTGCACATTATGCAGTCTCAGTGGCAAGGGCTGGGAGGTTGGCCCTTGGAACTACATAGTGTGCAGTTGGGGCCTAGCCAAGGCAACCTCTGTAGAATTTCAGAAGCCAGGGTTGAGGCCTTGAGCTCCTAGAATGAGTGGTGCATGCAAGGGAAAGTGAGATCTGGGCAAGGGAAGCCCATATCTAAGCAAGAGGGGTGTGAAAATTAGAATATGTGAAGGATGGTGAGATGCTGAGCGCAAATCTGACTGAGTGATGATTCATGCAAGTAAAAAAAGTGCAGGAGTCAATTAATTTGAAGGAAAAGGAAGCAAGTGGAGGGAGTCACCGTGATGATGATTGTTAGTTTAAAAACTGGGTAATGCATGCGACACTCGGGAAAGACAATGCAAAAATTAAAACAACACTTCTACAAGCTAAAACACTAGCATTCGTTCAAGAGAACAAGTGAAACAACACTCTCACAAGCTAAACAAGCAAAAGCGATAGAAAAAATGGTAAAATACTAGAAAATCAAGACTTACTTGGAAAAGCGACAAAGATTACACCGAAGGTTCCTTGATCTCCTTAGGAATGCTAGAGCTCCAAGATAGAATGTGAAAATGAGCTCCATCTGCACCTATTAAATATATTTGGCCAATTTATGGTTTATGATGTGAAGGCTGTAAATCAAGGAAAAAGAGACACTTGGCGACAGTTTCCAAAATAACTCAAGTGTCTCGTCCGGGATGCTAAAAATAGATCCCTATTTTCTAGGGATGCTTTTTCGTTTATTTTTCTTTTTTCTCTTTTAGGAAATGTTGTTGTACATTGCTCAGAGAGATTGCACATTTCTGGGAAGGATTGGGCAACTCAATGTCTCATGCACTGAGCAGCTTCTGAGCAAGAGGCTTTTACGTAATTTCTAGGCTGAGTGGCTCTAGGTTACCTCTCAGGCTCTGTGCAGTTTCTCGGCTGAAGGCTGGCTGTGAACTAGATCTGCACAATTTTGGAGCTAAAGGCTCACTGTCAGCTTGAACTACGCAATTCCCAAGAGCAAGTTTGGTTGCCCTCAAGGATTGCACAGTTCTCTAAGGCAAGCCCGAAAATGGGTGGAAACTAAGTTAAGAGATCAGCTTTTGGGTTAGACAATAAACCAAGTAAGAAAACAAAAGCCATGATACAATGGATGAGGCTTAATCAAAGCACAAGTACCTGGATTCATGCGAGATGAGCTGTTACGATTTAGAAAGGAGGCTCCAAAACGAAGCATAAGAAAAATTTTAGAGGGTGGATGTAGCCGCTACAACAAAACTCTAATATTAAGAGCTTCTCATTAGGAGTCAATGAGCCATCACTAGTGAAAATTGTTAAGGTGATGAACCTCTCATGTACTTTGAACTATATATCTCATTTAAATCAATGGTTTCCAAACTCTAATTTAATTTTTCAATTATCCATGAAAATATCTTGATATATAGCATTGTTAAACACTTGAATTATCTTCCATAAATAATATAGTATTAACTTTTGATTTTCTCAAAATAACAATTAAAATTGATATGTCTATAGTAGGAATAATTTAAAAAGTATTTGCATGAGCCACACTAAAACCCATCTCTTGAATACGCTAAGAAATTGGGGAAACTTTTGTAAATTGCAACAATCCTTAAGTTTAAAAATTCGTAGAAGCTTCAATAGTTGAAACCTCCATTAGAAACAACAATTAGGGTTGATAAGTTTTGTTGCTTATTTAGAGCCTCTCAAACACTGTCTTGTGTCATGTTTGGTTTATACTTTATCTTGCAATTTTTCGCATGTCATCTATTGCTTGGTATATATTCCATCCTACATTTTACTCCACCCATCCATCTCACCTGACGCCCTCTCCCATGCTTCATCCCCTTTTCACCTTCATATTCCATTCACTTTCCAAACACTATCCTCTTGTTTTTTCTCCAACATCTTCTCTTAACCCTCTTAATATCTATTTTTTTTTATCTCTATTTAAAAAAATCATGGTCACAAATCTTTAATTATTATAAGTAAACAATATTGAAAAATATCTAGTGAAATGAAAATTCACTTTATAAAATATTCATTTTCATCCAAAAACAAATTACACAATCTTATATCCACCCCAATTCATTTTATCCACCCATTCATTTTAGCATTCCCTTTCCCCTTATTTGTGAATATGTTAATTAATATTATAAAAAAATATTTCAAATATATCCACCCATTCATTTTAGCATTCCCTTTCCCCTTCTATGTGAATATGTTAATTAATATTATAAAAAAAATTTGATTTATATCATATTATTATTATAAAATATATATTTTAAATTTAAATTTATAAAAAAAATATTTTTCTTCAATTTTATTGATTTAATTTCATATTATATATTAATTATTTCATATATATAAGCACGTTAATATCGTAAATTATAAATTTGTAAATTCTTGTTACAATTATATTTCCATTTTCAATAAATAAACATCATAAAATATTTTAGTAAATCAAATGATTTACTACTCTATTTTAATAAATATTGTACAATTTTATTTTAGTAAATATTGTAAATTTTTATAATAAAGCTTATTATCATAAAGTAAGAATGATTCCAAAATCTCAAAGTCTAACTCATTTTTAACTACACGTATAGTTTTTAACACATAATTGCATTGTACAATTTTATTTTAGTAAATATTCTAAATTTTTATCATAAAGCTTATATATATCATAAAGTAAGAATGATTCCAAAATCTCAAAGTCTAACTCATTTTTAACTACAAGTATAATTTTTAACACATAGTTGCATTATAGATTCATAAACTTTTGAGTGTACTTTGGTGTGATTGTTATACTTTCAAATTGTACATTGTCCACGTATTAGTTTAATCATAATATTATCATTTTTTATAAAAAGGAATTACTATATTAATTTTATTTTCTCATGTTATTATGAGAAAAATGTTTTTCATTGCAAATTCTCAATAGCAAAGCAAGATATAATTACAAATACTATTATAAAAGATTTGATTATAAAATTTAGATATCATAACATTATATTATTATATTATAAAATAGAATTATCACATGCTATCGCATTATGAAATATTATTACATGAATGAATTAATCTCAACATATCATATAACATTTTATTAACATAATAATAAAATTAAATATTGAAATAACATTATATAAAAATATTGCAAATACAAAAGGTTTTTAAATTAACATAACATTTTAATGTGATAATTATCTTAACAAATATGGCATGTAAAATAAGAAAATAATATAAACATTTTATTATGAGTTATAAATAAAATTTAAATTATTAACTTACTTAAATATCAAGTGAGAGTAGTATAAGATTTATGGGATCTTGGATAGATGGTGATTGAGTGCTCTATTAAAGCGCTCTTTGATGTGAAGTCACGTGTTCAATTCCCCTCCCCGATCGAGGTGATATATTAGACATGTTTAAGATGTAGTCCTTCCAAGTTTACAAAAAAAAAGAAAAAAAAGTGAGGCTAGTATAAGGATGCTCAGTGTTGGCTCGACTGTTGGGGGATAAAGAAGGAGATCATCTTGGAGAATAAGGATGATATTAAAAACACTATTACTTCGAAATTTAAGGATAAGTTTTGGATTGAGAACGAGTTAGATGGGAAAATGAAGCTAAGGTGTATACGGAGGTGATCAACCCCAATCTTGCTAAACAAAATTATATTTTTGTCTTTGAAATGAGCTTCCAAGTGAAACTAGGTGTTGGTGTATTCCCAAAACACCCTAGGACGAAGGAATCTACCTCCATTGTGATACTAAGAGAGTCAAACATGAAAAACACATTTTCTTGGACTATTCGACCCTTACTCACATCCATTCACATTTTCAAATCATTTGCCACACTACCAACCTTCTTGACTTGTTAAGTAAACAAAGCTACAGTGATCTCAAAATGCTTCTCTCCCTTCCTTTTTATCATAGAAATAAAATAGTAAAAACCCTTCGTTAATCACTTTCTTTCTTAGAGTACGATAGACCATATTAATCTTAGTGGACATTAAATACCATCATCATCATAAATAATCATAATTAATCATAATTAGCTATAATATCTTATGCAAAAATGATTATCAAATAACCATCTAAGATCTTATTCATCATAATTGTCCTTATAGACTGAATCATCAATACTATGAATGTTATGTTCTCATTAGGATATCGATTGTTTTCTAATTATCATTTTATATTATTTTAATAAGAAGGTTGACAATTTATAGAGTAGATATAGTCAACCTATTAAGATACTAAAATATTCATATATTTTCCTTACTTGAGTACACTATTAAACTTTCAAGTAAACCCTAGTTTTTAGAGTCACAATATCTAAACATTTTTTTGTATGCAGTGGAATTCAATGAAATTTAAACTAAGTTATTATTGATCTAGCATGCCTTAAGTTTTTGATATCAAAATTTAATTTCTTAACTTTGTATTTATTTTATCATTATTGAAAATTCTTATGTTAATTTACATCTTTTGATTATCTATTCAAGGATTACTAAATCCAAAATCATGGAAAGGCTACAACATCATTATTTAGGTCATCATTATTCACGTAAGAAATGATTAGATCACTTAATTAAAACACATGGTAGTGATTAACATTCAATGTCTTACTCTTCATGATAGATGTTTTTCGACTTTGTATTTATTTTATCATTATTGAAAATTCTTATGTTAATTTACATCTTTTGATTGTCTATTCAAGGATTACTAAATCCAAAATCATGGAAAGGCTACAACATCATTATTTAGGTCATCACTATTCACGTAAGAAATGATTAGATCACTTAATTAAAACACATGGTAGTGATTAACATTCAATGTCTTACTCTTCATGATAGATGTTTTTCGACCAATCTTTAAGTATAAGCCTATTACACGGCCTATATGGAGGAAATTTAGGTTAGCCTTCTGAGATTCCTGGGATATATGGATAATGTATCATACCAAATGCTGGGATGGACAAATAAGGTCTTGGGCTTTGGGACCTTGGTTGGAACAATAGGTTTTAATATTAACACTCAAAATTGAGAAGAGGGGTAGAGATGTACTTATGCTTCGTCACAGTTAAGAATGTAGAACTTTGATGATTTTTGTGTTCACTTGGGTGGGGTTATGTGGAAGATGCTAGGAGAAAATGAAAACCTAAGAGTAACATAATTAAAGTTAACTTTGTGACAAATATTCTTAGAGAGGGGAGTTTCCAATGCGTGAATATCATTTAATATATTAATAATATTAATAATAAGTAATAAATACTACATAAATGAAATAAATACATAGTCTTAAAATAATATAATGGAATAATAATTAAAGTAATGCATTGTATCCCATAATAATTCCATCACTATGGAGTGGAGAGAAGATCTATATTGCAAGCTTAGAGTTTACTAATACTTAGTGTTTATAGCCACTTTTTATGGAAACACTTTGAAGGAGGGGGGCCAATTTCCTCCTTTCAAAACATGCTGGTGGGAAATAGATTTAACAACCACTGTCAAGCTTCCTTAATGGGTGATAGAGGAAAAATTATTGTTAATGAGTTAGGCTCATATAAATTCTAAAATCCCCCATAAATGTCATACAAGAACATGCAACATCACATACACTCACTATATTAAATATGAGATCAACTTGATAAGAATTGCATAAAACATCTAATACATGCAAGATCATGAAATCATTAGAAAGTTCATGGGTATTTGTTTAGCGAAAAAATACTTGGCTTGGTGGATCAAAATGTATTGGAAGCCAACGGGATATGTTGATCTCAAGTTGGGATTGGAATTGTTCTTTATGGCGATATTCAATAATTTAAACGAAAGGTATCAAGTGTTCAATAATGACCTTTACTTCTTCAACTTTGTCGATATTTATTGCAGCTTTTGGATAGACTTATTCAACTTAGATAAGGAATATTTCATTGATTCTCCAAATTGGATTTGTCTATATTCTCTCCCTCAAAAAATCTAGGACGAGGAGGTTTTGGAAGGGATGAAAAAAGAAATGGGTACATTTGTCACAATATTAGATGTAACCAAGCAAGGTCATTAGAAAACTTATTCTCATATGCGTGTCTATATCAGTGTACTCAAGCACCTTATGGTAGTGAACTTTTCGAGCTACCATGAGACTAACTAACTACAAAATAAATATTTTGAACATATTCCCTTCTTATGTGACAAATACCATGACCATGGAAACCTATTTAGGGACTATACTCTTAATCAAACTCCTTCGTTCCCAAAAATCCAAAGGGATAAATATATGGAGGGTTTCAAAAGCTGGAAGGAAGAAAAAAAGTGGCTAGAAAACCTCCTTTGAATGTAAATTTAGCTAGAGATAAAGCATGTTCCTGCTACAAAATGTTATCCAAAAGTGATGAAGACACCCCTAGACAAGGCTACGCATAATATTTAGGAGGAATCCAAACATCCACAATTGACTCAAGAAACAACAATAAAATCAATCAAATGAAGAAAGATGAATAATGGAAACTAGGAAGACACATAAATGATATAGGAAGTTGAAGTTATAATGGACTCATTGTAACAGTAACATATGGAGTTGGGTGAGCTTGGTATGCAATCTTTAGTAGTTTCATGGTATGGAACTACCCCCAATCAATATTATATAAAATATTTTACTCTAAACAAAATCATTCATCAAAACATAAGAATTACAAGATACAAAATTCCAAGTTAATAATATTAGGAGTTAAAACTAACACCCTAAAAGAAAGATTCAAAATAATAAAAGAGGATAAAAAGAGATGATGAAGAAAAAATAAGCTATTACTGTATGAGATAGGGAAATGCTAGTTAACTCAAGAAGAATAGAATTAATGAAGGGAAAGTTCCACCCATCCCCATCCATTACCTAATGAAAATACTCTCATGGAATACCCTACTCTAATGGATCTGAAACATAGACAATCAAACATGAATATTGTGGTAAATCCAATCTTCCATTCTACTAAAAATAGGATTAATAAACATAAAATTTGAAATGAATAGTCAAATATCGTTTTGCTACATGAAAACAAATGCTTAAGTGATATGGTCCCCCAAATTGCAACATTTTGTTCGAAATACTGTAATTCAATGGAAACAAATACATAGGGGGCAACATGGGGAATCGTTTTACCCTAGAACCATTATGAAATTATACTTTCAAACTTCTTCTCTACTGAAATAACTCTATTTTTTTATTGAATAGGATCAACAAAAGCAATCTTCATTTCCAATGTTTATGGGCCTAATCTACCCAGGGAAAAATTGTCCTTTCTTCACAATATTCAAGTCATCCTTCCAAATTTGAGAGATGGTAACTAGATAGTGGGAGGAAATTTGAAGTTTATCAAATCCCTGGAGGAAAAATGGGAAGGTATAATATGTCTAGATGCAAATTTAGAGTTCTTCAAAGGCACTCGAAGCCTAAATTTAGTCAACATGGAAACCTCCAATGTAAGTCATACCAACAACAACATAAGATGAGGCATTCATTAGGTAAATTGTAGACTATATTGACTTATAATTTTGGAATCTTTAGTGATCATAGGACTAATCCTTGAAGCCTCAATTATTCCAATCACAGGCTTGTATCATTGGCCAATAAACCTAACACAGTAGGAATCTAAAAAAACCACTTGTTCATATTTGGATATTTTTTGCTAAATCATCCATAATGATAACAAAAGGTGGATAAATGGTGGAAATAAGCTCCAAAAAATATAGTCATCACAATGTATCAGTTTCAACAAAATCTAAAAGATCCTAAGACTCATTTGCAAAAATGGTATAAGGAGGAATTTTGAAATATTTTTAAAACTTAGAAGGATTTGATTTAAGAAATGGAGCATTTTAAGAAGAATATCATCGTAGAAGGTATACCATAAGAACTTATCTATCATGAAACCCAACTTCAAATACATATGGAGTGGAACAAATAAGATTAAGTCCTTTGGAAGAAAAAATGAAGAGTTCAATGGCTAAAGGAAGGAGATAAGAACACCAAATTATTCCATTACTCCATGATTCAACATTGAAATCATAATAGAATTTCAACCCTACAAAATAGTTATGGAATAATGTTAGAGTCACAGAATGACATAAAAAAGGAATTGACAAATCAATACAAATCCTTTCTTTCTAAACCCTAAAGGGATCAAACGGTTCAAAGGATTAGACAACACATTCCCACTTTGATTACTCGAGAAAAAAATTAATCCTTACTTAGGGACATCACACTTAGCACACGTAGCCATGGAAATTCCTAAAGACAACTCCAAAATACTAGATGGCTTTGTAACATCCCCAGTTTCGACCCCTTCCTTTTGTAATTTTGAATGTAATTGCAACATTAGTGTGGGTAAACCATGAGTGGTGAAACCCTATTTTAAAATTTCTTATTTATTAATTAAAAATTCATTAAATCAATTGGAGAATGGAATAACCTATAGATCTGAGTC
This sequence comes from Pinus tabuliformis, assembly GCA_031772625.1. NCBI lineage: Eukaryota > Viridiplantae > Streptophyta > Pinopsida > Pinales > Pinaceae > Pinus > Pinus tabuliformis. The sequence goes on along the minus strand of CM062818.1, from coordinate 1,518,162,399 downwards.
TAAGAGGTGTTGTTTGTTTTACTCATGTGCTTTGAAAACCCATACCCAACCAAATTAAATGCTAAATCCGCTTGTAAAATAAGCATAGCCTTTACCTGATATATTTTCAATGTGATATGATTGGGGTTGAAATAGATTTAAATGATAGTAATTATTACATATCATATTTGAAGCAATGGTTAGGGGTCAAACCGATGTAGATTTTCCTTTCTCCCTTCATAGATCGAAGAGGAAAATGAGGAACAACCTTCCAAAATTAAAGCAAACACATTTCGAAGTGACAACAAGATGACCCCTTTAGTAACACATATCAAAGAGGTAAGGAGGTGCACTCTCAACTATACTATGGGATGCATGGGAAATTATACTCATACGCATAATATAAATGAATTCAAGGTTTAGTGGTTCAATTGGATTTAGTTGTTAATCATTTAACTATTTAAATTCCCATTGATTTGTTCTGAGACTGAGTTGTTCCTCTTAGGTGTTGATACTTGGAATTGGTTGGCTTGTTCTCTCTAGTCTAATCTTTGTCCCTAGAGTTGACAATTGGATGTGTGTGGGAACTAAATTTTCTCTTTTCTTGTAATATTTATTTCATGGGAGTTCTTATCTTCAAATTCAAAGCTGATTTGAGATAGTGGGAAGTTGTGAAGTGTGGTTTTGATGACCTAGCAATATTGAAGCTAACTTTGATATTGGTTCTCTATGACCTTCAGCATGCCTATGAATTTGGGTGTTAATTACTTTTGTTGTGTTTGATACCTCTCAAATCCTTGTATAAGCTTGTGTTACCAATTTGTAGTTCAATGATGGAGTCCAGCCACTAAGTGCTTGCCTTTAGTTAATGAAACACTTAGTACTTGAGTTTAGTTGATGAACCACTTAGTACTTTCTAGTTGGCTGATGAACCATTAAATGTTATCCAAATGTTTAATTAAACCACTGGGTGCTTTCTGTTGGTTTATGAACTACTTTTCTTTCCCATTGGCTAATAAACCGCTATGTCCTTGCCAATTTGTTTTTAAACCAATTATATAGTGGATTCAATCCTCTAAAACTAGGAAACACACCCCTAAGTGTTTGGCAAACCCATTGGTGTGAAATTTCATCAGACTTTGGATCTAGCTCAGGGGTGGTTAGCTATAAGAGAGATTGTAGTGTAGTCAACCTATGGTTTGGTGGAGAGTAGAAGTTCCTCCTTCAGTTGCTAGTTGTTCTCATATAATCATAGAAGTATAATGGCATGCATATTTGAATTATTGATGATGAATATTCCTGTCATGATATTGGTTGATTTATGGTTTAGTCACTACTCATGAAAGGTTGCTTGAATTCACCGCATATTCATGGTTGATAAGTTGTCTTATATATATCTATGGTGATATTTAACCATTCGAATTGTGTGATTGTTACCATATTCAAGAATTGTAGGATCACATACATGATTATAAATGATTTTTTTAAGTTCATTTAGTGGACCTATTATCATATAAGATTTCAATTATTCTATATGTTTATGAATTGGGTAGCTCATAGCCATAAGATTAAATGTAGGCTACCTTGCATGTTATGAATTTAATTTATATGCTATGTGTTAAATGAGTATATGGTTATAACTAGTGGTCACGTAATCTATGAATGATGTGGTGATTCTATGAGTTATGCACACATATATATTTTTGTAACTAAGAAATGAAATTGAAAAATAAATGCTCATAGTAAGGGTGGTTGTTACTGCACCACAAAAGTATTTAGAAACTTAATCAATGTATGTAAGTGACCTATAACATGTACTTTAAAAAGAAAACAATCTCTTATGTATGTTGTTGACACCTAATAAATCCATGTAAATAGGAAAATAAAGAGAATTGAAAGACGAAGAGACATTGGAAGATGAAACCCAATAGTATCTCTCCATTTCATGTTCCATCTTAATGCAATACAAAATTAAATTTGTGGAGTTACCTCCTGGTCTGACATATTATCCAAACCAACTCCAGAAATTAGTTATTTTTGTTGTAACTCTTGCCATTGTCTGCCATTATTCTCTGTCCTCTGCCTATCTCCCTTAATAGAAAATCTTTCTTGATTCCCTAATTTTTCCTCTGTCTTTTGAATGCATATAACTCTTTTCTCCCACTAAAATTTCGTTTTAGATTCCTCTTGAATCTCAAATCTCTATGCGCACTAATTTTTTTTTTATTGTCGTGAGCTGGTGTCTCCCTACAGAGGTTGCTCCATGGCTTTATCTTTGTTTGTACAGTCACTTGTTTGGTCACTGTAAAGAGAATTCTATCCATAAGTGAACACTACCCTTCCATCATTCCATCCTCTATGTTTTTTCCCTCCAACCCAACACATTCAAGCTCCTCTTTTTCCTCCTCTGCTGAGATTGTTCGGACCTGAGATCTCTGCTCTGAGACAGGAAGTTGGAGTTTCAAACGAATATATTACATCCCCAAGAATTTACTCTCTAGTCCCACGCAGAGAAGGTTTAAAACGTGGAAAGAAATGTGCGCAGAAGAATATCTGAGGATTTAGCCCATATCACAGAAATTTACGTTAGAGAGAGTCTCCTCTGCCGATGTGCTATTCTTTCGTCCCGTCAGACAACGGTTTGTGAGTTGACAGTTCACGAGTTGTATTCTTAAAGATAACATTTTTCGGGGATCTAGGTGACAATGGACGCAATGACATTGAAATTTCACCCTACGATTTGAATTAACGTGAAGGGTGTCATTTTTTGAATTAAAGGGAAGGCTTTTGAGATTTGGAATGACGTCCTCCAAAAGTTTAATCGTCACTCTGAGTGGTATGGATATGCTGCATTGAGTTAAGTTGAATAATTGTTGCATACATTCTGAGTTTATATGTTATTTTAAATGGTGCAACATTTGTAATGAGTTGTGCATTGAAGTTTCTAAATATTTTTAATGTAAGCATATGTAAAAACACTGAGTTGGGTTTTGAAGGGGGCCATATGGTCATATAAGTGGTGGCATGGTTATATAATATGATATGGAGTAAATTGTGTATATTAAAGGTGTGAGTGGTATTATATGCCATATGATAGTGTATGTTATGAATGGTATATTATTTGAATATTGAGATCTTGCCTTTGAAGTCATAATTACATGCATATTAATTAGTTGCAGAGACATTATAAGTATTTTGAGCCTAATTAAAATTTTATGATGCATTCAATCATATATATTGTGGGAGTAGTTCTCAATGGAAAGCAGAACTATTCTGAATGGTCCCAGAATATAAAACACACCTTCATTTTCAATGAGTTTTGGAAAGGGGTTTATGAAGGAGAAGGAGACAATGCACCTAAAAAACCCACGTGGAAAGGGGTTATGAATGATGAAATGCACCTTAAAATCCCACGTGGAAAGGGGTTTATGAAGGAAAAGGAGGCAATGCACCTAAAAAGATCACTTTAGATAAGAAGCTTTCCATTTGGGAAAACAAGAACAACAAGGCATATGCCTTGATTGCAGTGTTAGTAAATGAAGAGGTGAGTCGCCATATTTCTCCATTTTCAAATTATTTTGAAGCCTTAAAGAAGTTGAAGGAATTGTATGAATCACAGTCTGAACTTGAAGTTGTTCAATTGATGATTAAGTTGTTTAGTCTCGAGTTGAAAAATGATGACCCGCTTGCCTTAGCATAAGAAGTTAGATCCATTATGCATGACATAAAAGCCACTGGTGTTGAAATAGATATTCCTCTCATAGCTTATGTCAAGGCACTATATCCCACTTATTCACATTATCTTGAGTCATTACAAGCAAGCGAAAACCTCAAGGAGATTACCTTTGACTCCCTTGAGAAGTAGCTTGTTGAGAGAGAGAAGGCTTTTGGGAAGAGTACAACTCCTCAGTCTACTGAAGAAGTTGTATGCCTTGCACAAAAGGAGAAGAATCATGGACAAGATTCCTCTAGAGGAAGAGGTGGTTGGAGAGGAAGATGAAGGAGGAATTTTAGAGGCAGGGGGTAGACATTTCCAAGGAGAAAAGTTTGATCTTCATTGCATACGTTGCAATAGAGATGGAAATGATGCTTCCAGTTGTAAGTTTCCTTGGGACCGAATTGAGAAGGAAAGAAATGAAGGGAAAGGAAAAGCCCCTGAATCCACTCATTATGTTGTGGCACAATGCAACATTGGAGTAACTGAAGACTTATTCAATGCTTCACTTCCTTCATGGAAAGATGATTGGTTTCTTGATTCAGGAGAAACTTTCCACATGAATTTTAGGAGAGATTTCTTTGAATAATTCACTAACAATATTGATGGAGTAGTATACTTTGCAGACAAGTCAAAAACAAAACCATCAGGGCTTGGCACCATCAAGCTCAAAGTTCCTGGTCTTCCATAATTTCTTCTGCATGATGTTCTATATCTACTAGAGTTGAGGAGAAACTTGTTGTCTTTGGTCCACATCTGCCAGCAAGGACAATCCATTCATATATTTGATGGCAATTTTGAGGTCAAAAAATCATCAGATCACTCACTTTTCATGACAAGGATAGAATAAGAAAGACTTCTAAAGCTTCAAGGAACCTATGCTCATCCACATAAATTTTCATACAGTTCTCACTATGATGAAGGTACATTTCCATCAAGTCTTTTATGGCATGCTAGATTTGGACACTTGAACTATGAAAAAGTTCGTCTGTTGAAGAAAATGGTGCTACTGGTTTGCCTACGATTCCTAGGAAACTTAACTAATCTGATGCTTGTATTCTAGGAAATCACAACAAACAATATTTTCATGATTCTCATTCCATAGCACATAGAAAACTTGAACTCATTCATTTTGATTTATGCGGCCCAATGCCTATTCCTTCTGCAAATGGAATAAATATATGATGAAATTTATTTCTTACTACACCAGAATGTGTTGGGTTTATTTATTGAATAACAAATCTGATGCTTTTGAAACATTCAATAAGTTTCATGCATGTATTGAAAATGATGCACAATCTCATATTGGCTATATTAACACTAATAATGGAAAAGAATACACTTCAAATGAATTTGAAAACTATCTTCACTAGGATGGGATCAAAAATAAAAAACTGTGCGTTGTAATCCCCAATAGAGCGGAGTAGCTGAAAGAATGAATGAGACAATCTTAAATATGGTACGTTCCATGATGTTTTTCAAGAATGTTAAACTGGTCTTTTGGGCTGATGTAGTTCTCTATGTTGTATATATAAATAATAGGTGTCCATCTAATGCTATAAAAAACAATACTCCCTATGAAATGTGGTATAGACACATTCCTTTGGTAAGACATTTCAGTTTTTCTGGTTCCACCTGTTATGCCTTGATACCTAAGGAATAGAGAAATAAACTCGGTGCAAGGGGTCACAAGTGTGTCTTCTTGGGGTACTCAAATACCTCCAAAGCATACCGTCTCTATGATGAAGTCAATAAGAAGTTTATAATATATAGAGATGTGATCTTTATTGAATCTTCCAAGGCTAACAATGTTGTTGAGTGATAGCTTGACCACTTGGATAGATTCAAACATGCAAAATATTTTCAAGAATTTCGTAATGAGATTCCACATCTTGAAGGGGGGATTCCTATACTGGATCAATATGTGGAATCTTCTTTTGAAGCACTCTCTCCCCCACATGAAGCTCCAACCACTGATTTAGATGACACATTGAGTGATGTGATTGACAAAATTATGAGACTAAATCCTAATTTAGCCCCAAATCAGTCAACTAAGCAGCCTAGGCCATCTCAGAAGGGTCCTCCAAAATGGTTGACAAAGACACTTGAAAGTGTTCGTCCCGATGAGGTTGGAAAGATAGGAGCAAGAAGCTCAACCAAACAAAATGGAGGTGATGTAGAAAATTCTAATTCACATATTGATATGGATGTTTCTTATGATTGTGAATTGAATTTGTCTACAGATTTTGAACCAACTTCCTTTAAAGAAGTCACTTCTCATGATGAATGGAAAAAATTGATGTAGAAATAATATGATGCCTTGATACAGAATGACACCTAGAAGTTGGTTGGTCCTCCATTGGGAACCAAACTAATAGGCTGCAAGTGGGTCTTCAAGAACAAGTATAAAGAAGATGGCTCACTTGACAAGCACAAATCCAGGCTTATGGAAAAAGTTTTTGCACAGAATGAAGGGGTCGACAATGAGGAGAATTTTTCCCCCACAACAAAATGGGCTACCGTCTAGAAACTCTTTGCCTTGTTAGCTCACAACAGTTGGAAAGTTCACCAAATGGATGTAAAAACTGCTTTCGTGAATGGAGATATGAAAGAGAATGTTTTTATGTCCCAGATAGAAGTATTTGTTGTGAAGGGTCAAGAAAAAAAAAAGTATGCAAGATTGTAAAATCCTTATATGGCCTCAAGCAAGCACCACGAGCCTGATACTAGAAGTTAACTAAGAATATTTTGAAAATCAACTTCAAACATTGTGATCTTTATGATGTAACTTTGTTTATCAAGAAATTTGGAAAAATAAATGTATATCTTGTGGTGGATGTAGATGATCTTCTGATGACAGCGAACAATGAGAGCTACATTGCATCCATAAAGAAGGAATTGAGGAAAGGTTTTGAAATAAAAAATTTGGGCTATGTTCACTACTATCTTGGTACTGAAGTAACTCAACATCCAAATTTTATATTCTTCTCATAGAATAAGTACATTGGAGATATGTTGAACATGTTTGGAATGACTGAGTGCAATCCTTTGACTACTCCAATAGAACAAATTTTAAATCTCACATCCATTGAAGGAAAAGAATTTGAGGATGCAACAAAGTATAGATAGCTCGTAGGATGTCTCAACTACCTGACTACTACCAGACCATATATTTCATTTGCTATTGGAATCCTCTCCAGGTTTATGTAAAAGCCTTGTGAGGGTCATTGGTCTGCTAAAAGAAAAGTTATAAAGTACTTGAAGGGAACTCAAGACTTTGGACTTAAGTATACACAGGTGGGCGACTTCAACTTGATTGGATAATTTGATTCAGACTTCGATGGAGATAAAGAAACTGGGTATCTACTTCAAGTTATGTTATGAGTCTTGGATTAGGAGCTATCTCATGGAGGTCACACAAATAATCAGTTCTATCAGATTCCACAACTAAGGCAAAATATGTGGCAGCATCTGAAGCAACAAAGGAAATTGTGTGGCTCAGGAAACTTCTGGAAGATTTGCAGGATAAACAAGTGCATTCAACTTCTCTATTGATTTACAACACTTCTACAATAAATTTGGCCAAGAACCCAAAGTTCCAGGATTGAACGAAGCACATCAATATAAAATACCATCCGGTTTGACATCATATTGAGGCCAAGAGAATCCACCTATGCTATTGTTCCAAATCTCTTGGAAGAGAAAAGTTTGAAATATTTATAATGATGCTTAACTCACTAACATCACTTAAGATTAAGGGGGGGAATATTGACACCTAATCTTTGGGATTAGGTAAATCCATGTAAATATTGTAAATAGGAAAATAAAGAGAATTGGAGGACGAAGAGACATTAGGAGATGAAACTCAATAGTCTCCCTCTCCATGTATATATTCATGTTCCATCTTAAAACAATACAAATTTCAATTCTTGGAGTTACCTACTAGCCTAACATATGCAAAAATATGAAATTCAAACCAATTAAAGAAAAAATGTGCCTCTGGTAACTCCCTGGCAATGACACCAAAAATAAGAGGAACTTTAATTATGATTATAACTGCTTATAAAGACAATCAAAAGATTGTGCATTTAATTGTCAACTTATGGCTCATATGGAACTTGTGAGTTACCATGCACCTTATATGTAGCTCACACTTTCTACTTTCATTGGTTTGTTTTGATGTTGTAGTATAAATGATTACTTTTGTAGATGGAGTATAGATAGTTCAAAAGCTTGGAAAGGTTCTAAAAATTAAAAATTAAAGTGAATAAGGCTACTTGTAGGAAAGTAAACAAACTTGTAGGAAAGTAACCACAATTGAAAGAAAGTAAACAAGCTTGTAGGAAATTAAAGAAACTTGCAACAAAGTGAATATGCTTGCAGGTAAACACACTTGAAAAAATGGGTGGGCCACTTGTGCAACGTTCAACCATCTGTGGAAAGAGAAAAGCACATGATGGAAATAAAAGAAACATGCTTGTATAATTGAAATTGCATGCTTATACCTAATTGGCTTAGGAAGATTATCGTTATAACCCCAAACATAGGTAGAACAAACCACACAGATAGGAAATAAATAACACGGGAAGAAATGAATGAAATGATCAATCCTTGGAAAGCTATTCCTATTTTTACTGAGACTGACAAATATAATCGTTGCATTGAGAACATATATTGAACAACATAAATGAATGAAAACCAATCCAAAATGAAAGCATGTCAAATTAGAAATAAACATGAATAATTAATTGTGTAAATAAATTGATAAATAAATAAATACAACTATGCTCAAATAATTAATTGCATAAATAAATAAAATCACACAACCATAAATTAATTACATAAATAACTAAAATAATTATACGTGAATAAATAACTGAGGAGTTAAATTAGACAACCAAAAAAGAGAATTCCCTAAATTATACAACACTCTATTCTATTGGATTGGACCTTGCCTTGATAGAATATAGTGCTAATATTTATCAACATTGAAAACATTGAAAATATAAATTTAATTAACTATGATAATTAAAAGAAATTAATATTTCATAAATACGCAAAAAAAGAAACAAATTAAATTAATTAATAAAATCATTAACCATGAAAATTATAAAGTACATTTAAAATAATAGATTAATAATTAAAGTATTTCATTATGATTCAGACATTGCTCTAAGATTCCTTTCGGAATGAAAGAGGAACTCCTTTTATATATAACATTTGTTTAAAAATAAAATAACAATCGATAAATGAGATCCACAAGTTTCTCATGGTTTGGTAACAATTAACGAATAATAAATATGTCTCCATAAGTTTTTGATGTGGTTTGTTAATATTAGAAAGTGATAAGTGATTCGTACATAATTCCAAACTAATTATTAAAAAAACAATTAATCATGTCTAATGTTGATCCAAATTGAAATAATGGAATAAAAATTGTGTAACAAAATTCAACTCAATGTTTTGTTTGCTCATGGCATTATAACCTTATTTGGCACTCCATTATAAAGAAGGAAACTAGAGTTCAGCTTATCTCAGTTGTTGGCTAGAATGCATCCTGTTTCACCTTTGCTTTTAATTATGTGGAATTTATTCCATGTTAAAAGGGTGAAATTACATAATTGGTAATTTATCATAAATATTTTGTCAAAATTTTATAAATATGAAATAAAGATAATTTCATAATTGAGGCAATAGAGAAAAAATCATAATTGTTTGCATTATGACTAATGTGTTTTCCTTGATGGAAACCTACTTGAAGCAGGATGCGTATGTGTTATCCTTGATGTAAACCTACTTGGTAAAATATGTCAACATAATGGTAGCAGGATGAGTACATATGTGACAGAAAGATTGGACAAAGGAATATCAGTTTAGAGATAGAAGAATGATAAATGTGAAGTTTGAGGAAGTATACACGGATTCTGTGAAGCAAAGTTGCGTACACACACGGGTATGGAGAAGAGAAAGTGCATACAGTTTCCACACCATGGTATCCTAAATACCATGGATCTTTACCATGGTATTGGCCCATAGTAATGAGCACAACAACAAATATTTGATCTCTTCTAGGAATACCATCGACATTACTAAGGATTTGGCCCATTGTATTGGATAAGGCCTAAAATATATAAGGAAATGAAGATCAAAGTGTTTAGTATGCATGTTATGGGTTATTAGTGAATAATTTGATTTGAAATAAGTATGCACTGGGAGTATGATGATGGATCAAATCCAATAGATCTGAAATGACTATACATTGAATAATCTACTTATGTGTTGGTTTGATATGTGAAGATAATGTTTTGACCTGTGTTTGTTACTTTGTATGGGTTTGATTGAAGTTCTGTTGTGCAACAAAAGTATGAGTCAATAATTACATTTCTGTACACAAGTTTGCTTTAGAAAAAGTGCATACATACACAGATCTCATTATGAGTAGTAGCGTATCGATTCTGCAATATGTAAAAATTTTTTATGCGGGTATCAAATATGAAAGGCGCATACATATGTGAAAGTATTTTATAAAGGCTTTTGTTGAATATGATGTCTGATCAGCTTGATTAGTCTTGTTTTGTTTGCTAATGTCTGTTAACGAAGTCTTTCATGATGATCTGGGTTTAACAGTGATGGTTCAGGTTGAATGATTTGTGGAATGATTTGTTAAATAATAATGATGCTGTTATCTATCTGTGATTGGTTCTATAAGTGATTCAGTGAGTATTTTAGTATGACAATGATTCAATTTCAGGGTTCAGTGTTTTAAGTTCTGTACGTAGGTATGCTTCATGGAAAGCATGTATATATGCGGATATACTTAAGAAAAGTTGCGTATATATTTTGATATATGGTTAATCATGGTTTGTAGTGACAAAATCTGGTTTCTGTGATAAACAATATGTGGATTGGTATTTCGGTGAATGGATTTACAGTGATCTAACTGATTTTGTTGTTTGAGATTTATTTGGGTCTCAGTTCGTACAATGATTAAGTGATGATTGGTTTCAGTTTTATTATTTGAAATTGGGCTTAAATCATGGTAGTGGGTCCAGTATGAAAATTTGATGAAACATGGCCTACATATTTGATGTTTTGGTTTAGGTAGATCCAGTATGAAAATTATGAAACATGGTCCATGGAAGTGTTGAGGGTTGGAGCCTTCAATGAGGAAGTCAAAGCTTCTTTCCATTGGTAGATGGTAAATCAAATCAGGGTGTAGGAGCTCCCTTTTGGTGGATGCCGGTAAACGAGATCAGGGGGTTGGATCTCCCTTCCGGTGGGTGCTGGAGAATGAGAGAAGGTTTTAGCCTTCTGCAGATGGGCTCCTCCGTGCTGGTATGAGTCTGCGCTAGTAAAATATTGTATGGTGTTTTCTTCACAATAAAATATAAAGACAGACGACAACAATGGTGGTTTTTTCCCACATTGGGTTTCCACCTAAAAATCCTGGTGTTCATGTGTGTTGATGTGTTACTTACGTGTGATGGTTTATTCTATTCTTACTATACATTGTTACTGTTTAATTAATGTCTATTTAATTACTTATGCATAGGTTCAAGCTAAACAGATGATGAACTAACTGAAAAGTAATTTAACTACATATACACTAGTCGTATGCATAACAATCACGTACATATGTAGGTTTACTTCAGTATAGTCACATACAAAAATCTGAATAGAAAAGAAAATTTTAAGTGAGTTTTAAAATATGATTCAACAACACCCCCCCCCCCCACAACCTTTCCCCCTTCTCAATATTTTTCCCAACAATTGGTATCAGAGCAGGTCCTTCAGAAGAAGCTTAATTGCTTGAAGGAGATTCAAAAAGATGATGAGATAGTTTGAAGGAGGGATTCAGAAAATTGTAACAATAATATATCAGATACTGTCATAGTTACAAATGCAAGACAATATTCAGGTTTGGGAGCATCCCGCTTTCTATTGATCAAGAATGAAGAAGAAAATAATAAAGAATTATCAGGTATGGTCTTTTGTTCTAAATGCTATCCATTTCCTTGTCTATTCAGTAATGATAGTTATAATTATGGTGAAACAACGAAACTTGCACTCATGAGTAAAAGTGAAAGAAAGCACTCTAAAGAGAAAACATATTAAATTTTTTTTGGGTTGTGTTATATTCTTTCCACGACTAGCCCACGTAGTTAACCAGGGGGGTTAGAGTGGGGGGCAGAGCACCCCCTTTGTTGTGCCAATTGTGTAGCGTGGGGGGTCACAAGGGGTTTGAGGTGTACCCGTAACCCCACTTTATGGGGTTTGAGGCAGCGCCCTGGAAAATTTTGGTTTTGGATCCTATGTTGAGTTGGGCGGACCCACCTATGGTTTTGTGCATGATTTTCGCACATGTTTCTTGGACGTGATGGTTTTCGGTCTGTGGTATTGGACGCGATGGTTTTCGGTCCATGGTATTGGATGCTTCAGCATGTATAAATATGTATTATTACATTGAAAGGAACATAATGAAAAATCAAGCTAGTAGTCCCGGTTTTGGGATCCAGGGGAAAATGTCGATGTATATGTGTTTTATGTGTTCTGCTCTCGCATTGTTTATTTTCTGTGTTTTAGAATTCGTATGCAAGTAATTTCTGTATGGGGTTAAAACCTACATTTGGTATCGAAGCAGTTTTGGCTTCAAGGGGATGCCTTTGCTGCTGAGGGATTTCACTCAGGCCTGTGGTAGACCTTGTTCAGTGGGAGATCTGCGAGATCGATTCTAGTGGTGAAAGAAGATGGAAAAGAGTGGAAATATAGAGATCGAGAAATTTAATGGTCAGAGTTTTGAGTTGTGGAAATTAAATATGGAGGATCTATTGGTAGATAAAGATTAGTGGATCATGGTAGATCTAGGTACTAAACCAATGGGAGTGTCTGATGAAGAATGGAAGAAGTTGGATCGGAAGGCAAAGAGCACAATACAACTGTGTGTCTCAGATTCAATATTGTTGAATGTATCAGGGGAAGCTATGACAAAGGCTTTGTGGGACAAGTTAGGGACTTTGTGCCAATCTAAGTCTCTGGTGAATAAATTGTTCCTGCGGAAAAAACTGTATAACTCGAGGATGAAAGATGGAGACTTAGTGACAGAGCATATGAATGCATTCAATACTGTGGTAAGTCAGTTAGCATCTGTTGATATTAAAATTTCAGATGAAGATAAGTGCATTAGTTTGTTGTGTTCTCTACCAGATTTGTGGGATAGTATTTTTATTGCAATAAGTAGCAATGCAATTGCCTTGTAGTTTGATGAAATAGTCTCAACCTTGCTGATGGAGGAGATGAGATGGAAAAATATGCAGAGCTAGAATGGTGATGCCTTGTCTATACAAGAACGGTCCTAGAACAGAAACAAAAATAAGTCATTGAATGGGAGATCTAAATCTCCAGGAAAACCTATAAAGGTGGTGTGCTAAAAATGTGGAAAGGAAGACCACTTTAAAAGGGACTGTAAATCTAAAGCTTCTGACAAAGGAAAGGGATCTGATGAGGCTCCTTCTGCAGAGGCGAAAACCACCTTAGATGAAGGTGGAGATGTGTACTTGGTTTCTTCAAGTACACATTTAGATCATGAGGCATGGTTGATTGACTCAGGTGCATCCTTTCACTTCACTCCCCATAGAGAGTGGTTCTGCGAGTATGAGAAATATGATGGTGGTGATGTCTTCTTGGGCGATGACAGGAAGGCTAGAATCGTTGGTCGCGGAAAAGTAAAGTTGAAGTTGCAAGGTGGAAGGGTTAGAACACTTCCAGGTGTTCTACATATTCCTGCATTAGCTAGAAATATGATTTTTGTAAGCAAGTTGGATGATGTAGGTGTAAAAACAGTGTTCGAGAAGGATACCTACAAAATGGTTTAGGAAGCACTGGTATTGATGAGGGGAGTTCGGATTGGAACTCTGTACAAGCTGCAAGGTAGCACTGTTATTGATGGATGCAATAGTTCTATAGTTCCTGAAAGTGGAGCAGAAAATCTAGTGGTCTCTGGAGAAAAGACCATGTTGTGGCATCAAAGGCTTGGACATTATGGAGAGAAGGGAATTCGAATACTTCATGGTAAAGGTATGGTAGAAGGTATGAGTAATAGCAGTCTGGATTTTGATTTCTGTGAAAATTGTGTATACGGGAAGCAGAATCGGGTGAGTTTCCCCTCTGGTGGTAAGAGGGCGAAACATATATTAGAGCTTGTGCACAGTGATGTGTTTGGACCTGTGAAGGTTCCATCACTGGGTAAGTCTGTGCACTATGTATCATTTATAGATGACTTCTCAAGGAATACATGGATATATTTCCTTAAGAAAAAATTTGAAGTCTTTGATAGGTTTAAAGAATTTAAGGCTCTAGTGGAAAACCAGACAGAGAAGAAGATAAAGGTGCTGAGGACAGATAATGGTGTAGAGTTTTGTAGTAAGGAATTTGAAGAATTCTGCAAGAAGTGTGGTATAACACGACAGAAGACTACTCCATATATACCTTAGCAAAATGGAGTTGCAGGAAGAATGAACAAGATGTTGATGGAAAGGGCAAGAAGCATGATCATTGGTGTTGGGTTAGGACAGGAATTCTGGGCAAAGGAAGTGGATACTGCATGTTACTTGGTCAATAGGTCACCTTCATCAGCGTTGGAGGATAAGACTCCATAAGAGGTATGGACTAGTAAGAATCCCTCTCTTTCACATCTGAGGGTATTTGGATGCGATGCATATGTACATGTTCCAAAGGAGAAGAGAACAAAGTTGGATAGTAAATCTGAAAAGTGCATCTTTATTGGGTATAAGGATGGTTTAAAAGGTTATAAGCTTTGGAACCCAGTCACATGGAAGGTTGTGTACAGCCGAGATGTGGTGTTCAGAGAGTTGAAATATGTTATTAAACATGAAGTCCAACGAAAGGAACCTGAGAAGATAGAGTTTGAGCTAAAGGAGGAAGAATCAGACTCTATAGCAGAGGAGGAATCAAAAGATGAAGAGCCACAAACTCTGGATCTGAGAAGATCAGTTCGAGAAAGAAGGCAACCAGAAAGGTATAGTCCATCTACTTTTTGTTCAAATTTTTCTTTGTCTGTTACTAATGATGATCCCAGAACTGTGAAGGAAGTAGTGGATTCAGAAGATGGAAAACTCTGGAAAGAGGCCATTGTTGATGAAATGGCATCTTTGCACAAAAATGAGGCTTGGCATTTGGTGGAGTTGTTGGTTGGAAGGAAACCCATTGGCAACAAATGGGTGTTAAAAAAGAAGACAAATGCAGAAGGAAAAGTGGAGAAATACAAAGCTCGGTTGGTAGCAAAAGGTTATTCCCAGGTGCCGGGAATTGATTTTGGTGATATTTTTTCTCCTGTTGCCAAGGTAGCTTCTATTAGATTACTTTTATCTGTTGCTGCTGCTTTTGATTTTGAGGTAGAACAGATGGATGTGAAGACAACATTTCTTCACGGGGATTTGGAAGAGGAGATCTACATGAAGCAACCTGAAGGATTTGCGGTGAAGGGTAAGAAAGAACTAGTATGCAAGTTAAATAAGTCTTTGTATGGGTTAAAACGGTCACCAAGGATGTGGTATTAGAAATTTGATACATTTATACGGGGACTTGGCTTCACCAGAAGCAAAGCAGATCACTGTGTATTTTAAATTAATTGGTGACCGTGTTATTTATCTGGTCTTGTATGTGGATGATATGTTGCTGGTTGGAAATGACAAAGAAATTATCCAGGATTTGAAGACTAAATTGTCCTCCAAATTCGACATGAAAGATCTTGGTGCTGCAAACTATATTTTGGGCATGGAAATTAAAAGAGATCGGGAAAAGAGGAAGCTCTGGTTAAACTAGAGGAAGTATGTCGAGACAATATTACAGAGGTTTAATATGCAGGATAGTAAAATAGTGAAGGTTCCTATTCTTGTAGGTGTGAGGTTATCTGCTGAGCAGTGTCCCAAGACACAAGAAGAGGAAGAGGACATGTCTCGTGTTCCATATGCAAGTGCAGTTGGTAGCCTGATGTATGCAATGGTCTGTACTAGACCAGACATTGCACATGCAATGGGAGTATTGAGCAAGTTTATGTCAAAACCAGGGAAGGAGCATTGGACAACAGTGAAGCGGGTTTTCAGGTATTTGCGTGGCACTAGTGATTATGGTTTGTGCTACCAAGGAAGACCAGGATTGGACAGAGTGTTGGATATTCGTGGCTTTGTTGATGTAGACTGGGCTGGAGATCTGGATCAGAGAAGATCTACAAGTGGGTATGTGTTTAACCTATTTGGAGGTGCAGCCAATTGGATGAGTAAGAAACAATCTGTAGTGGAACTATCAACTACAGAGGAAGAATACATGGCAGCCACTCATGCAAGCAAGGAAGCAGTTTGGTTGCAGAGATTGTGTTCAAGTATGGGGTTAGTATAGGAAGCTATAAGGATAGACTGTGATAGGCAAAGTGCAAGTTTCTTGGCAAAGAACCCTACATATCACTCAAAGACAAAGCACATTGATGTTCAGTATCACTTTGTGAGGGATATGATAGAAGCAAAAAAGGTGTTGCTAGTAAAGGTGGACACTTTGAAGAATACTGTAGATGCATTGACAAAATCTGTGAGCTTTGAGAAGTTCTCTTAGTGTAGAGATACAATGGGCATTTCAGGGCTGGAAAAATGACTAAGCTCTCTTGTGGCCCCTTGTGGAAAGAAAACAACAAGTGGGAGAATGTTGGGTTGTGTTATATTCTTTCCACGACTAGCCCAAGTAGTTAACTAGGGGGCTTGGGGTGGGGGGGTGGCGCGGAGCACCCCCTTCGCTCCGCCGACTGTGTAGCGGTGGGGGGGGGTCACAAGGGGTTTGAGGTGTACCCGTAACCCCACTTTATGGGGTCTAGGGCAGTGCCCTAGAAAATTTTGGTTTTGGACCCTATTTTAGGTTGGGCGGACCCACCTATGGTTTTGTGCATGATTTTTGCACATGTTTTTTGGACGCGATGGTTTTCGGTCCATGGTATTGGATGCTTTGGCATGTATAAATATGTATTATTACATTGAATGGAACATAATGAAAAATCAAGCTGGTAGTCTCGATTTTGGGATCTAGGGGAAAATCTTTGTGTATATGTGTTTTATGTGTTCTGCTCTCGCATTGTTTATTTTCTGTGTTTTAGAATTCGTATGCAAGTAATTTCTGTACGGGATTAAAACCTACAAAAACGATGCCTCTAGAAGCAGAAGATCAAGGGAAGTTAGAAACAATGGACAATGCATATGTGCCTATGCTAAGCTAAGATAATTACCAACAATGGAAAACATAGATGAAGTCTAATCTAATGAACCTTGATGTTTGGTATCTAGTATGCAATTCCTACACCAAGATTCCTCCATCAGATGAGGAAGTGAAAAAGAACAATAAGGATTTGAGTGACATCTTTTATAGAATACCTGATTCAACATTAAATAAGGTTATACATTCTACAACTGCAAAGCAAGTGTGGGATAAGCTACAAGAAATCCATGAAGAAATCCCAAAGGAAGATTCCTCATTAGGATAACTACCAGTTAATCCTATACATAACAATGTGTCAAAAAATGAACATGATAACAAAACAACCTTTGTTATGTCAGATGGAATTGCTAATTCAGAAGAAGATGGGTTAGAAAAAAATATTGATCTTAGAACAAAATGTGTTCTTGCTTTGAAATAGATTGTTAATTTTAAATATAAGTTGTAGGAATATGATAACAAGGATAATTTTAAATCAGTAAATGTTATTGAGATCGTCTCTCTAACATCAGAGCTTGAAAAATCAAATAAGAAGAATGAATAACTACTTCAAGCATTTGAAGAACAAGAAAATGGGCTGAAAGAAGAGATTCTCAAATTAGAGCAAGTGGAAGAAGGAAGAAGGGTTGGAGAAGGTATGAAGAAGAAGTATTAAAGAATGGAGGTTGAGGTAAACATTCTAAAAGGTAAATTAGAAGAACATTACAAACATTTGACATTTCAAGATAGTACTAAGATTTTGGATAATATTCTTAGTAGTCAAATGTCTCCCGCCATTAAATTAAGTCTTGTTTTCCATGAAACTATTGAAGGAGAATATAGTTCACAAGCTAATGCAAGGAATTTAAAGGGTAACAATGCAAAACTTGATATGATCAAAAAAGAGATAAGAAGTTCCTGATCAACAACCAAGGAAAGAGAACCTTCAAAGAAAATCGTTTACTCCTAACTATAGAAATGTTAATCAATTCTCTCCTCTAATCAATAATGTTGAATGTTTTATATGTCATAATTATGGCCATGTTGCAGCCAATTGCAGAAGTAGAATATTTCAATCATAAGAAAATAACCACTTCACAAAAATATCATCAGCTTCTAGGTACTCTGGCTTCTTTAAGGGATATTGTTTTTCTTGCAATATGTTTTGTCACAAAGCTATTGATTGCAATAGAAGGAATATGAAACATAAATATTATGATTCCTCTACTCATATCAGTTGTTATGCTTGTAACAAGTTTGGGCATGTAGCAAAAAAATGTAGGAACAAATCTATGGATCACCTCAAACAACATGGAAAGCAATCAGACAAGAATATTGATAGATCCACCAACATTTCTCATAATAAGAAGAAAGAAGAAGAAGAAATAAGGTGCAGTTTTTCTCTCTTCTCATTTGAAGAAGAAGATGAATGGTATATAGACAATGGATTCTCTCAAGAAAAATCAATATGGTAAGGTTATTCTTGGAAATAATTCTCCAACAAAAGTTATGGGAAAAGTTAGAGCCACAATTAATAAACATAGAGGAGCAGCTGATACTTTATTAGTTCAAGGGCTAAAGAAGAATATTCTAAGTGTATGTCAAATGGAAGATAAAGGAAATGTAATTGTGTTTACATCAACCAAATGCAAAGTTGTAGATGAAGAATCTGGAAAGGTCATAACAAGAGGATATAGAAACACAGACAAATGATATGTGCTTAAAGAAATAAATTCTCACAGATATGAGAAGGATTCGGACTTAGAGTAAAAGAAGATGGTACCCTTTGCAATCCATTATTTTTGAAAGAAAACTTATAATAGTGACTATAAAAGTTATGTAAGGTACACAACCTCAAATGAGTAGAAGATGACTATCAGGTCCTCAGGATCAGTGATGTGTAATCTCAAGGGGATTAATACATATGATATCTTGATGATGACTACCATGGTTGGGTTTTAATATTCATGTTGCGTATATAGCTGATAGTGCATCTGATGAGGTAACAATGAACACATATAGACAGAACAAACTCAGCGGGGGATGTGGTTATGAAATTTAATAATTTTACATTCTATATGCGGATATTATAAAGGACAGTCACGTGTATATCCAATTTTTGATACAAAAAGTCACATATGTTTACCTATGATAAAGAAACAGTAGGAAAAACTTAGGGAAAAGTGATGATATACTTCAGTTAGATCTTATTTGTCTTTCTAGTTATGAAATTGATTGATTACATCATGATTGATGGCATTTAGAAGTGGTTTTGGCTTTTATGCGTTGTTGATGATTTAATGGATCTTTTATTGATGAAGTTGTTTTATTTCACTTATTAGTGGATGACTTGATATGATCAAACTTGACAATAAACAATTGGCACACGTTCAAGGGGGGCATTTGTTATGCTTCTAATAATGCATTTGTTGGCATTATGTTTTCTTGAGAGTTTTTTGGTACACAATTATGCTTATCATTGGTGATGTTGCTAATGACACTCATGTTACTGAAGTTTTTGAATGATGTTATGCTGCTCTCATAATGCATGAGTTGATTTTGGTGAAATTATCGATGATGCTTATATATTGTTTGAGCCACTGATCAGATTTGTGATGATAGAAGACTCTCTGGTTATGATATGATTGAAGATTGTTATCTCATGCTATGATTATTTGATGATGATGTTGTTGTCATGAATGAAGCCTATGGTGTTGTTCTTGGTCCTTACACCTACCTTGTGTACATGTTATGATGCAAATGGTATGTTTCTGGAAGAATATGTTCCTAAGCATGATGATATTGATGATATGGGATCATAGGGTTGAGTAGTTGATGACGATGAATCACAAAAAGGGATCTTCTAGATGATTACTTACTCTACATAATAATGAAGTAGTCTTTCTTCTTGCATGAAGAATTTGGGCCAAGAGAATGATGTTGCTGCAAGTTTTATAAATACATGGTTATTGATATACTGTTGCTATATCTACTGGATGGTACTTGGAAACATGGAATACTTTGATGATGTTGAAGAATGAAGCTTGACTGCCCTATCTTATGATGATATGCTTGGTCATAGGTTGATGATATTGAAGCTACATTTTCTTATCTTGCATATTGATGATGAGTTGTTGTTGCTGCTATCTATGATGCACATCCTACATAGTATATGATCGTTGTTGAAGACTATATTGGTCTCTCTGTTGGAAATAATACTGAGAGGGGGGTGAATCCGTATTATCAGATCAATAATTTAATTTTAAAAATTGATTTGTATACGCTGCTTCAGCTCAGTGAGCTAGCGTGTATACGCAACTGTACTTAATGAAACCAACGTATATGAAGAGATCCTTTGATTTACCCAAATTATCATGTATTGGACCTTAATCAGTATATCAGGAATTCATTAGATAGTGCAGTAAAAGAAAAATAAAGCATCACTCATAAACAACACACATGAACACCAAGATATAAGGTGGAAACCCAATGTGGGTGAAAACCACCTACTGTTGTCGTCTCTGTCTTCTTTTAATACTAAAGAAAATTATGTTTACAATTTTTGTACTAGTGCAGTCTTATACCAGTATAAAAGCTTCTACCTGCAGAAGGCTACAACCTTCTCTCATTATCCAGCTTCTATTGGAAGGGAGCTACAACCCCCTAGCTCTTGCACTAGCCGACATGTTTGCTGGTACGTAGGCGCTGACCCATAGAAGGCTACGACCTTCTTTCTTCCTTCAGGGACCTCATTTCATAAATTTTCAGACTGGATCCATCAACAACATCATTCAATCATTAAACATATCTGCATCAACCAATCTCCTTTTGAATGAATCAATCAATCACTTTGACAACCCATCAATCTGATCATTCAGAATGCTATCACTAGAATACAGTAACTAGAACCCAAGCCAGAACCCATAACACTACAACAACAAATAGAAGAAACTAAAACATATTTTATAAGGTATACGCGACTTACATGTGTTGAACCTACGTGTATACACGCTTTCCTCAAAGCCAACCAACGTATATATCAACAAATATAAATTTAGAATTCTGCAACTATTAGAGACTTTAGTTATACCCAGATCAGATCATTTACAGAATAATATATGCGTTAGAATTCAGATCTAGAATATATATGAGTAAAAAACACCTAATGATAATTCATTTTTCGCCTTAAGATCCTGATCTATCATTAGATTTGATCCCTCATCATCAGCTAAGGTTCATCCTTGGTTCAGATCTAGCAATGCACCATAACCCAATAACCTGCATACTAGATCTCACACTTCATCAGATATTTGATACTTGCACACCCTGACCTAATGATCTTCTCCTCCTTTTATAGTTTTAGGCCTTTCTCAATACCATGGACCAAAACCACTTAGGACCAATACCTTGGACCAAATACCTAGGGTCAATACCTCGGACCACATACCTTGGACCAATACCATGGATCAAAATACCATGGACCAAATACTTCGAACCAAAAACTTATTTTTCCAAGGTATACACACTTTTCCTTCCATGAAAGTGCGTGTGTACGTATACGCAACTTGTATACAGTGAACCTACATGTATACACAGCTTGGTCAATGGTGAACCTACGTATACTTCTCTTTCTTCATTATATGAAAAATGATCTGTAATTATTTGTTGTTTACCTATTATACTGTGATCTTTCATCTGAGTGAGTTGCCTTCTGAAATGATTCCTTGAAGCTGCCCTGCATTTCATCACATCTGTAAACACTACTATCATGCATTTTGTCACATCTAATATCTTGTTTGTAGATTCATCTAGTTACCATATACAAGAGAGTGGTTCTGCTACAAGTGGGTTTCCATCAAGTACAACACATACATCATAATGCCAACAATCTCCCCCTTTGGACTTGATGGAAACAACAACCATACCAGGTCCCTCTCCCCCTTTGACATCAAGGGCAAAGGGTCATGCTCCCCTTAAGTGCATGCTGAATTCTCTGATATGCTAAAGTGTGCTGATTGGGCTTCCCATGATCGATTCCATGCTCCCCCTAAGCATAAGCAAAGTCTGCAAAAATATGTTCTAAAAGAAGAACATGACTCTATACATACATCACAAATGACCTTCCTATCACCAATGACTCATACATACATCCATCTCCCAACCAAGTGGGGATAAACCAAATTTGACTCATCCACCCAACCAAGTGGGGATATATCAATTGTTTATACATGTCAAAAACAAGAAACATTACATCATCCATCCCATGCATAGTGGGGTTACAAATTAGGTATTTTCATGACCGTTACATTAACATATATACATGACATATATAATAGAGACCAAATATCTTAAACAAGACCATCATAATCATCAGAAAATATCATATGATCTGCACCATTATCAACATCTGTCAATAGCATCGAGACCAGCAACCTGTATATGTCCATCATTAGTTCCCAAAATATCATCAACCATGTTCTCCCCTGAATCTATTCCAACTGTTCACTGTTAGATTTGATCATTGCATATGTCAGTAAGAGATATCAAAGCATCATCATGAATCAGATATACATCAAGTTATCAACAACTTTATGAGGACCAATATATTTCCACATGTTTTCAACAGATTGAAACCATCATCAAACAGAGAAGATAATTGACAGAACCATAGCAGACCCCTTTTTCTTGAGTCTGGCCCACTGCTTTTCTTTAAACCAACATATACGCAATTGTGCCCATAGAAACCTGCGTATGTATGCGACTACGCTTTATGAAACTCACATATAACCACCTTTCTCTAAAAAAATAGGTTTTAATAGTAGGATGATGCAGCAACTACTTCCATCTTTTTCCTGAGATATTCAAATGTCTCTTTGGGTAGTGGTTTAGTGAATATATCAGCAACCTATTCTTTGGAGGGAACATACTCCAATTTTACCTTTTTTTCAAGCACTTGTTCACGTAGAAAATGATATTTGATGGGTATGTGCTTGGTCTTGGAGTGCATGACTAGATTCTTTGAAATAATGATGGCACTTGTATTATCACATATAATGGAAATGGGTGGAGTACATGTGATTTGAATGTCTTGCAAGGTTTGCATCATCCAAAGTAGTTGTGTTCAGCAAGATGCAGTATCCACATATTCTGCTTCAGCTGCAGATAATGCAATTGAACTTTATTTCTTGCTGAACCAAGAAACTAACTTGGAACCCATATAGAATGCACCACCACTAGTTCTTTTTCTGTCATCAACACTTCCTGCCCAATATTCATTTGTATATGCATGAAGTGTAAGATCTGTGTCTCTAGGATACCATAAACCAAAGTTTTGTGTTCCTTGAAGATATTTGAAAATCCTTTTGACCACCTGAAGGTGTGATTCCTTTGGATTTTCATGGAATCTTCCAACTATTTCCACTGCATGCATGATGTCCGGTCGAGTACCTATTATATAAAGTAGACTACCAATCATGGATCTATAAGTTGGTTGATGTACTATTGCTGATTCATCATTTGAGTCAAGACTAAATCCTGTTACCATTGGGGTACATACTAGTTTAGAATCTTCCATGCCGTACTTTTTCAGGATCTGTTTGAGATATTTGGTTTGTGAGAGAAAAATACCATCTTTATTTTGTTGAACTTGTAGACCAAGAAAATAGGTAAGCTCACCAAGAAAGGACATTTCAAATTCTTGCTACATTACTGAAGCAAAATTCTGACTCATGGATTCTTCATTGCTACCAAAAATGATATCATCAACATACAAAACAATTATTAGCAATTTATCAGTGTCCATATTTGTATATGGATTTCTATTTGCTGACCCCTTTGAAAAACCTTGTTGCTGGAGATATTTGTCAAGACGGTAATACCAGGCCCTTGGAGCTTGTTTTAGAACATAGAGAGCCTTTCTGAGTTTTCATACAAGTTTTGCATCATTTCCAAGAATGGATCCTTCTGGTTGTTTAATATAGACTTCTTCTTCTAAGTCTCCATTAAGAAAGGCAGATTTTACATCCATTTGGTATACTTTGAATTTCTGAAAACTAGAAAGAGCAAGAAACATTCTTATGGCTTCAAGTCTGCAAAAGTTTCTTCAAAATCTATACCTTCTTGTTGAGCATATCCTTTGCAAATGAGTCTGGCCTTGTTTATGATAACTTCTCCATTTTTGTTTAGCTTTTTTTTGAATATCCATTTAGTTCCTATGATATTCTTATCATGAGGTCTAGGAACTAATTCCCAAGTATTATTCTTTTCAATTTGCTCAAGTTCTACATTCATGGCCTTGACCCAACATTCATCTCTGCATGCTTCATTTACATTTTGAGGTTCAGTGGAAGATAGTAATGCTAGATAGCTTGAGGCTTCGGAAATGGTTCTTCTTGTCTGCACACCTGCCCCTTTTTCCCCTAAAATTTGAGTTTTTGGATGATTTTTCTGAACATACCTGGACGAAGTCTTTTCTTCTGTTGTTATCTATTCTTCTGGTGTTTCATTGGTTTCTTCTTCAGAATCAGTGTGATTTGATGTGGGAAAATGATCCTCATCTTTTTCATTGTCATAATCTTCGTTTTTTATCTGTTTTGGATTTTTTCTTGCTTCATCAACCACGACATCAATACTTTCAATAATTTTCCCAAGTCTTTTATTATAACATTTATATCCTTTACTTTGGGAAGAGTAGACAAGAAGAATACCTTCATCTGCTCTGGGTTCAAACTTACCAAGTTTTTCATCAGTCCTTTTGATGTAACATTTGCTTCCAAAAACTTTGAAGTATTTTATAGTAGGAGTCTTACCATACCAAAGTTCATGTGGAGTTTGAGTGTTGTTTACTTGAACATTTGCTTGGTTGAGAATAGTGATGGTGGTGAATGTAGCTTCACCCCAGAAGGTTGCGGGAGTTCTAGATTCATCTAGCATAGCACGAGCCATTTGTTCAAAAGTTCTGTTCATCCTTTCTACCACTCTATTTTGCTGAGGAGTCCTTGCGGTGGAGAACTACCCTTTGATTCCATGTTGTTCACAAAAGTCAAAGAATTCATCTGAGGTAAATTCCCTTCCTCGATCAGATCTGAGGCATTTGATTTTGCGATCTGATTCATTTTCAACCAAAGCTTTGAAGGCTTTGAACTTTTCAAATGCTTCATCTTTATGCTTTAGAAGACCTATCCAACACATTTTGGAAAAATCATCAATGAACAATATAAAGTATTCTTCTCCACGAGGTGTCTTTTTCCTTGATGGTCCACATAAATCAGTATGAACAAGTTCAAGAGGCTTACTAGCTGACCCTTCCTTTTCGATGAAGTGAGATCTAGTTGCTTACCGAATTGACATGATTTTCATATAGTATTTTCAGGAATGTTGATGTCTGGAAGATCACGAACAGCCTGGAATCTTCATGCTTTTCTTATTTGAGAAAAGCTTAGATGTCCCAATCTTCTGTGCAATAGCCAATTTTCATCATTTTTGCTTAGATAGCACTGTTGTTGACCTCCCTTGAGTGTGTATAGGTTGTTTGGAGTTCTTTAACCTTTGATCACGGCTTCTCCTGTATCAAGTTCATGAACAACACATCCATTTGATGGAAACACTACTTCATTTCCTTGATCACACATTTGACTCACACTCAACAAGTTATGCTTTAAGCCATCAACATACATAATATTCCGAGCTTTAACCTTTTCTTTCAAGAAAACAAAGCCCTTACCTTTTATGACAGCAAGAGTGTCATTTGCAAATGAGACACTCTTTTCCTTTTCTAAGGCATTAAATGAGTGTAGTTCTTCTTTGTCACCTGTCATGTGTTTTGAGCATCCATTGTCGATGCATCACTGGTTTTCTTGTCCTTTTGCATACAAGGCTATACCACATATTTTTGTTTGCAGTTCTTTCTTTCTCCATATTTTGGGATTTAATGGAGTTTGCTCCTTTTGAGATTTTTGTCAAAATTTACTCCTGCATTCAGATTCTTCATGGCCAAAGTTGTTATAGATTGAGCATTCTATTTCATTTTCAAGAAGAGAAAAGTTATTATAGGAAATTTTCTTGATCCCTGTCACATTCCTTTGATTTTGTGCTTCTCTAGTCATGATGGTTTTGTAAGAAACAATTTGAGCAACTTTGTGTCCAAAATTATGACATGAGAAACATTAACCATTAAAGAAGTTCCCGTGATTATCGAATCTATTGACTTGGTGATTGTAGTTTCTATTGATATTTATCTTTGAAACAAATTGAGTACAATTTACTTGAGGTTGATTGTGGCTTTTGTTCATCCTTGAAGTAAATTGAGCTTGATTTACCTAGTGATTTGCTTTATGCCTTTGCTGACGATTGTCAAACTGTTCACTGCTCTTTGCTGCATCAAGATAGCTTTTAGTGGAGGTTGATGACTTCTATGATTGAGATGCTTCTTCAGTATATCCAAGACCTGTCTTTATTAGAGGAGAACACTACACTTTGATAATTTCATTTAAGGTTTCTAATCCTTTAGCAAATCTAAGATTGAGAGCTTTTGTTTTCTTAAGATCCTTTCTTAGACCCACAATTTCACACTCTAGTTTTTCATTGTGTTTTTCTCCTTCAGCAAGTTGGTATGTCAAGGTATCTATAATCATATTATATTCTTATAAATAGATTATGAGTTTAGAGATTTCTTCATAAAGGTCATCTTCATCTAAATCATCCAAAAAATCATCATCTTCATAAGCCATTAGAAGTCTATAGTCATTACTATTTTCATCTTCATCACTATTTGATAAACCATCACTATCTTCATGAGTATAGTAGATATTTTTATTTACACTTTGTTTTCTATTCCATTTTGCAGATTCCTCCCCTTTATTATTTTTATCTTTATGAGGACATTTGGCAGCATAATGACTGACTCTACCACATGCAAAACATTTGAAAAGTAGTTTACCTCTGAATCTTCCAGAACCCTGTTGAAGCTTCTTGGCAAAGTTCTCTTCCCCTTCTTCTTCTGAAATATGTCCTGATTCATTGAGTTCTTCTTTTCCTTTTGATGAAGCTTTAAATGCGGTTTCTCACATATCTCATGGACCTCCTTTTTCTCATCTCAAAGGAAATTAATATTTCATGAAGCTGTGTCATGGTAATAGTCTATAGATCCTGCTTTTCTTCTATGGCAGATACTTTTGATTCAAATTTAGCAGATAAGGATCTTAAAAAAATTTCAACTAAGGTAACTCCGTTTATCTCTTCACCTAGATTCTTCATGCAATTAACAACCTCATCTATACGTAAGAAGTAACTAGCTATACTTTCATCATTGTGCATCTTGAGAGTTTCATATTGAATTCTGAGAGTTCGCAGTTTAGCCCGTTTTACCTAAGAGTCTCCTTCGTAGCTTAGACCGATTTTGTCCCATATTTCTTTTGTTGATTTGAGCTGCATAACTTTGACAAACTCTGATTGTGACAGACTTCCCAATAGTGTATTGAAAGCCTTGGCATTTGTTTCATATTGCTTTTTACCTACTGTATCTGTAGGAATCGCTGATGGAAATGTATATCCTACTTCCACGATTTCCCAGACATCTATTCCAAGAGA
The DNA here is from genome assembly GCA_031772625.1 of Pinus tabuliformis. NCBI lineage: Eukaryota > Viridiplantae > Streptophyta > Pinopsida > Pinales > Pinaceae > Pinus > Pinus tabuliformis. The sequence continues at coordinate 1,518,134,867 of CM062818.1, read as the reverse complement.
TTGAAGATAGGTTGTGGTTCTTACCTTCCAATAAACAAAGTTGCTCCCATAAAAAATTGGCGGTCTGATGAATCCCCTGTTTTCTTGATTACTCATGATGATGGAACTTCCTTCAAGCAATCAAGCTTCTTCTAGAGGACCTACTCTAATACCAGTTGTTGGAAATAATACTGAGAGGGGTGGTGAATCAATATTATCAGATCAATAACTTAATTTTCAAAACTGATTTGTATACACTGCTTCAGCTCAGTGAACTAGCATGTATACGCAAATGTACTTAATGAAACCAGCATATATGCAAAGATCCTTTGATTTACCCAAATTATCATGTATTGAACCTTAAT